>JAUIMM010000208.1:722500-1322500 GCA_031769625.1 Taudactylus pleione | reverse complement strand
AGATCAAATATGGACATCCACCTAAGTGGTATGATAAGGAATTAGCAAATTTTGCATTTAGTAAGTTTTGGATATTCGGGAAGCACAGACACAAGGTTTGACTGGTGTGAGTGGAAGTTTAAGATAGGAAAAAGGACTGTCACGAGTATTGATAGTGTGAGATAATTTTTGAAACCCTTGGGACCGGCTAAAGTAAGAGTGTGGGTGAAACTGTGAGACTTCATAAGTTCTAAACATAAAAGGATGGACAGAACAGTACTCTCTAGTGGGGGACACTTCCAAACAATATGAAATATACCTTTTATTAGTTATAGTTAAAATCAATATAAACCACAAATAGCACAAACCAAGATGGCTGCACCCATGTAGCTGGCCAGTTTGTTTACATCCCAAACTGTGGAGAGCAGGGATGTTGCTGAGGTACAGGGGAAATACCCGAATGTGGCAGTGCTGGGTACTGTAAGTACAGCTATGACACTGATTTGTTACACATTATTCTCAATTCTTTCCATTGGCTGCTGCAAGCTCACAAACTCAGTGGTGTAGCCAGGGGGAGAGAAGGTTCCCCATAACACAGTGATCCCAAACTGTCATCTGCTGTGCTGGTCACAACTTATTTGGGTCAACATCTTTAAAGACTCAAACATGCTGTCTGTAGGGGATGTAGTTATGAGACCGGCGGCCGTGATGCCACCAGTCTCAATCCCGACAGGGGAAGCCCAATAAGGGACTTAAGATAGGTGTCAACATACCGAACACAGAAGGATGGATGCCTGAATGAGGTAAGTCCGGGGCGCCCTTAGTGATAGCAATGAGTGGGGGGGGTTAGGTTTAGGTAGCGTACTGTGTTTAGCGTTAGTTTTTTTTGGGGGGGAGGTTAGGATTATGCACTCCTAGGGGGGAAGGGTTAGGATTAGGCATGAAGGGGGGAGGTTAGGATTAGGCACTCCTAGGGGGGGTTAGGCACTAATAGGGAGGGTTAGGGTGCGGGGTGGGGAGGATTAGGCTACCAGAAGGGAGGATTAGGGTTAGGGGAAGAAGGGGGGAGGGTAATTATACTTACCTGACCCCTGTCAGGATACCAACCATCAGGATGCTGTATTTTGACAGGATTCATCCCGACTGTAGCGGAAAAGCTGATTTTGCATCAACATGGCCATAACTGCACATTATATTGTGTTGGCATAAACATGTAACTTTCCCTTGTAAATTTGTATGTAACATCATTTGTGTGTGGAAGATGACAAGCTGTACTAGGAGGAAGATTATTTGTACAGGGAGAGGTCTGTTTCCAACACAGCACAGGGACAGGATAGGATTGGGAGTGAACAGGAGGTTGCCCTATGTCCCACTGTATGTGATAATACTAAAGCTTCTCTCACCTGTGTTGCAGCCATCCATAGATGAATGAACAGGGATTTGTTAGCAGCCAGGGGTGTACCAAAATGCGTGGATACTGACATACTGCAGGTAGCGTTCCTGCCCCCCAGAGTAGAACTCATTAGACTGGTTACCATGGGTAATATGGAGCCTGTATATAGGAAAGATTTCTGGACTGCACACCCTGAATATATATATATATATATATATAATGGGAGGTGCTACCTGATGAGACTAATTGCAGGCACAAAAAAAGACAAATCTCAGGTGCACAACTCCAAATTATTAATAATATATAAATGCAATAAAATTTTGCAATCAATAGAGGTTTTTAGCATAATCTTGGCCAAGGTTATGGGTCTACCCACCATATCCAGGTAACCTCTGTAGGGTAGGTCCCTAACATACTACGATTCAAATCCAGAGCACAGGACACCCCCATACTAGCCCATCTAAGCCGCCCCAGGGCACCGCCATAGTAAGAAAAGTGCAGTGTGAAAGAGATAGTTAGGATCAGCTACTGCTGCATATAAAGAATGAAAATAAAAAGTGAGGTACATATATAATAAACAAACAGTGAAGGGTTAAAATGTGTTATAAAAGAAAAATGTGTTATATTGCGGTGCCCTGAAACAGATCAACAAAGGCAATCAAGGGGGACCCACGCCCCAAAAATTAACCAACGTTGCACTACAGTATATAATATGGAGCCTGGTATGGTCAGTCCAGTGCTAGAATCTACTCTTGATGGTATGTAGATTGCTAGTCTAAAAAGAGGGACAGAGGAGTCTGGTCTCCAAGACATAATGTCTAAACATATGGTAAACAAGTTAATGCCCCCATATGTTTCTGATGGGGCAGGTAGGATTTCTGGTGTATCATAAACAGCAGGTTGCCAAATGTTGCCCTGTGCTGAGATGGTTTCTGAGGGAGGAGACTTGCCCAGCCCCCTGAAGCTGCTAGAACAGGGCATGATGGCAATGCTAGATGATAATGCCTTAGCTGACACTGCAAAGAAGAAGGGTGTGTCAGAGTCTCAGCCTGCACTTCTGAAACCCCTGTCCCCTAAGCCAGCAACCCAGAAGAATGATGACCACATTTGTAAAAATATGGTGTCTGCATGTGCTCTTTATCCTGATGTAGGTCCCTGGGGACTAGACAGGGACAATGTTTGTTCTCACTTGCCATATATGGAAGCGATGAGCCTCACTCCTGTGGATACAGGGCAAAGAGACAAAAGCACCAGGTTCTGGTTGGGCTACAGGAGGCTAAGTAAGTCCACATTGTTTTTTGAGCCTATCCCCTGCCCAGGATGGAGGAAATTTTAGATCAGCCCATCCCAGCAGGGTAATGACAGCAGTCAGTGTACAGCATGGGAGACTGTGGCATGATGTGTTACTGCTCCCATGCTGATCCTAAAGGGAAAGGTGTAGCGGGAAAGCTGATTTTGTATCAGAATGGGTATAACTGCACATGATATTGTGTTGGCATAATCATGTAAATTTCTCTTGTAAATTTATATGTAACGTCATTTGTGTGTGGAAGATGACAAGCATTTTGAATTTGGGCAAGAGAGGTTATAGGAAGGTGTGTTCCTGCATCAGCCATAAATAAGTCCAATTGTATATGGCAGTGGTGGTGAACTCTGTCACTCCAGCTGCTGAGAGACTACATATCCCAGCATGCACTGCCACAGTTTTAGCATTCCCTAATAGCAAAACTTTTGCAGTGCATGCTGGGACATGTAGTTCCACAGCAGCTGGAGTGCCAGGGTTTGCCACCACTGGTATATGGTATAAAATATATGTATCCATGGAAATTATAGGACAGCTGGCCAGACCCTTGCTCAAACAGTCATTAGAAGCCCTGTGTCCTGTGTGGGGACAGCGATCAAATGATAGTTGTTTACACAGAAAAACACTGGTCTTAGCAGGTGTGAATTGCTTCACCTAGTCAGATGTATACATTTATGACCACAGCCTACTTCAAAAAGAAGCTGAATGTATAATAAAAGAACCCCTTCTCAGGTGGTCAGGAAACCCTGAAGCTTCAGCCAGCTGGACAATCAGAGTGAGGGGGTTTCTGGAGAAGCAGGCATAAAAATGTGACTCAATTCTGGTTCAGTGTTCATCTGCATGAGGCTATCGAAGGATACAGATGATCCAGAGATTATCATTGGGAAGGCCTCATCCCAAAACCATTTAAACTAAGGGGTTTGAGTGGTTTGTTTCTCCAATTTATTATTTTATTTTATTTTCTGGAAATTGTAAGTAACTGTGTGATTCTTTTAACATTATTATATTATTTCTAACTTTTTGTATATAAGCTTTGAAGATATTCTTGAATTAAACATTAATTCTAGTTCTGGATCTGTGTTTTTATTGACCCAATGCCTCATATGGCTCATGTTACCTATTTTTCTAAGTATTGATAATTGTGTATGCAGGTGGGAGCAGAAGCTCACCTTATGCTTTAGCATTATATTCTTCTTCTGCTGGTGGCAGTTACCAGGTTTATTTAACCACACATGCTGAGGTAACCTGTAAAAGTCACGGGCGGCGATTCTCATATTGGTATATCTGGAGGGTCGGCTATGCAGGACCATGACACCGACAACCGGCATTACATAATGGTTCTGTCTGTAGCCTTAGAGGGGCATGTATACCATTTATCACATTGGGTCCATGTTCACAGGTTTCCTGTGCATCCTGCCTCCTCCAGCCACCACCATTCTCCTCCTCTGCATGGCTCCTACCATTCCACATTATCTCCACCCCTCCCCTGCATACACCTGACTCTACCCCTCCCCCATGATTTTCTCATCCTGTGTCTGTGTCTCAGCTCCCCCTCTGTCTGACACCATCTTTATGTTTGTCTCACTACCTCCAACCTGTATATGTACCTGTCTCCCCCTATGTGTCTCCACTGTTCCCCCACTTTTGTATGTACAGTATGTCTCACATTGTACTCACATCCAGTCTGTTCCATCTCGTATTTCTCCCTTTCTGCAAGAAATGCAGTGACATGATGTGGTGGTAATCAACCTTCGCCCAGGAAAGTGGACACCGAGGGCCTGGTCCAGAGGTGCACGATAAGCGAATGTTATGCTGATGTTTACATAGTTGAGTGATTATTAGCTACAGTGTATGCTCAATATATTCTTAGGACCCCCTACATGTTATGGTTACCCTGAGTGTACGCACAAATGCTGCAGAGTAAGGGAATGTTGGCATCCTAGATGAGGCGGGAAAACCTTGGGTGATGACAGGGAGGTGGCCTGATCCGTGGCCAATGAAAGCGGCTGCATCCTCAGACACATAGCCGCAGCCACAGGGGCCATGCTCTTAGGCAAAGACAGGGCAAGTGCAAGATCAATGATGCACATTATGGCGCTCCAATGGTGGGGTGTCTAGAATGGTGGTGCACTGTGCAGCAGTGCAGAAAGTGGGCGTATCCATACTTCAGGTGCATGAGGGGAATGCAGAGTGCAGCATTTGCATATTATATGGCAAAAATATGCAGGCACAGTGGCGATTGTGTGCACCTCTAAATCAGATCTTGAGTGGATAGGGATGTGATGTAATGGTATACACTCATAATGCCGAGAGTTTAGTGACCGATACATTCTAAACCGACAAGGATAAATAGACAGATAATATCCCGATGAAACCTAAATACCGACCACAATGATACCGAAAGAAATGGAACCCCAACATAAACATAGTAGACATTGACCAAACACCGACAAAACAAATTACCGAATTTATATTCCCATTCGACAAATTAAATACCGAAAATAATTTAATACCGACTTTTAGTATATAGACACCATTTAACCGAAGTTACTCTAAACCGACAGTACTGTTTATCTGAACATTTAAAACATGGAATAAAGTAACATACCTAATTACAAAAACCCGACTCATACATTTTACACAATTAAGAAATACCTACATTGAAAATACCGATATATCCACAACCCCGACAATGAAAATGCCGATAGTTTAAATAAAGACATATCACAAACCCGAACTTCAATTCCCAAAAACCGAATAATGTAGTCCCGAAAATGATATTAACGATAGTTTAAATAAAGACATATCACAAACCCGAACCTTAATTCCCATATACCGAATTATGTAATCCCGAAGTTGAAAATAACGATAGTTTAAATAAAGACATATCACAAACCTGAACATCAATTCCCATAAACCGAATTATGTATATACCGAATTATGTAATCCAATTGAATATAAATCTAATTTGCTCTCGCTCTTTATATATAAAATTATTATGTATAAATGTCTATTATATATATGTAATTTGTACTGATTCCGATGTAATCAGTGTTACCATATGCCTCGCTGGATGACACCAATGCTGTCATCAAGCTGCCTTCTCCATGCTATAGGTGGTTCCTTAGGGGTAGGTTACTATATATAGACAGCAGTTTTTCTATTTCATGTAATAAAAAATCTCTACCACACAAGATAATTGCTATGTGTATTCTCACCGCCAGATCCTATGTCACCCCATCCAGTGACCCAGCAGTTCATCCCCAATGGGAAGCTCAAAGATTTCGGAGGCAGGCACACGGGAAGAATGTAGTCGGTATAAGTAATAGGACTGGACAGTTCAATCAGAGCGATGTCTCCGTTGGATGTAACGGAACCGGTGTACTGGAAGTTCTCCGTAATACTCCGCACACTGGACTCAATCTGGTTAGAACTGGTAATCTGCAGCTGATACTGGCCCAGGACAACTGTGTAGTCTGATGGACTTGTAGACCTAAACGATAAAACCAAACAATTTCTATAAAACACCAGAAGTGCCATAAATTTATGATAACTGTAGTTTGTGTTTTAATGGAAGAAATTCAACTTTCACCAAACATCGTTCAGCACAAGTTCCCTGTATTGGACCTAAACCGGTTGATGAATGTTTTCCTTTTATACCTAAATGTGCTGCCTCAAGTCACAAGCTTTTATGATGACATTTACCATTATTTATTAACAAATGTTATATAGCATTACACATACTACACAGAGCTCTGCAGTTGGGAGGAAAAACTGTGATTTACCTAATAGGGAATTAATACACAGACAAATATATAAGAGACCTTTACCCTCACAAGCGTATAATTTGTAGGAAAATTAGAAATTGATATGTGAGGCTTAGGGCGTAATACAGAGGTGGAGGCTGCTGTGTCTGCTTTTGCGTCTCTATTCGGAGTCGCAACTGCCATGAAATGCAAATGCTAGTATCAGCCTTCCCCTGGTGTTGCAGCCTGCGTCTGATTGTGCGAGCACTGAGACCCCCACTTTCTGCACCTCTGCACGCTGTAACACCGCCGCTGATTCTCAACTCGTCACCATTGGCACTATATCCCTTACGCCAGCATTTTGGCAGTTGCATTTTCTCAGTCCGCGACTGCGACTCTGTGTCTGAGAACGCAGCTGCGACACTTCCATAACACGCCCAAAAGATGGACTTTTTTTGCGGTCACATCAGGCCATCTCAAAGTTAACCGCCAGGAATGCCCATCACTTTGCCACCCAATTCCTGATACATCTGTCTGAGTCACAAAAGAATCTTTGCGCGTACACTCTGTAACATATCTGCTGAAGGGATCTCCAGACCTTCTTCTTGCACATGTGCAGTTGCAACTAAGTGCTCAACGTTATGAACATCTGCATCGCCTTTGAAATGTGTGTGCTTTTGAATCAGGCCCTTTGTTCCACATATTGAATATTAGCTCAGCCAGAAAGCAGTGGGAAATAAGTGCATGGAAGAGCTAAATTATTGGATTACACTGTTGGGGCGGAAGTCAGAGCCGTAACTAGACTTTTTGGTGCCCAGAGCCAGAGACAGCATTGACCCCCCCCATTTTTTAAATAGGGACATAATATAGTGCACTTGAAAAGGGCCATGGCCTCATGGGGAAGGGCCAGGGAAGAGATAGGGGAGGCCAGGAGGTGCTGGGGATAAAAGAAGAGGAAGCTACAAGTGGGAATGATAATAAACAGGAAAATTGACAGGCCCAAACAGCCCCCTGCCCTGCGGTGCCCTGTGCCATGGCACTGGTCGCACTACCCTAGTTACTGCCCTGGTGGAAGTCAATTGTTTCCAGCCCCCTTCACGCCTGACAGAGCTATTCAATTGTTGGGCGCGATCAGCTGACGGTGCACTATTTCAGCTTGCACCCCCCAGGGGGCATGAGCTGAAATGGATGAAAAGTGACCCATTTGGGCACCCTAATGGCACTTTTTGCAATTGCTCCCAGCACTTTAGTCGGGGGTAGATGTTTTATGCGGCTAAACCTGACCTCTATGGGCGCGATCAGTGCGATAATCGGCATCAATTGAATAGCGCCTGCAATGTCCTGTCACTTTAGACAGGAGATCGGGCACGCTAAAACAATTAAATACCAGCCTTGATTTGGAGATCAGAGGGTTGCTAAGTATAGAAGGGGAATATATGTACGCTATATGTGAACGAGGCAGATCGTCAGTAATCAGGTAGCCTAGGGAAGTGATGAGGGTGGTTCTGTATTTGATAAGCTAAAAGGTGATTTTTCAGGGAACACTTAAAGGTTTGGAGAGTAGAAGAAACTATTTTTGTGCGAGAGAGGGCATGTTCCACAGAGGGGGTGCAGCCTGAAAAAAGTGGGAGTGTAGAGTAGAGGGCAACATTGGGACATATTAGGCCTGGTTCAGAGCCATATGCAATGCCAGCATTCATTTAGTTGACCGATTACTTGAAACTGGGGGAGGGGGTGTTAAAAAACTACATAGAAGGGAGACTTGTGGTGGTATAAAAAAGTCATGAACTTTGTTGGCAAATTAAACCCATTTTAATTGTAAGTTTTCAGGAAAACGTATGTAATATATATATATATATATATATATATATATATATATATATATATATATATATATATATATTAGGGGTGTGCACCGGCCACTTTTCGTGTTTTGTGTTTGGGTTTTGGATCTGGATCTATCTTCGTGCTTTGGATCTGGATTGGTTTTGCCAAAACCACCCTTCCGTGTTTTGGGTTCTGGGTGTTGTGTTTTGGATCTGTATTTTTTTTTTAAAAAGCATAAAAACAGCTAAAATCACAGAATTTGTGGGTTTTTCTGCTCCTATGCTATTATTAACCTCAATATGCTTCATTTCCACTCATTTCCAGTCTATTCTGAAAACCTCACACCTCACAATAGTGTTTTTATGTCCAAAATCTTGCACCGAGGTAGCTGGATGACTATGCTAAGCGATACGAGTGGGCGGCACAAACACATGGCCCATCTAGGAGTGACACTGCAGTGGCAGACAGGATGGCAGTTTGAAAAACTAGGCCCCAAACACTACATAATGCAAAAAAAAAAAAGGTGCAAGATGGAATTGTCCTTGGGGCCTCCCACCCACCCTTATGTTGTATAAACAGGACATGCACACTTTAACAAACCAATCATATCAGCGCCAGGGTCTGCCACACGACTGTGGCTGAAAGGATTGGTTCGTTTGGGGCCCCACAAAACAAGCTGGCAATTAATTTGTCCCTGCACAAACTGGCTCTACGGAGGCAAGATGTCAACCTCATCCTCCTCATCCACCGATTCCTCACCCTCTTCAGTGTTGTGTACATCCTCATCCTCACAGACTATTAACTCGTCCCCACTAGAATCCACCACCACAGGTCCCTCTGTACGTTCTGGAGGCTGGTCTCCCTGGAAGAGTTGATAATTCATTTTTATGAACATCATCTTCTCCACATTTTGTGGAAGTAACCTCCTATGCCTTTCGCTGACAAGGTTCCCGGCTGCACTAAACACTCTTTCGGAGTACGCACTGGAAGGGGGGCAACTCAGGTAAAATAGAGCCAGTTTTTACAGGGGCCTCCAAATTGCCTCTTTTTCCTGCCAGTACAGGTATGGACTGTCTGACATGCCTACTTGGATGCTGTCACCGATGTAATCCTCCACCATTCTGTCAATGGTGACAGTATCATATGCAGTGACAGTAGACATGTCAGAAATTGTTGCCAGGACCCTCAGTCCGGACCAGATGTCCAAACTTGGTCCTGCCTGCCCTGCATCACCGCCAGCGGGTTGCTTAGGATACCTAAGTTTTTTCCTGGCAGCCCCAGTTGCTGAAGAAAATGAAGAAGGAGCTGTTGACATGTCACGTTCCGCTTCAGCTGACAGTGTTTTCACCAGCAGGTCTTTGCACCTCTGCAGGCTTGTGTCGGCCGGAAAGAGAGACACCACATAGGCTTTAAACCTAGGATCGAGCACGGTGGCAAAAATGTAGTGGTCTGATTTCAACAGATTGACCACCCTGGAATCCTGGCAAAGCGAATGAAGGGCTTCATCCACAAGTCCCACATGCCGAGCGGAATTGCTCCGTCTTAGCTCCTCCTTCACTTTCTCCAGCTGCTTCTGCAAAAGCCTGATGAGGGGAATGACCTGACTCAAGCTGGCAGTGTCTGAACTGACTTCGCGTGTGGCAAGTTCAAAGGGCTGGAGAACCTTGCACAACACGGAAATCATTCTCCACTGCGCTTGAGTAAGGTGCATACCCCCTCCTTTGCCTATGTCATAGGTGGATGTATAGGCTTGAATGGCCTTTTGCTGCTCCTCCATCCTCTGAAGCATATAGAGGGTTGAGTTCCACCGCGTCACAACCTCTTGCTTCAGGTGATGGCGAGGCAGGTTCAAGAGTGTTTGCTGGAGCTCCAGTCTTCGGCACGCAATCGCTGAATGGCAAAAGTGGCCAGAAATTTTTCAGACCACCCAAAGCGTCTCCTGCACGCCCCTGTCGCTTTTCAGAAAATTCTGCACCACCAAGTTTATTGTGTGAGCAAAACATGGGGAATTTGCCCAGATGTAATGTCCGCACAATATTGGTGGCATTGTCAGATATCACAAATCCCCAGGAGAATTTAAGTGGGGTAAGCCACTGGGTGATGATTTCCCTCAGTTTCTCTAAGAGGTAGTCGGCGGTGTGCCTCTTACTGAAACCGGTGATACACAGCGTAGCCTGCCTTGGAACGAGCTGGCATTTCTGAGATGCTGCTAATGGTGACGCTGCTGTTGTTGCTGTGTAAGGTGATACATCTACCCAGTGGGCTGTCACAGTCATATAGTCCTTAGTCTGCGCTGTTCCACTTGTCCACATGTCCGTGGTTAAGTGGACATTGGGTACAACCGCATTTTTCAGGACACTGAGGACACTTTTTCTGACGTTTCTGTACAGTCTCGGTATCGCCTGCCTAGTGAAGTGGAATCTAGATGGGATTTGGAACCGGGGACACACTACCTCCATCAATTGCACTAGTGGCAGATACCAGACGCACGTCTAACACCAACATAGCAGTCAAGGCTCAGTTATACGTTTTGCTTCTGGATGACTGCTGTCGTACTTCATCCTCCTCGCTAAGGACTGTTGTAGGGTAAATTGTTTAGTAAAAGTAGTGGTGTTCCTACTTCCTCTCTGGGATGATGAACGACTCCCAGCAGCAGCAGCAACAGCAGCAGCAGCAGGAGGCGTAGCAATGAAGGATCCTCCGGAGGAATCCCGGATAGGATAGTCAGTCATGCCAGTGACATGGCCTGCAGGACTACTTCTGGTCCTGACTAAGGAGGAAATTGACGAGGAGGGAGTTGACGGTGTGGTTTGCAGGAACTTGGATACAACAGGACAACGGGATTTAGGTGTCCCTGGACTGCTTACGGTCTTAGCCAAAGTTTCTGAACTTGACAGTAACTATTTATGAACGCGCTACAGGTGCCGTATAAGGGAGGATGTTCCTAGGTGGTTAACGTCCCTACCCCTACTTATTTCACCTTTACATATGGTACATATGGCAAGACAGTTGTTGTCCGGATTTGGATAGAAATATTGCCAGACCAAAGAGGTGGAATGTTTGGTCTTCTGCCCAGGCATGACCGTGATGGGCTTTTTCATCCCACGGACAACAACTGTCTCCACCAGAGCCTGATTTAACCAAACCACATCACCATCAGAATCCTCCTCGCCAACTTCCTCCTCAGCGCCAGCTACACCAGTATCCTCATCCTGTTGTACTTCAACAGTGACATCTTCAATTTGCATATCAGCAAGTGGACTGTGGGTGCTCCTTTCAGCACTTGCAGGAGGCATGCAAATGGTGGAAAAAGCCACCTCTTCCCGTCCAGTGCTTGGAAGGTCAGGCAGGGCCGAAACTAGGATATCTGTCACCCGGTGCAAGGCAGCAATTTTGCGCCCCCTCCCTTCCCGTACCTGGATTTTGTCCTTGCTCCTCCATAAGGCAGTGCACTAGTCAAACGTCCCTGGTATAGTGACTTACATTATTCCACACACTGTAATGCCTATTACACATTATTCCACACACTGTAATGCCTATTACAAAAGTGCCACTTACATATTTTCCCAACACCATTTTATGCACACGGTAAGGCTTCTAATTACTTTAAAATTACCTGCTCGTTGTGAGGGGTTCCATGCTTGTTGCCAGGGGGTTTCATGCTCATTGCTATGGGGTTTATGCTCGTTGCCAGGGGTTACATGCTCGTTGCCAGGGGATTTCATGGGAGAAGATGCAGCTTTCAGAATCTTCTCCTGGCACCTGCGCTGGCCTAACAGACTCTAGAGGTCCAGTAGGACCTCTAGTGTCTGTCTCCTCCTTGATGGTGGCCATTTTTAGATGACCGTTTTCAGCAGAGTCCATGCGGACGGCTAGTACGCATGGAATCTGCTGAAAATGGCCAACCAAAAATTGCTGCCGCCAAGGAGACAGGCACTAGAGGTCCAGTAAGGACCTCTAGCATCTGTCTCCTCCTAGGCAGTGGTCATTTTTGGATTGCCGTTTTCTGAATCTGCAGCCCCCAAGCCACCGTGAGTCAGCCCTTTTTCACCCCCTGCATTCCGGCACCCAGTGCACGTGTACCTCTAGCCCCCCCCTAGTTGCGGCCCTGGGTCAGGCATCGCAACCGCCACCACACTTGGACTCTCCTTGGGGATTTGTGATATCTTCTTAGAATGCACAGTTCTTTGATGTGCTCTTGCCAGCTTAACTCATTTGATTTTTTTGGGGGAAGGAGGGCTTCCATCGTCATGTGAAGCTGAACCACTAGTCATGAACATAGGGAAAGACCTTAGCCGTTCCTTGCCACTCCGTGTCATAAATGGCATATTGGCAAGTTTACGTTTCTCTTCAGATGATTTAAATGTTTTCTTCAAGGTAATTTCCCTGAACTTTGTCATTTGGGATTGTATGTGCCCTCACATTGTATGTGACATTGGGCATCGGCCTTGGCAGACGACGTTGATGGCATGTTATTGTCTATGTCATGACTAGTGGCAGCAGCTTCAGCACTAGGAGGATGTGGTTCTTGATATTTCCCTATTTTATTTTTATCGGAGAAAGTTTGGTCCGCCATTTATGTTACATTGATATATACGTGCGGCTAAGGCGCATACAAACACAGAAAATAATTTTTTATTTTTGTTGGAGACTAGTGCACTTTGTGGGTTACACCACCCTTTAAGAAATGAGCAAGCCAGCTCTTTACTTATGGGACACAGGCGCACGCTTGGCACTGCTCCTTTGTTGATGCATGTGCAGCTACAGCCCACACAATTCACAAAGACAGAAAAAAAAAAAAGAATTTTTTATTCTTTGTGGAGCGCACTTTGGGGGTTACACCACCCTTTAACATACAGATGCACGCTTGGCGCTGCTGCTTTGAGGATGCACGTACAGTGCAGACAATTAACAAACACAGAAGAAAATGTTTTATTTTTGTTGGAGTGCACTTTGGGGGTTACACCACCCTTTAACAGACAGACGCACGCTTGGCGCTGCTCCTTTGTTGATGCACGTGCAGCCACAGTGCACACAATTCACAAACACAGAAAATATATATTTTTTTTGTTTGGAGTGTACTTTGGGGCTTACAGCACCCTATAATGGACAAGCAAGCCGGCCTGTTACTTATGGGACACAGGCGCACGCTTGGCGCTGCTCCTTTGTTGATGCATGTGCAGCCACAGTGCACACAATTCACAAACACAGAAAATATATATTTTTTTTGTTTGGAGTGCACTTTGGGGGTTACAGCACCCTTTAACGGTCAAGCCAGCTGGCCCTTTACCTATGACACAGGCGCACGCTTGGCGCTACTTTGCTGATGCACATGCGGCTACTGCGCACACAATTCACAAACACAAAAAAAATATATATTTTTTGTTTGGAGTGCACTTTGGGGGTTACAGCACCCTTTAACGGTCAAGCCAGCTGGCCCTTTACCTATGACACAGGTGCACGCTTGGCGCTACCTTTAATGCACGTGTGGCTACTGCGCACACAATTCACAAACACAAAAAAATATATATTTTTTATTTTGTTTGGAGGGCCCTTTGGGGGTTACAACACCCTTTAATGGACAAGCCAGCTGGCCCTTTACTTATGGGGCACAAGCGCACGCTTGGCGCTGCTCCTTTGTTGATGCATGTGCAGCCACAGTGCACACAATTCACAAACACAGAAAATATTTTTTTGTTTTGTTTGGAGTGTACTTTGGGGGTTACAGCACCTTTTAACGGACAAGCAAGCCGGCCTTTTACTTATGGGACACAGGCGCACGCTTGGCGTGGCGCTGCTCCTTTGTTGATGCACGTGCAGCCACAGTGCACACAATTCACATACACAGAAAATATATATTTTTTTTGTTTGGAGTGCCCTTTGGGGGTTACAGCACTCTTTAACGGACAAGCCAGCCGGCCCTTTACTTATGGGACACAGGCGCACGCTTGGTACTGCTCCTTTGTTGATGCACGTGCAGCCACAGTGCACACAATTCACAAACACAGAAAATATTTTTTTTTTGTTTGGAGTGCACTTTGGGGGTTACAGCACCCTTTATCGGTCAAGCCAGCCGGCCCTTTACTTATGACACAGGCGCACGCTTGGCGCTACTTTGTTGATGCACGTGTTGCTACTGCGCACACAATTCACAAACACAAAAAAATATATTTTTTTATTTTGTTTGGAGTGCCCTTTGGGGGTTACAGCACCCTTTAACGGACAAGCCAGCTGGCCCTTTACTTATGGGACACAGGCGCTCGCTTGGCGCTACTTCTTTGTTGATGCACGTGCAGCCACAGTGCACACAATTCACAAACACAGAAAATATATATATTTTTTGTTTGGAGTGCACTTTGGGGGTTACAGCACCCTTTAACGGTCAAGCCAGCCGGACCTTTACTTATGACACAGGCGCACGCTTGGCGCTATTTTTTTGATGCACATGCGGCTACTGCGCACACAATTCACAAACACAGAAAAAATATTAATTTTTTTTGCACTTGGTGGGAGCACTCCTGATGGACAGAGCACCCCCTGGACAACACTACAGCACCTCTTTAGGACTGGGACACTACACAGGACTTTGGAGTGGACACAGCCCCTATGGACAGCTGACTGCACAACACAGTCCAGCCAGCCCCTCTGGACTTTGGATGAGTGGACACAGCCCCTATGGACAACAGCAGCACAGCACAACACAGCCAACCCCTATGGACTTTGAAGTAGTGGACACTGCCCCTATGGACAACAGCAGCACAGCGCAGCACAGCACAGCACAACACTACTCTGCACTACACTACACTACACTACACTACACTACACTACACAGCCCAGCCAGCCCTAACTCCCACCCTCCCTCTTCACTGTCCACAGCCGAGTGAGAAAATGGCGCCAACGCGGCTACCTTATATAGAAACCAAAACCCGCGAGACCCAGAAGGCGGGATGATGATGTTTTGCCTCGATTTCAAAAAGTCGAGCCTGACTCAGATCGGCCTCGGATCGGGGGTGCTCGGGGGGGTTCGGATTTCAGAAATCCGAACCCGCTCACCCCTAATATATATATATATATATATATATATATATGTATATATATATATATCCACAATGACAGCACTTCTGCACTCCACCAGTCACTGGGAGGCTCGCTATCTACTTGGACCATCTATCACAGCCCCTCCTACATGTACTCCGGCATCCTACTTGCCCCTATCACACAGTGCTGCCTGTCCCCGGGTTCCGAGCTGCATGCATTGAGGCAGTCTGACACTCCTTAGATGTAGGAGGTGGCTGGACAGAGGATGGGCTCGCGCTGAGACTCCAGTGAGTGGCTGCCAAGACTGAATATCCATTTTGCTGCAGCCTCTGTACCGTGTACACTGTGGCTGTGTGTACGGGGGGCGATCGGGCGATTTGCGGAGTTGGTTGTTTTAACCTGCACTAACCTGCACCAGTAACCCAGTAGGGAGTGGATGGTTTCCAGCAACACTCATCTAGCCCAGTAGTATAGTGATAAAAAGTACACTTACTGAATGCAGTAAATAAAATGACTATTATCAACTTCAATAGGAGGGGGAGATATATTTGAATTTTACAATTCTGTGTCATCATTCCTGTGTGATAATCTCCAGATGTGGATTTGGTGATTTACCGACAGGCAGCCCTTGAGTTGAGAGAGACAGCTCCGCTTTCATTAAAATCTAGCGCCAGTCAAGAACCAATCGGCAGTGGCTGCTGGTCCACTAGCTCTGTTTGGCTCGCAACCGGCACCCAGATTCATATGACGGGTTGCTGTCTCTTTCAACTCAAGGGCTGAGGCCGCTCTGACTGCTGGTGTGGCACCAAATCCTGATGACAGTCTGCTGAATGCACACAGGGAGTGAGGTGAAAGGCTTGGGGGCGAGGTGAGTTGTCTAGGGGGAGGGCATAATGTTATAAGGGGCATTACTATGTGGCGTAATGTTATAAGGGGCATTACTGTGTTTACCATAATGTATAAGGGGCATTACTGTGTTTAGGATAATGTGTAAGGGGCATTACTGTGTGGCAATGTTATGAATTGCCTGAGGAAGAGGGGCTCCAAATCAGTGTCTTGCTTAGGGCCCCATGAGGTCTAAATCCTCCTCTGGTCTGAAGGCCTGATTCACTATGGCTGCTTGTGGCCACACAGTGAATAATTTATGCACGCCCCTGCAACAGCGTTGCAACACACGGGCACGCCTGCTTTCACCCAACCACCTTCCCATCACCACCCACAAATGGCACTTCCTGTCACTCACTCTGCCATGGGTCTGCGTAGCCTCTGCAATCGCAATTCTGATAGAAATCGCTAGTTCGCGCACTGCAATGCACAGAATACACAAACAATCAACCGATAGCGTACGTATTTGCAACTGCATTCCGTAGTGAATCAGGCCCTGACTTTATAACCACTTCAGCGACACTCTCATAACATGCCCATAAGACTGGCTATCCTGATGTGTCCACAGAGACACCTCCCTCTCATTTCCCAGGCACCATCCAGGAAAGCCCAATACAATTTCCTGGCATTTCTGAGTCCATGCATCATCTCAGTCACATCTGTATTATGACATCATCACGTCTCATACCTGAGAAGAGGAGCAGAGCTGCATGCAGAGCACCAATAAGATCTAATGCTGCCCTGGAAAGAAATAGTCCAGCTCCAGCAGCTCACACAGAAGGAAGATAGAAGAGGATAGCAAAAGAGCAGCAGAGGAGCAGGTAATTATATACATATATATCTCAGCCAAAAAGTGCTTGTCCATAGACTTCAAAGGGCACAGGAAGGAAGATACCGGCCATCCCCCCGCACTGACACCACTGCCCCCTGCTGCCGACACAGCCGGCACCCTGCACCGAGGACACTGCCAGCACCCTGCACTGCCGACACCCCAAGTACCCCTGCACTGAGGACACCACTAGCACCCCCACTCTGCCAACACAGCCGGCATGGACACCACTGACACCTCGCACTTAGGACACCATCGGCAATGCCGACACCGCAGTCACAGTAAGAGCACTATTTCTGTATCCAACCCACACTGTATACGACCTGCACTGTAACTTGCACTATTTCCAACCTGCACTATGTCCAACTCTCACTGTATCCGACCTGCACTGTATTCAACCCACACTGTATACCACATTGTACCGGACCTACAATGTATCCAACCCACACTGTATCTCATATTGTATCCGACCTGCACTGTATGCAACCCACACTGTATCCCATACTGTATCTGACCTGCACTGTATCCAACACTATATATGACCTGCACTGTATCCAAACCATAATGTATCCCACACTGAATCCAATGCACACTGTATCCAACCCACACTATATACCACACTGTACCCAACCTAAACTGTATCCAACTCACACTGTATCCAACGCACACTGTATCCCTGCACTGTACCCGACCTACAATGTATCCAACCCACACTGTATCTCATATTGTATCCGACCTGCACTGTATGCAACCCACACTGTATCCCATACTGTATCCAACCAACACTGTATCCAACACTATATATGACCTGCACTGTATCCAAACCATAATGTATCCCACACTGAATCCAATGCACACTGTATCCAACCCACACTATATACCACACTGTACCCAACCTAAACTGTATCCAACTCAAACTGTATCCAATGCACACTGTATCCCTGCACTGTACCCGACCAACAATGTATCCTGCACTGTGGCCCTGATTCAGAGGGGCCCCAAATCAGTGTCTTGCTCGCTCTGAATCAGGGCCTACAGAGAACTGTTTTTATGGTTGGGGAGATTTTGGGGAACTGCTCAACAAAAAGGTTGATAGAGGCTTTACATGGGTACAGAGGCCCTGATTCAGAGCCGGACGCTCTGACAGACCGCTTGCTCTGAATCAGGGCCGGGATGTTTTCTTTTTTGATCAGCCTCCTGGCCGCTTGCATAGCTGTGGGTGACCACCCACAGCTTATGCGAGTGGCCAAAATGATGGTCGCGATGGTCAAGACCATCGCGACAATCTGGCTTGCGACGAGACCCTTGCAGTAGAGTCTCATGGCCGCAAGCCCTGGAGTGCTTTTGGCTCTATCAGGGCCAAAAGCACTCCCACTGACATCACTAGTGATGTCAGTGGGGCCGGCCCCAGACGGTAGGCGTTCCTCCGTCTGGCCAGCCACACCCCCGGCACGCCTACCAAAGGGGACGTGCTGTCACTCCCCATTGACAGCACGCCCCCTTTAGTGCGAGACCCATAGCGACGGCTTGGCCGTCGCTATTTGGGTCTCGCGCATGCGCATGACGGAGCCCCTCCATCATGCGCATGCGCACTGGGCTAACATCGACCCGCATGCGAGCGCTCAGCGCTCGCGAGCGGGTCTGAATTAGGCTCAGAGTGCCAGTCATCAGTGGCCCAGCACCCCTAGGGCGAAATACAGTTTGGGCACTGAGAATAGGCATGTGCTGGGGGCATGTGCACTTCTCTGTTGTTGCTATTTAAACATGGTTTAGGGTAGGGATGTGCGCCAGACCATTTTTGCCGGATTTGGATTTGGTTCTAATTCGTCGTCTCCCTTTGGATTTGGATTTGCCAAACTGCGGTGACTGGCTTTGGATTTGGATTTGGATTTTTTACAAAAATGTACAAAAAAAAAGCTAAAATCACACAAATTGGGCTTTTTTTCTTCCTAGAGTATTAACCTCAATAACATTAATTTCCAGTCATTTACAGTCAATTTAGAGCACCTCACAGCTTATAGTATTGTTTTCACCATTATTGGCCAAAGGTTGCAGTGAGCTGACTGGTTACTAAGCGAAAGAGCAGTGGCACAGACACCACAGTATAAAGCACATCTATGAAACAGTGCCACACAGCAGTGGCAGAAATGAAAGGTAGTGCAAGATGGAATTGTCTTTGGGCAATCCCACCCACCCAGTGGGGTATGGCCAGCAGAGTCACAGTACTTGTATACACAGTGGGCTACGGCCCAAGGAGTCACAGTGCACAATCTTATTTACATTACACTGCACATAGTGCCCGATTCACAATACACCATAAAGTAGTGTCTCTTATTTATGTTACAACACACAGCAGTGCCCATTTTACACAATGCCCACAGCAGTGCCCCTTTTACACAATGTCCACATTAGTGACCCTTATACACAAAGCTCACAGTATTAATGCCCCCTATACAAAGCCCACAGTAGTAGTGCCCCTTATACAATGCCGACAGCAATAGTGTCCCTTACACAATGCCCCCAGCAGTGGTGTCCGTTACAAAATGCCGGCAGTAGTGGTGCCCCCTATGCAGTGCACTCAGTAGTATGACCACATTAGTAGTGCCCCTAGTAGTATGCCCCCAGTAGTAGTGTCCCTAGTAGTGTGCCCCCATCAGTATGCCCCCAGTAGCAGTGTCGCTAGTAGTATGCCCCCAGTAGTAGTGTCCCTAGTAGTATGTCCCCAATAGTAGTGTCCCTGGTAGTATGCCCCCAGTAGTAGTGTCCCTAGAAGTATGCCCCCAGTAGTAGTGTCCCTAGTAGTATTTCCCCAGTAGTAGTTTCCCTAGTAGTATTTCCCCAGTAGTAGTTTCCCTAGCAGTATGTCCCAGTAGAAGTGTCCCTAGTAGTATGCCCCCAATAGTAGTGTCCCTGGTAGTATGCCCCCAGTAGTAGTGTCCCTAGTAGTATGCCCCCAGTAGTAGTGTCCCTAGTAGTATGCCCCCAATAGTAGTGTCCCTGGTAGTATGCCCCCAGTAGTAGTGTCCCTAGTAGTATTTCCCCAGTAGTAGTTTCCCTAGTAGTATGCCCCAGTAGAAGTGTCCTTAGTAGTATGCCCCCAGTAGTAGTGTCCCTAGTAGTATGTCCCCAGTAGTAGTGCCCCTAGTAGTATGCCCTTAGTAGTGCCCCCATTAGTGTTCCCCCAGTAGTAGTAGCCCCTACTATGCCCCATTAGTAAGCCTCCATTACAAGTGCCTCCAGTAGCGCCGCTTAACACAAAAAAAAAAAAACTTACCTGAATCCTCGCTACTGCCGTGACCGCAGCTGTCTGCTCCTCTCTGCACTATCGGAAAGACGTCATGATGTCTCTCCTATCACCCGCAGCGGGGGGAGCCGGAAGACGGAGATCATGAGTGAGCTCCAACCGGCTCTCTCCCGGGACGCAACAGCCAATGAGAGTCTGTCTGACTCTCATTGGCTGCTATTACAAACACACATCTGCTGCTGGCAGCTGTGTGTTTGTTTCTGTGTAGGGCAGACGACTATCACAGCGCTCTGCCCTACACTAGAGGAGCCCTGATGTCGGATTCTCTCGCAAGAATCCGACATCAGGAGGCCGCCATTTGGCCTCGAAGGGGGAACCGAGTCAGGCGGGAAACACCCGAACAGGGTTCGGGTGGACTCGGATCCCCTATGGTCGGAGCGGTTCGGATTCCTCAGAATCCAAACCGCTCATCTCTAGTTTGGGTTTGTTTGCTGCTTGTTAACTACAACTACGTGTTTTGAGCAAGGAAATTCCACGTATGAATCCAATTCCGACACATCGTGATGACAAATCGTGTAAAATATGCCCAAATCATTAGTGTCCACTCACGATCATGATGCCGATGCGCGTCCCCGCAGGTCGTACATCGCATCTTCAGATCTGCCGTGCTGCAGGGCAGATCTGACAATCTCAGTCACGATGCACTGGAATAGTTAGGAGGCGCGATAGATCGTTTGTCACATTGGACAGTGTTTTAACACCAATCGCGCCCATGACTGTTGGGGAGAGTTCAAGGGGAAATCTACACAATGTCAGATCGTGAGCACATCGCCAAGTGTGTAGGCACCTTTAGTGTGATTGGTTATTGCTATTATAGGCCCTCATTCAGAGCCGTACGCTCTGAGCAGAGCGCACGCTCTGAATGAGGGCCGCCCTCCATGAAAATGGAGCATCCTCCTGGACGCTCGTATAGCTGTGGGTCACCACCCACAGGCTATACGAGCGTGCAGTTTGATGGCCGCGATGGTCGTGACCATCGCGACCATCGAAACAGCGAGCCGGAGCCTGCGGTTGAGGTTTTCAACCGCAAGCTCCGGAGTGATTTTGGCTCTATCAGAGCCAAAATCACTCCCACTGACATCACTAGTGATGTCAGTGGGCCGGCTTCTGACGGGAGGCGTTCCCGTAGGAACGCCCCCGTCAGGGAGGCAGGCCCCCGGCTCGCCCACCAAAGGGGGCGTGCTGTCAGTCAACATCGACAGCACGCCCCCTTTGATAAGACACAAGGAGCGAAGGACTTTCCTTCGCTCGTCGCGTCTGGTGCATGCGCACGACGGAGCTCCCTCCGTCGTGCTCATGCTCAGTCCAGAACATCGACCCACTTGCGAGCAGACAGCCGCTCGCGAGTGGGTCTGAATCAGGCCCATAGTACTAATTTGGAAAACATTTGTTAACAAAAATAACTGCCGTGTGTTTGTGCCGCTGCTCTGTTGGTTGCTTAGTTTAGCCAGCCAGCCTTTGGCCTATGTGAACAAAATTATGAGCTGTGTTATGGTCAAAATTGACTGGAAATTACTGGAAATTAATGTTATTGAGGTCAATAATACTAAAGGAAAAATTTATCTTTTTTTTTTTATAAATTTGTGAAAAAAAACTCAGATCCAAACCAAAACCAAAACACGTGAGCGTGGTTTTGCAAAACCAGAACCAAAACTAAAACATGAAAGTTAATCCAGATCCAAAACCAAAGTCAAATCACACAGGTCGGCGCACATCGTATATATGTGTAGTTGTCCTATCTTCCATAACTGGCTCTTAGATTAAACCAGCAGTGACTGTATAATGAATAGTGGCCCTGATTCAGACCCACTCGCGAGTGGCTGTCCGCTCGCAAGTGGGTCGATGGTCTGCACTGCGCATGCGCACGATGGAGGGAGCTCCGTCGTGCGCATGCGCGAGACGCGACGAGCGAAGGACTTTCCTTCGCTCGTAGTGTCTGATCAAAGGGGGCGTGCTGTCGATGTTGATTGACAGCACGCCCCCTTCGGTGGGCGTGCCGGGGGCGTGTCTGCCAGACGGAGGCGTTCCCAAGGGAACGCCTACCGTCAGAAGCCGGCCCCACTGACATCACTAGTGATGTCAGTGGGAGTGATTTTGGCTCTGATAGAGCCAAAATCACTCCTGGCCTTGCGGTTGAGAAACTCAACCGCAGGCTTCTGCTCATAGTGGCGATGGTCGCGATGGTCTTGACCATCGCGACCATCATCCTGCACGCTCGTATATGCTGTGGGTGGTGACCCACAGCTATACGAGCGTCCAGGAGGACGCTCCATAGTAATGGAGGTGGGCCCTGATTCAGAGCGAGCGCTCTGGTCAGAGCGTCTGGCTCTGAATCAGGGCCAGTGTTCTATTCACATAGCCATATTTTGTGCCCATGATGATAGTGTAATATCTGATATATGCTGTATATATAGTGAGGTCTAATGTACCGTAGTACAGGGAGTGGAGACAAGGCCCAGATTTTAAATAAGGACTCAGGAGATACTAGAATAGAAACTGGCTCTAATGATGTAGCAGTGGAAAATTGGGGAATACAGTAAGTAAATAACCAGAGAGCAGCTTACCATGCAAAGCAGCGTGCAGCTGTCAGTATCCACTGGTTGGAGATCAGGGACCCACCACACATATGGTAACCTTGGTACCGCAGACTGACCTGCCAGGGCCACGCTCCTTCAGTAGCATCTGTACTGCCAACTATCCGACTGGTGATCACCGGAATTCCGCAGGCTGGCTGGACCGGGGTACTGAAGGTAGAGGATACAGCAGTCGGATATTCTGAAAAATAATAAAGAAATTAAATAACTTCTTTACCTAATTGGGTTTCAGAAAATTCTTAGAATTTTGGGGAACAAACTAAAATGCTTGTTTCAATGTAGCTTTAATATACAAGACCCACAATATCTCTTTACTGAAGCACTGACTAAAGGTGCCCACACACATACCGATCTGCACACGATCCCACGATGTGTGCGATTTCCCCTGAACTCTCCCCCGGCAGCTCCCCGGCTGCTCCTACACACGATTTGGAGTAAAAAGCATCCAATCTGACTTAAGATCTATCGTGCATCTTAACTTTTTTTTTTCTTTTCCCAGTGCATTGTGTCCCAGATTGTCAGATCTGACGTTGCGATGTGCGACCAGCGGGGACGCGCATCGCATCGTGATCATAAGTGGGAACTCACGATTTTCTCACGATTTGGCCATATTTTACACGATCTGTCGTCACGATTCATCGGAAATGGCCAGATCGTGTAAAACATCGCTATGTGTGTGGGCACCTTTAGACTTATCGCCTAACTATGCCTTTTCTTTATCCAAAATGCTACTGAACTGTTTATCCACTTTCTCGCCATCTTCCCCTCCCTCATTACTGAAGGAATTCCCCTCACTCATCTAATCACACGTTCAATCCATCTTTAATTTTGCAGCAAGACAGATATTCTCGCCTCCCCACATCTGACGCATTACTTTGCAAACCCCTATACTGGCCCCTGTCTCCTTCAGACTCCAGTTTAAATGACTCGCCCCTACCTACAAAGCCTTTAACAACACCAGCCCTTATAATAGCTCAACTCTCATTACATAATACTCTCCCTCTCTGCCCCGTAGATCTAGCAGTGACCTGTACCCACCTCTCATTCCTAAGTCCAGACTACAAATCTCCACATCAGACTCTCCCACAGGCTGCTAATTCTTAATATGTAGCTTCTCTGAAAACCCATCTCTTTAGTAGAGCTTACCCTTCCCCCATTTATACCACCCACTGGTGCAATCTCAGCACTGTCACAATCTCCACTCTCCCTCCTGTTGTCTGTGCTCACGTATACACAGGATCCATTTGCAAAGTGAGTGACAGGTAGTCAACATTTGGGGGAGATAATGGGGGGTGAGTAGAGAAACGTAGGCGTCTCAGGACCATATAAACACTGTTTTCTGGACGTCCATAAATTAGCCACTGCATTATTGCCGTCAGAAGGAAAGCAAACTGCATGTGTGGAGACTCGCTGCGTCTACGGCAGTTTAGAGTTACTCGGAAGTCTGACGGCCATCTGATCTGCTATCAGTGTTTCTGAGGTTTCCGGTTTTGTGCGTGAGTGGCGGATGTGAGATGCTCTCAGTGGGCAGTGAGTGAGTCATTAGCGTATTTTCCCAATTGCGGTCCGGGAGAGATTACAGCTGTGATGGCATTTGAGTCTACAGCTTGCATCAGGTCCTAAGCTCTCTCATGAGCAGGGCCCTCCCTCCTCTTTGGTTTCTAATGTCTGTTTATTTTGTCTACCTCATATGTCCCTAATTGCCTAAAAATAATAACAATAATAATTCCACCGGTAACGGAATAACCTTTTTCCAGTGATAAACTCTATTCATTGTACACCTGCCGCCACTAATGTGACCAAATCATCATAACACAACAGTCCGCAATAAACCCCAGATACACTATGCCACTATCAAAATACTACTTTATGTACGTTATTCCTGATAAATCTGACGACTCTCACCCTCAGTAATGGAATCACCATACATGAGACATGTTACTATATGTGTGTACACAAAATTGATGAATTAAACTTCCAGAATTAACTCGAGATTTTCACAATTTTATTGCAAAATGGGGACACCCAGGGGACACATCTACATACATTTGGTAAAAGTATGACATCTGTGTCCTGTTATAGAACATATAGACAAACGTGTGTATTCTATAGCCCTTTTGCTTTTTATTATTTCTATAACTCAGCATTGTACTTTCTTTTGTAAATAAAGTGTTCCTTTATTAGTATTAGTTTGTGTTGCCAAGCCTGCACAATTGAGATAGAATGTATGGGGGCCGGTGGCCCCTTTTTTATTTACCACTGGTGGTGGCAGTAAAGATACGGGTGTAGTATAACGTGCAGAGAGAATATTCATTGTATTGTATTCGACTCTGCCCTCACTACATCAGGACTTGGGAATCTGGGCCTGATTCAGAGCCGGATGCTCTGACCAGAGCACTCGCTCTGAATCAGGGCCCTCCTACCTAAAAATGGAGCGGCCTCTTGGACGCTCGCATAGCTGTGGGTTACCACCCACAGCTTATGCAAGCATCCATGATGATGGTCGCGATGGTCTTGACCATCGCGACCATCATCATGGACGCTCGCATAAGGCTTGCGACGAGACCCTGCGGTAGGATCTCGTTGCCGCAAGCCCTGGAGTGATTTTGGCTCTATCAGAGCCAAAATCACTCCCACAGACATCACTAGTGATGTCAGTGGGGCCGGACCTAGACGGTAGGCGTTCCCATGGGAACGCCTCCGTCTGGCAGCCACGCCCCAGGCACGCCCACCCACCCACAGCTTATGCGAGCGACCAAAAAGATGGTCGCGATGGTCTATCGGGCTTGCGACGAGACCGTTGCGGTAGGGTCTCGTTGGCCGCAAGCCCTGGAGTGCTTTTGGCTCTATCAGAGCCAAAAACACTCCCACTGACATCACTAGTGATGTCAGTGGGGCCGGACCCAGACGGTAGGCGTTCCCATAGGAACGCCTCCGTCTGGGCAGCCACGCCCCCAGCATGCCCACCAAAGGGGGAGTGCTGTCAGTCACCATCGACAGCACGCCCCCTTTGGTGCGAGACCCGGAGCGACAGCTTGGCTGTCGCTATGCGGGTCTCGTGCATGCGCAAGATGGAGCAGCCTCCGTCGTGCGCATGCGCACTTGGGCAACATCGACCCGGTGCGAGCATCCTACGCTCGCGAGCGGGTCTGAATTAGGCCCTCTGCACGATTGCAGTCCTAACGCTAGTGTGATACGGCTTCATGCACTTGAAAAAGGATTCGTCCGAAACACATTGTGCCTATGCCGTGCTGCAAAACCCTGGACTACTGAGGACCCTCCATTTCAAGGGCTAAGCTGGGTGCAGTGCCAACGAATGGCCCTGTACTTGGACCTTTTGGACTTTTAAGTCTGTACACACCACCATTTACTTATGGTATGATCCAGGAGTTCATTGTGTATATAGCTATAATACTATGTTATGCTTTTTTGCACCATCTATGCACTTTTTCATATGTTTACAATAAGTGATGAATTTTTGTACTTTATATGCAGTTTTATACCTATGTTTACATAAAGTGATGCATTGACATTTTTTACTTTATGTAATATACTGTTTTTTTAATAAATACACCATTAATGTTTTAATGTTTATTGGATTCATCTGTCCAGCAAAAAGCACATTTTATATTATCACTTCCCTTTTCTCCTTATGATGACACAGGTATTGATGTTGACCTGATATGTCATTTTATTTGCTGCAGATTTCTGGTTTATTGCGCAATTGCTAAAATAATCCTCTTTTTTAGTATTTGAACCGGCATCTGTTTTCTTTCTGTCACCACTTCCAATCTTCTATCTTCCTGCACCTGTGATTTTCATCCTGCCGGGTCTTCTTTTCTTTGAGGTGTATCTTACACCTCTTAGATGGCTCTTCTATGTTCCCGCTCCGCCATCATACTGACTTCACATTGCTTGCGCCAGCTTATAAAATTCTGAGTGAGTGGCTGGGCAAGTTGTGATTGGCTTGCCGCAGTCGCGCCTGATTGGCTGCCAGTCTGTGAGAAGCAAATGACTCACGACTGGTGTCAATTTTAAATAGTGATTTATCAGCACTGGTGTCTGATGCCCGGTCCAAGCACTGACCATAGATTCATCCCCAGTGGATTTCTGGACAGTCCAGAGTAATTCTGATTGGTTGTTAGTTTGGTCTCTGGAGTCTGATTGCTCTAGGTAAGTGCCTAAGTCACCTAGATCCAGGACTGGCCCTGGGGACAGGACAAAATAAGAACCCATCACTGAAGAAAGCTTAAAACAGTGACCACTAGTGTTCTTTATGCCAACTGAACATGTTGCACAAGTACTACTGTCAGTGCCGTAACAGGACAACACTGTGCCCTGTGCCAGCCCCACCCCCTGAGTGCACGATATTATGATAGGCCATCAGCATCATGAAGTACGGCACTGCCCAAAGTTTCCTCAGTGATACTGGCTGCAGGGTGTGATTCCAGACACTCTGCTAGCCAGATGCAGGGGCCACAGGGCAGAGATGGTGAAACTCCCAGGACTCTGCGCCACGGAGGATTGTACAGCTTGTACACCCCAAATTATGACCATGACTACAGTAGTAGTCTAATGGTTTGGAGTAGCTTGGTAACTGGTGTTGATTCCCAAAGCTGTTTCCCAGCAGCTTTTATCAGCAAGGAGTCAGCAGAGATCACCCAAGGAGGAATAGAGGTAGCAGCAGCAATGAGATGACAGAATTTAGATGTTATGCCAGAAGATCTTCTAGACAACTTTATCCTTGGTGTGATGACACTACTGGAACTACCAATTTCCGTCTACCTTATCAAATTTTCTTAGCTGTATTAAATGTGCGGGTAGATGATTATGTGGAAAGCAGAGCACAGAGCTGATCTAATGAGCAGCCATGTGCCAAATGGCTTATTTCCCAGCACACAGATGTTAAAATGATATCTCTTTGGTTAGAAATAATCATGCACACCTATTGATACTGTTATACGTATAAAGGTATTTTCTAGGACAAGTCCCACAACAACCTTAAGGACTGGTACACGGCAAGCTGCGGCCATTACACAGCCTTGAGGGCTGATAAGCCTTGACAAGATGTGGCCTTTGGGCTATATAGCAGCCTTAAGGGCTGGTAAGCCTTGACAAGATGTGGCCTTTAGGCCATGAAGCAAGATGCAGCCTTTCGCCATGTACCAGCCTTGAGGGCTGGTAAGTCTTGGCAGGATGTGGCCTTTGGGCCATGAAGCGAGATGCGGCCTTTGGCCGTGTAGCAGCCTTGAGGCCTGGTAAGCCTTGGCAGGTTGTCGCTGTCATGCGACTTGTGCCACCGGGTTGACACAAGCGGCAGTACACTTGATTGCACACACTGGGTGCTGATGTGGTGAAATCATTTGTCCAGGGGATCATGTTTTTGGAATCCCTCATGGATGAGGTTAATAACTGAGATCTAGGAATCTCTAAGATTTTTCATTTCTGTTCTCTCAAAAAATTAGGGTCATATCCTCTAGAAATAAATTTGTCTATCAAAAAATCGAATTCTTCTGGCCCTTTTCTAGGATCACTCGTGATACGTGAAACTTGCATCATTTGGGAAAGGGGAAGGCCCCTTTCTAAGGACTCTGCATGATGGCTGGATGCTGCAGAATCATATTTCTATCAGTGACCTTTCTGAAAACCTCTGTTTTAAAGACCTGATTAACTTATTTAACCTTCACATCCAAAAAATGGACCTCAGAAGAACTATATGTACAAGTAAATTTGATGGATGAGGTTGAGCTATTGATATTATCAACAACTTGCTGCAAACAACTGGCACCCCCGGTCCATAGAAGAAAATTGTCATCTATGTACCGGGGGTACCACAAAATATGATTGCTAACCTCAATATTACTGAAGAATAGTTCAAACTCTCATTCAAACATAAAAACATTAGCATATGAGGGGGCTATGGGCAAACCCATAGCATACCCCCGCAGCTGCAAAAAAAACTCTCCATCAAAATGAAAATAGTTCCTACATAAGGTCAACTCCAAGAGTTGAAGAAACAAATTGTGGTCAAACACTGAAATATACAGATTAGTTTCCAGAAAATTTTTCATGGCTCCTAGCCCTTCTTGATGTGGTATAGAGGTATACAAACTGCATATGTCTAGACACACCATCAAAGTGTTGATCGGAACTTCTTGGAAATTGGACAATTTCTGCAAAAAGGTAGGGGTGTCCTTAAGAAAAGTCCGCTGTTCACATATCAAAGGTTGTAAAATACAATCCAACAGCTGAGACACTGATTGCAGGAAAGAGTCTCTCGCCAACACAATGGGATGTCCAGGAGGCCTACTAGGGTTTTTATGGAGCATTAAACAACTTTTGATGAATTAGCTGCGAGTCTTTGGCCTTAGTAGGAATGACTTCCAATTCATGTTGGTAATCCAGAGTTGGATCTCTTCTAAGTTTTTTGTATACTGCCTCATCTGTCAGCTGAGATTGAATTTCTGCTCTATAATCAGTAATATCCTAAATGATGATGGCACCACCTTTGTCGGCGGGCTTAATTACAATATCAGAATATGACTCAAGATCCCAAAGTGCGTCACACTCCACTTTTGATAGATTCAAATGTACCTTACCAGGGACAGACATAAATTTAGTCACTGATTCATCCAACAGTTTATTGAAACTCTTCAATTATGCATTTGTAGATATCGGGTCGAACTTACACCTAGATGTTTTACTAAAGAAAACATCTATATGTGAGGATTCTATGGCAGGATGGCAGGAGCAGCATCATGTTGAAAGTGTTCTTTCAGCCTTAATTTTCACCCAAATCTATGGGAATCACACTTCCAGTTAAATTCATTGAATTTATTGGTAGGAATGAAGCTTAAGCCCTTATTGAGGACACAGGGCCAGATTCAGAGCCGGACGCTCTGACAAGAGCGCTCGCTCTGAATCAGGACCATCCTACCTAATATTGGAGTGGCCTACTGGCCATTCGCATAGCTGTGGGTGACCACCCACAGCTTATGCGAGCGGCCAAAAAGATGGTCGCGATGGTCTATTGGGCTTGCGACGAGACCCTGCGGTAGGGTCTCGTTGGCCGCAAGCCCTGGAGTGCTTTTTGCTCTATCAGAGCCAAAAACACTCCCACTGACATCACTAGTGATGTCAGTGGGGCCGGACCCAGACATTAGGCATTCCCATAGGAACGCCTCCGTCTGGGCAGCCATGCCCCCGGCATGCCCACCAAAGGGGACGTGCTGTCACTCACCATCGACAGCACGCCCCCTTTGGTGCGAGACCCGGAGCGACAGCTTCCCCGTCGCAAACCGGGTCTCGCGCATGCGCATGATGGAGCAGCCTCCGTCGTGCGCATGCGCACTTGGGCAACATCGACCCGGTGCGAGCGCTAAGCGCTCGCGAGCGGGTCTGAACCAGGCCCACAGATCTCAGTGTCACTCAAAATGTGTTTTGACAAGTTAAAAATTAGGCTGTCTTCTTCATTGTTGTCCTTCCTCTTCCTCTTGTTTTGCCCTCATAGTTTGGCGTCTTTACGCTATTTTATCATCGATCATGTGCCAGCCTCTTTGAGATGTGGTGATCGGGCAAAATTGTTGCTTCTTAAGGAATCCAGATGGATCATGAGATTAAGGACCATTGCTCCAATGGGACTTAATGAAAAATTCAATTGGAACAGTTTAATTTAATAAGTATTGAGTATCTGTTACTTGTAGCACTCTGTCTGTGGTATATTATTTGTCAGGATTGCCATATTGTTTCTATATTTATAGCGATGTTGAAACACTCTCTGTTTAGTATTTTGATATGTCTTGGGTACCATTGCCATAGTCTTATATGTATGGTTTTAATAATTTTTTTTGTTGGTGCACCTTCCCCTTCGTATAAACTCTCCTGCAACTGAAGCGCATCCTAAACTGCTTCCGTGGAGAGCAGTATTCAGTAGTCATGGAGTGCATACTGTTTGGGCACCATGGTAATGAGTCCTGCAGCGCCGGGAAGTGACGTGAACACGTGCAACAGGCAGTGAGCACCTTGACGGAGGTGAGAAAGCATCATACATGGGGTATATATTGGTGGTAAGTGACTTGTTCGTATGTCTGTTTATGCTATGATGGGGTCCTGACGACGGGGCTGCGGCCTTGAAACGTCGACTTCAAAATACAACCATATTTTGTTTAATACCTCTGAGTGCCAGTTTTCTTTGGATGTGCTGCTTATTTGTTTACTGGGCACCGGAGGACATTATTGCAAGTGTTTGAGTGCTGGCAGGCTTTGGATCTGTATATATTATATATAGCATAGTACCGGCCGGACTATTAGCCTGTAGTTCTGCACCTATTTGTTTTTTATATTTGTAAATAACCTATACTTTATGTATATAATTACAGTTTCATACAGTAATTGAAAACAAAGTTTCCAAGCAGTTCCCTCTCAATAACTTTATTATTAATTAAGTTATTCTGTCTCCTCACCTGTAGTTGTGACGATCCCCATGGCCTGGTCACAATCTATGGCTGGCTTGGGGATATCTGATAGATGGGTAAACATCAGGTCTGGCACATAGTCCTGGATCCATGACTGATAGGTGGGCACGAGGGTGTACACACCTGGGCGATTTAGAACGGCACATCCTATACCCCAGCTTACAAGGCCAACTTGGTACCAGGCACCCTGCACTTTACACACCAGAGGTCCCCCGCCATCTCCCTGGAAAACATTAGTGTTAATATGTTGTTATATACGGACATGTTTTCTGTAATACAACATGCAAACCATGCTCTGCCAGTACATCCCTCTATCCTTACATCAGCATGTACTATCTGTACTGAGAATCCCCCCCTCCTCTCTGTGATTTGCTGCTTCCTCCATTACACACAGCTAACATTCAGCCTTCCCTGTGGCTCCCACCTGTTATCTCTCAGAATGACGTGTCATGCATCTTCCATATCTGGGATATACCAAACAAATTAATGAAGGGGAGGAGCATCTGAAACATCTGCTCTAAGAATTTTCTGCCCAACACTGGCATCCTTTGCGCCAAATTAATGGAAGCAGCAACATTTTGTAAAAGTGTGTACGGATGACCAGGTAGCGGCTTTGCAGAGCTGCTCAACCAAGGCACCATGACATACAGCCCAAGAAGCTCTGACAGCACGAGTTGAGTGGGTCTGAATTAAAGTCATAACTTTTACATTTGAGGACAAATATGCCTGCTTAATGGCTGATGTGATCCATCTAGTGATCGATCCTTTCGAGGCAGGCCAGCCTCTTTTTGGTGCATCAATTAAAGATGCAGTATGGTCCAAGTAAATGCGTAATGCACGTTCCACATTCAACAGTGCTAAAAAAGAATCTTCAAAGAATCCCTGAGAAAAGCCGGACGGACGATATCCTGGTTAATGTAGAAAGCTGATACCATCTTTGGAAAAATGGAAGGCTTAGTGCACAACACCACCTTATCCTTGCAATTCACAATTTACAAAGGCTCAAACAGTGCCTTTTGAAATGCCTCCAAAACTAAATGCAAGTCCCAAGGAGTCTGTATGCGAAGAACACCTTGTAAGAAGGTTTGAACTTCAGGAATGAGGCCAATTTCCTTTGAAACAGGATTGATAGGGCCAAAATTTGTCCTGTAAGAGAGGACAATCGAAGACCTTTAACCAACCCCTCTTGCAAAAAAGACAAGAGATGAGATACTCAGAACTTTTCAGGTTTGAATCTGTGTTGTTCACACCAAAAAAAATCTATATCTTCCATATCCGATGATAAATCTGGGAAGTAATTGATTTACAAGGCTGTATCATGGTTTTCACGCCAGCTTCTGAAAACCCTTTGGGTCTTAAAATATTGGATTCAAGAACCATGCCATCAAAGCCAAGCAATGCAAATTGGGGTGACACCATGGACCCTGAAGCAACAGATCTGGATGCAGGGACAGATGATATGGAACGTCTGCCAACATGGTCCAAATAATTTTGTACCAATGACGGTGCAGCCAATCTGGAGCCACCAGAATGACCGGCTGTGCCACTAATCGAATCCGCTGAATTACCATTGTAATCATTATCAGAGGAGGAAATATGTATCCCAGCCGGAAAACCCAAGTTGCTATAATGGCATCCACCAGAGATGCCTGAGGCTCCCGGGATCGAGATCCATACCTTGGAAGTTTCTTGTTGAGAAGAGAAGCCATCAGATCTATGTCTGAAGATCCTCATCTGGCAACTAATTCTGCAAACACCTCCTTGTGTAATTCCCATTCCCATGGATGCACTCTGTGGTGACTCAAGAAGCCCACTCCCAGTTGTCCACTCTTGGAATGTAAATTGCTGAAATAGCTGGAACCCAATTATCTTCCCAATGGAGGATGTGAGAAACTTCCCTCATTGCTAGCCAGCTGCATGTGCCACCCGGCTTGTTTATATAAGCAACTGCTATGGCATTGCACTGGTAAATTCCTTAGATGGCATTGAGCCTGAATAAATGTGTATCAAATTGCCCTCAATTCCAGTATATTGATGGAAAAAGAGGCTTCTGGGACAGACCATCTGGTGAAAGGAACGGCTCAGAATGAAGTCTTCCGTTTTTCCCAGTATCTGCATAGCCCGGAGAGCAGAGATATGATACATCTGTAAAATGGTACTTATTCTGGATTGAATAACCTGAATCTTTGCCTGCAGAAGAAATACTTGCTGTAACAAAGGGTGTCGAATAGAAGACCCCAAAATACCATCCTTTGAGATGAAATTATATTTGACTTGGAAAGATTGATAATCCAGCCGAATCTCTGCAGCATGTGTAAGGTAATCTGAAGATGTTGTTGCAATAGGGCTATAGATGGTGCCCTTAGCAACAAATCATCTAGATAAACTAAAACATTTATCCCCCCACTCCTGAGTAGGAAGATCATGTGTGCCATAACCTTTGTAAATACTCTGGGAGCGGTGGCCAAACAGAATGGCGGAGCCAGAAATTAAAAATGTTTATCCCCTAACTGCAGAAGATGTTGATGACCCTACCATATAGGAATATGGAGGTAGGCATCCTTGATATCTATGGAAGCCAACAAATCCTCTTCCTCCTTAGAACAAATGACTGACCTTATTGACTTCATCTTGAATTTTTCCAAGTGAAGATAAGCATTTAAGCCCCTGAGGTTGAGAATAGGATGAAATTACCTGTCTGATTTGTCTACTAAGAAAAGACTGGAGTAAAACTCCAGGCCTTGCTGTAGTACTGGAACCGGAATAATTACTCCAGAGTCAGAAAGCACAGAAATTGCCTGCATGAGAGCCACCTTTCTGCAACTATCTCCAGGGAGAGGAGTGGAAAAGAATCTTTTTGGAACATGACCTTCCAAATCCAAAATGTATCCCCCGGATATTATTTGGCTTGCCCAAAAATCCGGATTGGAAACAATCCAAGTTTCCCGGAATTTGAGTAAGCGACCTCTCACCAGAGGACGGGTCCCAGTCCTTTGACAGTCATGTGGATTGACCTGCTGGCTTCGCACCAGGGCGACTGGTGCCGGGGACACCTCGTCCCTTAAAGATCCCTCTTCAGGACCCCTAGGCACACCTCAGAAAGCCTGAAAGCTTCCTCTGCCTTGAGTCAAAAAATAACAAAACCTAGGAGATTTTGGTTTAGTTGTAGGTACAGGAAGGTAAGGACTTTTCCTCCTTTAACCTGAGAAATAATTTTAGTTAATTCTGAAAAGAACAAAGAACCTTCTTCAAAAAGCAATGCCTCTAAAGCATGCCTGGATTGTTTGACTGCCTTCCATGTTTTAAGCCTTAGCAAATGCCGGGCTGAAACATGAGACTGTACCTGAATGGTATACATTAAAGCATCACCTATTTAGGTTAGGGGTGTGCACCGGCCACTTTTCGTGTTTTGTGTTTTGGTTTTGGATCTGGATCTTTCTTCGTGTTTTGGATCTGGATTGGTTTTGCCAAAACCACCATTCCGTGTTTTGGGTTCTGGGGTTTTGTGTTTTGGATCTGTATTTTTTTGAAAAAAAGCATAAAAACAGCTTAAATCACAGAATTTGTGGGTTTTTCTGCTCCTATGCAATTATTAACCTCAATAACCTTAATTTACACTCATTTCCAGTCTATTCTGAACACCTCACACCTCACAATATTGTTTTTATGGCCAAAAGGTTGCACCGATGTAGCTGGATGACTATGCTAAGAGATACGAGTGGGCGGCACAAACACGTGGTCCATCTAGGAGTGACACTGCAGTGGCAGACAGGATGGCAGTTTGAAAAACTAGGCCCCAAACAGTACATACTGCAAAGAAAAAAAAGAGGTGCAAGATGGAATTATCCTTGGGCCCTCTCACCCACCCTTATGTTGTATAAATAGGACATGCACACTTTAACAAACCAATCATTTCAGCGCCAGGGTCTGCCACATGACTGTGGCTGAAATGATTGGTTCGTTTGGGCCCCCACAAAACAAGCTGGCAATTAATGTGTCCCTGCACAAACTGGCTCTACGGAGGCAAGATGTTGTCCTCATCCTCCTCATCCACCGATTCCTTGGTTAAAACAGGAAAAAGGGATTTAGGTGTCCCTGGACTGATTACGGTCTTAGCCAAAGTTTCTGAACTTGACAGTAACTTTATATGAACGCGCTGCAGGTGCCATATAAGGGGGGAGGATGTTCCTAGGTGGTTAACGTCCCTACCCCTACTTATTTCACCTTTACATATGGTACATATGGCAAGACAGTTGTTGTCTGGATTTGGATAGAAATATTGCCAGACCAAAGAGGTGGAATGTTTGGTCTTCTGCCCAGGCATGACCGTGATGGGCTTTTTCATCCCACGGATAACAACTGTCTCCCCCGGGACCTGATTTAAACAAACCACATCACCATCAGAATCCTCCTCGCCAACTTCCTCCTCAGTGCCAGCTACACCAGTATCCTCATCCTGTTGTACTTCAACAGTGACATCTTCAATTTGCATATCAGCAAGTGGACTGTGGGTGCTCCTTTCAGCACTTGCAGGGGGCGTGCAAATGGTGGAAAGAGCCACCTCTTCCCGTCCAGTGCTGGGAAGGTCAGGCATCACAACCGCCACCACACTTGGACTCTCCTTGGGGATTTGTGATATCTTCTTAGAACGCATAGTTCTTCGCTGTGCTTTTGCCAGCTTAACTCTTTTGATTTTTTTAGCGGGAGGAGGGCTTCCATCGTCATGTGAAGCTGAACCACTAGTCATGAACATAGGAAAGACCTTAGCCGTTCCTTGCCACTCCGTGTCGTAAATGGCATATTGGCAAGTTTACGTTTCTCTTCAGATGATTTAAATGTTTTTTTCAAGGTAATTTTCCTGAACTTTGCCATTTGGGATTGTATGTGCCCTCTACTATGACATTGGGCATCGGCCTTGGCAGACGACGTTGATGGCATGTTATCGTCTATGTCATGACTAGTGGCAGCAGCTTCAGCACTAGGAGGAAGTGGTTCTTGATCTTTCTCTATTTTATTTTTATCGGAGAAAGTTTGGTCCTCCATTTATGCTATATTGATTTGATATATACGTGCGGCTAAGGCGGACACAAACACAGAAAATATTTTTTTATTTTTGCTGGAGAGTAGTGCACTTTGTGGGTTACACCACCCTTTAAGAAATGAGCCAGCCGGCTCTTTACTTATGGGACACAGGCGCACGCTTGGCGCTGCTCCTTTGTTGATGCACGTGCGGCTACTGCGCACACAATTCACAAACACAGAAAACTTTTTTTATTTGGTTTGGAGTGTACTTTGGGGGTTACAGCACCCTTTAACGGTCAAGCCAGCCGGCCCTTTACTTATGACACAGGCGCACGCTTGGCACTACTTTGTTGATGCACGTGCGGCTACTGCGCACACAATTCACAAACACAGAAAATATTTTTTTATTTGGTTTGGAGTGTAGTTTGGGGGTTACAGCACCCTTTAACGGTCAAGCCAGCCGGCCCTTTACTTATGACACAGGCGCACGCTTGGCACTACTTTGTTGATGCACGTGCGGCTACTGCGCACACAATTCACAAACACAGAAAATATTTTTTTACTTGGTTTGGAGTGTAGTTTGGGGGTTACAGCACCCTTTAACGGTCAAGCCAGCCGGCCCTTTACTTATGACACAGGCGCATGCTTGGCACAACTTTGTTGATGCACGTGCGGCTACTGCGCATACAATTCACAAACACAGAAAATATTTTTTTATTTGATTTGGAGTGTACTTTGGGGGTTACAGCACCCTTTAACGGTCAAGCCAGCCGGCCCTTTACTTATGACACAGGCGCACGCTTGGCACTACTTTGTTGATGCACGTGCGGCTACTGCGCACACAATTCACAAACACAGAAATATTTTTTTTTTTAGCACTTGGGGGGAGCACCCCTGACGGACAGAGCACCCCCTGGACAACACTACAGCACCCCTTTAGGACTGGGACACTGCACAGGACTTTGGAGTGGACACAGCCCCTATGGACAACTGACTGCACAACACAGTCCAGCCAGCCCCTATGGACTTTGAAGTAGTGGACACAGCCCCTATTGACAACAGCAGCACAGCACAACACAGCCAGCCCCTATGGACTTTGAAGTAGTGGACACAGCCCCTATGGACAGCAGCAGCACAGCGCAGCGCAGAACAGCACAGCACAACACTACTCTGCACTACACTACACTACACAGCCCAGCCAGCCCTAACTCCCACCCTCCCTCTTCACTGTCCACAGCCGAGTGAGAAAATGGCGCCGACGCGGGTACCTTATATAGGATCCAAAACCTGCGAGACCCGGAAGGCGGGATGATGACGTTTTGCCTCGATTTCAGATCCGAGTCTGGCGGGAAAAGTCGTTACTGACTCGGATCGGCCTCGGATCGGGGGGGCTTGGGGGGGGTTCGGATTTCAGAAATCCGAACCCGCTCACCCCTAATTTAGGTTAGAGCTTCTGAAATCTGATCAGCTAAGGAGTTAGCTTCAGACATATCCCAGGTGCTGGCCAGAATTGACCACAGCAATACTCCTGACAAAGTGAATAAAGATTTAAGTACAACCTCATTCTTTCTGTCCATAAGATCTTTATGAGTTACAGACTGAGTTGTGGAAATAACAGTATTTCTGACCAACCTAGCAATAGGAGCATCCACTGCAGGTGGAACTTCCCAAAGCTTGGTATCCTCTTCCAAAAAAGGATAAAGAGACTTACATTTTGGGAAAACAACATGTGGATTGACATGTTTCTTCTTACGTTTAAAGTAGGGGTGAGCGGGTTCGGATTTCTGAAATCCGAACCCCCCCGAGCCCCCCCGATCCGAGTCCGATCCGAATCAGGCTCGACTTTTCCCGCCTGACTCGGATCTGAAATCGAGCCAAAACGTCATCATCCCGCCTTCCGAGTCTCGCGGGTTTTGGATCCTATATAAGGTACCCATGTCGGCGCCATTTTCTCACTCGGCTGTGGACAGTGAAGAGGGAGGGTGGGAGTTAGGGCTGTGTAGTGTAGTGTAGTGTAGTGCTGCTGTTGTCCACTACTTCAAAGTCCATAGGGGCTGGCTGTGTTGTGCTGAGCTGCTGTTGTTAATAGGGGCTGTGTCCACTACTTCAAAGTCCATAGGGGCTGGCTGGACTGTGTTGTGCAGTCAGTTCTCCATAGGGGCTGTGTCCACTCCAAAGTCCTGTGCAGTGTCCCAGTCCTAAAGGAGTGCTGTAGTGTTGTCCAGGGGGTGCTCTGTCCATCAGGGGTGCTCCCCCCAAGTGCTAAAAAAATAATATATTTTCTGTGTTTGTGAATTGTGTGCGCAGTAGCCGCACGTGCATCAACAAAGTAGTGCCAAGCGTGCGCCTGTGTCATAAGTAAAGGGCCGGCTGGCTTGACCGTTAAAGGGTGCTGTAACCCCCGAAAGTACACTCCAGTCCAAACCAAAAAAAAATTATTTTCTGTGTTTGTGAATTGTGTGCGCAGTAGCCGCACGTGCATCAACAAAGTAGTGCCAAGCGTGCGCCTGTGTCATAAGTAAAGGGCCGGCTGGCTTGACCGTTAAGGGTGCTGTAACCCCCGAAAGTACACTCCAGTCCAAACCAAAAAAAAAATTATTTTCTGTGTTTGTGAATTGTGTGCGCAGTAGCCGCACGTGCATCAACAAAGTAGTGCCAAGCGTGCGCCTGTGTCATAAGTAAAGGGCCGGCTGGCTTGACCGTTAAGGGTGCTGTAACCCCCGAAAGTACACTCCAGTCCAAACCAAAAAAAAAATTATTTTCTGTGTTTGTGAATTGTGTGCGCAGTAGCCGCACGTGCATCAACAAAGTAGTGCCAAGCGTGCACCTGTGTCATAAGTAAAGGGCCGGCTGGCTTGACCGTTAAGGGTGCTGTAACCCCCGAAAGTACACTCCAGTCCAAACCAAAAAAAAAATTATTTTCTGTGTTTGTGAATTGTGTGCGCAGTAGCCGCACGTGCATCAACAAAGTAGTGCCAAGCGTGCGCCTGTGTCATAAGTAAAGGGCCGGCTGGCTTGACCGTTAAAGGGTGCTGTAACCCCCGAAAGTACACTCCAGTCCAAACCAAAAAAAAATTATTTTCTGTGTTTGTGAATTGTGTGCGCAGTAGCCGCACGTGCATCAACAAAGTAGTGCCAAGTGTGCGCCTGTGTCATAAGTAAAGGGCCGGCTGGCTTGACCGTTAAGGGTGCTGTAACCCCCGAAAGTACACTCCAGTCCAAACCAAAAAAAAAATGATTTTCTGTGTTTGTGAATTGTGTGCGCAGTAGCCGCACGTGCATCAACAAAGTAGTGCCAAGCGTGCGCCTGTGTCATAAGTAAAGGGCCGGCTGGCTTGACCGTTAAGGGTGCTGTAACCCCCGAAAGTACACTCCAGTCCAAACCAAAAAAAAATTATTTTCTGTGTTTGTGAATTGTGTGCGCAGTAGCCGCACGTGCATCAACAAAGTAGTGCCAAGCGTGCGCCTGTGTCATAAGTAAAGGGCCGGCTGGCTTGACCGTTAAGGGTGCTGTAACCCCCGAAAGTACACTCCAGTCCAAACCAAAAAAAAAATGATTTTCTGTGTTTGTGAATTGTGTGCGCAGTAGCCGCACGTGCATCAACAAAGTAGTGCCAAGCGTGCGCCTGTGTCATAAGTAAAGGACCGGCTGGCGTGACCGTTAAGGGTGCTGTAACCCCCGAAAGTACACTCCAGTCCAAACCAAAAAAAATTATTTTCTGTGTTTGTGAATTGTGTGCGCAGTAGCCGCACGTGCATCAACAAAGTAGTGCCAAGCGTGCGCCTGTGTCATAAGTAAAGGGCCGGCTGGCTTGACCGTTAAAGGGTGCTGTAACCCACAAAGTACACTCCAGTCCAAACCAAAAAAAAAATTATTTTCTGTGTTTGTGAATTGTGTGCGCAGTAGCCGCACGTGCATCAACAAAGTAGTGCCAAGCGTGCGCCTGTGTCATAAGTAAAGGGCCGGCTGGCTTGACCGTTAAAGGGTGCTGTAACCCCCGAAAGTACACTCCAGTCCAAACCAAAAAAAAATTATTTTCTGTGTTTGTGAATTGTGTGCGCAGTAGCCGCACGTGCATCAACAAAGTAGTGCCAAGCGTGCGCCTGTGTCATAAGTAAAGGGCCGGCTGGCTTGACCGTTAAAGGGTGCTGTAACCGCCGAAAGTACACTCCAGTCCAAACCAAAAAAAAATTATTTTCTGTGTTTGTGAATTGTGTGCGCAGTAGCCGCACGTGCATCAACAAAGTAGTGCCAAGCGTGCGCCTGTGTCATAAGTAAAGGGCCGGCTGGCTTGACCGTTAAGGGTGCTGTAACCCCCGAAAGTACACTCCAGTCCAAACCAAAAAAAAAATTATTTTCTGTGTTTGTGAATTGTGTGCGCAGTAGCCGCACGTGCATCAACAAAGTAGTGCCAAGCGTGCGCCTGTGTCATAAGTAAAGGGCCGGCTGGCTTGACCATTAAAGGGTGCTGTAACCCCCGAAAGTACACTCCAGTCCAAACCAAAAAAAAATTATTTTCTGTGTTTGTGAATTGTGTGCGCAGTAGCCGCACGTGCATCAACAAAGTAGTGCCAAGCGTGCGCCTGTGTCATAAGTAAAGGGCCGGCTGGCTTGACCATTAAAGGGTGCTGTAACCCCCGAAAGTACACTCCAGTCCAAACCAAAAAAAAATTATTTTCTGTGTTTGTGAATTGTGTGCGCATTAGCCGCACGTGCATCAACAAAGTAGTGCCAAGCGTGCGCCTGTGTCATAAGTAAAGGGCCGGCTGACTTGACCGTTAAGGGTGCTGTAACCCCAGAAAGTACACTCCAGTCCAAACCAAAAAAAAATTATTTTCTGTGTTTGTGAATTGTGTGCGCAGTAGCCGCACGTGCATCAACAAAGTAGTGCCAAGCGTGCGCCTGTGTCATAAGTAAAGGGCCGGCTGGCTTGACCGTTAAGGGTGCTGTAACCCCCGAAAGTACACTCCAGTCCAAACCAAAAAAAAAATTATTTTCTGTGTTTGTGAATTGTGTGCGCAGTAGCCGCACGTGCATCAACAAAGTAGTGCCAAGCGTGCGCCTGTGTCATAAGTAAAGGGCTGGCTGGCTTGACCGTTAAGGGTGCTGTAACCCCCGAAAGTACACTCCAGTCCAAACCAAAAAAAAATTATTTTCTGTGTTTGTGAATTGTGTGCGCAGTAGCCGCACGTGCATCAACAAAGTAGTGCCAAGAGTGCACCTGTGTCATAAGTAAAGGGCCGGCTGGCTTGACCGTTAAAGGGTGCTGTAACCCCCAAAGTACACTCCAGTCCAAACCAAAAAAAAAATTATTTTCTGTGTTTAGCCGCACGTATATATCAAATCGATATAATAAATGGAGGACCAAACTTTCTCCGATAAAAATAAAATAGAGAAAGATCAAGAACCACTTCCTCCTAGTGCTGAAGCTGCTGCCACTAGTCATGACATAGACGATAACATGCCATCAACGTCGTCTGCCAAGGCCGATGCCCAATGTCATAGTAGAGGGCACATACAATCCCAAATGGCAAAGTTCAGGAAAATGACCTTGAAAAAGACATTTAAATCAGCTGAAGAGAAACGTAAACTTGCCAATATGCCATTTACGACACGGAGTGGCAAGGAACGGCTAAGGTCGATCCCTAGTATGTTCATGACTAGTGGTTCAGCTTCACATGACGATGGAAGCCCTCCTCCCACTAAAAAAATCAAAAGAGTTAAGCTGGCAAAAGCACAGCGAAGAACTGTGCTTTCTAAGAAGATATCACAAATCCCCAAGGAGAGTCCAAGTGTGGTGGTGGTTGCGATGCCTGACCTTCCCAGCACTGGACGGGAAGAGGTGGCTCTTTCCACCATTTGCACGCCCCCTGCAAGTGCTGAAAGGAGCACCCACAGTCCACTTGCTGATATGCAAATTGAAGATGTCACTGTTGAAGTACAACAGGATGAGGATACTGGTGTAGCTGGCGCTGAGGAGGAAGTTGGCGAGGAGGATTCTGATGGTGATGTGGTTTGTTTAAATCAGGCTCCGGGGGAGACAGTTGTTGTCCGTGGGATGAAAAAGCCCATCACGGTCATGCCTGGGCAGAAGACCAAACATTCCACCTCTTTGGTCTGGCAATATTTCTATCCAAATCCGGACAACAACTGTCTTGCCATATGTACCATATGTAAAGGTGAAATAAGTAGGGGTAGGGACGTCAACCACCTAGGAACATCCTCCCTTATACGGCACCTGCAGCGCGTTCATAAAAAGTTACTGTCAAGTTCAGAAACTTTGGCTAAGACCGTAAGCAGTCCAGGGACACCTAAATCCCGTTGTCCTGTTGTATCCAAGCGCCTGCAAACCACACCGTCAACTCCCTCCTCGTCAATTTCCTCCTTAGTCAGGATCGGAAGTAGTCCTGCAGGCCATGTCACTGGCATGACTGACTCTCCTATCCGGGATTCCTCTGGAGGATCCTGCATTGCTACGCCTACTGCTGCCGCTGCTGCTGTTGCTGCTGCTGGGAGTCGTTCATCATCCCAGAGAGGAAGTAGGAACACCACTACTTTTACTAAACAATTGACCCTCCAACAGTCCTTAGCGAGGAGGATGAAGTACGACAGCAGTCATCCTGAAGCAAAACGTATAACTGAGGCCTTGACTGCTATGTTGGTGTTAGACGTGCGTCCGGTATCCGCCATTAGTGCAGTGGGATTTAGACAATTGATGGAGGTAGTGTGTCCCCGGTTCCAAATCCCGTCTAGATTCCACTTCACTAGGCAGGCGATACCGAGACTGTACAGAAACGTCAGAAAAAGTGTCCTCAGTGTCCTGAAAAATGCCGTTGTACACAATGTCCACTTAACCACGGACATGTGGACAAGTGGAACAGGGCAGACTAAGGACTATATGACTGTGACAGCCCACTGGGTAGATGTATCACCTTACGCAGCAACAGCAGCAGCGTCACCAGTAGCAGCATCTCAGAAACGCCAGCTCGTTACAAGGCAGGCTACGCTGTGTATCACCGGTTTCAGTAAGAGGCACACCGCCGACAACCTCTTAGAGAAACTGAGGGAAATCATCGCCCAGTGGCTTACCCCACTTAGACTCTCCTGGGGATTTGTGATATCTGACAACGCCACCAATATTGTGCGGGCATTACATCTGGGCAAATTCCAGCACGTCCCATGTTTTGCTCACACAATAAACTTGGTGGTGCAGAATTTTCTGAAAAGCGACAGGGGCGTGCAGGAGACGCTTTGGGTGGCCCGAAAAATTTCTGGCCACTTTCGCCATTCAGCGACTGCGTGCCGAAGACTGGAGCGCCAGCAAACACTCTTGAACCTGCCCCGCCATCACCTGAAGCAAGAGGTTGTGACGCGGTGGAACTCAACCCTCTATATGCTTCAGAGGATGGAGGAGCAGCAAAAGGCCATACAAGCCTATACATCCACCTATGACATAGGCAAAGGAGGGGGTATGCACCTGACTCAAGCGCAGTGGAGAATGATTTCCGTGTTGTGCAAGGTTCTCCAGCCCTTCGAACTTGCCACACGTGAAGTCAGTTCAGACACAGCCAGCTTGAGTCAGGTCATTCCCCTCATCAGGCTTTTGCAGAAGCAGCTGGAGAAAGTGAAGGAGGAGCTAAGACGGAGCGATTCCGCTCGGCATGTGGGACTTGTGGATGAAGCCCTTCATTCGCTTTGCCAGGATTCCAGGGTGGTCAATCTGTTGAAATCAGACCACTACATTTTGGCCACCGTGCTTGATCCTAGGTTTAAAGCCTATGTGGTGTCTCTCTTTCCGGCCGACACAAGCCTGCAGAGGTGCAAAGACCTGCTGGTGAACACACTGTCAGCTGAAGCGGAACGTGACACGTCAACGGCTCCTTCTTCATTTTCTCCCGCAACTGGGGCTGCCAGGAAAAAACTTAGGTATCCTAAGCAACCCGCTGGCGGTGATGCAGGGCAGGCAGGACCAAGTTTGGACATCTGGTCCGGACTGAAGGACCTGGCAACAATTTCTGACATGTCTACTGTCACTGCATATGATACTGTCACCATTGACAGAATGGTGGAGGATTACATCGGTGACAGCATCCAAGTAGGCATGTCAGACAGTCCATACCTGTACTGGCAGGAAAAAGAGGCAATTTGGAGGCCCCTGTACAAGCTGGCTCTATTTTACCTGAGTTGCCCCCCCTCCAGTGTGTACTCCGAAAGAGTGTTTAGTGCAGCCGGGAACCTTGTCAGCGAAAGGCGTAGGAGGTTGCTTCCACAGAATGTGGAGAAGATGATGTTCATCAAAATGAATTATCAGCTCTTCCAGGGAGACCAGCCTCCAGAAGGTACAGAGGGACCTGTGGTGGTGGATTCAAGTGGGGACGAGTTAATACTTTGTGAGGATGAGGATGTACACACTGAAGAGGGTGAGGAATCGGTGGATGAGGAGGATGAGGATGACATCTTGCCTCCGTAGAGCCAGTTTGTGCAGGGACACATTAATTGCCAGCTTGTTTTGTGGGGGCCCAAACGAACCAATCATTTCAGCCACAGTTGTGTGGCAGACCCTGGCGCTGAAATGATTGATTTGTTAAAGTGTGCATGTCCTGTTTATACAACATAAGGATGGGTGGGAGGGCCCAAGGACAATTCCATCTCGCACTTCTTTTTTTTCTTTGCATTATGTACAGTTTGGGGCCTAGTTTTTCTAACTGCCATCCTGTCTGCCACTGCAGTGTCACTCCTAGATGGGTCACGTGTTTGTGCCGCCCACTCGTGTCGCTTAGCATAGTCATCCAGCTACCTCGGTGCAACCTTTTGGACATGAAAACACTATTGTGAGGTGTGAGGTGTTCAGAATAGACTGGAAATGAGTGGAAATTAAGGTTATTGAGGTTAATAATAGCATAGGAGCAGAGAAACCAACAAATTCTGTGATTTTAGCTGTTTTTATTCTTTTTAAAAAAAAAATACAGATCCAAAACACAAAACCCAGAACCCAAAACACGGAAGGGTGGTTTTGGCAAAACCAATCCAGATCCAAAACACGAAGAAAGATCCAGATCCAAAACCAAAACACAAAACACGAAAAGTGGCCGGTGCACACCCCTAGTTTAAAGAAAGAAACAGAACTAATCTCTGGAATAACTGCTGCCTGTAACTGCAGAGTTTCTCCTGCCGCATCTATTAACATAGAAACTCCTGAATCCAAATGGGAATCACCCTCCCAGTTTGAGGTGTCTTCCCAGTCATAAACCAATTCCCCTTCTTCCTGGGAAGAAGTAGCTGAAGCCTCTTCTCCAGGAAAATCTTCTGAGGAATGGCCTGAATGTCTTTTAATGGCTGTGGCCCCTGCAAATGGTATTATTTTATATAGGGATGTTGCCTTCTGAGTGAGACATCGTCCCATACTGTATTCTGAGCCCATTTTGGCTCTACTGAGGGATCAGAGCACTGGGTATCATATAATTTTCCTGAAAGTGACGTAATTCACCTATGGCATCAGCCATAGACCCGGCCCAATCAGGCCTCCTGGTAATGACACCCTCTGTGAACAACAAGCCCAGAGCGACCCTGGGTCCACACTTTTTGGCATTTTTTTATCACATTTTAAACAAGTATAAACAGTGACTGATCCCTGTATTTTAGAACCCTTGTCTTTATCTATACTGAAACAGAAAGACAAGCTTAATCAAAACAGATAACTACCTAAATTCCCATGGAAAAAGTGTAGCACTGATGAATAGAAAAGGAAAGGTTAACCAAGACTCTGGGCCTGATTCAGACCCGGTCGCAATTTGCAATCACTCGCTGGCTAAAAGGGGCCGGAGATTTAAATGATGTGCTCGCACTGCATCGTGTGTAGATGCCCACTAAGTATTAGCGAGTGCGGCAATATGCGCTAGCAACTGTATAAAGACGACCCTTTGCTGCTCGCAACACACGTCATCTCTGGCAGTTGTAGGATTAATCAGGAACATCGGGAGCCATCGGAGCTGCTCGCAGCACTTAAGGTAGACTCTACAGTGTGAGCAGTTCAGGCTAAAATACACCCAAGTCACGTGTGTAATGACGCTACTTTGCTAATTATGCACACCCATTAAACACTGGGCCTGATTCAGACCCGGTCGCAAGCGCTGAGCGCTCAAACCGGATCGATGGTGGCCCACAGCGCATGCGCATGACGGAGACGGCTCCATCATGCGCATGCGCAAGACCCGGCTAGCGACAGGCAATCCATCACTCCGGGTCTCGCACCAAAGGGGGTGAGCTATCGATGCTGAGTGAAAGCTCGCCCCATTTGGTGGGGGGGTGCCAAAACGAAGGCGTTCCCGAGGAAATGTTTGCCATTTGGGGGCGGCCCCACTGACATCACGAGTGATGTCAGTGGAGAGCTTCCGGCTCTGTTAGAGCCGAAAGCTCTCTGGGGCTTGCGATGAACGAGACCCTACCACAAGGGTCTCATCGCAAGTCCGATGGTCGCGATGGTCTTGACCATCGCGACCATCATCATGGTCACTTGCTATAGCTGTGGGTGGTAAGCCACAGCTATGCGAGCGGCCAGGAGGCCGCTCCAAAAATTAAAAAAAAAATGCCCTGATTCAGAGCGAGCGCTCTTTCAGAGCGACCGGCTCTGACTCAGGGCCTCTGTTCTGACGGTCAGGCACACCTGCGTTCACACATCCACTCCCCCGTTCACAAGCACCTTCCCCTGTTACTACACACAAGCGGCACTATCTGTCACTCAAAATAGCGGCCCGAATGTTGACTACGGGTGAGCACTTTCCCATCGCACTGACTGGTTCGCGCACGCGCACTGTGAATTAAACGCATGCGCAGATTGTGAAAACTCACTCAATGCGAGTGAGCGCAGCATAGCGACTGGGTCTGAATCAGACCCTCTGTCCACTCATCTGTTTACAAAACCCTGGACTCTTAAAAGTTCTTTGCAAAAAAAACAGGTAAAAAAAACCAGGTAAATAAATCTCACAAACCCCTGTATATTACTTGCCTAAAGTACTTGAATATAGTGTAGTAAAATATGCTTATATATTTATAAACCCAGAAAACAACAGGTTAAATACATAGGGGTAAGTTTACTAAGAATCGAGTCTGGGAGAGTTTGCTTTTTTTTTAAAGTCAATTAGCTTCACCGAAACTCGGGATATTTGAGGCTCCTGAAACTCTCAAATTTACCAATAGGTGAGTTTAGCTGAGAGTGAGATGTCCGATAGTGAAGCAGTACGAGAGTTCTCTCCCAAGTTGCAGGTTTTGCAGGAGATGACTCACCCGAGATTGCAGCGTCTTCTCTCTGCAAAACTCTCCCGAGCAAGCAGCCTGCACATAGCAGTGAGATACGTGTAAGCTGCTTGTGTTCTAGGCTGTAAAAAAAGGTTAAAAGTTTTAAATAAAAATAACATAGGGCCCTAAAGCATAAGCAGCCGTGGACTTGCCAGTATGTCCTGGTTCTTAAAATTATAGGGAACACAATGAGTAGGGTTCCACCGTAATTTAAGAACCAGCAACAGGCTGCAGGGCCAGACCTGGTTTTAAATATAGGGGTGTAAAAAATGCATGAGGTTACCCCTATATTTAAAACCAGCTCCGCACCCTTTCTAGTGGGGGGGACTGATGGCACACCCAGGGGAGCCCTTTTACCGGGCCTCCCAGCCTCAGCATCAGCCCTGACCGTTAGTCAGCCCAGGCCAGGGATTCCTGGGGAGTTGGGGACCCCCCAATAAAGGGGTCCCTCTCTCCAGGGCACCCCTGTCCTAGGCTGATAGCCCGGGCTATCCCCGCCACCCCTGGGCGGTGGGTGGTGGGTTGATACTGTAGGTGTAGTGTTAAAAATAGAATTACTAACATTGGCCCTCATTCAGAGCCACTCGCAAACAGCAGTACGCTCGTTGCGTTCCGATGTTGACTAACCACGCATGCGTCGGTGTTACACTGCGCATGTGCGTACGGCAGATTGCGAGCTTTTTATCTGTCGTTCCTAAAATAGCGTACAGGAAGTGACATGTCAAATGTGATTGACAGAACAGGGCGTTTTTGGGTGTTGACGGGGGTGGAGATGGAAAAACGCAGGCGTGGCGAGGCGTTTTTGGGGCGTACATACATTAGCAGATGCGAGCGTAAAATGTGTTCGGACCGTCACATACGTCACTGGAACATCCTCTTTCCCTTCAAAATGCTCGCACAGTTTAGGGTCTGGATTACTCGACCACATTGGCGATGGCCTTCTCCTCCGTCCCGGGACTCCACGATGTTGCAGCGATTAATCGCGGGTGGTCACAAAAGCAATTAGTGTTGTATTGAAAACTGGCTTGGTATGTGTTTGGAAAGCAGTTTATTGGGATAGCACAAAACCGTACGCAGGTGGAAATCATACCTGCTAATGTCAGGATTACACAATCAATTGGCGTACATTTTTTGGGGTTTTTTTTGGCCTCAATTTGTTGTTTATGGCCTATTGTGACAATAATGTCATCATGTTTTAATTAGCTCCCCTTTTTTTTTTAAATGTGGAATTTGCATCATGTGTTTTTTTAAACGTTCCTTCAAGAGGCCTTTTTTTTATACAAATGAAATGGTTTTTGGTGTCCTTTTTTGCCTTTAGGGCCAGGATTAAATGTAACCCATTTGTCCAATAATGTCACAATACAATGTCAGATTTTTTTCATAAATTTATTGTTTAAACACAAACCAATTGGCATAATATTTTTTTTTAGTTTTTCTGCCAAAGATACTTTTTATCAAAAAAAAAAAAACAATAAAGCTAATTGATACATTGATTGGCATGATACGATTGATGGAGGTAGGCTGAATAAAGGAGCAGGTAATCGACATCTGACAAGGCCACTTCCGGTTTCACTTGTGCGTGCGTTCCCTTCAAGTCATTTCGGGGATGTACGCTCGCTATTTCGCACGCTCGTTAGTTAGAGGAGGGGTCGCCTGAGTTTAGGGAGGAATTTTAGATGCGAACGAAAATACGAGCTAGCCATTGAATTTAAATATTTTTGTACGTACGCCTAACGTATGTGCGCCCGCTTGCGAGTGGGTCTGAATGAGGGCCCTTGTCTTTACAGTAGAACTGATGGGCCCAGCAAGCCTCCCCCACATGCTGGTACTTGGAGAACCACAAGTACCAGCATGTGGGGCATTAAGGGGCCACTGGTATGTATAGTTCACCTGTAAAGAAATGTGTAAAAAACACAAGACACACACACAGTGAAAATAAATATTTATTACATCCATACATACACATACTCACCTGCTCCCAGATGTTCATGTCCCCTTCTCAACATAAAGTATCCTATGGAAGTACCTGAAAAAAAGATCCAATACTCACCTTTTGTCCCTGGATGTTCTCCACAGAAATCCAATAAGGGCCACGGGCACACTGTAACTACACGCCACAGCACATTGTTACAGTATGCTAATGACAGTTCATGGGATTGAGCTGTCATTAATACTGGGCCACAAGCCAATCAGCGGCGGCTTAACATTAGCGGCCACTCATTGGCTGGGACCCCCGTGGACTTAGCCAATGAGCGGCTCCTCCACGTTATCATCCATAATAAATGGATACACTACAGCTGTCTTCTGAAATCAATAATCATCTCCACCATTTTAAGTGAGTTTAATTCCAAGTTATTCCGACTGCACCACAGTGCCAACTGATCCACCTTCCTCCTGGATCATTAACCAAACCAATAACCGCAGTGTCAACCACAAATTTTTATATTTTCACATACGGATCACCAGAGGAGCAGTTGTTCTTATACAAAGAGAAAAACAAGTGGAAAGGACACATCCTTGATGTGCCCCCGTACTGATCCTCCATACACCGAAAGTAAACTCCCCTATTCTCACATACTGTACTGTCTCCTATCCAGCAGAAAATCTACAATCCAAGTACAAGTAGATACCGGGACACACAAATTAACCAATTTGGTTTACAATATCCCTAGGGCGATTGTATTGAACACCAAACTGAAGTCAACGAACATGACCCTCAGGTAGAAGGCAGATAGAGATGTTGTAGGATATAGTGCAGTCCCATATTGACTGCACCCTCCACCGATCTATTCACCCAGTAGGCAAACTGCAAGGGATCCAAAATGGTTCCTAACATCTTCTTCAGAAGGGTCAAAACAAACGTTTTCATGACCACTAGAGATGAGCGAGTCCAGTTCTCTGAGAACCAGGATCACCTGAACTTCATGTTCTGAGGTGAGATCCGAGTCCGGCTCGAGTTTTCCCACCTGATTTGGATCCGAAAACGAGGCAAAACGCGTCATCTTCCTGCTGTCAGATTCTCACAGATTTTGGACTATATAAAGGTCCCCGTGATTGGCATCATTTTCACTCTGGCTATGGAGAGAGAAACTAGCAGATGTAGTCAGTCACTGTCAGTCACTCAGTGTATGTGTCCTGTCGGGGTCTTAGCCTGAAGGCTGCTGCTGTGTTGTCCATAAAGGGGCTTAGGCTGCAGTATATAAACTTATAAAGGAGTGCTTTGTTCAGTGGGTGCTGCAGCTGCTGTGTCACTTGTCCTATCCATCAGGCTAGGGCTGCAGTCCAAAAAGGGGTGCTGTGTTGTACAGGGGGAGTGATCTGTCAATCAGGGTTGCTCTTCCCCAGTGTAAAAAAAAATAAAAGTATTTTTTTTATTTTATTTTATTTTGTGTGTGTGCATTAGCAACTTAGCTGCGCTATTATTGTTCAGTGACACTGCACCAAGCTAAGATAGCTGCAGAGAAACAAAAAATTGGCAATATGCCATTTACTACACAAAGTGGCAAGGAAAGGATAAGGCCTTGGCCTTTATTTATATGATTGCTGGTTCTGCATCTTACAGAATGATGATGTAAGGCCTTCTCCCTGTGGAAGTGTCAAAAAAATTCAAATGGCTGAGGCACATGAACCAACTGTGTGCTCAGAAAAGTCACAGATCCTCGAGGAAAGTCCAAGTGTGTCCGCGGTTGCCAATTGTGAGCCTGACCTTTCTAATAATGTACTTGAAGAGGGTCCTCCTTCCACCATTTGTGTGCCGTATGCAAATGTGGGGATGAGCAGCAAGTCAACATGCTGACGTAGAAATCGAGGATGCTTCTGAGGAATTGCACCAGGAGGATGAGGAGGATATATCTGTAGTTGGTGCTAACAAGGATAATGAGGATGTTGATGATGAGGATGTTGATGCTGAGGATGTTGTTTGTTTTAATCAGGCAACAGTTGTTGCCCATGGTATGAAAAGCCCATTGTTGTCATGCCTGGGCAAATTACAAAAAAATTCACTTTTCATGTGTGGAATTATTTCCCCCAAATCCGGACAACAGTTATCAAGCCATATGTTTGCCAAGCAAGAGTGAGTAGAGGTAAGGACCTTAACCATCTAGGAACCTCTACACTGTTATGTAACTTGCAGCGCATTCATCAAAATCAGAAGTGTTTTTCAAATTCAGAAACTTTGGCTAAAAACATAACAATCAGTCCAGTGTCACTTAGCTGCTTCCTTCTCTCTGTTAGATCCAACCGCCTGCAATCTCCATGACCAACTCCTACATCATCATCAACAATCTCAATCGAGATTGAAAGTAGTATTGCATCCAATTTCATAAGCTTGACTGACTTTTCTCTTATCTGTGATTCATTAGAAAGAACCTTGAGTGGTACGCCTGTTGCTCCTGCTGCTGGGAGTAGATCTTCATCCCAGAAGGGGACCAGGAAAAGACAACTTTTAGCAGTTTAACAAAACAATTGACTGTCAAACAGTCCTTTGCAATGGGGAACAAGCAGTCACCCAGTTGCACAGCGGATTACTGATACCATAACAGCTATTTCATTAATGCAGTGGGTTTTTGACAGTTAATTGATGGCCTGTGTCCCCGTTACCATGACCCTTCTAGATTACAGATCACTAGAACAGCAATTCCCTGTATATATATATATATATATATATATATATATATATATATATGGTAAAATAAGTGTTGAACACATCAGCATTTTTCTAAGTAAATATATACAGTATGTAATGGGGCTATTGTAATGACATTTTCACCAAATGTCAGCAACAACTCATGCAATCCACACATGCAAATAAATCAAACCATAGATGTCCATAAATTAAGTTATGTGTAATCATGTGAAATGACACAGGGAAAAAGCATTGAACACGCTTACTGAAATTTATTTAATACTTCGTACAAAAGCCTTTGTTGGTAATGACAGCTAAAAGACGCCTCCTGTTTGGAGAAACTAGCTGCATGCATTGCTCAGGTGTGATTTTGGCCCATTCTTCCACACAAACAGTCTTCAAATCTTTGAAGCTTCCGTGGCCTCTTCTATGAACTCTGATCTCTAGTTCTTTCCAAAGATTTTCAATTGGATTCAAGTAGGTGATTGGCTGGGCCATTCTAGCAGCTTTATTTTCAAACTCTAAAACCAATTGAGAGTGTCCTTGCTGTGTGATTGGGATCACTGTCTTGCTGAAATGTCCACCCTCATTTCATCTTCAGCATCCTGGTAGGTGGCTGCAGATTTTTTTTTATCAAGAATGTCTCGGTACATTTTTCCATTCATCCTTCCTTCAACCATATAAAGTATGCCAGTACCGTATGCTGAAAAACAGCTCCACACCATGATGTTCTCACCTCCAAGCTTCAATGTTGGCAGGGTGTTTTTTGGTTGATGTGCAGTGCCATTTCTCCTCCAAACATGATGTGTATTATGGCATCCAAAGAGTTCAATTTTGGTATCATCTGACCAGACTATATTCGCCCAGTATTTCACAGGCTTGTCCAAATGTTGTGCAGCAAACTTTAATCGAGCATCAATATGTTTTTTCTTTAGGAATGTAGTCTTGCATGGTGAGCGTGCATACAGGCCATGGCGTTTGAGTGCATTACTTATTGTTTTCTTTGAAACAATTGTACCTGCTAATTCAGGTGTTTCTGAAGCTTTCCGCAAGTGGTCCTTGGCCCTTAGACAACCCTTTTGATAATTATTTTCACTGCTTTGTCAGAAATCTTGTGAGAAGCACCTAGTCATAGCATGTTTGTGGTGAAATTATGTTCTTTCCACTTCCAGATTATGGCCCCAACAGTGCTCATTGAAACATTCAGACGTTTAGAAATCCTTCTGTAACCAATACCATCTGTATGTTTTGCAACAATAGGGTTGCAAAGGTCTTGAGAGAGCTGATTGCTTTTAGCCATCATGAGATGTTTCTTGTGTGACACCTTGGTAATGAGAACCCTTTTTATAGGCCATCAGTTGGGACTGAACCATCTTATATTAATTTGCACTGACAAGGGGCAGGATTGCTTTCTAATTACTGATAGATTTCAGATGGTATCTTGGCTTTTCATACCTTTTTGCACCTCCCTTTCTTCATGTGTTTAATACTTTTTCCCTGTGTCATTTTACATTATTATAAATAACTGAATTCATGAACACCTATGGTTTAATTTCTTTGCATGTGTGGATTGCATGGTTTGTTGATGACATTTGGTGAAAATTTCATTACAATAGCCCCATTACAAAAATATTTACTGAGAAAAATGTTACTTATTTTACCCGCTGATGTGGCTGCGGGCTTAAATGCATTGACCAATCCATGAACCAAATCCCCATTATTTATTTACTTATTTATACATCATTGTGAGTGTTTAAACTTTGTGAGTGCTGGGTTTTCTGATTTTATTTATTTAAGCAATGTGGTCACAGGCCACTTGCACCCCATTCCTGGGAATAGCGAGTGCTGGTCTGTACCCCAAATCTAGGAGTGGCGAGTGCAGTGGGTTTCTGACTTTGTATGTGTATATATGTATATATATATATAGAAGGGGTGAGCGGGTTCGGATTTCTGAAATCCGAACCCCCCCGAGCCCCCCCGATCCGAGGCCGATCCGAGTCAGGCTCGACTTTTCCCGCATGACTCGGATCTGAAATCGAGGCAAAACATCATCATCCCACCTTCCGGGTCTCACGGGTTTTGGATCCTATATAACGTACCCGCGTCGGTGCCATTTTCTCACTCGGCTGTGGACAGTGAAGAGAGAGGGTGGGAGTTAGGCCTGGCTGGGCTGTGTAGTGTAGTGTAGTGTAGTGCAGTGTAGTGTTGTGCTGTGCTGTGCTGCACTGTGCTGCTGTTGTCCATAGGGGCTGTGTCCACTACTTCAAAGTCCACAGGGGCTGGCTGGACTGTGTTGTGCAGTCAGTTGTCCATAGGGGCTGTGTCCACTCCAAAGTCCTGTGCAGTGTCCCAGTCCTAAAGGGGTGCTGTAGTGTTGTCCAGGGGGTGCTCTGTCCGTCAGGGGTGCTCCCCCCAAGTGCAAAAAAAAAATATTTTTTCTGTGTTTGTGAATTGTGTGCACTGTTGCTGCACATGCATCAACAAAGGAGCAGCGCCAAGCGTGCGCCTGTGTCCCATAAGTAAAAGGCCGGCTGGCTTGTCCGTTATAGGGTGCTGTAACCCCCAAAGGGCAATCCGAACGAAATTAAAAAAAATTTTTTTTTGTGTTTGTGAATTGTGTGCGCAGTAGCCGCACGTGCATCAACAAAGTAGTACCAAGCGTGCGCCTGTGTCCCATAAATAAAGGGTTGGTTGGATTGACCACTAAAGGGTGCTGTAACCCCCAAAGGGCACTCCAAACAAAATAAAAAAATATTTTCTGTGTTTGTGAATTGTGTGCGCAGTAGCCGCACGTGCATCAACAAAGTAGTGCCAAGCGTGCGCCTGTGTCATATGTAAAGGGCCGGCTGGATTGACCGCTAAAGGGTGCTGTAACCCCCAAAGGGCACTCCAAACAAAATAATAAATATATTTCTGTGTTTGTGAATTGTGTGCACTGTGGCCGCACGTGCATCAACAAAGTAGTGCCAAGCGTGCGCCTGTGTCCCATAAATAAAGGGCAAGCTGGATTGACCGCTAAAGGGTGCTGTAACCCCCAAAGGGCACTCCAAGCAAAATAAAAAAATATTTTCTGTGTTTGTGAATTGTGTGGGCTGTAGCTGCACGTGCATCAACAAAGGAGCAGCGCCAAGCGTGCGCCTGTGTCCCATAAGTAAAGGGCTGGCTGGCTCATTTCTTAAAGGTTGTTGTAACCCACAAAGTGCACTACTCTCCAGCAAAAATAAAAAAATATTTTCTGTGTTCGTGTGCGCCTTAGCCGTACGTATATATCAAACCAATATAACATAAAAGGAGGACCAAACTTTCTCCGATAAAAATAAAATAGAGAAAGATCAAGAAGCACTTCCTCCTAGTGCTGAAGCTGCTGCCACTAGTCATGACATAGACGATAACATGCCATCAACGTCGTCTGCCAAGGCCGATGCCCAATGTCATAGTAGAGGGCACATACAATCCCAAATGACAAAGTTCAGGAAAATGACCTTAAAAAAAACATTTAAATCATCTGAAGAGAAACATAAACTTGCCAATATGCCATTTACGACACGGAGTGGCAAGGAATGGCTAAGGTCTTTCCCTATGTTCCTGACTAGTGGTTCACCTTCACATGATGATGGAAGCCCTCCTCCTGCTAAAAAAATCAAACGAGTTAAGCTGGCAAAAGCACAGCAAAGAACTGTGCGTTCTAAGAAGATATCACAAATCCCCAAGGAGAGTCCAAGTGTGGTGGCGGTTGCGATGCCTGACCTTCCCAGCACTGGACGGGAAGAGGTGTCTCTTTCCACCATATGCACGCCCCCTCCAAGTGCTGAAAGGAGCACCCACAGGCCACTTGCTGATATGCAAATTGAAGATGTCACTGTTGAAGTACAACAGGATGAGGATACTGGTGTAGCTGGTGCTGAGGAGGAAGTTGGCGAGGAGGATTCTGATGGTGATGTGGTTTGTTTAAATCAGGCTCCGGGGGAGACAGTTGTTGTCCGTGGGATGAAAAAGCCCATCACGGTCATGCCTGGGCAGAAGACCAAACATTCCACCTCTTTGGTCTGGCAATATTTCTATCCAAATCCGGACAACAACTGTCTTGCCATATGTACCATATGTAAAGGTGAAATAAGTAGGGGTAGGGACGTTAACCACCTAGGAACATCCTACCTTATACGTCACCTGCAGCGCATTCATAAAAAGTTACTGTCAATTTCAGAAACTTTGGGTAAGACCGTAAGCAGTCCAGGGACACCTAAATCCCTTTTTCCTGTTTTATCCAAGGAATCGGTGGATGAGGAGGATGAGGATGACATCTTGCCTCCGTAGAGCTAGTTTGTGCAGGGACACATTAATTGCCAGCTTGTTTTGTGGGGACCCAAACGAACCAATCATTTCAGCCACAGTCATGTGGCAGACCCTGGCGCTGAAATGATTGATTTGTTACAGTGTGCATGTCCTATTTATACAACCATAAGGGTGGGTGGGAGGGCCCAAGGACAATTCCATCTTGCACCTCTTTTTTTTCTTTGCAGTATGTACTGTTTGGGGCCTAGTTTTTCAAACTGCCATCCTGTCTGCCACTGCAGTGTCACTCCTAGATGGGCCACGTGTTTGTGCCGCCCCACTCGTGTCGCTTAGTATAGTCATCCAGCTACCTTGGTGCAACCTTTTGGCCATAAAAACAATATTGTGAGGTGTGAGGTGTTCAGAATAGACTGGAAATGAAGGTTATTGAGGTTAATAATTGCATAGGAGCATAAAAACCCATAAATTCTGTGATTTTAGCTGTTTTTATGGTTTTTTAAAAAAAAAAATACAGATCCAAAACACAAAACCCAGAACCCAAAACACGGAAGGGTGGTTTTGGCAAAACCAATCCAGATCCAAAACACGAAGAAAAATCCAGATCCAAAACCAAAACACAAAACACGAAAAGTGGCCGGTGCACACTCCTAATATATATATATATATATATATATATATATATATATAATAAGTGCACGGTTGTGCCCTTATATTAAGGCCGAATAGAAAAAAACGTAAATCTCCATCGAGAAATCTGAAGAGGGGGGTGTTTAAGGGGATACACCTCAAAGGCTATTGAAGGTCCTGGGCTGAAATTTGGCACAGATGGGTAGAATTGTTCCAAAGTGCTCTGTGCAAAATTTCAGGGCAAAAACATAAAAAATGAGGATTTGGGAGTAATCTAAATCTCCAACTGTTACTTTTTTCTGACATTCTCAGTTAGGACCATTCTTCTGCTGTTCTCTATTGGGGATTTTTGGGAAGGCATAACTCAGGGTAGGGGGCGAATTTAGACTTGGGGTTTGTTTTATTAGGTAGCTAATTCTCCATAACAGGACCTTTTTGGGTGCAGGTAATTGAGAAAGTTACAGTTATCAAACTATTACCTCACAAATTTGCCAGTATACAGATAGAAAGTTTCAATTCCTTGTGCAGCCTCAGATGGAGCCTTCAGCAGGTGTACTCACTGTGGCTTCACTTGGGTGCACCAAGATGGCAGTACTCTGCGGCTGTAGTGGGGGCCAGGACTGGAGAGAAGGAGGCCAGTGTTTGCTGTGGCCGGGATGCGGAGGTGAGGGGGTAGTTGTTAAAGGGCATTAGCTGCGGCCAGGAATCAGGGACGGTAGCGGGTGTTAGCAGTGGCGGTAGTGTGGGCAGCAGTGTAGCAGGCGTTAGGACCCGGGGGAGGAAGCAGCACACAGATGCAGGCTTTGATCTGGAATATCCATAATACCTGCATCTGTGTTTAAAAAAACAAACAGAGAAGCACGGACGGGATCAGTGAGACCTGTCTGTGCTTCTCTGTTTAAAAATTAAACCTGTGTAAAAAAAAATAAAAAAAATGGTGTGCCACCCCCAAAGACCAACCAGCTCTGGGCTTTGGAGCCCCAGTACTGGGTTAACTAATTACAGGGGACAAATGATGTAGGGGTCCCCCTTAAGAGGCACAACCAACACCAGGCTTTTCAGAACCAGTCCTGGTTGCCAAAATATGGGGGACAAATGACATAGGGGTCCCCCTTATTCAGCACAACCAGCACTGGGTTCTGAGCCGGTCCTGGTTCTGGAAATACAGGGGAAAAAATGTGTAGTGTCCCCCTGTATTTACCAGAACCAGCACCATACTCTTTCTAGCAGGGGGTGATGCCACAGCCAGAGGAGCCCTTTCATTGGGCCCCCCAGCCGAAGCATCACCTCTGACCACAAGTCAGCCTAGGCTGGGTATCCCTTGGGAACTGAGGACCCCCCAATAAAGGGCTCCACCTCCTCAGGGCACCCTAGGCCCAGGTTGATACAAGCAGAGATGGGTCTCACTGATCCTGTCTATGCTACTGTGTTTATTTATAGTCAGATACATGCATCACAGATCGTTCAGATCCGAGCCTGCATCAGACTGCTGCTAGCTCACCTGGGTCCTGCAGCTTGAACCACTGCTGCCACTATCACCCATAGGTCCCTGTCGCAGCTTACGCCCGCCAACCCCCCAGGTTCTGGCCACATGTTACAGCTGCTTCCTTGCCCCGAGCCAACCGCTGCTACCGCCCATACTGACCTGCCATCTTGGTGCACCCAAGTGAAGCCACAGTGAGTACATTTGATAGAGGCTCCTACTGAGACTTAACATCAAGTTGAAGTTTCCTATCTCTATGGTGTGGATGAGAGAACACAGAATAGCACAGTTTGGAGACCACACAGCAGTAGGGATTGGGGAAGACAGATTTGTGTCGATGGGTAGGAAGACAGAGTGATACAGGTTGTGGGGGGGAGACAAAATTGCAAGGTTGGGGGGATCAGAGTAGTGCAGATGGAGGAAGAAAGAGTGCAACAGATGAGAGAAAGACAGCAATGTGGCTGTGGAGAAGGCACGGATGCAGGGCGGTGCAGATGAGGGAACACAGACTATCACAGTTGGGAGACCACACAACAGTAGGGATTGGGGAATATATAGCAGCATGGAGGGGAAGAAAGTGTACATGCATAGACAGAGTATGATAGTTTTAAAAATAAGGGAGCTGAACGTGTATTCTAAATGAGACAAATGTATGCAGTGAGAAGGATGTTGGAAGCCAGTGAGATTGTTTTGGTGATCAAATGGGAAGATTATGGGCACTGAGTGGGATGTGGGAGCCACATAACTGCTCAAACCTCAGTTGCATAGACTGCATGTGTGTATTCCAATGAGCACACAATTCTGTGAATTAGCAGCAATCTCATTCTGTGAGACTGCTGAATCTGCAGTTCATTAAAGCGTCAGCCTTAGTGATCAGAATTTTATTGCTTTCTTTAGTTTGAGTGGCACAAATTCAGTAGGTTTTGTGAAATTTCATATCATATCTAAGAAGCCATAATGGGACATGTAAAACTGTAAGATTTTTTGTCTATGTTATATATATATATATATATATATATATATACTAAAACAAGAGGGTCCCGAAACATTGGTGTCACTTCTGTGTTTGATTTTAATACACCGCTTTTGATACTTTGAACAAGACTCTGAGTGCCGCTGTTTGTTTGTGCTGTTTTGGTGAATTAATTGAGGTGGAAGGCACCGGAGCTGTTGAAATATATTGGATGAGAGCCGGTCCAATCTGTATTTATTTATTTATTTATTTATATATATATATATATATATTTATATTTATATATTTATATATATATACACACACGAGTGGAGGAAAAATAAGCGCCACCTGGATTCAATTATACAGTAAAATACATACACCCCTTATCTAAATGCACTTCCCATCAGATTATGGGTGTCTGCTATTTCAAGAAAAAAATAGCAGTGGTAGTCTGCTATTAAGGAATTTAATAGTAACAGTGAACTTGATATACAGCAACTTAAGTGCTTAGATACTAGTTAGTGTTTAACTTATCAGATGCTTATGCTTATCTTGTTTAGTATTTTCTAGGCAAGTTCATGTAAGGCAAGGGTATGTAGCAACCAACGCGTTTCGTCTGGTCCACAGACTTCTTCAAGGGACATTTCCCTTGAAGAAGTCTGTGGACCAGATGAAATGCGTTGGGAGCTACATACCCTTGCCTTACATGAACTTGCCTAGAAAATACTAAACAAGATAAGCATTTGGCACTTTGGCTATCTGTCTTTGTTTATTTATTTGTTATTTAATATTTTTATCCAGTCATTGACTTTACTTTGCAATATTTTTGCTCTAAATGAAATCGGTTTACAATTTCCACTAGTCCTAGCATTTGTGATTTTATATTGCTATTTATTCATTTATTTTTTTGTGTCCTTTGTTTTTATATTCATATTTATTCTATGTTGTAATCAAATAAAACTGTCTATTTTTTATATACCAATCGTTTCCTGCTATTATCCTATATTTAGATGTTTACTTATTCAGCACAATAGATATTGAATGTGCATGATAATAGCACACACATAAGGGTTCACTTTATATTTATATTTATATTGTTGCACAGATGCACTGACACTTTATTACATAATTTATTATGTTGTAAATTTAGCATATTTATTTTAGTCTATGTAATTCATTGGTCACCAGATTTTTTATAATATCACACAACAGGGCTATGTGTAATATTTTTACATAATCAAGTCCACACAATTCACAAAGACAGAAAAAAAAGAAGAATATTTTTATTGTTTGTGGAGCGCACTTTGAGGGTTACACCACCCTTTAACAGACAGATGCACGCTTGTCGCTGCTGCTTTGAGGATGCAAGTGCGGCTACAGCCCACACAATTCACAAAGACAGAAAAAAAAGAAGAATATTTTTATTGTTTGTGGAGCGCACTTTGAGGTTTACACCACCCTTTAACAGACAGACGCACGCTTGTCGCTGCTGTTTTAAGGATGCAGGTGCGGCTACAGCCCACACATTTCACAAAGACAGAAAAAAAAGAAGAATTTTTTTATTGTTTGTGGAGCGCACTTTGAGGGTTACACCACCCTTTAACAGACAGACGCACGCTTGTCGCTGCTGCTTTAAGGATGCAGATGCGGCTACAGCCCACACATTTCACAAAGACAGAAAAAAAATAATTTTTTTATTGTTTGTGGAGTGCACTTTGAGGGATACACCACCCTTTAACAGACAGACGCACGCTTGTCGCTGCTGCTTTGAGGATGCAGGTGGAATCTAGACGGGATTTGGAACCGGGGACACACTACCTCCATCAATTGTCTAAATCCCACTGCACTAATGGCGGATACCGGATGCACATCTAACACCAACATAGCAGTCAAGGCCTCAGTTATACGTTTTGCTTCAGGATGACTGCTGTCGTACTTCATCCTCATCGCTAGGGACTGTTGGAGGGTCAATTGTTTAGTAAAAGTAGTGGTGTTAAGACTTCCTCTCTGGGATGATGAACAACTCCCAGCAGCAGCAACAGCACTAGGAGGAAGTGGTTCTTGATCTTTCCCTATTTTATTTTTATCGGCGAAAGTTTGGTCCTCCATTTATGTTATATTGATATATACGTGCGGCTAAGGCGCACACAAACACAGAAAATATTTTTTTATTTTTGCTGGAGAGTAGTGCACTTTGTGGGTTACACCACCCTTTAAGAAATGAGCCAGCCGGCTCTTTACTTATGGGACACAGGCGCACGCTTGGCGCTGCTCCTTTGTTGATGCACGTGCAGCCACAGTGCACACAATTCACAAACACAGAAAAAAAAATTTTATTTGGTTTGGAGTGTACTTTGGGGGTTACAGCACACTTTAACGGTCAAGCCAGCTGGCCCTTTACTTATGACACAGGCGCACGCTTGGCACTACTTTGTTGATGCACGTGCGGCTACTGCGCACACAATTCACAAACACAGAAAATATTTTTTTATTTGGTTTGGAGTGTACTTTGGGGGTTACAGCACCCTTTAATGGTCAAGCCAGCCGGCCCTTTACTTATGACACAGGCGCTCGCTTGGCACTACTTTGTTGATGCACGTGCAGCTTCTGTGCACACAATTCACAAACACAGAAAAAATATTATTTTTTTTAGCACTTGGGAGCACCCCTGACGGACAGAGCACCCCCTGGACAACACTACAGCACCCCTTTAGGACTGGGACACTGCACAGGACTTTGAAGTGGACACAGCCCCTATGGACAACTGACTGCACAACACAGTCCAGCCAGCCCCTATGGACTTTGAAGTAGTGGACACAGCCCCTATTAACAACAGCAGCACAGCACAACACAGCCAGCCCCTATGGACTTTCAAGTAGTGGACACAGCCCCTATGGACAACAGCAGCACAGCGCAGCACAGCACAGCACAGCACAGCACAACACTACTCTGCACTACACTACACAGCCCAGCAAGCCCTAACTCCCACCCTCCCTCTTCACAGTCCACAGCCGAGTGAGAAAATGGCGCCGACGCGGGTACCTTATATAGGATCCAAAACCCGCGAGACCCGGAAGGCGGGATGATGACGTTTTGACTTGATTTCAGATCCGAGTCAGGCGGGAAAAGTCGAGCCTGACTCGGATCGGCCTCGGATCGGGGGGGCTCGGATTTCAGAAATCCGAACCCGCTCACCCCTAATATATATACTGTATACATGTGTGTATATATATATATGTATATTTAAATGTTTAAATAATTTTATATTTTTGCCTGGCTATGTTGGCTGGGGGGGGCTGTGTGCTCCTTTGCTATGGTGTTGCAAAAGAGCTAGTTGCGCCGCTGATACCTCAGGTAGGTACACAGCCTAGCATAGCCTTGAGCAGCCATTATTCCTACAGTCAGACTGCCCCACATGCTTTTAAAGGCATCACAATCAATTTCCAGCCAACAGAATGAGGTTTAGAAGTTCAAATTGACTGTCTCTCATTATTCTATTCATTTGGGGATTTGAAGTTCGATTTTGAGTTTGATTTACGTTCGATTTGCAAATTGAATGTTAGTAAATCAAGGAATCCTATATTTGACTATGGGAAAACATTGTTTTTTTGCTTATGTTCGATTTTGAGTGAAATTTTGATTTCTGTTTGATTTGACATTCAATTTTGGCTTTAGTAAATCTCCAATATCAAAATCTAGTGGAAATCAAATCAAAATCGAATGGCAAATTGAACAGAATCCAAAATCAATCTTTAGTAAACCCCCCGGTGCCTTCTTACCCTTCTGAACAAATTAGCCACCTCCTCTTGCCCAACCTGCAACACAGATGTGATACTCCTAGACCCAGATAAGGAAATTAAAGTTGGTTCCCTTAATTGAACAATATGATCAAAGCTGGCACCCAGTACAGGATTAGACTTATCAAACCGACAATAAAAAAGCGTTTAGCTTGTTGGGTAATTTCTGGGTCATGAAATAGCTAGGAGAAAAAAGAAAACTATTTTTTCTGGGGGCACAAACTTAATAATAGCTGTTAAAACACTTTTTATTATATTGCATTTAATATAAAAAGGTCTAAAGCACACAAAAAAGATATAAAAAAAATAAACATAAATCAGTCATCACAATTCTCCAGGATATTTTTACAATTGATTACAAATCTATATTCATTAATCTCTGGAGATAATAGTCAGCGTGATCGTAATGATAGTCAAAGGGTGAAAATAGCAGATGTAATCAATTTATCTACAACAAACTTACATGCATTTGTTGAACAGTCCCTACAGGTTCAGCAGATATAAACAGTTGTCCGTTTCTCTCTTAAGTTACCAATGTACTGTAGATATAGTGGAGGCTCAACAATTTCCCTCTCAGTTAAGAAACAGAAATAAGGGAAGTCTTGTTTAAAAGAACTGCTGATCCAGTGGAGTAGGATTCTACTTTTTATCATCTGATAAATGCAGGGCCGTAACTAGGGTAGTGCGGCCAGTGCCGTGGCACCATAGGTCAGGGGGCGCTGTTTGGGCCTGTCAATTTTCTGTTTCTTTTCATTATCACTGGTAGCTTCCTCTTATTTCATCCCCAGCATCTCCTGGCCTTCCCTATCTCTTCCCTGGCCCTTCCCCATGAGGCCATGACCTTTTTTGGGTGTGTCATGTCCCTATTTGAAAAATGGGGGGGCGCCAAAGCGCTTTCTGGCACAGGGCAACAAAAAGTCTAGTTACGGCTCTGGCTAAATGCATCTGATGACAAATGAGTGCTCCACATCCACTGTGGCAGTTATAATAGTAAGAAAAATTCAGTAAGTAGCAGATGTAAGGAGAAAAGAGAGCAAATTAAGTCATGCATCTGCTTTCATGGCTCTTGCTTCCATCGTCCATTTAGAGGAAATATGATGAGAGAATATGATGAGAGTACATATGACTGACTTCACAATGCTCTATAATTAGTGCTTCTGCTGTCGGGAAAACAGTGTCTGCCTCCTGCAGACCCGTCTTCTGTCCATTAAGACAACTTTACGCTTCGAACTTACTATCAGAAAGGATGTGCAGGAGATATGACATAATACTTTTCTCTCACCTGTTAAGATAATCTAATACTACTTAATTATTTTCAAGAGAGGAAGCACAGATCATATGGTACACATGATACATAAACAAGAAAAAATATTTTATAATTTAAGTAGTTTTGATAGACAAGAATTCCATGTTTATTGTCTGCATGTACTTGTAGATAATTGTTCATTGGGTGATATATGGGGTATTACTCTGCTATATCAAATATACAATATATCTATATTCATGTAACTATGCTAGATGTTTATATATATTAACAGATATGGACTGTATTATTATAGTACATGTTACAATACTTCATGGACATCCAGCAGGAGAATAATGAGAAAGTTTATTATATTTGCAGTCACTCCATGACCATCTCATTTCCTATACCTATTTTGTGGGGTAGTTTGACTGGACCCATAATTAGAATACCAGTTTTTATTTGCCTGTTACAATATTATATGAACATCTTATAGGGGGTATGAATAATTTAGCTCCACTCTCATGTAATTATGATTCCAGGACAACAATCTCTAGTGGTAGTCTTATGACTGTATACTTACCGATTGATGTAGGTGTTCTCTATCACGTTTATGATAATTCTATATTTTTTATATATATAATTTTTTGTTAATCCCTTATTATTTTATAGTAGTGCTAATATATTTCTTGTCTTTACTAGACTGTATTCCACTTGATATAAGATAAGGATACCTTTGTTTTCCCTGTATTGATTAGGTACTTGTAGGGATGTACATATTGTAAGGTACTATTAGAAACCTTATTCCATTTTCTTAATTACCATCTAAACTGTAATTTTAAACTTTGGACACTATAAAAGTACATATAGGCAGTAGGCTAATGTGTAACACTATGGAATGAAACATACACGCTGCCTCTGCTGCAATACTGATTACATACACATCCACTCGTTTTGGATTGGATGATATAGAGGCTGGTTAATTTGGGGGCTGGTGATTGGCTCGTGCACTATGTAAATTGGGGTCCGGTGTCCAGACCCGGAACTAACCGTGACCAAGCCGGGAGGTGAAAAGATATCGAAAGGACGGGACAGTACACACTCTGCTGTTCCCACTGTGCGCACGGCGGGAACTTGCTACACCAGGGGCGGGATGTATTAATGCTTTAGTGCCACAGTCTAGGCTCTTAATTTGCAGCAGTGACTTGATTGGGTTTCTTTCAATAAAGTTAATGTGAAAAGTACTTCCGCACTCCCGTTGCCTCCCTTGTTACATACGCGCAGCCGCTTGTCCCATCAGCTGTGTATGTAAACACTATGGTAGCATCGCGGGAGTTCAATGACGCTCATCAAATTTTTATTTTTCACGTTAACTTTATTGAAAGAGATCCAATCAAGTCACCGTTGCAAATTAAGAGCCTAGACCACGGCGGTAAGCATTAATACTTCCCGCCCCAGGTCACTTAGTCCGCTGACGGTGACAGAGGTACACGTATATTTTTGTTCTCTCCCCACACTATCACTCAGACACACTGACAAGGGATAGCGGCACATGTGGATGAGTTTCCACTATCATACCGCTGCAGGGGTTATTATAATAATGGTCTTACTCTCTCTCCTGAGCCCTATTGTTAGGTAATAGGAGAGGACTCATGATTATGTTTATTGTAATACCATATTATTGGTAGCCTCTTCTAGTGGTATCTAACTTCATGAGGGGAGACATTATTCTCAACCCAACTCCACATTAACTCCTACATTACAGTGTGACATTACTTCTGATATAATATATATCCTACAAGGATGTGAACTGATTTTTATTGGTGTTTATGGAGGTGGGTGGTCTCCATTTGTTTTCAATCTACTTTTTGACTCATATAATAGTGTTTTTTTCACACGTTATTTTGTAAACCTCTGGACATCCTCTGGACACCCTCTGGATTTATGATATCATTTAGAATATTTTTATACAAAAATGATAAATGTATGCTCAAGAATTTGAAGATACCGGTGTTATGTGTGTACATATTTAATGATTAATGTCTACACTGTATAAGAATATATGAACTGTAAAGATAAGCTATATATGAATTGCTATGAGACCTACAGAACGGAAATGTCTATCTCTATTTGAGGATACTTGGATAGCTTTAAATGTGTTATTTTCTCTCTTAGTATGTTGTAGACGTATGGTAATCTACTTTATTCTTTTTTCGCTCTTTCAACGGGACGGGTCTGCAGGAGCCAGACACTATTTTCCCGATAGCAGAAGCACTAATTATAGAGTATTGTGAAGTCACACATATGTACTCTCATCATATTTCCTCTACATGGACGATGGAAGCAAGAGACATGAAAGCAGATGCATGACTTCATTTGCTCTCTTTTCTCCTTACATCTGCTACTTACTGAATTTTTCTTATTATCATAACTGCCTCAGTGGATGTGGAGCACTCATTTGTCATCAGATGCATTTAGCAGATGATGAAATGTAGAATCCTACTCCACTGGATCAGCAGTTCTTTTAAACCAGACTTCCCTTATTTCCATTTCTTAACTGAGAGGGAAATTGTTCTATATCTTTATTTATAACTTAAGAGAGAAACGGACAACTGTTTATATCTACTGAACCTGTAGGGACTGTTCAACCTATGCATGTAATTTTGTTGTAGATAAATTGATTACATCTGCTATTTTTGCCCTTTGACTATCATTATGATCACGCTGACTATTATCTCCAGAGATTAATGAATATAGATTTGTAATCGATTATGGTAAAGATATCCTGGAGAATTTTGATGACTGATTTATGTTTATATTTTTATCTCTTTTTTTGTGTGCTTTAGACCTTTTTATTTTAAATGCAATATAATAAAAAGTGTTTTAACAGCTATTATTAAGTTTGTGCCCCCAGAAAAAATAGTTTTCTTATTTTCTCCTAGCTATTTCATTGTATTCAAACTCTAGGGGAGATCCTTGACAAAGGCCGGCATTATCGTCCGAAACGCGTTGGAGAACACCGAGTCACATCCATCCAGGCAAAGCCCTACAGTGTGAGACCCAGAACAACGAAAGAGAATTGCGCCACACTTCCACCGCCACCAGCTCCCGGACATCAATCGGAGGGATCCCGCCGCACGACGGTCCAAGCATTCTCACCCATAAGCCACCTCTCTCCCCGTTGCACTTGCCTGACCCGCAGCCTACCTCCCGTCCAGCTGCCGCTGAGTTTGACCCTCGGCCCCAGCTCCGACAGTGAGGTGGTGACTGCGGGCGGCTTATACATCACACAGCATGGGAGATTAGTGACTGTTCACGGCCACAACACTGGTAGCGGGACTCACATCCCGGCTGCTGTGTTGGTTGAGCCGGTACATTTGTCACTCACCCCGGTTTGGTGAGACATTGCTGGCTGTCTCCGTAGGAGATCCCCCTTGCCATTGTTTGCTAGCAGTGAAGCTGGTCGCGTGCGGGCCACGGCTACTGCAGAGCCGTGGTCACTGTGGAATACTAACACTGCATGGACATTTGAAGTTTGGAATACATCTTTAACCCAATCAGGGGCAATTTATGTTTCACTAAGACTATATGCATCTTGTTCAATCACACTTGGATTATCTTCAGAAACACTGACGCTATCCAATTAATGGACTTCTTGCTATATTATTTTTCAACTTTTTATTCGTATCCATCTATCAAAGATTCCCCTATTTTGTACTGTGGACTTTCTGGACAATATCATTGCTCTCTCGCCCAATTCGTCCATCCTACCCCATATACTATACCCTAATTTTAAAATGTCCCCAATATGTCAACACTGTGGCCCTGATTCAGAGCTGAACGCTCTGAGCAGAACGCTCACTCTGAATCAGGGCCCTCCTCCATGAAAATGGAGTGTCCTCCTGGACGCTCGTATAGCTGTGGGTGACCACCCACAGCTATAGAGAGAGCCCATGATGATGGTCGCGATGGTCAAAGACCATCGCGACCATCGGGCTTGCGATGAGACCCTGCGGTAGGGTCTCACTTCCGCAAGCCCAGGAGTGATTTTGGCTCTGTCAGAGCCAAAGTCACTCCCACTGACATCATTACTGATGTCAGTGGGGCAGGACTCAGACGGTAGGCATTCCCATGGGAACGCCTCTGTCTGGCAGCCACGCCCCCGGCTCGCCTACCAAAGGGGGCGTGCTGTCAGTCACCATCGACAGCACGCCCCCTTTGGTGCGAGACCCCGAGCGACGTATTTGTCGTCGCTTGCTGGGTCTCGCGCATGCGCACGACCGACCTCACTCCGTCGTGCGCATGCGCAGTCTCAAAACATCGACCAGTTAGCGAGCAAACTTTGCTCGCGAGCGGGTCTGAATGACCCCCAGTGTCCAAAGTTATATTGTTGTCATCAATTATTTTTAGCCTTTTACATATAGGATTAAACTACTTATTATACCCATCCATAAGAATTGTATTGCTATATCAGTTTGCATTGATCTACTATTTTATATTAGGACTATAGATTTTGATTTAATATATATGCTTGTCTTTCCATTTATGTACACAGTTATATTACCGTGACTACATCAATTACTGTACTAGATATAGGCACCTTCTCATATATAGAGTAGAGATCTAGTGCCATATGTACAAACACATTTACATATATACATAGACAGATTATTAAATTACATATGATTGAGCGCTCACTGACGCAAACATTTTTTATGTTTGCATGTTTGTATTTTCTATATCCTAAAGGCTGAGTGGTGACCTTGTCAGTAAGCTGCTCCCAATGATAGCATTAATTATTGGAGTGCACATACCTAACTCTTTATCTAGGGGAGCACCGCCAGCTTTATTTGTTGATGGCATTAGACATTTTTGAACACATATGATTTATTATGTATCATTTATATTATGCAGTCTTATACTCTGGCTATAATGATATTTAACTACTTGTGTGGAGACACTCTCTCCCCCACTTCTTTTGCTACAATTTCTGGCTCATAACAGCATGGGTAGGTGATTTCTCATAATTAGTGATAACCTGCATGCCCCTCCATATGAGGTCCACAAGGCCCTCAAAACAGATGCTCAAGAAGCACCAAAAGATGTGAGCCTTATTGAAGTACAGCGACGCTAGTGCTGACATATGTGGCAATACCCCAAGCAAGAGCAAAGACTTTAGCTCGTGCAAGCGGACAGCTGTGCTTTTCTCTCAGCCGAGAGACTGTTCCTATTGGTACGGGCAGTGTAGAGGATACTTTGAGCCGCGTCACACACATCATTTGGATGAGTATTTACAGACTGTTCAATGATGCAAGGATCAGACTGTGATACCTGGCCTATGAGTGGTCTCTCTCTCTCTCTCTATATATATATATATATATATATATATATATATACACTGTACATAAATCTTTTAGCATTGTGGACACTTCTTCTTATTACTAGATCCAGTATTTCATACAAGTATTTTTTTATTATTGTTATTTTTTTATTATTTTTGCAAGGAGTTTTGACTCCGTGATTTCAAAAGGATTCTTGTCTCCACATCATATATCATATATCATTATGTGTATTGTTGTTGTTTCTGTGCATTATATATGTTTGGCTTAACAATATATTTTTATATGGAAAATTAGAGGAGAATTTATATTACATATTAAATATTGTGATTTTCCATAATTAGATCTCCTGTGGCTCATTTTTATTAGCGCAATTGAGGCAAATTTTGTTAGCCTTATTAAAGTGGCAGATAGCCATCAAAATCATGAGATAAAGTTTGTGAATCATTAGAATAAATATTCAAGTATGTTACGTGGACAATAGAATCCAGAATGATCGGAGTATGGATTTGGCATGATAGTTGGTGCCCGACAGATGGCACATTCAATTTCCGAAGTTGTGTGGACATTCAACATAGCTACAAGATACGGTGTCATGTGTGTACCGGGAATACCTCATGGAAGTCATTATCACCCATCGTGGACAGTGCAATGGCCGAGCATGGATGATTAATGATCGTGGTCAGTGGTATCTGGCCAAAAATGTCCATGGTAACAGACAAGCGACACTGTCACAATCACATCCACATTTAATGCAGGAGGTGCAAGATGCATATGCAGCAGGTCAGTGAAGCGTTCAATAGCTTCCAAGGGATATGGGAGCGTAAGACCCACCAGAGTGCCTCTTTTAACACTACAACACGAGACATCACCTCACCTGACTTGTGACATCACTAATTGGAGGTTGGAGGCCTAAAAACATGTGGCATTGTCTGATTAGTTTTGGTTCCAGTTGTTTAAGGCTGATGGTAGGGTTCAGATGTGGCACACACCCCATGAGGCAAGTTGTCAACAAGGCACCGTGCAGGCTGTTGTTGGTTCCATAATAGTGTGGGGTGTGCTCATATGGCATGGTTTGAGTCCGCTGGTTCACCTGAATATGTTATTGACCAGTAACCGCTATGTTGCATTGCTTGATGACCATTTGCAGCCCATAAATAGACTTCATGTACCCCCACAATGATGAAATATTCCAGCAGGATAATGCACCATGTCATCGGTCCCAAGTTGTCCAGAATTTGTTGAGGAGTATTCTGGAGAGTAGTGAAGATTAGTGTAGTCACCACATTTGCCTGACATGGTCCAATAGAGCATTTGTGGGGCATGGTGGAGAGGTCCATTCACACCCAAGATCCTGCACAAATATCAGGAAGCTGTGGGAAGCTATCCAGACAGCATGGGTCAACATCTCTCCAAAGGTCTTCTGTCCACTTGTGAAATTCATGCCACATCGAGTTGCTGCTCTTTGCATGGATCAAGGGGGTCCTACATGATCGCATCGTCTATCTCATGACTTTTGGAATTTAAATATATATGTGTGTGTGTATATATATATCTTGTAATATGATCAGGGTAGGAGTAGATGGACACCTCCAAACACACAGCCTGGAAACAGCACATCAGTCCAGGGTTTTCGTGCAAGCTAACCGCAGCTAGTTTTTATTGTGCAGTATAAAAGTGGAAAATCCTAGCCCTTCTGGGCACTAACTAAAAATACATTCCCTCTTTAACAATGGTAGGGCCTATTGCCCTCACCACAAACATAAGCATATGCACAGTACTTATAAGTAGTACATCACAGTGTCTCTGAACAAGCCTGACTGCCTGCTCTACCCAGATAGGAGACCCTGAACAAAACCCTGACACAGCTTACTGTATATGAGCCTCTCACAGCTGCAGTCATTAATTAGCCTGCTCTCAGGCTGAAGGCCAGAAGAACCAATATGGGCCTTGTGGATGAAGCCCTCCCTTCACTCTCACACCCACACCCCCAGGACCCATTGTCTGACTTTCACTAACAGCCCAAATACCAATCATAACTGTTTAGCAGAAACAGACGTTTCCTGGGGGTCTAAAACACATAGTGCAGAAACCGTGAACAAACACATATGTCATTTATCACTTTACCAGTGCTGCTAGCACTATATTAACTATATTATAAGGACACAGTCGTGCACTTATATTACGGCTGAATCGAAAAAAAAAGGAAATCTCCATAGAGAATTCCAGAAGGGGGTCATGGTGTTTAAGGGGCTACACCTCAAAAGCTATAGGAAGTAAAAAGCTGAAATTGGGCATGGACGGGAAGAACTGTTGCTTGGTGCTGCATGACAAATTTCAGGGCAAAAACATAAAAAATGAGGATTTGGAACATTCTAAATTTCCAACTGTCAGTTTTTTCTGACACTCTCAGTTAGGACCACTTTTCTGCTGTTTTCTATGGGGGATATTTGGGAAGGCATAACTAAGGGTAGAGGGCAAATTTAGACTTGGAGTTTGTTTTATTAGGTACAGTAGCTCTTGTTCCAGGGTAGGGCCTTTTGGGGTTCAGGTTGTCGAGAAAGTTACAGTTTTAAAACTATTACCTCACAATTGCACCATTATAGAAATACAAAGTTTCATTTTGTTGCGCAGCCTCAGTAGGTGCCTTCAGCAGGTGTACTGTGGCTTCACTTGGGTGCACCAAGATGGCTACCTTTAATGGGTGTTAGCGGCTGGGAAACCTGGCAATGGTAGCGGGCGGAATCGGTGGCAGGTACTCGGCGGTGGTGGCATCGGTGCGGGCTACAGCGACAGTGGTGGTAATGAGGGCTGTGGGACCCAGAGGAAGACAGATGCAGCATGCACTGATCTGGGAGATCCGTCATGCCTGCGTCTGTGTGTGATAAATGTAAACACAGATGCACGGACGGGCTCAGTGAGTTCTGTCTGTGCTGCTGCTCCCCAAACTGAACAACCAGCACTGGGCTTTGCAGACCCAGTCCTGGTGGTGCTAAATACAGGAGACAAATGACATAGGGGTCCCCCATATTAAGCACAACCAGCACTGAGCTATTCAGAACCAGTCCTGGTTGGCAAAATATGAGGTACAAACGACGTAGGGGGTCCCTCGTATTCAGCACAACCAGCACTGGGCTCTGAGCTGGTCCTGGTTTTGGAAATACAGGGGAAAAATGTGTAGAGTCCCTCTGTATTATCCAGAACCAGCACCGAACCCTTTTTTAGCGAAGGGGTAGCGCCACAGCCAGGGGAGCCCTATCACTGGGCCCCCAGCCAAAGCATTACACCTGACCACTATTCAGCCCAGGCCAGGAATCCCTGTGGAGCTGGGGACCCCCCAATAAAGGGGTCCACCTCTCCAGGGCACCCCAGGCACAGGCTGATAGCCCTGGGCTATGCCTGACACCCCTGGCCGGTGGGTTATGCGTTGATTGCGAACAGTGAAATCATAAGTAAAGAGTTTAAAATATTGTCTTTTGCTGTGGAACAACAGTTCCCAGCAAGCCTTCTCCACATGCTGGTACCTGGAGAACCACAAGTACCAACATGCGGGGCATTACGGGCCCGCTGGTACATATAGTGCCACAGCAAAAGAAATATTAACACAAACACAAGACACACAAACCGTTGAAAGTAAAAGTTTATTAACACATACATGCACACACTATCTCACATACTCCCCTATGTATCCCTGAAGCCAATCACGTCCACTTCTCCATGTAGATAATCCAATGGTGTACCTGTAATAAAAAAATCCATACTCACCTACTCCTATGTGTGGATCAGATCATCTTCATTCCATGCAGGCATCCCCGGGCTTGGCAAAAAAAAAAAACCCAAATATGCGGACCCACGAACATTAGTACTGTCCTTAGAGGACAGCAGGATTTCGCTATAGCCTTACGCCTCTCAGCCAATGAGTGGTTTTCACCATAGACTTCGAAGGTGAGAACCGCAATGCCCATTTGTAATTTAAAGATCGCTCCGCCCCCTCGGCTGGCTTACAGAAGCCAGTGCAAGGACACAGCAGTCTGTCAGCTGGGAGGCAGCAGAGAAGAGCTGCCGAAGAAAGAAAACACCGGGGAAGTACTGGTTGGGCGGCGGCCATGCAAAAAAAGCTTAAAGTCCTCCGCCCTCCAGGTGTGTATTCCAATGAGCACACAATTCTGTGAATTAGCAGCTCCACCATTTTGTAAGTGACAGCAATCTCGATTCTGTGAGAGTGCTGAATCTGCAATTAACCACACGGTGTGATGGCATACCATATCTGTGTTGTGCAAGGAATACGTCCATTAAGGCATCAGCCTTAATGATCAGAATTTCATTGCTTTTTTTAAGTTTGATTGGCAGAAATTCTATAGGTTTTGTGAAATTTCAAATCATGTGTAAGAAGCCTTAATGGTACATTTGAAACCGTAAGGTTTTTTGTCTATGGAATATATATATATATATATATATATATATAAAAAAAACTGTGTTTGTCTACTGTATGTCATATAGTCCAACTAGCCTGGATGACATGGCTAGTTGGACTTTTGCATTCAAAGCTTCAGGGGGCTAAGGGGGGACCTGTTTGTTCCATTAGTACAAGACCCCACAGTTTCTGATGGCAACCCTGATAAGGATTATTTTGTTTAAATTGTTTGTTAGGGAAATTACCTTGCTTTCTCCGTCCTTGTTTTGTTCCCCTCTTTTTCTCCCCACCTATGTTATTTCTGACTAAAAATACTGTGCATTGTACATTTATTTGTGATCATTTTTATTCTTGTTGTGTAATACTCTTTAAATTATTGGTACTAAAAAAATAAATAAACATTTGCCCTAAAATTGAATATATGGTACAGAGATTACCTGGCAGGAGTCCTTTCCTCCATCTTTGTAACCAGAACATATCATGTCATCCAGGATAATGGTGGTACTACTGCTGGTGGAGGTGCCTATATGGTACAGATAGTCACATCTGGCCTGATCTATGAGGGGGGTCATCACCTGCTGGAGGGTTTCAGGGTACGGAAGATTTTCTGTGGAAAAAGCAGTAAACATCAGGATTCAAGTGGACATTTTCTTCCAGTTACTGAATGCATTGGCCTATAAACTACAAGATCATAGTTCTTCTTTTTCAAGAAATGTTCTATTCTTTGCACTTACTGTACCTGTTCTCCATATCTGCTGACATAATGCTGCTTCAACTCTCAGTTTGCAATGTTCAATGATAAATGTTGATGTATTTATAGAATATCTTAAATTTAGAACACAAAAATTACCTCTAAACTGGATTATTTCACATATTTAAGCTTCATAAATGAAGTCTAGAAGTTAAATCTATTTTAAAAAAAAAGATATGGGATGCAGAAATGGACTTAAGTAGGTTTTTTCTAATGGAATTATGTGAGTAATAAATGGGAAATACGGGGTCTCTGAGTGTTTTCTTTTAATAGAAGACTTTTCTTATTGTGTTCATTAACTGTGTTTTTAGCAATGTTTTCTTTACATTTGCACTACAGGTGCCAGCACGCCCTGACAGCCTTACAGTTGGGCACAACAAGTCTAGCTGGGTTCTGCAGTGAACCAGTAAAGAAGAATATTATTAATTTTGTTACAAACAATTTACCCCACAGCCACTGCACCAGAGGTTTGGAGAATAGCCCTAGTGCTATTAACACCAGGGTGGATTGTACCAAGTGGGATGTTTTGTGGACCACCTTTCCTAAGGATTCCACTGCTCTGTTGTTTAGCCTATGGTTGGTCGACACTATGGTGCTGGGGGGGAGTAGGGGGTGCATGTGTTTCACTACTATAGTTCCACCAGTCCTGGTTGGTAATGCCAAGTGCTGATAATGGAATTTCTGGGGAGACCCCATGCTATTTGTCCCCTAAACCTTTGCACTACCGGCCAAGGCTGAAGTATTGTTCTGGAGAGAGCTGGTGTACGTTATGGGGGACACACTTTTATTTTTGTTTTATTTTTTTGCAACTTTATACATATGGAGCAAGGTGACATAGCTGAATCATTAGCCATCTTGCTGCCCTGAGTCCCTGGGCTTCAGCACTGAGAGGTACTAAAACCGCCGTTAGGACTGGAGAACTGTGTTAAAGCAGCACTGTGTCATTAAAAAAAATGGCCAGTATAGGCACTGTGTCATTAAAAAAAACAGCATCTAGGGGCACTGTGTCATTAAAAAAAACAGCATCTAGGGGCACTGTGTCATTAAAAAAAACAGCATCTAGGGGCACTGTGTCATTAAAAAAAACAGCATCTAGGGGCACTGTGTCATTAAAAAAAACAGCATCTAGGGGCACTGTGTCATTAAAAAAAACAGCATCTAGGGGCACTGTGTCATTAAAAAAAACAGCATCTAGGGGCACTGTGTCATTAAAAAAAACAGCATCTAGGGGCACTGTGTCATTAAAAAAAACAGCATCTAGGGGCACTGTGTCATTAAAAAAAACAGCATCTAGGGGCACTGTGTCATAAAAAAAAACAGCATCTAGGGGCACTGTGTCATTAAAAAAAACAGCATCTAGGGGCACTGTGTCATTAAAAAAAACAGCATCTAGGGGCACTGGGTCATTAAAAAAAACAGCATCTAGGGGCACTGTGTCATTAAAAAAAACAGCATCTAGGGGCACTGGGTCATTAAAAAAAACAGCATCTAGGGGCACTGTGTCATTAAAAAAAACAGCATCTAGGGGCACTGTGTCATTAAAAAAAACAGCATCTAGGGGCACTGTGTCATTAAAAAAAACAGCATCTAGGGGCACTGTGTCATTAAAAAAAACAGCATCTAGGGGCACTGGGTCATTAAAAAAAACAGCATCTAGGGGCACTGTGTCATTAAAAAAAAACAGCATCTAGGGGCACTGTGTCATTAAAAAAAAACGGCCATTAAAACACTGTGCTGTGGGTTCAGGAAATGGGCTAAACAAAAATTTAAATAATAATATTGCATGTTCAAGCATTGTGTTAAAAAAGAAACGTCAATAGGGCGCTACTACTAGAAGCGCTGGCTCTCTATTTTTCTCACTCCCGGTAGATTTTGGACTTGTTTTTTTTGTTTAAAATGGTTTACATGTGGCTAGAAGCCCTTCATTTTCTCTTTACTTGTAATTTATGTACTGTAGGTGGTTTGTAGTGCTGTGATATATTTGTATGTTGTATATAGTTGTTTATTGTCTAGTATAGGCTATTAGGCTTAACCAATTGTTAAGCCATGAAAAATTATATGCATGTAAGATTCTTTTGGTTTATGCTAGGATTTATGTTATGATATGTTATTTTTGGCCATAATTCTTTAGACCTGGTTTTATGTTTTGTTTATCTATTTATTGATTGCATGTTGCAAGTTTTCTAATAAAATAATTACTAGGAGCTCTGTGAAGCACTGTGTTGTGTGTTCAGCCACTGTGTTAAAAAATTAAATAAAACACTGTTTTGTGTTCAGGCACTGTGTTAAAAACATGCCACTAAGGTGCCATTAAAGTGAGCCTGTATCTTTGCAGTATACTGTATTGTATATTTTTTGTCCAAAATTTAGTAATCTCTACCATGTTTAAGGTCACTGCACCCCAAGAAGACCTCTTTCTTTTGATGAGTTCCAGTTATATAAAAAAACAACAATATATTTATTTTTCTGGAAAAGATTTCTGGACTGCACAACCTGACTATATATATATACGATGGGAGGTGCTACCTGATGAGACTAATTGCAGGCACAGAAACAGACAAAATCTCAGGTGCACAACTCCAAATCATCAATGTGTATATAAGCAGTAAGAATAAAACTGGAGATTGACCAAGCACACATTATTCATGTCCATTTATCTATAGCTATATAAAAAGTGAATAAAATGAGTGACATGAAATGGTAAAAGCATTTTAGATACAAATTATATTATTGCATATACTTTCAATGTCAAAATAATTTTCTGCACTGTTTATTTATAAAATAGTTATCTGTCATCTGTTTGAAAGATAACAGCTGATTGTCTGGAGCACCATTTATAATATATTATACCATTTATAATATATTATACCATTTATAATATATTAAACCATTTATCATAAATTATATGATATTCATGATGAGTTTTAAAACTCGTTGCGTGTGATAAAACTCATTGATGATTGGGCCCCTTAGTTTGGGAAACATGACTGTCTTGTTTTATGTTGTCTATCTGCCACCAGACTAAGGGGGAGATGTATTAACGGTGACTTCGCCGATGCGGTACATCCCCCTTGACTTCGCGTACATACCGCGGTTCATTACCGCGGTATGTACCAAGGATTTTGCAAAGGACAGCTCTCTCGATGAGAGCTGTTTTTTGCGATGCTGCCGGGCAGAGGGACTTCCGGGTTGAACACCCAGAAGTCCTTCTGCGCATGCGCAGAAGGCCGCAGGCCGCGGGGGCTCATGGGAGGGATCCGATCAGATCCCTTCCAGCCCCGAGCGTCGCATTAAGAAGCCCATAGGCTTCTATTGGGTAAAGCCACCTGAAGGTGGCGTTACCTAGCGATGTGAATACATACGGGGAATGCGGTAAAACCCCCGAAAACTGCATTTTCGGGGGTTTTACCGCATTTTTGCCGTTGATACATCTCCCCCTAAGAGGTCTAATTAGTAAACATAAAAATGTCTTTTCTCCAGCATTTTAGCTGGATAATTTGTTTTCTCTTCTTCCTATTGATGGAAGAAAAAAAAACAATGAAATCACCTATTTCACAGAATTTTCGTATCTTTTCTCTTAGTGATGCAGACCCTATAAGTCTCAATGGGGGATGATCAGTTACGTTATTTATGGAAAAGAGAAAATCTTCTTCTGCAAACTTTTCTCCAAAAGATAATGACCAGAGAAACACACAACTAATTCTATAAGCAGATAGTAATAAATTTTAATAAAAATGAACAGGAAATGATTATATACACACATAATTTACCCATATTTATTTATTTATTTATTTATTAAAAGTTTCTTATATAGCGCAGCATATTCCATTGCGCTTTACAATTGTAAACATTAATAGAACAAAACTGGGTAATAACAGATAGATATATAGGTAGGAAGGCCCTGCTCACAAGCTTACAATCTGTAATCAAATTCAAGCAAATGTGATGACCTAATTTTGATTGCACTTTGCAGCGCGTGGGAAACCTAACATGCATGGTGAGAGCCCCGTCTATCATTGGGCACTCCGTGCACATCAGTGTAACATGCACACGAGCCGCAGCCTTGGCTATGGGACTGAAAAAAACCTTGTCTGCACAGAGAGAAGCTTCTCAATACACTATAATAATGAAATGCATCTACACAGGGCCGGATCTACCATTAGGCAGCTCTAGGCAGCTGCCCAGGGTGACAGGATCAGGGGGAGGGGGGGCGCCACTGAGTCTACGCATCACATAATTAAGGGGAATTAAGAGACATCCTTGTTGTACTCAATGCAGGCAGGCGGCTGGGGAACTTATAAGAATCCCCCTCCGCACTTTCACCTTACTGACTGGAAGTGGGTATAAGCAGTGCCGTAGCTAGCGCTCCTGGTGCAGGCCACACCCCCTCCATATGACATCACGTGGAGGGGGCGTGGCCGGGAGCAGGTGATTACAGCAATCCCAGGAACATCCTCACGAGTGATGGCAGCGATGTGACCATCTGGAGCGTCCTAAGCACACTCCAGGTGGCACTGCTGCAGAGATTCTTGCAGCTGAGTGCCGTTACAGGCACCCTGCTAGCCAGATGCAGGAGCTGTGGGTGGGCAACGGTGCTGCCGACAGAGCGCTGCACTCTGTGCGGCCACACTGCTGCACACCCCTAGTTACGGCCCTGGGTATAAGTGATGGTGGGTGGCAGTAGGCTGAAGTTTTGCCTTGGGTGCCCAGAAACCTCGCACAGGCCCTGCAGCTACAACCTTGCGATAGTTCAGAGCCGCCTTGAACCAAATTAATTTCTACAAAATAGACAAACACAAGGAAGCGTCCATAATGGATTAAAAACACCTCAATAAAAATATTAATAAATGTGAGCCAAATGGACCAGTACTTTATAATAAATGTAAAAAGGCTCATCTCAAAACCAATGGTCTCTCCAAATCCATTGAAAGAAGATCTTATATAGATGGATTCAAAGTATTTCAGTATATAAGTATAACTATGTTAACATCAACTGTTTATTATACAATTATAAAATGTAAAATGTTTCTCACCAGATGAGTAGATGTTGCCCCAACCGGTCACCCAGCACTCCATGCCACAGGGGAAGGTGACTGTGGCAGAGGGCAGACAGATTGGCATAATGTAGTTGGTGTAGGTGACAGGTCTGTCAAGCTTTACCAGCGCAATGTCCCCTCTCTTCTCTATGTCTGTATACAGAGGGTGCGTAATAATTCTCTCGGCATAAGCAACAGTTGTATGATTATCCCACACAGACAGCTGGTATCTCCCCAGGTAAATAGTATAATCGTAGGGATAGGAAGATCTGTAAAAAGCAGAAACAGTATTTTAAAAACAATTTATATGAAAGCACCATGTACTGTAAGAGACATTTATTGAAAAATTTTAAAAAGATCCACAGGTAACATATAGGGACTTGCCGAAGATACCCTATACAATAAATAGCTTTGCTACTGAGGTGATCACAATGGAAGTGGGAGGAACTATGGTGCATACACTGGGGGCCTGATTCAGAGCCGGACGCTCTGAACAAGCACCCGCTCTGAATCAGGGCGTTTTTTGTTTTTTTTTTGTTGCGGCCTCTTGGACCACCCACAGCTTATGCGAGCGTCCATGATGATGGTCGCGATGGTCAAGATCACCACGACCCTCGGGCTTGTGATGAGACCCTTGCGGTAGGGTCTCGTTCCCGCAAGCCCTGGAGTGCTTTTGGCTCTATCAGAGCCAAAATCACTCCCACTGACATCACTTGTGATGTCAGTGGGGCCAGCCTCAGACGGTAGGCGTTCCCATGGGAACGCCTCCGTCTGGGTAGACACGCCCCCGGCACGCCCACCAAAGGGGGCGTGCTGTCACTCAACATCGACAGCACGCCCCCTTTGGTGCGAGACCCATAACGACGGCTTGGCCTCTGTCGTGCGCATGCGCAGCCTCCGTCGTGCGCATGCGCACTTGGCCAACATCGACCCGCTTGCGAGCGCTCAGTAATTGCACATTGCCTTTACATAATTATCATTTGATTTACTGCGATTTAAGCACTGAAACGCAGCAGAAAATCAGTGGTTTGTAAATCAGCAGTTAGTAAATACACGCCCCTGTCTATTATAGGATAGTTACATGTTTGTCACTTCATTTGCACTGTGGGAACGTTTAGAAACCAGTCTTTTATAAAATTATAAAAGAGGCTCAATCTTCTCAAATAGACCTCAGTCAAGACATGTTTTGCGCTGAACACTGCGACAAGTACAATCGTAGTTAATGCCGGTGCTGGTGCTTTTCTTATGTCATATCATCAGCACAACAATATTGGAGGGGCTATAGACCTATCACATTGCTGGGCTGTGGCCCTACAGGCTGGGCCCCATTTGTGTAAATTCAGTTTCATCCAGTGTTCCCACAGAACAGGGGAAGGATCCCTACTAAACTAATGTTATAACTCATGTGGCTGTCTGGGATCATGTTACTGACTCTGTGATCCATTCTTCATGGTGACAGGTACAAGAGGAAGTCACCTGACAAGCCCGGGCCCACTGGGACTCATGACCACTGAGCCACATCACTTGAATCTGTAGGTGAACAAGACCATGGAGTGATCTTACCTGCTGGAACCTGTTTTATACAGAATGCCCAACACACCATAATAAGTCAGTTCTGTTAGTATTTGTAATAAAGAGATCCACTACCCACCCCTAATAATAATAATAATACTAACATGCTGTCTATTTAATAGCTTATAGGACACCGCCAGTGATATCACGCAGTTGCAACCATTATTGCGGTTTTATCTGTATTCACGGCTGTGGAACTATGCAAATGCTGGTTTCAGCCTTCCCCTTGTGTACTTGCATGCACTGGAATGTGTAAGCCCTGAGATGGCAACTTTCAATGGCCATGGACAGGTTGTAATGGACATCTGTAAACAATACGCTATCAGCGCATCATCGCTTTCACCGGGTGCAATGTCACCTTCTGAACTCTGGCTAAAGATGGCCTCTGTGCCTGTGGTAATGTGTCTGAGAACACAGACGCTTGCCTTACCATGCCTGTGACACTCCCATAAGTAGTATCCTGGGATAGGGACTCTTATCTATTCTTTATGATATATCAAATATAATAGTCAGTATATCCATTTATCCACTATACTATAGGGGTAAAAGAGCCATTCAGATTGAGGAGTACTATTTATTTATGTCCTACAGACACGAGTTTTCAGCAGACTATTACGTGCACAGACTAGTACTGGGAAGCTGCAAACAAGTTAGGCAAACTTTCTGTTAATACCTATTCTGTATTGATAAATTGAGTAATAACTAAGAGCCTAAGATATATGAATAACTGTTTAGTATGGATGTTAGCTTCTGGGGTGATTGAGGGGAACTAACAGTGGGATAGTAAGACCTCTATTGGGGGAGGATATAATAGTAAGAATAATAGTTTTATATTACAGGGAGTTTTTACAGTTAGGGGTTAACCAAAGTTAGGAGACAATTATTCTGGGGGAAGTGGAAGTATGGGCAAAGCCGCTGAGGAGACAGTGAGAGGGATCCGCTCGGATCTCTCTTTGCATACCTGAACTCCTTCCCATAGGAAGGATTGGGGCTATGAGAACAAGCGCCATCTGAAGATGGTGCTGTTGCTCTCAAGCAAACTTGCGAGAGCATCAGTGAGAATATCAGGTGGTCCTATTCGGACCCCTGATGATGAATGGCCGATAACCTAAATATAGCATTTCAGCATGTGGTTAACCGGCCATTTACCGCTTAATGAATAGGCCCCCAAGTGTTCTATTTTAAGGTGTGTGGGAAAGATTGAGCTAAGGAGATATATAAAAATATAGTTTTATCAGTTCGCATTGTTATAAACATATTCCAAATTTCCAACTGATGTGACGTTACCAAGAAATGTCTTCATTGATATTGCAAATATATAATTAACCTTACTGGAACATACAGTATTACAGGTTTTCCTGAGCAATAAATAAATATCTAAAGCTTTGGTCATTCTGGTGTATTATACCCCTTATAGATATGAGAGCCGGGAAATTGCCGGGTCTATCAACCTGGCAATTTCTCTGGGTCTCAGCCCAAACCGAACCTGGATCTTCGTCCTGGGTTGTTTACTTTCACATTAAACTAAATCCCGGGTCGATGCGCGTTTACGTGCGAAAACCGGACTTAGATGCAAGTATTAAAAGGGTATTAGTGTCACCTTATTTGGGATATTGAATATTAGGATATTGAATAGAAATGAAAGGAAAGGTGAAGCCAACCCCTGGTGGGTTACCAATATATTACCAGGCTTGGGTGAAGGCACTGAGTAGATTGATGGCAACATGGGAGGAGTGTAGAATATTGTACCTCTTAATTTCAAGTAACCCACATATAGTACAGGTGAGCCAGGGTTAGCAAATAAATGCTCAACTGTGCAAATATCACCACTGAATCAGGCTCCTTATTATATCTACGTTTGATAAAGACACACAGCCGCTGCTATAATGCTCTGTGGGTAATAGTGGAGGTACAGAGACAAGTGTATGTACTACAAGAACACAAGCACGCAGTTATTATACTCACTTTGTGAAGCAGTGAGCAGCCGTCAGAACCCACTGGTCAGAGATCAGGGACCCTCCACATATATGTGACCCCCCATACTGCAGGCTGATCTGCCAGGGCCAGTCACCGTCCACAACATCTGTGCCCCCAACTATCCGGCCAGGGAAGGATGAGGAGCCACACACTGGGGCTGTTGGCGTGGTTGTTGCAGTTACAGGTTTCGCAGTAGTAACAGAAATCAAGTAAGTAGAAGAAAAAAACAGAGGATTATACAGCTATGCTAATAAATATCCAGCCATTATCATTGATCCACTTTATTTCTTACTAGTCCTGTACTAACTTTTATCACAGGTGCTTTCTAAATCCACCATCAGCCTTTAGCCATGTGTCTCTGACAGCTGCCCCTTGTGGACCATTCAAGACAAGCTATGATTCTCATGGAGTGTTGTGTGTTAAATTATATAATATATTTAATTTTATAATGCATGACATGGAAATATATACTATCTAAAATAAGGTTTGTCATACACTGAAGAGCCAAAGTCATGGGATAGATGCCATGGGGTAAATTTAAGTGAGAGTTTTCAGAAGTGGAATAATGTCAATGCTGGATGTGAACTTGGCTGAGGCAGGCCAGCTACACAGGATGCAGATGGGAATAATGTTAATGCTGAATGTGAACTTGGTTGAGGCAGGCCAGCTACGCAGGATGCAGATGGGAATAATGTTAATGCTGAATGTGAACTTGGTTGAGGCAGGCCAGCTACGCAGGATGCAGATGGGAATAATGTCAATCCTGAATGTGAACTTGGTTAAGGCAGGCCAGCTACACAGGATGCAGATGGGAATAATGTTAATGCTGAATGTGAACCTGGTTGAGGCAGGCCAGCTACACAGGATGCAGATGGGAATAATGTTAATGCTGAATGTGAACCTGGTAGAGGCAGGCCAGCTACACAGGATGCAGATGGGAATAATGTCAATGCTGAATGTGAACATGGTTGAGACAGGCCAGCTACACAGGATGCAGATGGGAATAATGTTAATGCTGAATGTGAACTTGGTTGAGGCAGGCCAGCTACACAGGATGCAGATGGGAATAATGTCAATGCTGAATGTGAACCTGGTTGAGGCAGGCCAGCTACACAGGATGCAGATGGGAATAATGTTAATGCTGAATGTGAACCTGGTAGAGGCAGGCCAGCTACACAGGATGCAGATGGGAATAATGTCAATGCTGAATGTGAACATGGTTGAGACAGGCCAGCTACACAGGATGCAGATGGGAATAATGTTAATGCTGAATGTGAACTTGGTTGAGGCAGGCCAGCTACGCAGGATGCAGATGGGAATAATGTTAATGCTGAATGTGTACTTGGTTGAGGCAGGCCAGCTACACAGGATGCAGATAGGAATAATCTCAATGCTGGTTGTGAACTTGGTTGAGGCAGGCCAGCTACACAGGATGCAGATAGGAATAATCTCAATGCTGGTTGTGAACTTGGTTGAGGCAGGCCAGCTACACAGGATGCAGATGGGAATAATGTTAATGCTGAATGTGAACTTGGTTGAGGCAGGCCAGCTACGCAGGATGCAGATGGGAATAATCTCAATGCTGGATGTGAACTTGGTTGAGGCAGGCCAGCTACACAGGATGCAGATGGGAATAATGTTAATGCTGAATGTGAACCTGGTTGAGGCAGGCCAGCTACACAGGATGCAGATGGGAATAATGTTAATGCTGAATGTGAACTTGGTTGAGGCCGGCCAGCTACATTGGATGCAGATGGGAATAATGTTAATGCTGGATGTGAACTTGGTTGAGGCAGGCCAGGTATGCAGGATGCAGATGGGAATAATGTCAATGCTGAATGTGAACTTGGTTGAGGCAGGCCAGCTACACAGGATCCAGATGGGAATAAGGTCAGTGCTGAATGTGAACTTGGTTGAGGCAGGCCAGCTACACAGGATGCAGATGGGAATAATGTTAATGCTGAATGTGAACCTGGTTGAGGCAGGCCAGCTACACAGGATGCAGATGGGAATAATGGTAATGCTGAATGTGAACTTGGTTGAGGCAGGCCAGCTACACAGTATGCAGATGGGAATAATGTCAATGCTGAATGTGAACCTGGTGGAGGCAGGCAAGCTACGCAGGATGCAGATGGGAATAATGTTAATGCTGAATGTGAACTTGGTTGAGGCAGGCCAGCTACACAGGATGCAGATGGGAATAATGTTAATGCTGAATGTGAACCTGGTTGAGGCAGGCCAGCTACACAGGATGCAGATGGGAATAATCTCAATGCAGGATGTGAACTTGGTTGAGGCAGGCCAGCTACACAGGATGCAGATGGGAATAATGTTAATGCTGAATGTGAACTTGGTTGATGCAGGCCAGCTACGCAGGATGCAGATGGGAATAATGTTAATGCTGAATGTGAACTTGGTTGAGGCAGGCCAGCTACGCAGGATGCAGATGGGAATAATGTTAATGCTGAATGTGAACTTGGTTGAGGCAGGCCAGCTACGCAGTATGCAGATGGGAATAATGTCAATGCTGAATGTGAACTTGGTTGAGGCAGGCCAGCTACACAGGATGCAGATGGGAATAATGTCAATGCTGAAAGCGAACTTGGTTGGGGCAGGCCAGCTACACAGGATGCAGATGGGAATAATATTAATGCTGAATGCGAACTTGGTTGAGACTGGCCAGCTACACAGTATGCAGATGGGAATAATGTCAATGCTGAATGCGAACTTGGTTGAGACAGGCCAGCTACACAGGATGCAGATGGGAATAATGTCAATGCTGAATGTGAACTTGGTTGAGGCAGGCCAGCTACGCAGGATGCAGATGGGAATAATGTCAATGCTGAATGTGAACTTGGTTATGGCAGGCCAGCTACACAGTATGCAGATGGGAATAATGTCAATGCTGAATGTGAACTTGGTTATGGAAGGCCAGCTATGCAGGATGCAGATGGGAATAATGTTAATGCTGAATGTGAACTTGGATGAGACAGGCCAGCTACACAGGATGCAGATGGGAATAATGTCAAAGCTGAATGTGAACTTGGTTGAGGCAGGCCAGCTACACAGGATGCAGATGGGAATAATGTCAATGCTGAATGTGAACTTGGTTGAGGCAGGCCAGCTACGCAGGATGCAGATGGGAATAATGTCAATGCTGAATGTGAACTTGGTTGAGGCAGGCCAGCTACACAGGATGCAGATGGGAATAATGTCAATGCTGAATGTGAACTTGGTTGAGGCAGGCCAGCTACACAGGATGCAGATGGGAATAATGTCAATGCTGAATGTGAACTTGGTTATGGCAGGCCAGCTACACAGTATGCAGATGGGAATAATGTTAATGCTGAATGTGTACTTGGTTGAGGCAGGCCAGCTACACAGGATGCAGATGGGAATCATCTCAATGCTGAATGCGAACTTGGTTGAGACAGGCCAGCTACACAGTATGCAGATGGGAATAATGTCAATGCTGAATGCGAACTTGGTTGAGACAGGCCAGCTACACAGGATGCAGATGGGAATCATCTCAATGCTGAATGCGAACTTGGTTGAGACAGGCCAGCTACACAGGATGCAGATGGGAATAATGTCCATGCTGAATGTGAACTTGGTTGAGACAGGCCAGCTACGCAGGATGCAGATGTGAATAATGTCAATGCTGAATGTGAACTTGGTTATGGCAGGCCAGCTACGCAGGATGCTTATGGGAATAATGTTAATGCTGAATGTGAACTTTGATGAGACAGGCCAGCTACACAGGATGCAGATGGGAATAATGTCAATGCTGAATGTGAACTTGGTTGAGGCAGGCCAGCTATGCAGGATGCAGATGGGAATAATGTCAATGCTGAATGTGAACTTGGTTGAGGCAGGCCAGCTACACAGGATGCAGATGGGAATAATGTTAATGCTGAATGTGAACCTGGTTGAGGCAGGCCGGCTACACAGGATGCAGATGGGAATAATGTTAATGCTGAATGTGAACTTGGTTGAGGCAGGCCAGCTACACAGGATGCAGATGGGAATAATGTCAATGCTGAATGTGAACTTGGTTGAGGCAGGCCAGCTACACAGGATGCAGATGGGAATAATCTCAATGCTGGATGTGAACTTGGTTGAGGCAGGCCAGCTACACAGGATGCAGATGGGAATAATGTTAATGCTGAATGTGAACTTGGTTGAGGCAGGCCGGCTACACAGGATGCAGATGGGAATAATGTTAATGCTGAATGTGAACTTGGTTGAGGCAGGCCAGCTACACAGGATGCAGATGGGAATAATGTCAATGCTGAATGTGAACTTGGTTGAGGCAGGCCAGCTACACAGGATGCAGATGGGAATAATCTCAATGCTGGATGTGAACTTGGTTGAGGCAGGCCAGCTACACAGGATGCAGATGGGAATAATGTTAATGCTGAATGTGAACTTGGTTGTGGCAGGCCAGCTACGAAGGATGCAGATGGGAATAATGTCAATGCTGAATGTGAACTTGGTTATGGCAGGCCAGCTACGCAGGATGCAGATGGGAATAATGTTAATGCTGAATGTGAACCTGGTTGAGACAGGCCAGCTACGCAGGATGCAGATGGGAATAATGTCAATGCTGAATGTGAACCTGGTTGAGGCCGGCCAGCTACGCAGGATGCAGATGGGAATAATGTTAATGCTGAATGTGAACTTGGTTGAAGCAGGCCAGCTACGCAGGATGCAGATGGGAATAATGTCAATGCTGAATGTGAACTTGGTTATGGCAGGCCAGCTACACAGGATGCAGATGGGAATAATGTCAATACTGAATGTGAACCTTGTAGAGGCAGGCCAGCTACACAGGATGCAGATGGGAATAATGTCAATGCTGAATGTAAACCTGGTTGAGACAGGCCAGCTACGCAGGATGCAGATGGGAATAATGTTAATGCTGAATGTGAACTGGGTTGAGGCAGGCCAGCTACACAGGATGCAGATGGGAATAATGTTAATGCTGAATGTGTACTTGGTTGAGGCAGGCCAGCTACACAGGATGCAGATGGGAATAATCTCAATGCTGGATGTGAACTTGGTTGAGGCAGGCCAGCTACACAGGAAGCAGATGGGAATAATGTTAATGCTGAATGTGAACTTGGTTGAGGCAGGCCAGCTACACAGGATGCAGATGGGAATAATGTTAATGCTGAATGTGAACTTGGTTGAGGCAGGCCAGCTACACAGGATGCAGATGGGAATAATGTTAATGCTGAATGTGAACTTGGTTGAGGCAGGCCAGCTACACAGGATGCAGATGGGAATAATGTTAATGCTGAATGTGAACTTGGTTGAGGCAGGCCAGCTACGCAGTATGCAGATGGGAATAATGTCAATGCTGAATGTGAATTTGGTTGAGGCAGGCCAGCTACACAGGATGCAGATGAGAATAATCTCAATGCTGGATGTGAACTTGGTTGAGGCAGGCCAGCTACACAGGATGCAGATGGGAATAATGTTAAAGCTGAATGTGAACTTGGTTGAGGCAGGCCAGCTACACAGGATGCAGATGGGAATAATCTCAATGCTGGATGTGAACTTGGTTACGGCAGGCCAGCTACACAGTATGCAGATGGGAATAATGTTAATGCTGAAAGTGTACTTGGTTGAGGCAGGCCAGCTACACAGGATGCAGATGAGAATAATCTCAATGCTGGATGTGAACTTGGTTGAGGTAGGCCAGCTACACAGGATGCAGATGGGAATAATGTCAATGCTGGATGTGAACTTGGTTACGGCAGGCCAGCTACACAGTATGCAGATGGGAATAATGTTAATGCTGAAAGTGTACTTGGTTGAGGCAGGCCAGCTACACAGGATGCAGATGAGAATAATCTCAATGCTGGATGTGAACTTGGTTGAGGTAGGCCAGCTACACAGGATGCAGATGGGAATAATGTCAATGCTGAATGCGAACTTGGTAGGGGCAGGCCAGCTACACAGGATGCAGATGGGAATAATGTCAATGCTGAATGTGAACTTGGTTGAGGTAGGCCAGCTACACAGGATGCAGATGGGAATAATGTCAATGCTGAATGTGAACTTGGTTGAGGCATGCCAGCTACGCAGGATGTAGATGGGAATAATGTCAATGCTGAATGTGAACTTGGTTACGGCAGGCCAGCTACACAGTATGCAGATGGGAATAATGTTAATGCTGAAAGTGTACTTGGTTGAGGCAGGCCAGCTACACAGGATGCAGATGAGAATAATCTCAATGCTGGATGTGAACTTGGTTGAGGCAGGCCAGCTACACAGGATGCAGATGGGAATAATGTTAAAGCTGAATGTGAACTTGGTTGAGGCAGGCCAGCTACACAGGATGCAGATGGGAATAATTTCAATGCTGGATGTGAACTTGGTTGAGGCAGGCCAGCTACACAGGATGCAGATGGGAATAATGTTAATGCTGGATGTGAACTTGGTTGAGACAGGCCAGCTACGCAGGATGCAGATGGGAATAATGTCAGTGCTGAATGTGAACTTGGTTGAGGCAGGCCAGCTACACAGGATCCAGATGGGAATAATGTCAATGCTGAATGTGAACTTGGTTGAGGCAGGCCAGCTACACAGGAAGCAGATGGGAATAATGTCAATGCTGGATGTGAACTTGGTTGAGGCAGGCCAGCTACACAGGATGCAGATGGGAATAATGTTAATGCTGAATGTGAACTTGGTTGAGGCAGGCCAGCTACGCAGGATGCAGATGGGAATAATGTCAATGCTGAATGTGAACTTGGTTGAGGCAGGCCAGCTACGCAGGATGCAGATGGGAATAATGTCAATGCTGAATGTGAACTTGGTTGAGGCAGGCCAGCTACGCAGGATGCAGATGGGAATAATGTCAATGCTGAATGTTAACTTGGTTGAGGTAGGCCAGCTACACAGGATGCAGATGGGAATAATGTCAATGCTGAATGTGAACTTGGTTGAGGCAGGCCAGCTACGCAGGATGTAGATAGGAATAATGTCAATGCTGAATGTGAACTTGGTTACGGCAGGCCAGCTACACAGTATGCAGATGGGAATAATGTTAATGCTGAAAGTGTACTTGGTTGAGGCAGGCCAGCTACACAGGATGCAGATGGGAATAATCTCAATGCTGGATGTGAACTTGGTTGAGGCAGGCCAGCTACACAGGATGCAGATGGGAATAATGTTAAAGCTGAATGTGAACTTGGTTGAGGCAGGCCAGCTACACAGGATGCAGATGGGAATAATCTCAATGCTGGATGTGAACTTGGTTGAGGCAGGCCAGCTACGCAGGATGCAGATGGGAATAATGTCAGTGCTGAATGTGAACTTGGTTGAGGCAGGCCAGCTACACAGGATCCAGATGGGAATAATGTCAAAGCTGAATGTGAACTTGGTTGAGGCAGGCCAGCTACACAGGAAGCAGATGGGAATAATGTCAATGCTGGATGTGAACTTGGTTGAGGCAGGCCAGCTACACAGGATGCAGATGGGAACAATGTTAATGCTGAATGTGAACCTGGTTGAGGCAGGCCAGCTACACAGGATGCAGATGGGAATAATGTCAATGCTGGATGTGAACTTGGTTGAGGCAGGCCAGCTACACAGGATGCAGATGGAAATAATGTGAATGCTGAATGTGAACCTGGTTGAGGCAGGCCAGCTATGCAGGATGCAGATGGGAATAATGTTAATGCTGAATGTGAACCTGGTTGAGGCAGGCTAGATACACAGGATGCAGATGGGAATAATGTCAATGCTGAATGTGAACTTGGTTGAGGCAGGCCAGCTACACAGGATGCAGATGGGAATAATGGTAATGCTGAATGTGAACTTGGTTGAGGCAGGCCAGCTACACAGGATGCAGATGGGAATAATGTCAATGCTGAATGTGAACTTGGTTATGGCAGGCCAGCTACGCAGGATGCAGATGGGAATAATGTTAATGCTGAATGTGAACTTGGTTGAGGCAGGCCAGCTACACAGGATGCAGATGGGAATAATGTCAATGCTGAATGTGAACTTGGTTGAGGCAGGCCAGCTACGCAGGATGCAGATGGTATAATGTCAATGCTGAATGTAAACCTGGTTGAGACAGGCCAGCTATGCTGGATGCAGATGGGAATAATGTCAATGCTGAATGTGAACTTAGTTGAGGCAGGCCAGCTACGCAGGATGCAGATGGGAATAATGTCAATGCTGAATGTAAACCTGGTTGAGACATGCCAGCTACACAGGATGCAGATGGGAATAATCTCAATGCTGGATGTGAACTTGGTTGAGGCATGCCAGCTACACAGGATGCAGATGGGAATAATGTTAATGCTGAATTTGAACTTGGTTGAGAAAGGCCAGCTACACAGGATGCAGATGGGAATAATCTCAATGCTGGATGTTAACTTGGTTGAGGCATGCCAGCTACACAGGATGCAGATGGGAATAATGATAATGCTGGATGTGAACTTGGTTGAGGCAGGCCAGCTACGCAGTATGCAGATGGGAATAATGTCAATGCTGAATGTGAACTTGGTTGAGGCAGGCCAGCTACACAGTATGCAGATGGGAATAATGTCAATGCTGAATGTGAACTTGGTTATGGCAGGCCAGCTACGCAGGATGCAGATGGGAATAATGGTTATGCTGAATGTGAACTTGGTTGAGGCAGGCCAGCTACACAGGATGCAGATGGGAATAATCTCAATGCTGGATGTGAACCTGGTTGAGGCAGGCCAGCTACACTGGATGCAGATGGGAATAATGTCAATGCTGGATGTGAACTTGGTTGAGGCAGGCCAGCTACACAGGATGCAGATGGGAATAATGTGAATGCTGTATGTGAACCTGGTTGAGGCAGGCCAGCTATGCAGGATGCAGATGGGAATAATGTTAATGCTGAATGTGAACCTGGTTGAGGCAGGCCAGCTACACAGGATGCAGATGGGAATAATGTCAATGCTGAATGTGAACTTGGTTGAGGCAGGCCAGCTACACAGGATGCAGATGGGAATAATGGTAATGCTGAATGTGAACTTGGTTGAGGCAGGCCAGCTACACAGGATGCAGATGCGAATAATCTCAATGCTGGATGTGAACTTGGTTGAGGCAGGCCAGCTACGCAGGATGCAGATGGGAATAATGTTAATGCTGAATGTGAACTTGGTTGAGGCAGGCCAGCTACGCAGGATGCAGATGGGTATAATGTTAATGCTGAATGTGAGCTTGGTTGAGACAGGCCTGCTACACAGGATGCAGATGGGAATAATCTCAATGCTGGATGTGAACTTGGTTGAGGCTGGCCAGCTACACAGGTTGCAGATGGGAATAATGTTAATGCTGAATGTGAACTTGGTTGAGGCAGGCCAGCTACACAGTATGCAGATGGGAATAATGTCAATGCTGAATGTGAACTTGGTTGAGGCAGGCCAGCTACGCAGGATGCAGATGGGAATAATGTTAATGCTGAATGTGAACTTGGTTGAGGCAGGCCAGCTACACAGGATGCAGATGGGAATAATGTTAATGCTGAATGTGAACCTGGTTGAGGCAGGCCAGCTACACAGGATGCAGATGGGAATAATCTCAATGCTGGATGTGAACTTGGTTGAGGCAGGCCAGCTACGCAGGATGTAGATGGGAATAATGTCAATGCTGAATGTGAACTTGGTTATGGCAGGCCAGCTACGCAGGATGCAGATGGGAATAATGTTAATGCTGAATGTGAACCTGGTTGAGACAGGCCAGCTACGCAGGATGCAGATGGGAATAATGTCAATGCTGAATGTGAACCTGGTTGAGGCCGGCCAGCTACACAGGATGCAGATGGGAATAATGTCAATGCTGAATGTGAACTTGGTTGAGACAGGCCAGCTACACAGGATGCAGATGGGAATAATGTCAATGCTGAATGTGAACTTGGTTGAGACAGGCCAGCTACACAGGATGCAGATGGGAATAATCTCAATGCTGGATGTGAACTTGGTTGAGGCAGGCCAGCTACACAGGATGCAGATGGGAATAATGATAATGCTGGATGTGAACTTGGTTGAGACAGGCCAGCTACGCAGGATGCAGATGGGAATAATGTCAGTGCTGAATGTGAACTTGGTTGAAGCAGGCCAGCTACACAGGATCCAGATGGGAATAATGTCAATGCTGAATGTGAACTTGGTTGAGGCAGGCCAGCTACACAGGATGCAGATGGGAATAATGTCAATGCTGGATGTGAACTTGGCTGAGGCAGGCCAGCTACAAAGGATGCAGATGGGAATAATGTTAATGCTGAATGTGAACCTGGTTGAGGCAGGCCAGCTACACTGGATGCAGATGGGAATAATGTCAATGCTGGATGTGAACTTGGTTGAGGCAGGCCAGCTACACAGGATGCAGATGGGAATAATGTGAATGCTGTATATGAACCTGGTTGAGGCAGGCCAGCTACGCAGGATGCAGATGGGAATAATGTTAATGCTGAATGTGAACCTGGTTGAGGCAGGCCAGCTACACAGGATGCAGATGGGAATAATGTCAATGCTGAATGTGAACTTGGTTGAGGCAGGCCAGCTACACAGGATGCAGATGGGAATAATGGTAATGCTGAATGTGAACTTGGTTGAGGCAGGCCAGCTACACAGGATGCAGATGCGAATAATCTCAATGCTGGATGTGAACTTGGTTGAGGCAGGCCAGCTACGCAGGATGCAGATGGGAATAATGTTAATGCTGAATGTGAACTTGGTTGAGGCAAGCCAGCAACGCAGGATGCAGATGGGTATAATGTTAATGCTGAATGTGAACTTGGTTGAGACAGGCCTGCTACACAGGATGCAGATGGGAATAATCTCAATGCTGGATGTGAACTTGGTTGAGGCTGGCCAGCTACACAGGTTGCAGATGGGAATAATGTTAATGCTGAATGTGAACTTGGTTGAGGCAGGCCAGCTACACAGTATGCAGATGGGAATAATGTCAATGCTGAATGTGAACCTGGTTGAGGCAGGCCAGCTACGCAGGATGCAGATGGGAATAATGTTAATGCTGAATGTGAACTTGGTTGAGGCAGGCCAGCTACACAGGATGCAGATGGGAATAATGTTAATGCTGAATGTGAACCTGGTTGAGGCAGGCCAGCTACACAGGATGCAGATGGGAATAATCTCAATGCTGGATGTGAACTTGGTTGAGGCAGGCCAGCTACACAGGATGCAGATGGGAATAATGTTAATGCTGAATGTGAACTTGGTTGAGGCAGGCCAGCTACGCAGGATGTAGATGGGAATAATGTCAATGCTGAATGTGAACTTGGTTATGGCAGGCCAGCTACGCAGGATGCAGATGGGAATAATGTTAATGCTGAATGTGAACCGGGTTGAGACAGGCCAGCTACGCAGGATGCAGATGGGAATAATGTCAATGCTGAATGTGAACCTGGTTGAGGCCGGCCAGCTACACAGGATGAAGATGGGAATAATGTCAATGCTGAATGTGAACTTGGTTGAGACAGGCCAGCTACACAGGATGCAGATGGGAATAATGTCAATGCTGAATGTGAACTTGGTTGAGACAGGCCAGCTACACAGGATGCAGATGGGAATAATGTCAATGCTGAATGTGAACTTGGTTGAGACAGGCCAGCTGCACAGGATGCAGATGGGAAAAATGTCAATGCTGAATGTGAACTTGTTTGAGACAGGCCAGCTACGCAGGATGTAGATGGGAATAATGTCAATGCTGAATGTGAACTTGGTTATGGCAGGCCAGCTACGCAGGATGCAGATGGGAATAATGTTAATGCTGAATGTGAACCTGGTTGAGACAGGCCAGCTACGCAGGATGCAGATGGGAATAATGTCAATGCTGAATGTGAACCTGGTTGAGGCCGGCCAGCTACACAGGATGCAGATGGGAATAATGTTAATGCTGAATGTGAACTTGGTTGAGACAGGCCAGCTACGCAGGATGCAGATGGGAATAATGTCAATGCTGAATGTGAACTTGGTTGAGGCAGGCCAGCTACACAGGATGCAGATGGGAATAATGTTAATGCTGAATGTGCACTTGGTTGAGACAGGCCAGCTACACTGGATGCAGATGGGAATAATGTCAATGCTGAATGTGAACTTGGTTGAGGCAGGCCAGCTACGCAGGATGCAGATGGGAATAATGTCAATGCTGAATGTGAACTTGGTTATGGCAGGCCAGCTACGCAGGATGCAGATGGGAATAATGTTAATGCTGAATGTGAACCTGGTTGAGAGAGGACAGCTACGCAGGATGCAGATGGGAATAATGTCAATGCTGAATGTGAACCTGGTTGAGGCCGGCCAGCTACACAGGATGCAGATGGGAATAATGTCAATGCTGAATGTGAACTTGGTTGAGACAGGCCAGCTACACAGGATGCAGATGGGAATAATGTCAATGCTGAATGTGAACTTGGTTGAGACAGGCCAGCTACACAGGATGCAGATGGGAATAATGTCAATGCTGAATGTGAACTTGGTTGAGACAGGCCAGCTACACAGGATGCAGATGGGAAAAATGTCAATGCTGAATGTGAACTTGTTTGGGACAGGCCAGCTACACAGGATGCAGATGGGAATAATGTCAATGCTGAATGTGAACTTGGTTGAGGCAGGCCAGCTACACAGGATGCAGATGGGAATAATGTAAATGCTGAATGTGCACTTGGTTGAGACAGGCCAGCTACACTGGATGCAGATGGGAATAATGTCAATGCTGAATGTGAACTTGGTTGAGGCAGGCCAGCTACGCAGGATGCAGATGGGAATAATGTCAATGCTGAATGTGAACCTGGTTGAGGCCGGCCAGCTACACAGGATGCAGATGGGAATAATGTCAATGCTGAATGTGAACTTGGTTGAGACAGGCCAGCTACACAGGATGCAGATGGGAATAATGTCAATGCTGAATGTGAACTTGGTTGAGACAGGCCAGCTACACAGGATGCAGATGGGAATAATGTCAATGCTGAATGTGAACTTGGTTGAGACAGGCCAGCTACACAGGATGCAGATGGGAAAAATGTCAATGCTGAATGTGAACTTGTTTGAGACAGGCCAGCTACACAGGATGCAGATGGGAATAATGTCAATGCTGAATGTGAACTTGGTTGAGGCAGGCCAGCTACACAGGATGCAGATGGGAATAATGTTAATGCTGAATGTGCACTTGGTTGAGACAGGCCAGCTACACTGGATGCAGATGGGAATAATGTCAATGCTGAATGTGAACTTGGTTGAGGCAGGCCAGCTACGCAGGATGCAGATGGGAATAATGTCAATGCTGAATGTGAACCTGGTTGAGGCCGGCCAGCTACACAGGATGCAGATGGGAATAATGTCAATGCTGAATGTGAACTTGGTTGAGACAGGCCAGCTACACAGGATGCAGATGGGAATAATGTCAATGCTGAATGTGAACTTGGTTGAGACAGGCCAGCTACACAGGATGCAGATGGGAATAATGTCAATGCTGAATGTGAACTTGGTTGAGACAGGCCAGCTACACAGGATGCAGATGGGAAAAATGTCAATGCTGAATGTGAACTTGTTTGAGACAGGCCAGCTACACAGGATGCAGATGGGAATAATGTCAATGCTGAATGTGAACTTGGTTGAGGCAGGCCAGCTACACAGGATGCAGATGGGAATAATGTTAATGCTGAATGTGCACTTGGTTGAGACAGGCCAGCTACGCAGGATGCAGATGGGAATAATGTCAATGCTGAATGTGAACCTGGTTGAGGCCGGCCAGCTACACAGGATGAAGATGGGAATAATGTCAATGCTGAATGTGAACTTGGTTGAGACAGGCCAGCTACACAGGATGCAGATGGGAATAATGTCAATGCTGAATGTGAACTTGGTTGAGACAGGCCAGCTACACAGGATGCAGATGGGAATAATGTCAATGCTGAATGTGAACTTGGTTGAGACAGGCCAGCTACACAGGATGCAGATGGGAAAAATGTCAATGCTGAATGTGAACTTGTTTGAGACAGGCCAGCTACGCAGGATGTAGATGGGAATAATGTCAATGCTGAATGTGAACTTGGTTATGGCAGGCCAGCTACGCAGGATGCAGATGGGAATAATGTTAATGCTGAATGTGAACCTGGTTGAGACAGGCCAGCTACGCAGGATGCAGATGGGAATAATGTCAATGCTGAATGTGAACCTGGTTGAGGCCGGCCAGCTACACAGGATGCAGATGGGAATAATGTTAATGCTGAATGTGAACTTGGTTGAGACAGGCCAGCTACGCAGGATGCAGATGGGAATAATGTCAATGCTGAATGTGAACTTGGTTGAGGCAGGCCAGCTACACAGGATGCAGATGGGAATAATGTTAATGCTGAATGTGCACTTGGTTGAGACAGGCCAGCTACACTGGATGCAGATGGGAATAATGTCAATGCTGAATGTGAACTTGGTTGAGGCAGGCCAGCTACGCAGGATGCAGATGGGAATAATGTCAATGCTGAATGTGAACTTGGTTATGGCAGGCCAGCTACGCAGGATGCAGATGGGAATAATGTTAATGCTGAATGTGAACCTGGTTGAGACAGGCCAGCTACGCAGGATGCAGATGGGAATAATGTCAATGCTGAATGTGAACCTGGTTGAGGCCGGCCAGCTACACAGGATGCAGATGGGAATAATGTCAATGCTGAATGTGAACTTGGTTGAGACAGGCCAGCTACACAGGATGCAGATGGGAATAATGTCAATGCTGAATGTGAACTTGGTTGAGACAGGCCAGCTACACAGGATGCAGATGGGAATAATGTCAATGCTGAATGTGAACTTGGTTGAGACAGGCCAGCTACACAGGATGCAGATGGGAAAAATGTCAATGCTGAATGTGAACTTGTTTGGGACAGGCCAGCTACACAGGATGCAGATGGGAATAATGTCAATGCTGAATGTGAACTTGGTTGAGGCAGGCCAGCTACACAGGATGCAGATGGGAATAATGTTAATGCTGAATGTGCACTTGGTTGAGACAGGCCAGCTACACTGGATGCAGATGGGAATAATGTCAATGCTGAATGTGAACTTGGTTGAGGCAGGCCAGCTACGCAGGATGCAGATGGGAATAATGTCAATGCTGAATGTGAACCTGGTTGAGGCCGGCCAGCTACACAGGATGCAGATGGGAATAATGTCAATGCTGAATGTGAACTTGGTTGAGACAGGCCAGCTACACAGGATGCAGATGGGAATAATGTCAATGCTGAATGTGAACTTGGTTGAGACAGGCCAGCTACACAGGATGCAGATGGGAATAATGTCAATGCTGAATGTGAACTTGGTTGAGACAGGCCAGCTACACAGGATGCAGATGGGAAAAATGTCAATGCTGAATGTGAACTTGTTTGAGACAGGCCAGCTACACAGGATGCAGATGGGAATAATGTCAATGCTGAATGTGAACTTGGTTGAGGCAGGCCAGCTACACAGGATGCAGATGGGAATAATGTTAATGCTGAATGTGCACTTGGTTGAGACAGGCCAGCTACACTGGATGCAGATGGGAATAATGTCAATGCTGAATGTGAACTTGGTTGAGACAGGCCAGCTACGCAGGATGCAGATGGGAATAATGTCAATGCTGAATGTGAACCTGGTTGAGGCCGGCCAGCTACACAGGATGCAGATGGGAATAATGTCAATGCTGAATGTGAACTTGGTTGAGACAGGCCAGCTACACAGGATGCAGATGGGAATAATGTCAATGCTGAATGTGAACTTGGTTGAGACAGGCCAGCTACACAGGATGCAGATGGGAATAATGTCAATGCTGAATGTGAACTTGGTTGAGGCAGGCCAGCTACGCAGGATGCAGATGGGAATAATGTCAATGCTGAATGTGAACCTGGTTGAGGCCGGCCAGCTACACAGGATGCAGATGGGAATAATGTCAATGCTGAATGTGAACTTGGTTGAGACAGGCCAGCTACACAGGATGCAGATGGGAATAATGTCAATGCTGAATGTGAACTTGGTTGAGACAGGCCAGCTACACAGGATGCAGATGGGAATAATGTCAATGCTGAATGTGAACTTGGTTGAGACAGGCCAGCTACACAGGATGCAGATGGGAATAATGTCAATGCTGAATGTGAACTTGGTTGAGACAGGCCAGCTACACAGGATGCAGATGGGAAAAATGTCAATGCTGAATGTGAACTTGTTTGAGACAGGCCAGCTACACAGGATGCAGATGGGAATAATGTCAATGCTGAATGTGAACTTGGTTGAGGCAGGCCAGCTACACAGGATGCAGATGGGAATAATGTTAATGCTGAATGTGCACTTGGTTGAGACAGGCCAGCTACACTGGATGCAGATGGGAATAATGTCAATGCTGAATGTGAACTTGGTTGAGGCAGGCCAGCTACGCAGGATGCAGATGGGAATAATGTCAATGCTGAATGTGAACTTGGTTGAGACAGGCCAGCTACACTGGATGCAGATGGGAATAATGTCAATGCTGAATGTGAACTTGGTTGAGACAGGCCAGCTACACAGGATGCAGATGGGAATAATGTCAATGCTGAATGTGAACTTGGTTGAGACAGGCCAGCTACACAGGATGCAGATGGGAATAATGTCAATGCTGAATGTGAACTTGGTTGAGACAGGCCAGCTACACAGGATGCAGATGGGAAAAATGTCAATGCTGAATGTGAACTTGTTTGAGACAGGCCAGCTACACAGGATGCAGATGGGAATAATGTCAATGCTGAATGTGAACTTGGTTGAGGCAGGCCAGCTACACAGGATGCAGATGGGAATAATGTTAATGCTGAATGTGCACTTGGTTGAGACAGGCCAGCTACACTGGATGCAGATGGGAATAATGTCAATGCTGAATGTGAACTTGGTTGAGGCAGGCCAGCTACGCAGGATGCAGATGGGAATAATGTTAATGCTGAATGTGAACCTGGTTGAGGCCGGCCAGCTACACAGGATGCAGATGGGAATAATGTCAATGCTGAATTTGAACTTGGTTGAGACAGGCCAGCTACACAGGATGCAGATGGGAATAATGTCAATGCTGAATGTGAACTTGGTTGAGACAGGCCAGCTACACAGGATGCAGATGGGAATAATGTCAATGCTGAATGTGAACTTGGTTGAGACAGGCCAGCTACACAGGATGCAGATGGGAAAAATGTCAATGCTGAATGTGAACTTGTTTGAGACAGGACAGCTACACAGGATGCAGATGGGAATAATGTCAATGCTGAATGTGAACTTGGTTGAGGCAGGCCAGCTACACAGGATGCAGATGGGAATAATGTTAATGCTGAATGTGCACTTGGTTGAGACAGGCCAGCTACGCAGGATGCAGATGGGAATAATGTCAATGCTGAATGTGAACCTGGTTGAGGCCGGCCAGCTACACAGGATGAAGATGGGAATAATGTCAATGCTGAATGTGAACTTGGTTGAGACAGGCCAGCTACACAGGATGCAGATGGGAATAATGTCAATGCTGAATGTGAACTTGGTTGAGACAGGCCAGCTACACAGGATGCAGATGGGAATAATGTCAATGCTGAATGTGAACTTGGTTGAGACAGGCCAGCTACGCAGGATGCAGATGGGAAAAATGTCAATGCTGAATGTGAACTTGTTTGAGACAGGCCAGCTACGCAGGATGTAGATGGGAATAATGTCAATGCTGAATGTGAACTTGGTTATGACAGGCCAGCTACGCAGGATGCAGATGGGAATAATGTTAATGCTGAATGTGAACCTGGTTGAGACAGGCCAGCTACGCAGGATGCAGATGGGAATAATGTCAATGCTGAATGTGAACCTGGTTGAGGCCGGCCAGCTACACAGTATGCAGATGGGAATAATGTTAATGCTGAATGTGAACTTGGTTGAGACAGGCCAGCTACGCAGGATGCAGATGGGAATAATGTCAATGCTGAATGTGAACTTGGTTGAGGCAGGCCAGCTACACAGGATGCAGATGGGAATAATGTTAATGCTGAATGTGCACTTGGTTGAGACAGGCCAGCTACACTGGATGCAGATGGGAATAATGTCAATGCTGAATGTGAACTTGGTTGAGGCAGGCCAGCTACGCAGGATGCAGATGGGAATAATGTCAATGCTGAATGTGAACTTGGTTATGGCAGGCCAGCTACGCAGGATGCAGATGGGAATAATGTTAATGCTGAATGTGAACCTGGTTGAGACAGGCCAGCTACGCAGGATGCAGATGGGAATAATGTCAATGCTGAATGTGAACCTGGTTGAGGCCGGCCAGCTACACAGGATGCAGATGGGAATAATGTCAATGCTGAATGTGAACTTGGTTGAGACAGGCCAGCTACACAGGATGCAGATGGGAATAATGTCAATGCTGAATGTGAACTTGGTTGAGACAGGCCAGCTACACAGGATGCAGATGGGAATAATGTCAATGCTGAATGTGAACTTGGTTGAGACAGGCCAGCTACACAGGATGCAGATGGGAAAAATGTCAATGCTGAATGTGAACTTGTTTGGGACAGGCCAGCTACACAGGATGCAGATGGGAATAATGTCAATGCTGAATGTGAACTTGGTTGAGGCAGGCCAGCTACACAGGATGCAGATGGGAATAATGTTAATGCTGAATGTGCACTTGGTTGAGACAGGCCAGCTACACTGGATGCAGATGGGAATAATGTCAATGCTGAATGTGAACTTGGTTGAGGCAGGCCAGCTACGCAGGATGCAGATGGGAATAATGTCAATGCTGAATGTGAACCTGGTTGAGGCCGGCCAGCTACACAGGATGCAGATGGGAATAATGTCAATGCTGAATGTGAACTTGGTTGAGACAGGCCAGCTACACAGGATGCAGATGGGAATAATGTCAATGCTGAATGTGAACTTGGTTGAGACAGGCCAGCTACACAGGATGCAGATGGGAATAATGTCAATGCTGAATGTGAACTTGGTTGAGGCAGGCCAGCTACGCAGGATGCAGATGGGAATAATGTCAATGCTGAATGTGAACCTGGTTGAGGCCGGCCAGCTACACAGGATGCAGATGGGAATAATGTCAATGCTGAATGTGAACTTGGTAGAGACAGGCCAGCTACACAGGATGCAGATGGGAATAATGTCAATGCTGAATGTGAACTTGGTTGAGACAGGCCAGCTACACAGGATGCAGATGGGAATAATGTCAATGCTGAATGTGAACTTGGTTGAGACAGGCCAGCTACACAGGATGCAGATGGGAATAATGTCAATGCTGAATGTGAACTTGGTTGAGACAGGCCAGCTACACAGGATGCAGATGGGAAAAATGTCAATGCTGAATGTGAACTTGTTTGAGACAGGCCAGCTACACAGGATGCAGATGGGAATAATGTCAATGCTGAATGTGAACTTGGTTGAGGCAGGCCAGCTACACAGGATGCAGATGGGAATAATGTTAATGCTGAATGTGCACTTGGTTGAGACAGGCCAGCTACACTGGATGCAGATGGGAATAATGTCAATGCTGAATGTGAACTTGGTTGAGGCAGGCCAGCTACGCAGGATGCAGATGGGAATAATGTCAATGCTGAATGTGAACTTGGTTGAGACAGGCCAGCTACACTGGATGCAGATGGGAATAATGTCAATGCTGAATGTGAACTTGGTTGAGACAGGCCAGCTACACAGGATGCAGATGGGAATAATGTCAATGCTGAATGTGAACTTGGTTAAGACAGGCCAGCTACACAGGATGCAGATGGGAATAATGTCAATGCTGAATGTGAACTTGGTTGAGACAGGCCAGCTACACAGGATGCAGATGGGAAAAATGTCAATGCTGAATGTGAACTTGTTTGAGACAGGCCAGCTACACAGGATGCAGATGGGAATAATGTCAATGCTGAATGTGATCTTGGTTGAGGCAGGCCAGCTACACAGGATGCAGATGGGAATAATGTTAATGCTGAATGTGCACTTGGTTGAGACAGGCCAGCTACACTGGATGCAGATGGGAATAATGTCAATGCTGAATGTGAACTTGGTTGAGGCAGGCCAGCTACGCAGGATGCAGATGGGAATAATGTTAATGCTGAATGTGAACCTGGTTGAGGCCGGCCAGCTACACAGGATGCAGATGGGAATAATGTCAATGCTGAATGTGAACTTGGTTGAGGCAGGCCAGCTACGCAGGATGCAGATGGGAATAATGTCAATGCTGAATGTGAACTTGGTTGAGACAGGCCAGCTACACTGGATGCAGATGGGAATAATGTCAATGCTGAATGTGAACTTGGTTGAGGCAGGCCAGCTACGCAGGATGCAGATGGGAATAATGTCAATGCTGAATGTGAACTTGGTTGAGGCAGGCCAGCTACGCAGGATGCAGATGGGAATAATGCCAATGCTGAATAAGAACTTGGTTGAGACAGGCCAGCTACACAGGATGCAGATGGGAATAATGTCAATGCTGAATGAGAACTTGGTTGGGACAGGCCAGCTACATTGGATGCAGATGGGAATAATGTCAATGCTGAATGTGAACTTGGTTGAGGCAGGCCAGCTTCACAGGATGCAGATGGGAATAATGTCAATTCTGAATGTGAACTTGGTTGAGACAGGCCAGCTACACAGGATGCAGATGGGAATAATGTCAATGCTGAATGTGAACTTGGTTGAGACAGGCCAGCTACACAGGATGCAGATGGGAATAATGTCAATGCTGAATGTGAACTTGGTTGAGACAGGCCAGCTACGCAGGATGCAGATGGGAATAATGTCAATGCTGAATGTGAACTTGGTTGAGGCAGGCCAGCTACGCAGGATGCAGATGGGAATAATGTCAATGCTGAATGTGAACTTGGTTGAGACAGGCCAGCTACACAGGATGCAGATGGGAATAATGTCAATGCTGAATGTGAACTTGGTTGAGGCAGGCCAGCTACACAGGATGCAGATGGGAATAATGTCAATGCTGAATGTGAACTTGGTTGAGGCAGGCCAGCTACACAGGATGCAGATGGGAATAATGTTAATGCTGAATGTGAACCTGGTTGAGACAGGCCAGCAACACAGGATGCAGATGGGAATAATCTCAATGCTGGATGTGAACTTGGTTGAGGCACGCCAGCTACACAGGATGCAGATGGGAATAATGTTAATGCTGAATTTGAACTTGGTTGAGGCAGGCCAGCTATGCAGGATGCAGATGGGAATAATGTCAATGCTGAATGTGAACTTGGTTGAGACAGGCCAGCTACACAGGATGCAGATGGGAATAATGTCAATGCTGATTGTGAACCTGGTTGAGGCAGGCCAGCTACACAGGATGCAGATGGGAATAATTTTAATGCTGAATGTGAACTTGGTTGAGGCAGGCCAGCTACGCAGGATGCAGATGGAAATAATGTCAATGCTGAATGTGAACTTGGTTGAGGCAGGCCAGCTACACAGTATGCAGATGGGAATAATGTCAATGCTGAATGTGAACTTGGTTGAGACAGGCCAGCTACACAGTATGCAGATGGGAATAATGTCAATGCTGAATGTGAACTTGGTTGAGGCAGGCCAGCTACACAGGATGCAGATGGGAATAATGTCAAAGCTGAATGTGAACTTGGTTATGGCAGGCCAGCTTCACAGTATGCAGATGGGAATAATGTCAATGCTGAATGTGAACTTGGTTATGGCAGGCCAGCTACGCAGGATGCAGATGGGAATAATGTTAATGCTGAATGTGAACTTGGTTGAGACAGGCCAGCTACACAGGATGCAGATGGGAATAATGTCAATGCTGAATATGAACTTGGTTGAGGCAGGCCAGCTACACAGGATGCAGATGGGAATAATGTCAATGCTGAATGTGAACTTGGTTGAGGCAGGCCAGCTACGCAGGATGCAGATGGGAATAATGTCAATGCTGAATGTGCACTTGGTTGAGACAGGCCAGCTACACTGGATGCAGATGGGAATAATGTCAATGCTGAATGTGAACCTGGTAGAGGCAGGCCAGCTACACAGGATGCAGATGGGAATAATGTCAATGCTGATTGTAAACCTGGTTGAGACAGGCCAGCTACACTGGATGCAGATGGGAATAATGTCAATGCTGAATGTGAACTTGGTTGAGGCAGGCCAGCTACGCAGGATTCAGATGGGAATAATGTCAATGCTGAATGTGAACTTGTTTGAGGCAGGCCAGCTACGCAGGATGCAGATGGGAATAATGTCAATGCTGAATGTGAACTTGGTTGAGACAGGCCAGCTACACAGGATGCAGATGGGAATAATGTCAATGCTGAATGTGAACTTGGTTGAGGCAGGCCAGCTACACAGGATGCAGATGGGAATAATGTCAATGCTGAATGTGAACTTGCTTATGGCAGGCCAGCTACACAGTATGCAGAAGGGAATAATGTCAATGCTGAATGTGAATTTGGTTATGGCAGGCCAGCTACACAGGATGCAGATTGGAATAATGTTAATGATGAATGTGAACCTGGTTGAGACAGGCCAGCTACACAGGATGCAGATGGGAATAATGTCAATGCTGAATGTGAACCTGGTTGAGGCCGGCCAGCTACACAGGATGCAGATGGGAATAATGTCAATGCTGAATGTGAACATGGTTGAGGCAGGCCAGCTACACAGGATGCAGATGGGAATAATGTCAATGCTGAATGTGAACTTGGTTGAGGCAGGCTAGCTACACAGGATGCAGATGGGAATAATGTCAATGCTGAATGTGAACTTGGTTGAGACAGGCCAGCTACACAGGATGCAGATTGGAATAATGTCAATGCTGAATGTGAACTTGGTTGAGACAGGCCAGCTACACAGGATGCAGATGGGAATAATGTCAATGCTGAATGTGAACTTGGTTGAGGCAGGCAAGATGGGAATAATGTTAATGCTGAATGTGAACTTGGTTGAGGCAGGCCAGCTACACAGGATGCAGATGGGAATAATGTCAATGCTGAATGTGAACTTGGTTGAGGCAGGCCAGCTACGAAGTATGCAGATGGGAATAATGTCAATGCTGAATGTGAACTTGGTTGAGACAGGCCAGCTACGCAGGATGCAGATGGGAATAATGTTAATGCTGAATGTGAACTTGGTTGAGACAGGCCAGCTACGCAGGATGCAGATGGGAATAATGTCAATGCTGAATGTGAACTTGGTTATGGCAGGCCAGCTACGCACAATGCAGATTGGAGTAATGTTAATGCTGAATGTGAACCTGGTTGAGGCGGGCCAGCTACACAGGATGCAGATGGAAATATTGTCAATGCTGAATGTGAACTTGGTTGAGACAGGCCAGCTACGGAGGATGCAGATGGGAATAATGTCAATGCTGAATGTGAACTTGGTTGAGACAGGCCAGCTACGCAGGATGCAGATGGGAATAATGTTAATGCTGAATGTGAACTTGGTTGAGACAGGCCAGCTACGCAGGATGCAGATGGGAATAATGTCAATGCTGAATGTGAACTTGGTTGAGGCAGGCCAGCTACGCAGGATGCAGATTGGAGTAATGTTAATGCTGAATGTGAACCTGGTTGAGGCGGGCCAGCTACACAGGATGCAGATGGAAATATTGTCAATGCTGAATGTGAACTTGGTTGAGACAGGCCAGCTACGGAGGATGCAGATGGGAATAATGTCAATGCTGAATGTGAACTTGGTTGAGACAGGCCAGCTACGCTGGATGCAGATGGGAATAATGTTATTGCTGAATGTGAACTTGGTTGAGGCAGGCCAGCTACGCAGCATGCAGATGGGAATAATGTTAATGCTGAATGTGAACTTGGTTGAGGCAGGCAAGCTACACAGGATGCATATGGGAATAGTGTTAATGCTGAATGTGAACTTGGTTGAGGCAGGCCAGCTACACAGGATGCAGATGGGAATAATGTTAATGCTGAATGTGAACTTGGTTGAGGCAGGCCAGCTACGCAGGATGCAGATGGGAATAATGTCAATGCTGAATGTGAACTTGGTTGAGGCAGGCCAGCTACGCAGGATGCAGATGGGAATAATATTAATGCTGAATGTGAACCTGGTTGAGGCAGGCCAGCTACGCAGTATGCAGATGGGAATAATGTCAATGCTGAATGTGAACTTGGTTGAGACAGGCCAGCTACGCAGGATGCAGATGGGAATAATGTTAATGCTGAATGTGAACTTGGTTGAGGCAGGCCAGATGGGAATAATGTTAATGCTGAATGTGAACTTGGTTGAGGCAGGCCAGCTACACAGGATGCAGATGGGAATAATGTTAATGCTGAATGTGAACCTGGTTGAGGCAGGCCAGCTACACAGGATGCTGATGGGAATAATGTCAATGCTGAATGTGAACTTGGTTGAGACAGGCCAGCTACACAGGATGCAGATGGTAATAATGTTAATGCTGAATGTGAACTTGGTTGAGGCAGGCCAGCTACACAGGATGCAGATGAGAATAATGTCAATGCTGAATGTGAACTTGGTTGGTTTCAACCTAGAGTTCTGATGTATTAAATTGAAAGTCCACACAGACACAAAAGTGCAGCAGACACTGCTATGGTGTTACTTGCAGGAAATCCACACAGACGCTGAAGTGTGGCAGAGACTGTAGATACACACTGGACACGAGGAGCTGGTACACACATGTGCATGAACTTTGTAATATCACCAGCAAGCAGCAACTGACCAGAATCCCTAATGAAGGAAGATGTCTCATGCGATTGGTCTATAAGGCTGAGGTCAGGTAACGAGACTACCAACAGGTGAGTAGCTGCATGTAGCAGCCAGAGTCCAGGTAGCTAGGATAGCGACTGAGAGCCTGTCAGGCAGAGAGCAGCAGCGGGACATGTAACAGACTGCATGTGTTTCCTTGCAGGTAACCATGGTTAACAGAGGAAGAACAATGATTTCTAGCACCACCCTCCTTTTAAAGCTTCCAGTCTGTTATTCTAACTCAATCAGCATGACATAGTGATCTCCAGCCATGCCCTCATCAACATCTCACCTGTGTTAATGAGAGAATCACTGACATGATGTCAGCTGGTCCTTTTGTGGCAGGGCTGAAATGCAGTGGAAATATTGTTTTTGGGATTAAGGCCCTGATTCAGAGCCGTCCTTCTCTTTATTTAGAGCGGCCTCCGGGCCGCTTGCATAGCTGTCCACCCACAGCTATAGCGAGCGGCCAAAAAGATGGTCATGATGGTCAAGACCATCGCATCCATTGGGCTTGCAACGAGACTCTTGCGGTAGGGTCTCGTTGCCGCAAGCCCAAGAGTGCTTTTGGCTCTATCAGAGCCAAAAGCACTCCCACTGACATCACTCCGTCTGGGCAGACACGCCCCCGGCCTGCCCACCAAAGGGGGCGTGCTGTCACTCACCATCGACAGCACGCCCCCTTTGTAGCGAGACCCATAGCGACGGCTTGGCCATCGCTATCCGGCTCTCGTGCATGCGCACGACAGAGCCGGCTCCCTCATGTGCACTGGGCCAACATCGACCTGCTTGCGAGCGCTTGCGAGCGGGTCTGAATTAGGCCCTAAGTTCATTGTCATGACAAAGAGGGACTTTGCAATTAATTGCAATTCATCTGATCAATCTTCATGACATTCTGGAGTATATGAAAATTGCCATATAAACTAAAGCAGGAGACTTTGTGAAAACCAATAGTAGTGTCATTGTCAACATTTTTGGCCAGGCTGTAGTTGTCTAATGGTTTGGAGTAGCTTTGTATATGGTGTTCATATTTATATTCTCGCTGCTGGAAATAGTTATTTCCCAGCAGCTGTTATCAGCAAGGTGCCAGCTGGGAAAACCAAAGGAGGAAAAGAGGTAGCAGCAGCAATGGGTTGACAGAAATAAGATGTTATGCCAATAGATCTATGAGACAACTCTATCCTTGGTATGACGACACTCCTGGGCACTACCAATTTCCCTCTACAGTATCAATTGTTTTAGCTGTATTAAATGTGTGGGTAGATGGTTATGTGGGAAGCAGAGCACAGAGCTGATCTAATATGCAGCCATATGCCAATGGTTTATTTCCCAGCACACAGATGTTAAAATGAAATCTGTTTGGTTAGCAAGAACCATGAACACATATTGATACAATCACCTACCTCCAGGGATATGATTGTACTATCCTCTCTGTGGTGAAATGGGACACTTGAGAACATCAACTGCTAATTCCACAATACTAACATCAAACTCTTACTACCAGTAGATAGGAAACAGGCTCTGAATGTCGTTATGAGGATCGGGGTGATCAAACACTGAGCTCATTCCAAATGAAATGTATCAAACTGCTACATAATCTGTATGTGCTATAAACTGGGTTGTTTTTAATTTCAGACACAGGGCTGGTGTGCCCAGAAATACAACCACACAGAGCTGACTGTAGCTGTAACATTGTTACCAAGCACAATACTGAGTTTTCTCTCTCTGATATATTGTATTATAGGACACATTTGTATCAACACTAAATTATCAACTTTGTGTCTGATTCTGAGTTGGACGCTGTCCAATATTCACACTGATGGTCAGTGTTTTTAATTTGCGCATTGCATCTAAGTTGCTACAAAGTTGCAAAGCACAGCTGCCATTGCTTTAGCTTACAAAGTAGCGGGAACATTGAGCCACAAAGTGACAGAAATGCATTTAGTGCACCTTGGCAGTGACTAGGTGGTGGCTATTCAGATGCACGGAGATTAACCATTTAATGGGAGTGTGACAGGTTTGTCACAGATAGTGGTTGGGGAATCACACTCTCAATCGCTCACATTGGGGGCCATACTCTGTTGGAGAATCTGCACCCAACGTGGGGTTGGTGCACGTTTTGATGGTGCAACTGATAGTTACATCTAAAGATGCAACAAGCTATATTTCAGCATCTGAAGTGGCTGTTTCAGTCCTGGCACATTCAGACACACGGTTGTATCCCAGGGAAGGGCTTTTTCATGGTATCACACAGATACTGCTGCACCTGATGGAGAATCATGGAACCTTATGGTGGGTGTGGCCATGTATATATTGTGCAGGAAAAAAACAAGTATTGTAATAACCCCCTTCACCCTCCTTGGACAAACAATGGGCCCTGTCCACCAGTAGTGTATCCAGAAAAGTACAGAAAGAGGGACTGGTCTACTGCACAAGGAGTTATTGCATTATCATAAAGGAAATATGTAATACCCCAGTATTATAAATATCAAATATTTTTTTATTGAAATTAGTGGGTGCAACCACAGACTGAGGGGTTACAACCACATGATGAGGATAATTCAGAAGAAAAGGGAAAAAGAGTCTGAATGAGGTACACAAATATTAGTAAAATATAGTAAAATATAACTAAATGTTTCATATTATCCCTACATCATATACGAAGCACAATTTGTATTTAAAATATGTGTGATCGCTGGCTCATAAGGAAGGAACGCCCATATAAAAACAGAGAACATAATAACACCATTCTGCACTCCGCTGTTGGTAGGGTCAATCAATATAAAAACACCTATAAAAATAAACAGGATTTCTATCCATGTAAGGATGGGGGTACTAAGTCCAAAGACGTAGAACATACTATGGCCCAACATAGACCATCTACCAATAGAGACCTAGGGGCCAGGCGAAAGGAGTTGGAGGGACCAATACACAAAATATCTGTATCCTATTGTAATACCTCAGGGTTTTTTTTAGGGAAACCCATGAATCAGAGTTCCAGGGAACCCAAATATCTAAACAGATACCAACTACTAGGGACCCCAAAAAGAACAAGGGACAAAGATTCAGAGGAAGAAGAAGTGGACTACGTAACAAATGGGAAAACAGAAGAAGAGAATAAAATCGACATCTAAAAGCATTTTTATTTATCTTAAAAAAACTAACATCTGGGCAACTTTCCCTATTGGAAAAGGGACTTAAATTCTCTCCACCTGCTAGTCCCAATATTTTTGAACAATATGTAGAATTAAATCGGTTTATCTGGTCTTTATGTAGGAAGCAATATTTTGCTTGTAAGAATTCTAACAAAATTGAGGATGATTATATGCCCATTGTTTTGAATTCGATTGATTCCATTGGTTTAAATATCTTGGAGGACTTGTGGGAAGAAAATAATGTACATGGATACAAATGTATCAATCCTGTCAAACGTTTTTATACCAATAGATCATTATCTTCATTTAAACTAAAATTGGAATTCTTCCCGATAAGTGCTAGGAGTTCCAATATTGATTGTTTTTATAAAGTCACTTTGAATGACTTTAAATGTCTTTGTACTAGATCTAACCTTACCAAATGAGAGAATAGGGCCCTTAGGGATTTGATAAAAGACAATACAATTGTTATAAAGGAGGCCAACAAGGGGTTGGGATCGTCGTCCAGGACAGAGAAGAATACCTAAGAGAAGCCTTTCGGCAACTCCAGGATAAACCGTTCTATCGGGTTTGGATGGGGATACCACTCCCACCTTTCTTTGTGAACTTCTAATCCTCCTCGATTCAGCATTGACCACGGGGGTCATATCCAGGGAGGAATGGAGATTCCTACATCACTCACACCCTTCGGTTCCTATTTATTATCACCTTCCTAAAATCCACAAAACCCTCTCTTCACCTCCTGGGTGACCTATCATCTCGGGTATAGATTATTTAACCTCTAATCTTTCTTTCTATGTGGATCACTTTCTTCAACCCTATTAAGGTCACACATCAAGGATACCACCCATTTTCCTACCAAAGTACAGAGCATCCTGTGGAGGGAGTCTTATGCCTTTCTCACACTGGATGTCTCTTCTTTATACACAAACATTCCACATGATTTGGGCCTTTCGGCCATTTATTCTCATTTAGACAAGTATGGTGACCTTTCTGACCAACATAGGGTTTTCATTCGTTCTTCCATTCATTTTATTTCAACTCATAACTACTTTCTCTTTTCTAACACTTTTTATTTACAGTCATTGGGGATGGCTATAGGGACCAGGTTTGCACCCAGTTATGCCAACCTCTATATGGGCACCTTTGAGGTGGGTTACATATGGAAGGGGGCGTATGGCGTGAACCTGGTTTTCTATGGCCACTTCATTGAGGATCTTTTTATAATTTGGGATGGGGATCTGGACACTGCTTTCTTTTGTCAATTCTCTCAACTCTAATTCTTTTAACCTTTCTTTTACACACTCTTTTAGTAGGGAATCTATTTCCTTCCTGCATGTGGCCCTCTCTGTGATAGATTCCACTATTGTCTGCTCCAATTTCCAGAAAAAAGTTAACACAAAGTCTATCCTCATTATTCCAGAGTACATTACCTCTCTTGGAAGAGAAACAAACCCAAGGGTGAGGATCACAATGGGAATGAGTCACTCAGAGAAGGTGGGATACACCGAGGTGGTTGGGTACACAGGGGTGATGAGGAACACAAAGATAATGAGACCCACAGAGAAAGTGGGTACACAGGAGGTGGAGGGGTACACACTGCAGAGGAATAATAACAGAAATGTGGTATTATTCACCAGTTGCTTCAGACTCCAACTGAGGATTGTAAATGTGGAATGGAGAGGGATCCATCCAGGGGAGTGATGAGTAGGGAAGCAGTGAGAGGTGCAGGAGCCAGGGTCAGCAAAATTAGTTGTAGGGAGGGGGGAAGCCCCAGCAATTAAGAGGCCCTAGCTGTAAAGAGAAGCTCCAGGGATCACCTAGGTTAGGGGTGGGCTATTAGCAGCCCCCCAGCTGTTGTAGTAGCTACAGTAGGTACACAGTCACCCGGGCAGTATGAGGGGCTGTCCTGTGCTGCACTGAATTTGGCAGGGGATGGACACACACTGGTGGGTGGTGGCAGATGCACAATGACTGACTCTGCTCCATAGTTATGGCAGAGACCTTCCAGCGGTAGGCGGGCAGCAGCACACTGTCAGAGCAGCCAGTCTATAATATTTACAAAGAGCCAACTGCACCCTCACACACTGCAGCTGGCTTTTAGGGGCTGTCCTCCTGTGACAGCCTGGAAGTCGCGGGTGGAAGCATGTAGCTTCCCCACAAAGCACTGAAGCCATGGCTCTGCCCTCTGTACTTGCAACAGTGAAACTTTGGAAAAAAAAACAAGTCCTGCAGCAAGCTGCTTGGCATGATTTGGGAACTACACCCGTCAGTCACCGCTGATTCATTCAGATTGTAAAGCACTGAAGATCATTTGCAAGGTGGGTCTGCAGCTAGCAGCATAGCCCACCACCAGAGGGGGTTGAATGTCTCTCTCTTGGGGGTAAATTACTAAGAATCAAGTTTGGGTGAGAATTGGTGAGTTTGGAAGTGAGTTCTCTCTTTTCCCTGTTAAAACTCTTGTGAGTTTGCAAACTCGAAAAATCTCACCATCAGCCAAACTACTGTAGGAAGGACTTTATATGAAAAAGATGCAACTTGCAAATTTACTAAGAATCGAGTTTCCAATCTTGTGTGAGATTGTGGCAAACTCACTGTGAAATTGCAGTCTCAAATAGACCACCTCCTGAGCTGCGAGTTTGGCAGAAACATACATAGATCAGTGTGATTTGTGTATGTTTCTGCCTGTATACCTAATGTTTTTATAAAAAAAAAATGACATAGGGTCAAGTTGCTCAGGCCAAGCCAGGAATCTCAAGGGAGGTGGGGACCCCCCAAAAAAGGATTCCCCCATCTCCTGAAACCCCAGTCTTGGTCTGAAGCCCGGGGCTCTCTCCCGCACCCCTGGGCTGTGGGTATGGGGGTAATAAAGTGGAAAATCAAAGTAAACTATTGTGTTTTACAGTGGAACTACAGGTGCCAGCATTCCTGCCCTTTTGCACTTGTGGAACTACAAGTGCCAGCAGGCGGCCGGCACCCATACCTCCACTGTAAAATAAATAGTTAAACAAAGACAGTACACACACAGCATATACAGTAAAAGTTTAATACACACATACCTCACTCACACATACTTACCTTCTGCCAGATGTTCCCATGAAGAAATCCGTGAGGAATGACCTGCAAAAAAGATCCTATACTCACCTACATCCTCGCACTGGTCTCCGTAGCATCCACGGGGGTCTTTGCAAAAAAACAAAATGAGTACCATATACTTACCATTAGCGGTGTATGTGTGTGACCACTAACTAGCTCCCGACTGTTCAGTGAGAACTGTCAGGAGCCACCAGGCAATCAGCAGCTGCTCTATAGTTAGCACTTGTTAAATGTTAGCAATGCTCTGGCTCCTGACTCACTGAGCAGCCCACGTGGGAACTGCCAGGAGCCAGAGTCAATCAGCGGCCGCGCTACAGTTAGCACTTGTTAAATGTTAGCAATGTTTACGTTTATATCTCTTTACACTACACTTACACTGTCAAACCCACCACCCACCGCCCAGGGGTGATGGGGATAGCGCCGGGCTATCAGCCTAGACCTGGGGTGTCCTGGAGAGGGGACCCCTTTATTGGTGGAGTCCCCATGAGTCGCCAGTAAGTAGTAATGTTTCAGCCAGGGAACCTGGTGATAGGGTTTCCCTGGCTGTGACACTACCCCCCCCCCCCGCTAGAAAGTGTCTGGTGCTGGTTGTGGAAATTACAGGGGAACCCTTACATGTTTTTCCCTGTAATTACAGAACCAGGACAGGATCAGAGCCCAGTGCTGGTTGTGCTAAGTACAGGGGAACCCTACACAATTTTTTCCCTGTACTTACATGACCAGGACTGGCTAAGAAAGGCCGGGGCTGGTTCTGTTTTAGGGGGGACCCCATGTAATTTTTTTATAACTAACTCTTTCTAAACTTTTTATAGTAAGACACATGCATGCATCTCACTGATGTATGCATGTATCTGTGTCAATCCGACCTGCTTATGCTAAAATTGAAAGCATAAAGCAGGTCTTTTCATTTGTGGATTTGAAGTTCGATTTTGTGCTCGATTTCAAATCGAATACTGTAATAGTAAATAAGAGATTTGTGTATTGGTCTATGTAAAAGTACCAATGTTTTTCCGATGATCGATTTTGAGTTGGATTTGAGTAAAATCTGGTTTAATGTTCGATTTGACATTCAATTTTGACTTTATTAAATCTGCAATGTTAAATCACACTAAAATCAAAACGAAACCTTTGTAAATATACCCTTTAAGGGGCCTATCCATTAGCAGATAAATTTGAACGATGGACGATTTATCGTTCAGTTGTTAAATTTATCTGCTAATGGATAGGCTCTGAATGATGAAAATGCGCACTCCCGTGGCTGACAAATTGTCTTTTGTCTCTCCAACATGTTGGTCAATTATTGTTTATCGCTGACAGATATTAGAAATATCTGTCGCAGTAAATGATGAACGACGAACGACAAACGATATTGTTAATGAAAATGAATAGAAACATTAAAAAAATCCACTCCCTGAATGATGTCATGCAATATCGTTCATCGTTCGTCGTTTGCAAAAATCTGTCATGTACATGACAGATATCTGTCACCGCACCCCTAGGGATTTTCAAGGGATAATCTTTTGTCTTTCATCTTTTGAAAAAGATCTGCTAATGGATAGGCCCCTATAGTGTGTAATGCAGTATTCTCAGCATTAAACTTAACTGGCACACATTCTAAGAACTGTAGAATTTTGCTCCTGACAATTCCTGTAGTGTTTGCTTCCAATGCTACTACCAGAAAGTGAAACTCAGGTGTTAATTTCTGTAGCATCACCATGGCAATCTCATCATCTGCTTGGACTCCTACATATTTTAACTGTTGGAATAAGGACATAATTTTGTCAATGTTGTCACTTATACATGTGCATTCACTTAATGGTATTATACAATATACTGCATGCCTGATTAATAATTCTTAGTAGATCTCCGTTCTTAAATGCAGCCTGCAGGGCTGTCCACGTGTCTTTAGTTGACATGTTTACATGTTTGATAGAATATATGTGTTCTAAACACTTAAGCTAATTGGTCCCATGGCTCTTTCTACATCATCTTGGCATGACTGAATCAACTAACTTTCCACAACCTTTCAAGTTTTCATTGCATCTCCATTGAAAATTCCCTTTCTGTACCTTTTAGTTTATTAAATAATGTCTTGGATGTAGATCCTAATATGCCTGTTGTGCACTGACATAGTTGTGCAGCTTCAATGCACTACTTCTCTGGTTAACACTCTGCACTGACACAATGTGCTGGAAACAATCTGTGCTGAAAATACTCTGTGCTTGTTCACTCTGGGATTGCATGTGGCTATGGCATCTGTGTGATGCTGGCTGTTTTAGGTGCTTGGGGCCTGTGTGTCTGGGCCCATAGCCCTTTGAATATGTATAATAATAGCGATGGCATAAGCAGAGTCACAGTACACACATGTGGATCCAATATCACCAAACAGCCCAGTATTTAACCAACAGTATGGTTATTGAGCAGTAGTATGTGTGTACAGCCATACTCACAGCTACATACACTCAGTGTCTGGATGATGGAGCAGAGCTTGAGTGGAACATACAGAGCACCAGCCAGTGATGTATGAGGGTAGCAATGCATATGTAAGCAGTATGTAGCAGTAATAGGTACTGTATTTACGGATATCATAGGTTATTTGGAAGCTAAGTGGAATACATCCATGTCTCACAGTGAGAAGATGGCACCATGCATGTGTAGGAGACCAAATGGTGCCATCTTGGTTATGTATTGGTGCCTCCCTATAGGAGCATCATGGAGACTGCACAGTAACAAACTCCAAATCTCAAAATGAAAAGGGTAAAAAGTACATCCTGCTTACAGGAAAAACAGATTTGGTCTGATTCAGACTTCAGAGCAAAGCAAAATAAAACAAAGCAGTAACTTTTCATCTTAGTGAAACCATATTGCACTGAAGGTGGAAGAAGGGGGGGCAGACGCAGTTTACTGACCCCCCTTCGCAAACCACCACAATACCCACTTTCCAGCCCCACAGTTGAAAGTAGGGAAGCATTGTCTTATGCTGGGTACACACTATACGATGTGTTGTGTCGTCCGATCTAGCCGGATAGGACAACATATCGGGCACATTGTCTATTGTGTACATGCTATGTTGCTGACGATGCGCAATCCCACGCATCATCAGTGACATCACCCGTTGGACCTGCGTGCATCGCCGCTGCTGGCATCGGCAATTGTGTACGCACTTGCCGATGCCGGCACCCCACCGGGCCCGTCACTGTACCGGCTTTTAGAAGTTCCACAGACACCATTTGAATTTAGTACAGTGAGACTGTCTCTCGGAGACATTCATAATATTGTGATAGGCAGACACTGTGGCAGCCCCCAGATCCCGGAGCCCTAGGCAGCTGCCTAATGGTAGAGCCGGCCCTGGGCAGATGGTAAATGTGCAGGGAGAGTTAGATGTGGGCGGGGTGTGTCATAGCTCAAATGAAAATTGCAGTGTAAGAATGAAGCTGTCCAGGATTTTTGGGCTACATACAACAGCAGCCAGTTGCCCCCCTTACACTACAAAATGTTTGTCCAGGTGCACAATTACTGCATTTTTTTAAATTTCTCCCAACTCTGATTTAGCCCTTTTCGTTAAGAGTTGTTCTTACTATTTGGCATTGAGGAAATGCATTTTTGCTAGAAAATTACCCGTGAGGTTATTTCTAATGTTAATAAAACTAGTTTAAAACTCGTTCTCCACCTGCTTAAGGCAGAAAGCAAACACTTTGTAGAATTGATAGGTCAATTGAGCTTGAATGTGACTGGTTATCCGTGATGTCACAATATTCATTGTATATACAGTTTAAATTCCAGCTTGGGGCAGAGTTTCTGTATTGATCATCTGACGTAAAGACATATTTTTGTTGTTTTTGTTTTTTATTAATAAAAAAGGTTTTATCCTCAGAGCAGAAACAAGAAAGGAAATTGACCACAAGTTTGTACTATGCTGTAGTGAGTCTCATTTGACACTAAGGGCCGGATTCAGGGGTGTATGCAGTACACATTCAAAGATAATTTTTGCTAAGAGCAAACATGAGAGAAAAATACAAATATGTCTTTGTTGGGGCACTCTTAAGAAAGATATATAGATTTGAGAGATAAGATGGGTGTTAATAAATCTTAAGGTGCATACACACACAACGATTTTTTTAACAATTATCGTTAACGATATCGTTTATCATTCAATCGTTGAAAAAATTGTTCACTTTCTGAGTTAAAACGATGAACGATTATCGTTCATGCGCGTTCACATTTGTAGTTCAGTCAGACTGACCAACTCAACGATTTTCATTAAAGGAATATGCAAAAAACGTTTGTAGTTAAAAAAAAAAATGTTCATTACATTTAGTAAATGAACAAATTTAGTAAACGATTTTCATTCATTTTTCCCTTGAAAAAATTAACGAAAATCGACTACTAAAATCGTTAATTTACAAAATCGTTGTGTGTGTATGCAGCTTTAACGTTTAATTTAGAACCTTTTAAAATAAGTTCTCTCTAATGGGTAACTCAAAATACACAAAAACTTATATACAGTATATACAAAAAAATATTACAATCAGGATCAAAATAATAGTAAGTACTTAATATACACCTTGCATCCAGGGTCGGATGGTAGCAAATGATCTGCAGATGATTACACCCCTATCATCAGTATAGAAATACATAATTTGTCATATACATATATAATTGCACTTCAATAGTCAGGTTTGACAACTAAAAAGTAGTTTCACCATATATGTTCATGGTTCAAAGGGAAGCATAATTTGCTACAGTGTGTGCAAGGTAATAAGAGGTGAAAATATAAATATAATGGATCTCTATTCCTGTTCCTTCTGTTAGGAATCACAGTGGGTCAGGAAAAACACACACAAAAAATGATCAGATAAAGATGATATTGATCGTGCTTACAGTATATATGATATATAAAGCAGTGGTCAGGGAACAGGGGTAAATTACCCCTCATGGGGTAAAAAAGAAATTCCTGGGGGTAATGGACGGACAGCCAGGCATGTATATGAATCATTCTTTAATATAGAATGATTCATATGCATGCCCGGCTGTGCCGCAGGGAGTCTCTAAGCCGGACGCCCGCTGAGATGTTATTACCAGCGGGCGCCCGGCTCCTTCCCTGCAGCGCCGCGTTAGCCGGAGGCTGGAGTTCTCTTCTGAACTCCAGCTTCCGGCTCTCTCCATGTGCACTATGGGAGAGACATCATGACGTCTCTCCCATAGTTCCGAGGAGCAGCCGGGCAGACAGGATGGTGGCGGATGCAGGAGCGGGGATTAGGGTAAGTGTGTTTTTTTTTTGTACAAGCGGCACTACAGGGGCATTATATGGGGGCACTACTATATGATTTCCTTTCAAATCAAGGGGGTAACGTCGGCGTATCTAAATATATTTTGGGGTAAAAGGTAAAAAAGTTCCCTGACCCCTGATGTAAAGCATAGAAATCATCTGCTGATTCTGTCAGCAAACTGCAACCAACAGGTCTGAGTCTCAAAGTCTGCTATAAATTACAGTAATAAAGCTTGCAAGAATATTTCATTACATTTAGTTCACAATTGATCCTAAACAGCAGTCAATCAAGTGATGTTTTATGCTATAAATAGGGATCACACATCACCTAACTGATGTAAGGTATCACAAAATGAACCAGTGTCAAACATAGTAAACAAGTGTCACATGAGTAGGGATGTTTTGAAAGCACTGCTAAAGGAAGTAAGGCCTGTGGTGGAAAAACGTGAAATCACTTCTGCTTTCCCCTGTCTAGGTCAAACAGGGGATGAGAGAGTGAGTGCAGCATTACACCCAGGAGAAACAACAGAGGGTGTGGAACCTGGAGATAGGCCAGCCAGGCCAGGAAGGTTCCTACCACATAAAAGACTAGGTTATAATGTGATTCAGGGTTTCTGATGTGGTGGTTTCGGCCATATTGCGGCTAATTGTTCACTTACCTCTGAACCTATGCTATGTGATACTGCTCATATCAACCGCAGGATGTCTTTCTTTGCACAGCTAACCTGTACTGCTGAACGGCAGGCTGAGACAGATAAGCACATGTGTGTACTCACTGTAGAAGGAAACCGAGTAGAGGCTTTGTTAGATTCTGGTAGCCTGGTTACACTTATGAAAGCTGAACTGGTGAACCCCTTGAAGCGTAAGGGGAAAACTGTTGGTGTGACCTGCATACATGGGGATACTAGGTATTATATTACTGCAGAAGTGAACATAGAGACACCATGTGGTTCCGGGTTAGTCTCTGTGGGTTTGGTACATGGCTTAATGTATGATGCAATATTGGGGAGAGACTTTGCTCACTTCTGGAAGTTGTGGGAAAGCTGATTTTGCACAGAGGTAAATCACCCTGACCCATTTGAGAAGGTTGCTGGTGTAATAGCAGAGTCAGAGATGTTTCCTTTTTCTAGTATGATTGGCGAACTAGAGAATGGGGAGCGTGATGGTGGCTCACCAACTGATGTGCCTCCCACTGAGGTGGGAAGTGTTATTGAGCCAGTTGATCGTCTGCCTGATTTAGTGGTCAGAAGAGAGGTCTTTTCCATCGAGCAGTTAAATTACCCTACTCTGGTAAAAGCCAGGAGAATGTCAAAGTGATCGATTGTAAACCCAAAGACCCCGATAGTCCTTTGTCATATCCTAACATGGCAGTATGTCAGGATTTTTTGTATCAGGTGACTAAGAAAGGGGAAGATATTGTGGAACAATTAATAGTTCCCAAAGCATACAGAAGAACAGTGTTAGATCTGGCTCACGGCAGGTCACCTAGGGGTAGAGAAAACCACTGAGCGAATCTTGCAGAGGTTTTTCTGGCCCGGGGTCCATAAAGAGGTATCTGACTATTGTGCACCCTGCCCTGAATGTCAGTATCATGCTCCGAGACCACATTTTAAAAGTCCACTAGTCCCATTACCCATTAATGAGGTGCCATTTGAAAGAATAGCTATGGATTTGGTGGGACCCTTAATGAAGTCTGCCCAGGGCCATCAATATATTCTGGTGATAATGGATTACACTATAAGGTACCTGGAAGCGATATCTTTGCGCAATACGTCAACCAAGACCATTGCTAGAGAGTTAGTCCATGTCTTTAGCAGGTTTGGAATACCCAAGGAAATACTGACTGACCAAGGTACCCCATTTATGTCAAAAGTCATGAAAGAGTTGTGCCACCTGTTCAAAATCGAACAGATAAGGACTTCGGTCTATCACCTTCAAACCGATGGGTTAGTCGAGAGGTTTAACAAGATGTTAAAACATATGCTCAGAAAAGTATTCGACAAAGATGGTAGAGATTGGGATTACTTGTTGCCTTATTTGTTGTTGGCCATATGAGAGGTTCCTCAATCCTGCACTGGGTTTTCACCTTTCGAATTGTTATATGGGAGACACCCAAGGGAGTTACTAGACTTTACTAAAGAGATGTGGGAGGGGCAGTCCAGTCCATATAAAACCATTATTGAGCATGCTTCCAAAATGCAAGAAAGAATTGCTGGTGTGGTGCCGATAGGGAGAGAGCACTTGGAACGGGCCCAACAGGCACAGCAGAGGGTATGCAACCGCAATGCTCGGTTACGCGTCTTTGCTCCTGGGGACAGAGTGTTGGTGTTGGTTCCCACAGTAGAAAGTAAACTTTTGGCTAAGTGGCAAGGACCCTTTGAAATTTTAGAAAAAGTGGAGCAGGTTAATTACAATGTGGTAGACATATTGTGTACACATATCACCATGGCTACACTAGGGGCTGACTATGACGTGATTTCCTGTTCGACTGCTGTTTGACAGCGCACGTGTGGATCACCGGAGGTTTGGCCTGCTGGGGGCGAGCTATTTAAGGTTGTCATTTCAACTTGTAGTGGGTATTATAAGCTTGAGAAAAGTGCCGATTAAAGCACTGAAAAGTTGCTGAATCCAGCTATGTGGACGTAGCATTTTTTATCCGGAGTGCCGCCGTGTGTTGGAGTATGTGTCAGTGTATCCCCGTTTGGAGGTCACAGAGAGGAGGGCACCCGGTCCAGTTACAAGTATACCTTTGAGAGCTGGATCTTGGGGAAGTGTGTATGGCAGTGGATGTCCAGGCTCACCATTCAGCTTTGGAGCAGGTCTGTCATTTTTCAAGGCACCTTGGATTTTAAGCAAGCCGCATGTGCAGGTCTAGCTCTCTTTGTTTTTGATATGTACAGTCTTGTAGTGTTTGTCTGACATTGGAACCAGCAGTGGCATTATTACATTGAGTGTCAGCATTGGTGACATAAGCACATCAAGTTTACCAATTGTTCTGTCTGTGCCATTGGGTCTCAATATTTACACTGTTCATTGTCAAAATGGCGGATGGTACTGCCGAGGGTTTACACCAGCGTATCACCTTAGAACAGGGGTCCATTTTTAGTTATTCTGAATCTGAGGCCAAGGCCATTTTATTCACAGAAGATTTGTCTGAACATGTGTCTGTACCAACTACATCAGACTTATTCTATGATTTATTACGTCTTAAAAAGAAAGAAACCGATTTCTTCTATCATGGACTCACGTTGTCTAATTATTTTAAAGACAAAAAAATTCCTCGTGGGTTCAGAATAAAAAATGTGCCCACCATCGGTCGCTACAACACCGATTTTTGTAAGAAATGGACTTCAATTTTGAACAAGTGTTCATTTGATTTACTATTATTAGTAATAGAAGAGTCAAAAAGAGAAATGGCTAATGTAAGAGAGAAAATCATAACTTTTGAGAATAGCCACTTAGTGACTTTACAAAATGACAAACAAGGTGAATGGCTGTCTAAACTAACAACACAAGTGGAAGCCTATAAAACCGAGCTGGTTAAATTCAAAGCAGACAAAAAGAGGAAGGTTTACCTGGATTACGACCAATAGCGAGTTTATAACTGGCTAACGGGGGCTAACCCCAGAAATGACAAAAGACCTCCATACAGACGCAACGCTTACAAACCTCGATTTAACACCTCCAATGACACTGTGACTACAGAAAGCGACACTGACACATCTGTCAAGTTTAAAACTAGACAGCGCATACAATCTCCAGTAGGCAATCGCACCAGAGCCCGTTTTTTTAGATTTGGGCCCAAGCGTACCCGCAGAGGGCAACAAAACAAGAGGGAGAGGAAGACCCCACCAAGGGTCGCAGGACCTAGTTTTCAACCTATCAGACAGATTATTGTCTGCCACAGAACTTACAGTCCTACGCAAAGGACTTACATTTGTTCCTACTGTTCCCTTTAATCATATTCAATGGAAGAAAGAAATTTACATGTTGAACAGAAGTCTTAAAATAAAAGAATTTTTTGCTGATAAGCCTACAGTCCCTATATTGATACCACCGCAATTGTTGAAGTTGCAGGAGAAATCCACGTTTGATCCTACTAGTACCAATGCGTCGATTACCACTTTCATCCGTTTATTGGACAAAGCGATCAGTGAAGACCCTAATGTTAAAACACCTGCCTTTTGGAATCTCACAAAAGATGAACGCATAGCCCTAGCTGCATATGATGATATCGTATTCCGCCAAGCGGATAAGGGTGGAGCAATCGTCATTTTAAATCTCAAGGACTATATAGAAGAAGCGTCCCGACAACTTAGTGATGCAGCTACATATAAGAAGCTTGCACAAGATCCAACAGTCATTTTCAAAAAATAATTGGATGCTGTATTGGATGAAGCTTGTCGTACGGGAGCTATTCCACTTACCATCAAGAATATTTTGGAAGTAAAGTTTCCCATCAGACCACTCTTTTATTTGATTCCAAAGCTGCATAAAGATCCCATTAGGCCACCTGGCTGGCCTATCATTGCTGCTCGAGGCTCATTATACCAACCTACATCTACTTATTTGGACGCCTTGTTGCAACCTTGCGTTCAAGCCAGACCATCATATTTAAAGGACACTAACACTTTGTTGAAGGCTTTTTTAGATCTTCCAGATTTATCTCCTGATTGTGTGTTATGCTCGGTAGATGTAGCCTCTTCACGTATATCCCCCATGGGGAGGGTCTACAGGCAACTAGGAATCTAATTCATGACAATCCTCTATTTAAGGGTACTAATGAGGAAGTTTTTCTACAATTGTTAGAATTAACTCTTACCAGAAATTACTTCATGTTCAATGGCGCATATTATTTGCAGCTGTCCGGTTGTGCAATGGGGTCCAATGTGGCCCCATCATATGCGAACTCATATATGTTTGCCATTGAGCATGAGGTATTTTTTTCTGATCCGAACATTGCCAAAAACATATTGGCATTTTTCCGATATATCGATGATTTGCTGATAGTGTGGGGAGGCACCATACAGGCATTTACTAGCATGATTGAGAAATATAACGAGTTGCATAGACCAGTGAGATTTACGTATCACACAAGTCTCACCACGGTGAATTTTTTAGATGTTACTAAGTGTGGGGGCAGATTAGTTCCCTCGCTATTTATCAAGGCCACTGACAGGAACAATGTTTTATTGGTCTGAAGCGCACATCCAGCATCGTTAAAAAATTCTTTGCCATTTTCACAGTTTTTGCGCGCTTTGCGAATAGCCAAAGACCGTGAAGAAGGGATCAAACAACTTGACAATATGATGACTAATTTCTTACAAAGAGGGTACAGTGTGTTGACTCTGGAATGAGCCAGACATAAAGCTTTAGCAGTCCTGCAGACAAACTACTTGGAGGTTGTTTTACCACCAAGAATGCTCAGTCCAACAGGCACATATGGGTTAATAATTTTAACCTATGAGTTCTACCATCAATCGACAAGCTAAGTCTCTGTGGCTCATCATAAGTACTGACAAGCATTTACAACCATTTAATAATTCCTCCCTGATGTCTTGTTATCGCAGGGGTAAAAACCTTAGAGATCTATTAGTGCGTAACGACATCACACAATTGGGTTGTTTCAAATGTTCCAACTATACTACTTGCAGTTACTTACAGACAGGGCCTGCATTTTTCCATCCATTCACAGGAGTCATATACAATATACGCTATCACCTTACATGCACTAGCTCTTTTATTGTGTATGCGATCATCTGCCCATGTTCCAAAATGTATATAGGGAAGACAGAATGCACCCTTAGAGTCCGTATGGCCCAACATCGGTCGGCCATTAGGGCTGCTATTGCTACTGGCACTAGTGAACAGCCAGTAGCCAGACACTTTTCTGAGGCCAAGCACAGTATTGCGATGTTACGCTACCGCATTATTGACCACGTGCCCCCCTTAAGTAGAGGCGGTGATTGTGGGAAGAAACTGTTGCAATGTGAAGCCAATTGGATCATGAGGTTAGACACATTGTCACCTCGTGGCTTAAATGAGACTTTAGGGCTACAGTGCTTTGCATAAACAGGGAGTTAAGCATTTATTTAATATTCAGTGTTCATATATCTATAGATAGTAGATTGTCTTATTCATTAGGTTGACTCGATGGCGCAGCTTACGATGTTTATAAAACAGTCGTGCTTAAGATAATTATGGCTCGGCTGTAGTCACATTTTCTGTTGGCCCACTTATTGTTGCTACAGGTTATTGCCACAGGTCTTATGACTATGTATATTAATGCATTACTGTATATTGCACTTGATGCTGTTCCATATGTTGTGTATTGTGTGTTTAAAGATATGTCTTTTTTATGTTGTCAGTCTTTCATGTATAGATGAAGTTAGTGTTCATGGTGTTTTTATTATAATCACGGCTTGTTGCCACAGCCAGTATTAACGCACAGGCATTCTTATTGATTTTCACTTGATGGTTTAATCATTGTTTTTAGCCGTATAGCGGTTTTAGCACGGAGTGTCTAGACACCCTGTGATCACGTTACTGCACCTTACAAATTGTAAACAATTTGATGTGTTATTGTGTACACATATCACCATGGCAACACTAGGGGCTGACTATGATGTGATTTCCTGTGTGACTGCTGAGCGCACGTGTGGATCACCGGAGGTTTGGCCTGCTGGGGGTGAGCTAAGTTAGGTCAAGAAAAACATTGACAGGGCCAAATACTACAGTAGCTTGGCTTGCTCACCACAGGCATGTACATAGGGTATGGCATTTGCAAAAGAAAAATTATGCACCAAGTCTAAAAATACAATTAAAATTTGTCAGTCAAGTTGCAGGTCCAGGACCACAAACAATAGTCAACCTAGAAAGCAGGTCTCACTAATTCAATGTCAGGCTTCAGTTTCAAGTGTTAGTATGTAGTCAACAGCCATAAATAATCAAAATTAGATCTGGACATTGCACATGCCATTGCTCTGCTATACATGGGAGATCTGGATATTCAAGTTTACCTTCATGTAGAATTCTGCACACCCTGACACAGGATACTGTATACTGTAGATAGCAATAAAAATATAATAACACTGATAGACATAGATCTTCACACAACATTCATGTATGCAAAGTTATTAATGTGAACTTTTCAATTTACAATTTTTAATATCATGTTTTGTTATATTTTATCTCATAGGATTACGAAGATGTATCAAAACCTCAACTTCCTCACAAAACACCTCCAACCATTCCTCCCCACACTTTCCTGAAGCCGCCTCCCCCCACCATTCCTCCCCACACTTTCCTGAAGCCGCCTCCCCCCACCATTCCTCCCCACACTTCCCTGAAGCCGCCTCCTTCCACCTTTCCTCCCCACAGTCCCCTGAAGCCGCCTCCTCCCACCATTCCTCCCCACACTTCCCTGAAGCTGCCTCCTCCCACCATTCCTCCCCACACTTCCCTGAAGCCGCCTCCTTCCACCTTTCCTCCCCACAATCCCCTGAAGCCGCCTCCTCCCACCATTCCTCCCCACACTTCCCTGAAGCTGCCTCCTCCCACCATTCCTCCCCACACTTCCCTGAAGCCGCCTCCTTCCACCTTTCCTTCCCACACTCCCCTGAAGCCGCCTCCTCCCACCATTCCTCCCCACACTTCCCTGAAGCCGCCTCCTTCCACCTTTCCTCCCCACACTCCCCTGAAGCTGCCTCCTCCCACCATTCCTCCCCACACTCCCATCAACCTGCCTCCTCACTCCACTCCTCTGGGAGTTCTAATTGGGCCACATCATCCCAAGATGGACCGGGCCCTGTTGAGGAAGAACCTCTGGCTGAAGGTACATTGACACACATATGCTATACACTATTTCATCTACTATAACTGCTCTGATCCCTCCATTTGCGCGGTCAGCAGAATCACCCATATGTTTCTATGGTGTAAGCGTTGATGCCAAATGTCACAGAGGCCAAATGCCCCAATAGCCAGAATGCAATGTATTCAAAATTTACTGCCCTGCAGCTAATGCCAGCTGAAAACAGCATCAACCACATGTGCTATGTGCTACACTGTGATCTGTTAGCCGGTGAAGGGATACACCAAAAACATCCATGGCTATGGTGGGTGGGTGATGTTTTAAACTGTTAAGATTGACTAACACACAATTAAAATTAAAGCCTATTTTTGTTGTTTACATTTCAGTGGAACAACAGGAGACATGGCGGGATAAGCTCCGGAGTGTGCTCAATGTTGTGGGTACAGCTGTCCAAACTATTGCTGATTGCTGATGCAATCTGCTGCATTCAAAGGGCACTTAAATTTTTTCTTTTGTGTTTTTGTTTAATATTTGTTAAAAAAATAACATTTAAAAATAAAAAAGCTGTGTTTTTAATTTACTATATGTTAACATATTACATTAGTTAAATGAAAGTAAAAAAATAAAATAAAAAAATAATAGATTATAACCATCCATCCAGCCTATATGTACATTTTAAAAAATGTGTATATGTGTGTGTGTATATATATATATATATATATATATATGATGTGTATATATATATAATGTATATATACATATATAGAGGCATATAGATATATCTAGAGAATGATATATATGTTTAGATATCTATATATAGATATGGGTGTGTGTGTGTTTAAAATGAGACATTTCTGAAACAAAAAAACAAAAAATGAAACAGAACAAAGGTGCAAATATTCAATGATTGCATACGCATAATGTGCCATTAAAAATGGCACATTGAAAGAGCAGATAGGAACACACGACTCTAACAAGTGTTCGCGATGGGCTCGCAGGGTGACGGCTACTACCATCGATCTCAGCAGTAAAGTGATCGCACGCCGGCACATGTACTGGCTCAGCGTATTCGGTGGGTGTGTTTCAGTTTGTGTGGGTGTTCTTTGGCCTTGTGTTCTCCTCTGCGAGCGTTTGCTCATTTTGCATATTGATGCTCTTTACTGATGCGTGCGTTCGCAGCTTAGCGAGCGGGTCTGAATCAGGTCCACAGTCTGCTCTGCTCTGCATTAGGGGGGGAAGAGGGATAAGTGACACTGGGGGGTAGGTAACAGCCCTGGAGGAATTGTTTGCCACTGGGGGAGGGAAAATAATTTCCCATAAAGCTTTTTTGGCCCTTGGGGGATGGGGATATAAAATACTTATATAGTGACATAGGTCACTAGGAGGTTGTGCCACAATGGGGACCCCTGGATACTGGTGTGTGTGTGGGGGGGTGTTATGCCCCTGGGGACCTATGACTACTAGGGAGTGGGGGTAATGCTGCTGGGTATTTATTGTCACTGGGGGGTAATGCTGCAGAGTATTTATTGTCACTGGGGGTGTGGAAAGTAATCTTACAATCAGGGCCTATGACACAGTGGGGACATCACCTACTTTTTTTTTTTTTAAATACATTTTTAGAAATATGTCTGTAACTTAATTTAATATAAAATCATCTGTTAAGTGGCTAATACAATAGAAAATAAAAATCCCTAGCTCAATTCTTACCTGTTCCTTTGCTACTGGTTGATCTGGTGTCATCCAATGTGATTTAAAAAAAATTAAAATAAAAACAGACACAACTTGCTCCAAAGGTTCCGGGCCGAGCAAAGACTAAATGTCCTGAGGCTTCTGATAAAAGAAGTTTTCCTATTAATTAGCCAGGCTGCCTGATTTTAACTGTACATGGCCAGGATACTTAGGAGCAAGTTCCATATGGGCAGGGCCGTAGCTAGGGTACTGCGGCCGGGGCCATCGCACAGGGCACCACAGGTCAGGGGGGCTGTTTGGACCTGTCAAATTTCTGTTTATTATCATTCTTGCTTGTAGCTTCCTCTTATTTCATCCCCAGCATCTCCTGGCCTCTCCTATCTCTTCCCAGGCCCTTCCCCATGAAGCCATGGCCCTTTTTTGGGTGCATTATGTCCCTTTGAAAAATTAGGGGGGTGCCAATGCTCTTTCTGGCACAGGGCACCAAAAATTCTAGTTACTGGTCTGCATTTGGGCATTGGACAGTGTTGGATCAAGGTAACAGCTAAGTACTGTATTAACTTAGGGAAATCTGTTTTTCAAGTTTATGTGGATTTTTTTATATTTTTTTAAAATGAAGCCACTACTTTGTTCTTGCACTAATAACAGAGAACTATCTTTTTTCATTTATAAGGGTACAATATTTAATCATTAACTTAGAGTAAATAAGGGCCTCTACATTTTCTTCATAGCACTAATTTATTATTAGCAATTGTATTAATACACTGAAATATATTATTAATTTGAATAATGAGCACAATTTTAAATATTATTACACTGATAATAAAGGGTATAAGGAAGGGTCTAATGCTATTCAGTATCTCTAGGTAGGGTGTACCTAGAGGAAAGGAAGTGATAATGAATAGAATAGGCCTAAGGTAGAACTAGGGGTCTGTTTTTTATTTGTTTGCCTGTTTTTGGTGCTTATTATTGCAAAGCACTCAGCTATTATACCATCCAGTGTTAGCAGATATGCTTATATAGTCGAGATGAGTGGGTCCAGTTCCCCGAGAACCGGACCGATCCGAACTTCGTTATCCAGAGCGAGAACCGAGTCTGTTTTGAGTTTTCCCACCAGACTCGAATCTCAAAATGAGGCAAAAAGTCATCCTCCCGCTGTCGGATTCTCGCGTGGGTTTTGGATCCTATAAAGGTCCACACGCTCGCCGCCATTTTCATTCCGGCTGTGGAGACTGAAGATGAAGCTAGGGAGGGGCTGTGCTGTTGTTGTCCATAGCATCTGTGCTGTTGCTGTGCATAGGGGCTGGCTGCTGTTGTCATAGGGGCTTGCTGCTGTTGTCATAGGGGCTGGCTGCTGTTGTCCACAGGGACTGGCTGGCTGCTGTGCTGGGCTGGGCTGTTGTCCATACGGGCTGTGTTGTTGTCTGTAGGAGCTGTGATGCAGACAGAAGAAGATGGGGCTTCAGTGGCTCCTGTATCTCTGCAATCCATAAAGGGGTGCTGCTGTGTTGTCCTTGGGGTGCTCTGCACATCAGGGGTGCTCTTAACCCCCAGTGTAAAAAAATAAAGAAATTGTTTTTTTCTGCATGCGTTAGCTGCACTAATCAACAATGTAGCTGCACCAAGCATGCTGCCTGTGTTGTTAATCAAGGAGCTGCTGCCTTGTTCAGGGGTCCTCTACCTCCCCAAGTGCAATAAATAAATAAATGAATAAGTGTTTTTTTTTTCTGTGTGTGTGCGTGGTAGCCATACTTATCAGCAATGTAGCTGCACAAGGGGTGCTGCCTGTGTAGTTTTTCAAGGGGCTGCTGCCTCATACAGGGGTGCTCTTCACCAGTTTTAAAAATAGTTTTTTTTGTGTATGTGGTTGTGTGCATTAGCCGCAACTTAGCTGTGCTATAATTGCTTGGTGACACTGCTGCAAGACCACAGTGAGTATGGAGGACAGTCACATGACAGGAGAGCAGGAACCACATATTAGTCTTGCAGCTGCCGGCAGCAGTTATGATGATGATGCAAGGCCGACAAAGTCATCTATGAATGCCGATGCCCCAGGGTTTAAGTCAGGCCATGTAAAGTCAACTCTTACCCTGTTAAAGAAAAAAAAAATCTAAAGCTAAGTTAGCTTTAGAGAAACAAAAAATTGGCAATATGTCATTCACTACACAAAGTGGCAAGGAAAGGATAAGGCCTTGGCCTTTATTTATGATTGGTGGTTCTAGTTGTGATGATTTAAGCCCTTCTGCTTGTAGTAGACATATATAAAAAATTTATGTTGTTAAGACGAGTAAGACACTGGAACTAACTGTGTGCTCCAAAAACTCACAAATCCTCAATGAGAGGTGTGTGTCCGCAGTTGCCATGTGTGAGCCTGACCTTTCAAATAGTGTAGTTAAAGAAGATCCTCCTTCCAACATTTGTGTGCCCTCTGTAAATGTGGGGAAGGGCGGTCAACATATTGCTGACGTAGAAATCGAGGATGCTTCTATGGAATTGCACCAGGAGGATGAGGATGATATTCCTGTAGTAATTGACACTGCTGCTAATAAGGATGATGAGGATGTTGCTGATGAGGATGTTGATGCTGAGGAGGATGTTGTTTCTGCAAATCAGGCAACAGTTGTTGCCCATGGTATGAAAAAGCTAATTGCTGTCATGCTGGGGCAAAAGACAAAATAATCCACCTCTCATGTGTGGAATTATTTCAACCCAAATCCAGACAACAACTGTCAAGCCATCTGTACCCTTTGCAAAGCAAGAGTGAGTAGAGGTAAGTACCTTGACCATCTAGGAACCTCCTCGCTCTTGAATTACTTGCAGCACATTTATCAAAAATGTTTGCAAAATGTAAACAGTTTGGCTAACAACAATGTAACAATGAGCAGTCCAGTATCACCTAACTGCTCCCTCCTCTCTGTTACATCCAAGTGCATGTGATCTCCACCACCAACACCTGCATCATCAACATCCTCAATCTTCATCGGAAGTAGTCCTGCATTCAATTTCTGAAGAAGAATGACTGTCTCATCTCCTGTCCGTGATCCCTTAGAAGGATCCTTGGCTTATATGCCTGTTGCTACTGATGCTATTGCTGTGAGTGGATCTTCATCGGGGGAGGGGACCAGGAGAAAGACTACTTGTAGTACTTTAACAAAACAATTGACTGTCAAACAATCCTTTGCAAGGGGGAGCAAGTATGACAACAAACACCCAGTTGCACAGCGGATTACTGGTGCCATTAATGCAGTGGATTTTAGACAGTTAATTGCGGTTCTGTGTCCCCCGCTACCAGATCCCTTCTAGATTCCTCTTCACTAGAACAGCAATTCCCAATCTGTACAAGGACATTAAAAAAAACCTTATTAATGTCCTCCGAAATGCTGTTGTACCCACTGTCCAATTGACCACTGATATGTGGACAAGCGGGACAGGGTAGACTAAGGATTACAAGACTGTGACAGCCCACTGGATAGGTGTATTGCCTACAATGGTGCAAACAACAACAGCAGCAGCATCTAAAGGTGCCTACACACTTACCGATTTTTTACATGATCTGGCTGATCCCGACGCATTGGAGCGACAGATCACATAAAAAATGCACGAAGTCCCCGCTGGTCGCACATCGCAATGTCAGATCTGCCGTGCTGTAGGGCTGATCTGCCAATCTGAGTCACAAATTCACTGGAAAAAGTCTGGATGCACGATGGATAGTTTGTAAATTGGACACTTTAATCAAAAATTGTTTGCAGAGCTTCGGGGGAGGAGTTTCAAGGGAAATCATACACAATGTCAGATCATGTGCAAGTCAGTAAGTGTGTACGCACCTTAACAAATCTTAGCTCATCCAGAGGCAGGCTACTCTGTGCACCACCGGTTTCACTAAGAGGCATACCACAGAAAACTCTCAAGAAAACTCAATGATATTATTGCAAAATGGCTCACCTCACTTGCACTCTCCTCAGGATTTTTGATTTCTGACAATGCCACCAATATTGTGAGAGCATTACATCTGGGCGAATTCCAGCACGTCCCATGTTTTGCTCACACACTTAATTTGGTGGTGCAACATTTTTTTTAAAAATGATAGGGGCGTACAGGATATGCTCTCAGGAGGGCGAAAAGTTTTGGGACATTTTCGACATTCAGCGACTGCATGACGGAGATTGCAGCACCAGCAAGCACTGTTGAATTTTCCCTGCCATCAGCTGAAGCAAGAGGTAGTAACTAGGTGAAATTTTGCCCTGTATATATGCTTCAGTGGATGGAGGAGCAGCAAAAGGCCATCGAGGGCTACACATCGGCATATGACATAGGCTGTGGAGCGGGAATGCACCTTAGTCAAGTGCAGTGGAGTATAATTTCCGTGTTGTGCAAGGTTCTCAAACCCTTTGAACTTGCCACATGTGAAGTTAGTTCAGACACTGCCAACTTGAGTCAGGTCTTTCCCCTCATCAGACTTTTGCAAAATGGAGAAACTGAAGGAGGAGCTGAACAGAGCGCTTCCGCTATGTATGACAGACTTGTGGTTCAAGCCCTTGATTCACTTCGCCAGGATCCAAGGGTCATCAATCTCTTGAAATCAGATCATTATATTTTGGTGACCATACTTGATCCTAGGTTTAAGTCATACATTGTGTCTTTTTTAAATCTGTAAAGATGCAAAGAGCTGTTGGTGAACAAAATTGGCAGCTCAAGCGGCACGTGACATGGCATTACCAGGAAAAAACTACATTTTTGTAAGAGACCCACTGCTGGTGGTGATGCAGGTCATTCAGAAAAACCTGATGACAATATCTGGTTGAGTCTGAAAGAACCGCCACAATTACTGACATGTCTACCGTGACTTCCTCTGATATGGTCACCATTCAGAGGTTGGTTGACGACTATTTTAGGGATAACATTCAAATAGGCATGTCAGACAGTCTGTTTCACTACTGGCAGCAAAAAGAGGCAATTTGGAGGCCCTTACACAAACTGGCTTTGCTTTATTTAAATTGCCCTCCCTCCAGTGTGTACTCTGAAAGAGTTTTCAGCGCAGCCAGGAACCTTGTCAGCGATCGGCGTAGGAGGTTACTTCCCCAAAATGTGGAAAAGATGATATTCATCAAAATGAATTACAAGTTCCACGAAGAAGACCTTTACCAGCAATTCAGTCAACAAAACACAGAGGCGCCTGTAATGGTGGGTTAATTAATATTGTGTGAAGAATATGATATCCACACTGATAGGGATGATGATGATGATGATGATGATGATGATGATGATGATGATGATGATGATGATGACGACATCTGATCTATCTTACCTATATTGTAAAGCCAGTTTGTTTATGGTGATCATTGCCGCCAATGCCCACTGTGCATTGGCAGCTTGTTTTGTGGGGGCCCAAACAAAGCAATTATTTCAACCACAAGTGGCAGACCCTGTCGCTGAAGTAATTGGTTTGTTAACTTGTTTATGTCCTGTATACTTAAGGGTGGGTGGGAGGGCCCAAGGACAATTCCACCTTGCACCTCGTTTCTTTGCATTATGTGCTGTTTGGGCCATTGCTGCCTGATATTTTTAATTTTATAGTTTCTGAAACTACCATTCTGTCAACCACTGCAGTGCCACTCTGTGCCATGTTGAAAGCTGAATTGACACATGTTAGTGCCGTCCACTGCTGTCGCTTAGCTTAGTCAGCCAGCTAGTTGGATGCAACCATTTGGCCTAAACGCAATATTGTGATCTTTGAGGTGATCAAAATTGACTAGAAATTACTGGAAATATACAGTATGTTATTGAGGTTAATATTACTGTAGGAACAAAAAAAGTCCCACATTATGTGATTATAGCTGTTTTAATGATTTTTTTAGAAAAAAATCCAGATCCAAAATCAAAACCAGAACACGCAAGGGTGTTTTTTTTGCCAAAACCAAATCCAGATCCAAAACACAAGGTAGATACAGATCCAAAATGAAAACTCGGGGTTCCGCACACATCATTATTATATAGGAACAGCAGAATGTATAATCAAACAATAACTATTTCTCTAGAAACAGGAACACACTCGTACCGGGGAGGAAAGGAAAACATTAGCACCTTCTTCTATAGCAGGTCCTGGAAAAACACCCCCCCTAGATACATTGGTTTTATCTAACTTTATCAGCAGCTGAACGCTGATGATATCTGCATGTTAGTTATAGATATCAGAAGCCCGGCATTGAATGGCTGACAAGCTTCTGACATCAAATCCAGCGATGTTATGGCTACTAACCATCGCATCATGACCATCTGATACTATACCCATCAATGGTTATACTGTGTGCATACACAGAAGCATGTAGTGCTTCATGCATGCGCACAAAAGCTGAGATGCGGACACCACCCCTTGGTGTCTGCAGCTGCATAGAAGCTGTCAGCCATCGGATGGGCATCGGAAAACTGCATACAATGGATGGCAACAATTGTATTCTGCACTTTCATGGAAAAAGTACTTCCATCAAATCAGGAACATTGATGGTTGCTAACCGTTGGCTTCAAATGTCTATCCCTACTGCATGTTTAATAAACACAGTGGAGAACAGTTGTTACAATATCAATGACACATGTCTAACACCCCCACTGAACCACTGCTTCTCAAACCAGTCCCTTCTTGGATCTAATGACCTCAAACTTTGGCCACTGATCCCATGCTGTATAGTGACATGGGAGAGTGTAACCTCCAGTGTGCGATGGTGAGTTTCCATTACATGCTGGAGTATAGTGGCTGCTGCCTAATTGTGGTTTCTCCAAGGCCTGGAATGGTCACACCGGGCAAGGGGAGACCAGTGAGTGGCCATGGGAGCATTAGGATCTACCAACTAGCAGCCACTTCTGCTTGTGGAGGGAGGGGAAGAACCTGGCATGTAACCAGGAGGATGTGAAGCCATGAAGCAGCTGCAGCCCTGTGTCAATCGGCCTGGGGGTATGAATTTGATGTACAGTACCAAGGTGGCTGCTGCTGGATGGAACTGCCAGAAATGGTAGAAACTGTATGTCGCTAAGGGGAACGGTATGATTGCCGGTCTTCCAGAGTCGGGACTTGAACTGCCGCCGGTGGATCAAATCCCATTGCCGGAAGACCGGCAGCAGTGAAGATCCTGACTGCGCTAAAGGTAAGTACTAACTAACCTAACCATCTCCTAACCCTAACCCTCCTTCCCTAGTGCCTAACCCTAACCCCCCTCTACATGCCTAAACCTAAGCCCCTTTCCCGCTGCCTAAACCTGAGCCTTTGGGGGGTGCCTAACCCTAACCCCCCCTTCCCCTGGCCTAACCCTAACCCTCCCAGGGGGGGTGCCTAACCCTAAGTCCCCCCTGGGAGCCCCTAACCTAACCCTCCCCCCCATGGCTGTCCGCGCCCGGCTTTCTTTCGATTGGGATGCTGGGCGGCAGACTCCCGGTGTAGGTAATATGTCAGGTGTCGGGATTTCGATGCCTGTCATTAGACCCTTGCTGGGATTAGAGTCAGCATTTAGACCATCTGCATCCCGACTGCATACCGACGCTAATAGTTCTGTGACCAGTGAAGGCCGAGATCAGAGGGGCAAGTTTACAGATGAGGATGAGAAGTAGGTGTTGAGGATGTAAAGAGATATAAACAGATATATGCTGCTGAGCCCAGAGATGGCTGAGGATGGAAGGCGCTGAGGGTCTGGTAATTGGGTTAGTGAGGAGCAGCTGTGCTGTACAGAAACACAATATACAGAAACACAATATAATACACCATATGCAATAGGAAAGGGGTACTGACAAGGGGCAAAGGAAAAGAAAGGGATAACAGGAATAGATAGCAAAACAATAAAGGACAAAAAGTAACATTATCTGTTACTTATCAATCCAGTTGTATCCGGTTCCAGAGAATTTCTTGCAAAGAGAGAGAAAACTCACGTGCTTCGAATTTTGTTCTTCCCAGGCCACCTGCCCAATACTACAGTACTTTTCTACATCGTGATCACTTGCGGAACTCTGATTTCATATTTTCTCCTTCACTCATCTTGCTTATCTTTCTTAATGCTTATTCAATGTCCTCTGCTGATTACTTGTCTAGTTCTCTTTTATCACTGTTGCATGGCTTGGGGGCAGTGTTTATGCAGACTCCATGTGGTCTAGCAGTTTGCATGGAATCTGTGAAAATGTTCCTCCAAAAAAGGACACTGCCTAGGAGGAGACAGATGCTAGAGGTCCTACTTGACCTCTGGCTTCTGCCATAGTGTTACCCAGAAGTGCTGGGAATGCTGGTGCCACCTCCAGAAAATACAGAAAGTTGCATCATCTGCCGTGTGTCACAAACTGTGCTAGAGACCTTCATCTCTGACCCCTGCATCTTCCCATGTGTCCGTGCCATCACTGCCCGCTGAGCTGTTGGCCTGCTGTTCCAGTGATTTCCAATGTGGGGCCTCCACTTGAGCATAGTCTGCAGCATCCCCGCTGTTGCCTGTGTCAGGGCAGGTGATACTCATGCATCCAGGCAGCAGCAGTCTCCACATGCTTCAGCCAATCTGCTTCAGCCTGATGGTATGGGAGACCTTCCTGTGACACATGCTGGTTGCCAGTGCAACAATGTCCATTTTCGCTGCATGACTTATGCTTCTGAGCTCCCGGTTTGAAACCTATGCTTCCTAGCATAACATTGCTGATTCCCAGATCTTGACCTATATTCTTGAGTTCCCGGTGTGTTACCAGTGCTGCCTGGCACAGACAGTCATATTCCAAGTTCCAAGTTCATTCCACGTTACTCCAGTCTAGAGTCATATTCCAAGTTCCAAGTTCATTCCACGTTACTCCAGTCCAGAGTCATATTCCAAGTTCCAAGTTCATTCCACGTTACTCCAGTCCAGAGTCATATTCCAAGTTCCAAGTTCATTCCACGTTACTCCAGTCCGGAGTCATATTCCAAGTTCCAAGTTCATTCCACGTTACTCCAGTCCGGAGTCAAATTCTATTTCTAAGTTCACTCAGTTCCAAGTCTACAGTTTCTTCCTACAGTTCCTTTACCAAGTCCAGTGACTATTCAGAGACTTTTGTTCTACAGTTTTATTCAGCATCTTCTAGTTGTGTTATCTCTGCACAGAGGACTATATTATAACATCTTATATCACAGTCTCCTCTATTACTGTATGAGCAGAAACTATGTTAAACCATCCAATTTCCAACTACCTATTGGTTCAGGTGTCTCTGTCTTACAACCCAGCTCGGGTACACAACTCCAAGTATCCCAGTCTGTGACACCATGAAACCCCTGTCAACAAGCATGAGACCCCTGACAACGAGCATGAAACCCAGAGCATAAAACTCCTGACATTGAGCATGAGACCCCTGATAACGAGTATGAAACCCCTGGTAATGAACATGGAACCCAGAGCATTAAACCCCTGACAACAAGCATGAGACCCCTGACAACAAGCATGAGACCCCTGACAATGAGTATGATACCCCTAGCAATGAGCCTGAAACCCCTGGCAACTAGCATGGAACCAAAACTATTAAAACCCTGATAACAAGCAGGTAATTTAAAAGTAATCAGAAGTCTTGCTGTGGGGCATAACTGTATTGGCTTGATGGTGTCAGGGGCATAACTGTATTTGGCATAATGTGTAATGGGAATTACAATGTGTGGAAAAATGTGTAAGGGGCATTACGGTGTATAACATAATGTGTAGTGGGCATTACAGTGTGTGGCATAATGTGTAATGGGCATTATGGTGTGTGGCATAATGTGTAATGGGCATTATGATGTTTGGCATAATGTGTAATGGGCATTACAGTGTGTGTCATATTGTATAATGGGCATTATAGTGTTTGGTATATTGTGTAATAGGCATTATGTTGTGTGGCATAATGTGTAAGGGGCATTACCATAAGTAGGAAAAGTGACAAATAATGTAAACTGTCAATGGGGTACATTTTTAACTGTTCGCACTTGGAGCCAAATTGCACAGAAATAGCCCTCGGCGGGGGGCACCAGAAACTTTTTTGGTAGGGGGTAGCAAAATTTATAGTTATGCCACTGTCTCTCTCACTCATCCACAGCTCTCTCTTCTCTGCTGTTTACCCTCTTTTCTTTGCAGGCTCACATGTTCCCTTACTCTGGCAGCATGTCATTTCCTCTACCCTCCTATTCCTTTCACCATTGGGAAATGTAGTTTGTACAGTCACGACCCACCAGATGTAATACCCCATAATGGTGAGGTATCACAGTTTTATTTTTGGTTATGACTTCAGCTTATCCTCTGCCTCTGAGCTTGTTCTGCCTATAAGTTTTGGTAAACTGTTTATTGTCTCCATTATTTCACACTTGGTACTATGTTTATTGTTGTGTTTGCCACCTCTTGCCAGAGGTTGGTTATTTTACGCTATACCAGTAGTATTGGCATTATTAATATTGCGTGTGTGTGTGTGTGCATGTGCATGCGTGTGTGTGTGTGTGTGTGTGTGTGTGTGTGTGTGTGTGTGTGTTGTGCTGTTGTGTATCTTCTTGACAGAGGTTGTTATATAATTTCTTAGTTTCTCCATTTGCAGAATTAATATTGAATTTTACCTGTCATTCTATTTGTATTGGGTTTTTTTTGTCAGCCAGTATCTGTGCCCTGTTTATCCGTTAGAATTACACTGACCGTTACTAAGCCATTACTACCTAAGCTGAGGCCCTGGAGGCATCTAAGTAGCGGTAAGCAAGCATTCAGTACCTGGCTTTTTAGGAATCTGGCTGTTACAGGTTCTAGTTATAAAAGCTTATCATTATCATATGACTACTTGTGTGATTCATAACATGGAAATTTTGAGGGGAATGTTTTTTGAATAACACACCTAGAACAACATTTTTGTTTCTTCAAAATAGCTATATTTGCATTTCTCGTAATCAAATATTGTTTGAAGGTTTACTTGTACTGCCAGATGCTTTGTTGTACTCATGCTTTACACATTTTCTTGATGTGTTTATGACTAAAATCCTTGCAGGTTATACAGTGTCATGATGTCTTGTAACCAAACAATTGTGAGGCATTGTAGAACACTACTTTCATGATTTAGGGTCTCAGATGTCTAGGGCAAGGGCCATACAGATGTTTATGATGCAGTCATTGTGTTGTGTCGCTCCAGTGTGGGAAAGGATGAGAGGATTTAGCACACACTTGCTTATTCTCCTGGATAGTATGTGAAGCTCCCAAATAACCTGTGGCATTCCCAGACACCCAGAGAAGAGGGCAAGTCTCCAGAAGTGGGTGGTCCAGCCTGCTGATGACACGATTCACGTCAAATTGCATGAACGTGACCCCGTCCCCAGTTCACAATTCCTGTGATCATGGAATTGTATTTGTAATGGAGGCAGGGCCACAGTGGCACAATCACATCATCACACAGCTGGCTCAGCCCATATAGCCACTACATTCCCCCCAAAGTACCCAAAGTTTCCCCAATGGGGAAAGTGAAAATATGTTCTCTCATGGAGGTGTAAAGGTGCCCACACACATACCGACTTTTCATCCAATTTGCCCGATTTCGATGAATCGTGATGACAGATCATGTAAAAAATGGCCAAATCGTGAGTTTCTACTCTTGATCACGATGCCGATGCGCGTCCCCGCTTGTCGTACCTTGCATCTTCAGATCTGCCATGCTGTAGGGCAGATTAGCCAATCTGGGACACAATGCACTGGATGCACGATAGATCATAAGTTAGATTGGACATTTTTAACTCCAAATCGTGACCACAACTACCTGGAGAGAGTTCATGGAGAGTTCAGGGGAAATCGTGTAAATCGGCTGATTGGGAGCAAGTCGGTATGTGTGTGGGCACCTTAACAACCCTGATGCTAGTGCGCTATTGGTCCGCTTTCTCTCTCCCATTGTCTCAAAACAAACCTCAGCTGACTATGATTGTGCCTTGTAACTTCTCCCTGCTGGGCCCCTAGGCTTCAGCCTAGTCAACCTTATGAATAATACAGCCCTGGCTGCATTAGCATATTAGCTGTACGGTGTTGTACAGTCACTTCCCTGCGGTTGTGCAATACCATAAAACACTGAACCAGGTCCTACAGGCAAGTAGCCGGTATATCGCCTGCATGCAAACATAATAAATGTATGTGCACCCCTTGCAGCACAGCTTGGTTTACCCAGGTGCAAAGTTACTCACTGTTCTTACTTTACTCCCAGCTCTGCCCATATTTTACATGATGAATAACTCTAGTTTCAACTACTATAATTATCTTGAGCTTGAACGTGGCTGGTTATCCGTGACGTCTAAATGTTAATGTACAGACTGTTGCTACGCCCTGGGCAGATTTGCTGTACTGATCATCTGACATACTGTACACATCCATTTTTGTTGTTGTTGTCTTGTATTAAAAAAATATAAAAGTCTTTGCCAGTACAGATAATTCCCGGGCTGAGAACTGCCTCTCTCAGCCAATCAGCACATTTATTTCTGTAGGGAGTGGCCGAGAGTGACCCTGACACTTGGGACAGTGCTCTCTACAAAGGAAGTCATCGTTTTGTTGTTTTCCAAGACCGTTATCGGAAACCAGGGGGAACTCCATGCCTTTTTTCCCCCCTGTTTTCAACACTAGCCTAGGCTCAGAAACCCGGGGGCTTGTTATGGATTTGGGGGGACCCCAGGCTTTCTTTTCATTTTAACCATTTACTTATCTTTTAATTTAATGAAACCTGCACAGATGATCATGATCTGTGCAGGTCTTCACCCAAACTCACCTGTCACAAGCAGGTCTATTGTTTTAGGGTGTGTATTTGCTTTTTTATAAAACTGGCCAGTTGTAAATCTGTGGCTCATAAATATAATTAAGTAAAATTATCAATAGTTGGTCTGATGTTCTAAAGTATTCTAACATCAGGTTTTTTGTTGTTTTGCCATTGGTTTTGACTTTAGTAAATGGCCAGTTTAATTATTCACAGCATATATTCTGAGTTCATTGTTCTAAGAGAAATTGACACAATTATTATTAATACTTTCTCCATCCGTATTATTTTTTGGTGCTGACTGTGCAGCACAAGGGTGTAGTTATCAGTTTTTTTACAGTGTATATATACGCAAAATATGTCGCCTTGCCAATACGGCAATGATTGATGGGACATTTACCCACATAAGCAACTATCATAATTTTTTATAAAAAAATAAAAATAAAAAAACAAACATATACTTTTTTGTATATTTTTCTTCCTTTGCATTTTCTCTAGTTTTGAAATAAAAAATCTTTTTCTACTTATTTTAGTGTTGCTTATTAAAAGCTAAGTTTTAATCACATCATTATTACATAAGTGTGCCCCCAAACAAGAGTCTTCTTTCTATCTTTTCCCTTCAGTTTACAAAACTGACAGAAAAAGGACCATTACTTTAGTAAATGTACCCCTAAGTCAGAGAATGGTCTGCTCAGTTAATCAGGTTAACTAGTTGTCACAAGTCGCCGCACTATAAGTGCTGTGTGAGGCGAATGCCTTGTGAACGTTTGCTGAATCTCCGCCTACCTCCTGTCCATCATTCTGGGATTACTCCGGATTGGCTCCTGCATATATATCCTGCTGGTGAGAATGCTGCTCTGATGCCGGTGATAGAGTTTTCGTGTTTCCGGTTCTGGCTTTGTCTCCTGTCACCCAGTCGAGCTCCAATTCTCCAGTCCATTATATATTGTTATTCTGCCATTTCTGTCATCCAGGCAGCACGGTTCGCATATCTGTTCTCTGCCGTTTGTTTCATCCAGGCGGCACAGACGGTACTCTGTGTCCAGAGTACGTATCCCAGCATGCGTTGCTTGTCTCAACCCGGCGGCACAGGCTGCACTACAGTGTCAGCTGCTTGTGTCAACCCGTCGGCACAGGCCGCACTCCAGCGTCTTCAGTGCGCAATCCGGCATATCAATGCCAGTGACTTTTGTTATTGTGCTGATCTTCATCTTGCAAAGTTTACCAAGGTTGCTGCATGGCCCAAAGGCCGTTTCATATTCAACAGTCCACTGGCCACAGCTTGCCACGTTTACAAGGCTGCTGCATGGCCCAAAGGCCGTTTCATATTCAACAGTCCACTGGCCACAACTTGCCATGTCTACAAGTCTGCTGCATGGCCCAAAGGCCGCTTCATATTCTACGGCCCACTGGCCACAGCTTGCCAAGTTTACCAGCCCTCAAGGCTGCTGCACAGATCCCAAAGCCCGCTTCATATTCTACAGCCCACCAGCCATGGCTAGCCAAGACATACCAGCTCTCAAAGTTGTTTCACGGCCACATCTAGCCAAGATATTCCAGTCCTCCAGGCTGTAGCAGGACTATACCCTAAAGAGTCACGCAGGTGGCATAACATTATCACCGGCCACACACACACATATATACCGGTGTGTGTGTGTGTATATATATATATATATATATATATATATATGGTGAAGTGTTGTATAAGCGCCTAAACATGTCCAGTGAATATAAACAAACTTATGCAAATAAACAAAGAATCGACACTACTTATCTATTAGAATAAATTTCGGTCACATGACCACCATTGGAATTATTGTATATGAAAAAAAGGGGAAATAAAATGCAACATAGTGTGTATTGTTTTTAGTAAAGCATATGTATGGCTACAACAAGCCTTATTAGGAACACATCTGTCCCAGAATGAACCCACATCACAGATAATGAATAGTAAAAAACATCAATTTAATTCCACAAATAACAAACAATGGCTGAAAAACACACGTACAAGATATATCATAAAAAGAGCTTATCTGTCCATAAGAGGTGTACAGGTACTGTATCTCCAATGCATTTCGTCTTTTATCTATCAGACTTCATGAAGGGAATCCCCTTGATGAAGTCTGATAGATAAAAGACAAAACAAGTTGGAACTACAGTACCTGTACACCTCTTATGGACAGATAAGCTCTTTTTATTATATGTCTTGCACATGTTTTTCAGCCATTATTTGTTATTTGTGGAATTTGTGGAATGACCCAGCCTTGCGAAGTCAGTTTCTTTGTTGACTGTCAGATGAAATTAAGGATATCTTAGTACAGTATCCTGCTCCAAGTTCTCCAGATGATCTCATGAATTTGACTATTCGTGTTGATCGGCGGCTCCGTGAGCGCCGACTGGAAAAGCAATTACCTTCCCTACCTCCACAATCTCCATTATGGTTAGCTCCGCATGAGCATGAGGAACCAATGCAATTGGGAGCATTTTGTCTTCCAGCCGAAGAGAAACATAAGAGACCATCGTTGGGTCTGTGCCTCTACTGTGGCGGTAGAGGACATGTGGCCCAGTTTTGCCCATTGAAGTCGGGAAAAGGCAAGGTGTAGATGAGCTAGGGGAGATACATCTATGCCTTGCATCCATCTCCCCAGAGAATTCTGTCCTTATTACCGCGGTCATCACTCTGTCCAATGATCAAGTCTCTGCTGCTGCATTCATTGACAGCGGAGCTGCGAAGAATTTTATGGACATAACCTTTTTCAAGAACTTGGGCCTGAAATCTGAACCCTTATCCACACCTGTGTCGGTTATTGGTCTTGATAGGACAAATCTTTCCAAACTTCCAGTGGACTGCCGGACCCCTTCGCTGCAATTGTCCATTGGAGCTCTGAATCAGGAAGAATTATAGTTCCTCCTTCTACAGTGTCTGCTTTTGCGAGCAGCCAGATGATGGTCATGACCATCGCGACCATCTGGCTTGCGACGAAACCCTTGTGGTAGGGTCTCGTCCATCGCAAGCCCCAGTGAGCTTTTGGCTCTAATAGAGCCGGAAGCTCACTACTGAGGCCACCTCCAAACAGCAGGCATTCCTTCGTGAATGCCTCCGTTTGGCCTGCCACCCCCCTGCCCACCTCCAAAACGGGGCGAGCTGTCAATAAAAATCGACAGCTGCCCTGTTTTGGTACAAGACCCGCAGTGACGGAGCGCCCGTTGCTGGCCGGGTCTCGCACATGCGCATGCCGGAGCCGGCTTCGCCATGCGCAGTGAAGGACCCATCGACCCTCTTGCGAGCGCTGTGTGCTCATGAGTGGGTCTGAATCAGGCTCACTGTGTGGTGCTATCACTGGTTTGGGCTGGCAGCTAGCTCTCTCCTTGTTTTATAGTCAATCACAACTTAAGAAGAGAGTACAAACACTGACTGGGCTACTACTGCTGCATGCATGCTGCTGCTGGGAGTGGTGGCTGACAAAGTGATAGACACTCTGGTCAGCCAATCAGCAGCAGCACATACTGTAGGACAGTCCCACCCCTAGCTCACTGTCACTGGTGCTGCTCTCAGTGAACACTGGTTGGCTGCTGGGGTGTCAGGCTGCTGAGCTATTGGTAACTTGAGCAGTCAGTCTCACAGTGTCACTGTCAGGCACTCACTACATGTTGTGCACTGTATGGCAGACCCAGCGGTGCTCAAGGGCTATTTCACACCTGCCGGTTTTGGCCAGCCGGCAAAAAAAAACAGATGTTTTTTTGCCGGGTGTTAAACTTAGTTATATATGGAAGCAGGTGGGTCCTTTCACACAGCATGGCACGGTCACTGTGATACAGCTGGGAATATCCACAGAGAAGGACGGCTGCCATGCCGTGCCTGTGCCATCCCTGCAAGCCAGTGGTCTATATGAAACAATGTTGCCTTTCACACACGCCGGCCGAATATGAAGCAAAAAAAAAAAAAAACATTAAAAATGGCTCAAAGACATTCTATGTGAAAGGCACTGACTGCCTGAAAAAACACGGGCAGCTTCTGCCTGTTTTTTTGCCGGCCGGGCAAAACCGGCAGGTATGAAATATACTGTATGTTTCTAGAGTGACATCATTGGTGAGGAGCTGAGAGAGTGTGTGTGCGATGTGTGGCAGTATCACCAGAGGTGGTGTTGGTGAGCAGCAGATTCTGTGTGGGATTGGAGAGATCCTCCCACACAGGGTTGAAATACTGAGTGTTGATACACCTGCCAGGAGGAGAGAGCTCAGGTGTGAGCTAATGAGAAGGCCAAGCAGTCAGGCTGCTGGGGACAGTCTAGGTGAGACTGTAGCAGCCAGGAGAGCCCAGTGAAGCTAAGCGAGTCATTGGGGGCCACGAGGCCTGAGTCCGGATCTTGCAAGAGGCAAGGGGGGACCATCAAACTCGCAGACTGTGGTAGTATAAAGCAGTGAGGCTGCAGGCTAAGGAAGCTATATCAGTCCAGGAGGCCAAGGTCCAGTTCTGCACGTGGCAGGAAGGGCCCCTATTTACAGAGACTGTGCTGACAGACTAGCTGCACCCTTATAGAGAGGGTTCAAGAAGTGAGCTAGATGCCCTAAACAGGGGCTAGGTTGTTTTGTTATTTTCTGTATCCTGAATTCACAAGCTGGAAGTAAAAGCATAATTTGTTTACTTGAAAGCCATGTGTGGACCCTCAATAAGCTAAATACACACTAAACACTGCATCCATCCACCCTCTGCCGAGCTAAATACCCAGGGTCATCACAGATTATATTGACAGAGAGCTGAGAGTGGAGAAGACATAGAGAAAAAAATGAAAGAGGAAGCTTAGGCTGAAAGAGTAAAGTCTGGAAGAATGGACAACAAGAGAAATTAAATTGAGAAAGAGAAGAGAGTGAGACTGTAAAGCCGTGTATCCATTAGGCGATTTTAATGAGCGACTGAATGATTATGACATCGTAATTGTTCAAGCGCTCATTAATAATGCACAAATCATGTACTATAATGTCAGAAACGACCAATGATGTACGCTCCCGCTGGTCATTTCCGACATCAATCATCGCCTGAACATGCCGGTCAGTCTGCCGATAACGACAGATTGGGCATGTTCGGGGATGAGGGAGGGTGCCTGCACTGAACGACATATCATTCAGTGTAGGCATTACAGGGGATCAGGAATGACTGTATGATTACGATGTCGTAATCTTTCCCTAGCCACCTAATGGATACGCACCTTAAGACACCTTCAATAACAAGTTTGATTGACCACAAAACATGTTTTACTCTATAAGTTTTCCACCATTTGTGTATATAAAAACTATATATATATGTAAACTATATATATACTGTTTGCCTCCATGAAGATAGACATAATCTAAGAATTATTTAAAACATTTATTAGTCTAATATATGTTTAAGTAGAGTTTGCTTAAAAAAAATCTAAAAAACAGAAACATTGGTTCCAGAGAACCAATGTTTATAGCTAAATAATGTTTTTTATTCAATGTAAAAAACGTCCGTATTTCCAAAGTTTTCTTTCAATGTCCCATCCCTACACTGAAGGGAGCGGCCGGCAGCAGTAAAGGAAGCCGGTGAAATATAGTGTAGAACAATCTTGTTCTTATAAGGAAAAAACAGACCTCTTGCTGCCGGGACAAGTAAACTGGACTGTACTCGTAACATTAATTCAATAAACTTAAACAGATGGAAAGACTTTCAACCCATAGGACTCTATTACACAATATGAATCCTACTGTGTTTCTGTTAAACATTTTAAAGAATCTGTAGTCATTTAGTTATACATAGAGGAACAAAGAATCTGTATATAAGATATAAATAGGTAGAGGTAAAGACCAGTTAAACTGCATCCAACCAGAGTATATGCTAAGAGAAGTCCTTGTATTATACTTGAAGATTATAAATTGCATTGAAACTATATCCTCTATTCCAATTCATAATATAACAATATGTGTATGTATATATATATATATATATATATATATATATATATATCTAGTGTTTTTACTTACAAGAAGTAGTTCCAGAAGATGTCGAGGGTCGCAGGGTACCTACTGTAAAAGAAAACAAGTGATTGGGTTTGCATATATATATTGATCATACTGTATTGTTGTGCTGTGCACCAACACGTTATATACAACACACTAGGATTCACACTGAGGCCCTGATTCAGAGCCAGACGCTCTGACAGAGCGCTTCCTAATTTTAGAGCGGCCTCCTGATCACCCACAGCTACAGTGAGCGGCCAAAAAGATGGTCGCGATGGTCAAGACCATCGCGACCATCGGGCTTGCGACGAGACCCTTGTGGTAGGGTCTCGTTGCCGCAAGCCCTGGAGTGCTTTTGGCTCTATCAGTGCCGAGAGCACTCCCACTGACATCACTTGTGATGTCAGTGGGGCCGGCCCAAGACGGTAGGGGCAGTTCTGCAGTCTCTATGGAAAAACAGGTTTACGGCTAAGGCCTCCACAAAAAAGTTTTGGCTGCCAGACTTTTCGCCGACATCGCGTGTTTTGGAGGCGGAAACTTAACGTGCGTGGTCATGATTTACTCCGTATTCAATTCCAAGATAGGCGAAAACAGGACCCGGCTAATGTGAAACAGGCGAAAAGTGCAGGATGAATTGGGGGAATAACTGTGCACCCCACAAAAAGATGGGCTGACTTCGGAAATCATTATGGTAGTTTAGAATTAGCCCTAATTGAACTAATTAGGGTACTTAAGTGGTGGTAATTGCTTGCTATTAGTGTCTAGGTAAAAGTGTTGAAAAATGGCATAAAGCAGGGTTTTTTGGAGAAAATAAGTAGTTCCATAAAATTTGGGGTACCTGAAAATGGGTGCTAGCATACTTTTATGTCTCTAAAGTGGTGTTTTAGAAAAAATTAAATTCCTCCATCATACAAGCACCTGCGATCCCAAAAACACTTGGGCCCAAATGAAAAAGGGTGAGAGTTTAGAAAATGTGGGAGTTTAGCAGGAAAAATCTCACACTATTATATTGATGGAGTTGTATTTTCAAAATAGGATACACCTGGATAAGAGTATAAGTCTTGGGAATTTTTTGAGTCTGTAAAACATGCAAGTTTCCATGTTCTGTGAATTTATTACATTGGCTGAGTTTCCATGTTCTGTGAATTTATTACATTTGCTGAATTTCCATGTTATGTGACTTTATTACATTGGCTGAGTTTCCATGTTCTGTGACTATTACATTGGCTGAATTTCCATGTTCTGTGACTTTATTACATTGACTGAGTTTCCATGTTCGGTGACTTTGTGACATTGGCTGGGTTTCCATGTTCTGTGACTTTATTACATTGGCTGAGTTTAAATGTTCTGTGACTTTATTACATTATCTGAATTTCCATGTTCTGTGACTGCATTACATTGGCTGAGTTTCCATGTTCTGTGACATTATTACATTGGATGATTTTCCATGTTCTGTGACTTTGTTACATTGGCTGAGTTTCCATGGTCTGTGACTTTATTACATTGGCTGGGTTTCCATGTTCTGTGACTGCATTACATTGGCTGAGTTTCCATGTTCTGTGACTGCATTACATTGGCTGAGTTTCCATGTTCTGTGACAGTATTACACTGGCTGAATTTCCAATGTTCTTTGACTTTATTACATTGGCTGAGTTTCCATGTTCTGTGACTTTATTACATTGGCTGAGTTTCCATGTTCTGTGTCTTTGTTACTTTGGCTGAGTTTCCATATTCTGTGACTTTATTACATTGGATGAATTTCCATGTTCTGTGACTGTATTACAATGGCTGAGTTTCCATGTTCTGTGACTTTATTACATTGGCTGAGTTTCCATATTCTGTGACTTTATTACATTGGCTGAGTTTCCATGTTCTGTGACTTTTTTACATTGGCTGAATTTCCATGTTCTGTGACTTTATTACATTTGGAGAGTTTCCATGTTCTGTGACTTTATTACATTTGCTGAGTTTCCATGTTCTGTGACTTTATTACAATGGCCGAGTTTCCATGTTCTGTGAATTTATTACATTGGCTGAGTTTCCATATTCTGTGACTTTATTACATTGGCTGAATTTCCATGTTCTGTGACTTTATTACGCTGGCTGAGTTTACTTGTTCTGTGACTTTATTACATTGGCTGAGTTTCCATGTTCTGGGACTGAATTACATTGGCTGAGTTTCCATGTTCTGTGACTTTATTACATTGGCTGAGTTTCCATGTTCTGTGAATGCATTACATTGGCTGAGTTTCCGTGTTCTGTGACTGTATTACATGGGCTGAGTTTCCATGTTCTGTTACTGTATTACATTGGCTGAGTTTCCATTTTCTGTGACTGCATTACATTGGCTGAGTTTCCATATTCTGTGACTTTATTACATTGGCTGAATTTCCGTGTTCTGTGACTTTATTACATTGGCTGAGTTTCCGTGTTCTGTAACTTTATTATATTGGCTGAGTTTCCGTGTTCTGTGATATTGTTACATTGGCTGGGTTTACATGTTCTGTGACTTTGTTACATTGGCTGTGTTTCCATGTTCTGTGACTTTATTACATTGGCTCAGTTTCCATATTCTGTGACTTTATTACATTGGCTGAGTTTCAATGTTCTGTGACTTTATTACATTGGCTGAGATTCCATGTTCTGTGACTTTATTACATTGGCTGGGTTTCCATGTTCTGTTACTTTATTACATTGGTTGAGTTTAAAAATGTGAGAGTTTTCTCTCACATTTTCTAAACTATCACCCTATTACATTTGGCCCTTGACCCCTTCTTAGAGAACCCTAGAAGCTTATTTAGCTAGTTTTTGAACTAGTCCCCCCACTTTTGCCCCAAATTTCAAAGGCATTTTTTTGGGTGTTCTGGAATTTAGTTGTTTATTTTTTTGGGGGGGGAGTGAATTGTCCTTTGGGTGGTGTACCAATGGTTCTGGGTGGATTCCCAAAATCTCCACCCCAAAATATAGATTTTGCATGTTTTTTCTCCTGCTGTTCTGTGGAGAAAAGTATTGCCTATTACAGTGCATTGACTTTACACATAGATGAAAACAGACTGAAATTGAATACATAGGCTAATTTTCAGGTGGAATTTTCCCCAAAAAATGGTTGAAAAATGCTTTTCACTTCTAATTGAATATGGCCATAACTCAGAGAAGTATGCTATCAGAATGGTAGAGGCAAAATACTTGGGATATTTTGTTGGTAGAGGGCATGTTAAACCACAACCCAAAAAGGGAAGGCAGTAGCAACATGGCCTAAGCCATCATGACAGTCCCATCTTAGAACATTTCTTGGACTAGTGGGCTATTATCACAGTTTTATATGTGACTTTGCCACTAGAGCAGCTTCACTGACTGACTGTTTAAAGAAGCAGGCACCAGACAAAATAATCTGGTGGCAGCTAGTGGAAGCTGCTTAATACAAGCCTTATGTGCAGAACCTGTGTCGCGTTCTCCTGATGACTAGCTACAGACCACTTACATTGGATGCACACAAACAAAGAGGTGATTGCTCATGTGACCCGCTGATTTTTGGCTTTACAACCATTCAAATCAAGGTGCAACACCACCCTAGGAAGCTCTACCTCAATGCAGACACCCTCTCAAGAAAATGTATGAACCTTGATCCTACATTCAACCATGTGGTGAGGTTGAATATGAGCAACTTTGGAAGGGGGTAGAGAAGGGGTGTTGTTCTGGATGGTTAGTAAGAATTGGTGTAGGCGAGTCAGGGTGTTCGCCTAAAAAAATGGTGGCTTCACCAGGGTGGTCAAAGCTAAGGGAAAAGGAGTGTGGCAGAGAAAGCATGCCTGAGGTGTGTGTGAGTTTGCAGGGTTGTATCTTGAGATAATCCAGGCCAGGTATTTCTTTTGGCCAGTGTTGAGAACCAACTGATTGCAGACACCTGTCACCTTATTTGAAACTGTGTCAGGTAGAGTGAACAGTGCTCATGGTGGTAGGGTAGACAAGCTACCCAGGTGATAGGCCAGGGGGGTGTCTCGTCTGGGGTCCTGGACCTTAGGGTCTACTGAAGAACTTGTATTTGCTATATGTGAAGACTAGGTGAACACTGTTTTGCTTTGAGACCTGATCAGTCCTGTTAATCCTACACTTACCTGTGAAACTGCATGTGGATGAAAATAAATGTATTTTGGGATTTACTCCAGTACATATGATTCTTGTCACACTTACAGTACTAGTCATGTAACATTTGTCAAACATGCTTTACAAAACCATCTTCAGCCTTTAGCCATGTGTCTCTGACAGCTGCCACTTGTGGAGGAGCAATAAATGACAATTCAAGACAAACTCTGATACTGATGGAGTATTGTGTGTTAAATTGTATAATACTGTATATTGAATTGTATAATACATGACATGGAAATGCATACAATATAAAATAAGGTTTGTAATACACTGAAGTGCTAAAGTCATGGGATAGATGCCTAGTAATGTTTAGGACCCTCTCTAGCCTGACGAAGTTCAGAAACTCGACATCAATTCCAAAAGTAGACAGAAGACCACTGAAGAGATGTTGCCCCATTCTTTCCACAGTGCCCTGATATTTGTAGATGCAGGATCTATGGTACAAATAGAGCTCTCCACCACATCCCACAAATGTTCTTTTGTGTTCATATTGGGCGAACATTGTGCAACACTCCCCTATCAAACGACCATCTTACAATACTAGGAAAAGGACTAAAGTTTGCTCCGACAAATAACATGAGCAAGTTTCAAACATATTTAGATCTACAGAAATTTAAGAGGAAACCATCACTTAAAAAATATTTCTCCACAGTAAAACCAGTAGAGATAAGGAATGATACTTCCATAAACCATAATGCAATGACAAACTTGAAACCTCATTCCACATTTTACCCCAGTCATATAACAGGCCCACACATAGAAACATTCACAAAAATGGTGGAAAAAGATATTGAACACCTCAAATACAACAACCACACACATAATTTGACCAAAAAAGAAAGGACAACCTTACAAGAATTACAAGATAATCATTCAATTATCATCAAGCCAGCCAATAAGGGTGGGAGCATTGTAGTCCTAAACAAATCTGATTACATAGTAGAAGCTCATAGATTATTAGATGATCAAACTACTTACAGTAAATAGAAGAATGACCCCACAATGCAATTCAAAAAAGAACTAACCAACCATTTACAAAAAGGAGTCTATGAAGGTGTAGTAACTAACCAGGAACATAAATTCATAGACAATTTACATCCCATCATTCCAGTTTTTATTACTTGCAAAAAATGCACAAGAACCCACTAAAACCTCCCGGAAGACCCATGATATCAGGCATAGGATCTCTCACTTCAAATCTGTCAGAATTTCTAGACACTCTATTACAACCATATGTCACTAAACAAAGTGCTTATCTAAGAGACTCAACACACATTCTCCATATTCTACAGGATATTCAGTGAGATGACCAATTATGGCTAGTAACCACAGACATTACATCTTTATATTCAGTAATCAATCTTGAACAAGGGATCAATAGTATCAAATATCATTTAGAAAAAGACAGCTCGATTACGGAAGTACAATGCCAATTCATTCTTGACAGTATCAATTTTATTCTCAAACATAACTATGTATGGTTTGACAATCAATTTTACATTCAAACTACAGGCACCGCAATGGGTACGAGATTTGCCCAAAGCTATGCTAACCTATTCATGGGTTGGTGGGAGGACCACCATATATGGTGTGACCACAAGCTTGGGGCAAATCTCTTACTCTGGAAAAGATACATTGACAATGTGTTTCTGATTTGGCGGGGAGAAGAAAGTACCCTAATGGATTTCACTACAACTTTAAATAACAATTCTAATTATTTAAAATTCACTGCCAACTACAGCAAAAAACAGGTTGAATTCCTGGATTTAAATATATTTATAGAAGATAATACAATACATACAAATACATTTAAAAAGACAGTAGATGTGAACAGCTATATCCTGTCTACTAGCTGGCATCATCCAAGCTGGTTACAAATGATTCCAAAAGGACAGTTCCTTAGATTAAGGAGAAATTGCTCAAAAATAGAAGACTTTAAAGCACAAGGACGAGATCTTAGTACTGAATTTATAGAGAAAAAATATGACAAGACTGTAGTAGAACAAGCACAAAAAGAGGCAGAGGATAGGAATAGAGATGATCTTTTGAGGTACAAAGAAACAGATAAAGGTAAAGAAAGACAAGAACTTCTATTTATCATACAATATTCCAAACAAGCTAAAGAATTAAAACACATTTTAAGGAGAAGATGGCCTATCCTTTTAGGTGATGAATCTTTAGCAGGATGTATACCATCGAGATCTGTAGTAGTCTACAGAAAAGCACCAGATTTGAGACAAAAGATAGTCCATAATCACATTCCGCCCAGAGTATTGAAACAAACCGCTATTGGTGAGAACGCACCTAGAAAAGGTTTCTTCTAATGTGGCACCTGTTTAGTCTGTACTAATGCAAATACAAGGAGTACTAAACCCACCACCCTATTCAAATCCAACACTACTGGAAAAATATACGAAATAAAGAATAGAATGAACTGCAATAGCAAAGGGTTAATTTATATGTTACAGTGTGACTGCCAGAAACAATACATAGGTAGAACTGTAAGATCATTAAAAACGCGTGTGAGTGAACACATTAGGAATATCAAGAGAGGAGTAGAAGATCATAACCTCTCGCACCATTTTAAGGTTCACCACAACAGTGACCCAAAATCTCTTAGATTCTAGGGGATAGAAGAAGTGATACCAAACTGGAGGGGGGGATTTCAATCACAAAATAAATGTAGCAGAACTCAAATGGATGTATGAACTAAAAACCTTCACTCCACGGGGACAAAATATGTATAACGAAGTAAAGGCCATTATTTGCAAGAAATAAACAAGCACTTTGACACACACAACTAAAAGAGTGGTGCAACTGGTTTATTTCCCCGTAGTAATACATTATGATTTCACTATGATAATATGGTTTTAGTTCAAACATTATTAAGGAGGACTATTATTTTCAACTCAATTTTCAACTTTATTTTACTTTCAATTAATTTTAGTTTTTAATACCTAATTCTGCACCTCATGGTATTTATATGTATTCGACCAGATATATGTGTTTGCACATAATTTTTTCATGTCAGTCGTTTATTAATTGATTGATTGGACTCCAATCCATTTGTATGTGCAAGGTACTCTCAAACATCAAGCATGAGTTAATCTACAAAACAGATTAATTGACAGATTCTGTTCCCTATGATAGCATAGGAACAACCAATCAGATTGAAGCAATTTGCTGAACACCTATCAACACAGAGATTCTCCCTTTATATATCCAGGCAAGATCAGAACAATGTCATATTACTCCTTGAAGAAGGCTTTACAGAAGCTGAAATGCAATGGAGGACACTCTATACCTGTACTCTTATACCTAAAGAAATTTGCTACTAAACATTCATACGGGACTCTTTTCATCGCAGCTGCGATCACGTTATCACACCAGGAAGTCAAAGTCGGAAGCAGTTTCCAGGAGGACACAAGCCGGCAAGGAGAAGGAACGGTGAGCTGATGAATCCAAGGAGGTAAGTGCATCTCACATTGGAGGGGATTGCGGCGTCTGGTGAAAGCCACAACTGCACATCCACGCCACAGGCTTCAACCTTCACGGCGGGGTGGGAGAGGACAATCGTCTGGTCACTCAGGCGCACGGACGCTGTCCGCCAGCAGTGACGATTTATCAGCTTGTGAGAGCTTAGCCTCCTGTCAGCTTCCCCACCACACTCCTACTCCGGGAAGACAGACCATCACCATCACTATTAATCCACAGTACTTTCACATTGTATATGACTAGCGAGACGCTGTCATCAATATTTGTTCAAACTGATACCCTTAGTAGCATATTCCAGTGACTTTAATTAATATCTTATTCTCTACTCATTTATTTTTCCATTTTTCAATTTTTATATATTTTTCTATTTTCAATCCATTTAATATTTTCATTATGATCAACAACCAGGTCAATATTTTTATAAATAAATGAAGGTATATTCCATCTATTATACATGTGGTCATAATTTGAGTACAGTGACATGGAATTGGTTTCACACACACACACAATTCATATATTTTTCCCATATGTACAGCAATTAATAGTGTCATTTGGGTATCTATATATTCAGCTTTCTGCTGAGTGCAGTGTATATAATATTTTGGGGTATTCATTGTGGCCACACCATTCATCAGAACTCTCCAGAATGCTCTTCGAACCAATTCTGAAAAACTTTGGACCTATGATAAATTGCATTAACCTGCTGGAATATTCCATCATTGTGGGGGTACATGAAGGGCTGCAAATGGTCATCAAGCAATGCAGCATTGTGATTACTAGTCAACTAATGCCACATGAACAAACCCCACATCATTATGGAACTACTACCAGCTTGCACAGTGCCTTGTTGACAACTGAGTTCCAAGGACTCACCATGTTTTGAGAAATATTCAACTATAAGGGGTAAATTTGCTAAGATGGGAGTTCTATAAAGAAGTGATGTTGCCCATAGCAACCAATCAGAATGTTGTGCAGTGTGTTTGTTGGTTTCTGTATATTTGGCTGTGGAGGCCTGGGAATGTTGTGCAGTGTATTTTTGGTAATCTGTCTTACCAAATAGATTTAATTAAACCAGATAAATGTACCCACAGAGTGGAGTTACAGTGTAAAATGGAGGATGTTTGGAAATTGTTTGCTGAGATGGCCACCGGTCAACAGACCCTGATACAGGGCCAGAAAACTCAAATTCAGCATTTGCATGAGGAATTAGTGGATATAAGGAAATGTGGATGGGAGCACGAGGTGTTGCATAAACTGACACCATCAGATGATATAGAAGCGCTCCTGTGTACCTTTGAAAGCCCGGCTGCCCAGCTAAAATGGCCTGAGGAGCAGTGGGCAGTGAGATTAGCTCCCTGTCTTATGAATGGAGCCCAGATGGCTTATGTGGATCTATCTGTTCAACTGGCTGATTCCTATTCTCACCTGAAAGCAGCTATCCTCGCCAGGTTTGGGGTTTTGGGGTGACGGGAACTGGCAAAGCCCAAAATTTTCATGACTGCCAACTGACCGTCTATGAAACCCCAAGGGTTCAACCGGCTGAACTAGCCCGATGAAGTAATGCTTGGATGCAGCCAGATAAGAAAACCCCTCAGCGTATAAAGGAGGTAGTTGCTTTAGACCAGGGGTCTTCAAACTTGGCCCTCCAGCTGCTGTGGAACTACACATCCCAGCATGCACTGCCACCTTTTTGATATAACAGCATGCTAAAAGTATGTGCAGTGCATGCTGGGATGTGTAGTTCCACAGCATCTGGAGGGCCAAGTTTGAAGACCACTGCTTTAGACCATGCTGTACGGGTGTTGGATTGTGAGATTCAACAATAGGGTCTCCAAGCTGATCTCCCAACATTTGAGTAGTTGGAAGTCATACTTTAACAATTTATGACCCTTGAGAAATTGAATAAACCCAAACAAGGGTAGCGGCAAGTTCCTAAACCTAGTACCCAGGTCTCCATTGTTAAGCCAGACAACCCGCTTCCAGTCTTGTGTTATAACTGCGATGAACCCGTTCATGTATGCCGGGACTGCCCAAACTGGGGTGAGCTGGTGGACTATAGCACGGATAAATCGGCCCGACCTGTTATCAGTATGTTGACAGGCGTTGCCTCTCCGGAAGAAGAGATGACTTTGTTCCGGATGGCCATACAGATTGAAGGCCGGGAGGTCTGGGCTTTAATTGATACGGGTAGTGAATTCTCCCTTGTGTTGGCTAACCTTGTACCAAAAGGGGTATTACCCTCAGCGAAAATACTGTGTATCCATATGTATCCATATGGTAAATATATGGCTAATATAGTAAAACATTTCCAAGAGAATGTTAATCGTAACACATCATTTTTATGGGTATTAAGAAAATAATTCACCTACTGTATAAGTTGGGGATGGGGTATTCATGGGCCCATGTACTATAACTCGTGTGTAATGGGGAAAATGTCAAATATACAACAGTAAGGGCTATTGTAATGTATAGGGGGTGAATATATCCGAATGTATTGTGTATATTTATGTGTATTTTTATTGTTCAAAGTAGTAGAAGTCACTGCTGGAGCACGCGCACAGCAGGTAGGGGGCTCATGCAGTGTGCAGTTGGATAGGTAAGAAAGGCAGGGTCTCTAGGGAGAGAAGGAAAGTGCTGGTATGGGCACGAGGGGCTAGTTAGCGCATGCCTTAGGAGGGGAGAAGGGGGGCCAAGAGGGGAATGTCCAGGGTTATATTAGGAGGAGGCAGTTGTGTTAGTGCCAGTCTGCAGTTCCCCCCTTAAGAACCATCCCTCTAACTCTCCGACGCTGTGCAAAGAGGAAGCCGGGAGTTGTAGTTTGAGGGGCCAATAAGGGGCATCAGTACCTGTCAGCGAGGTCTAGCGGCCAGATCATCAGAGGACATGGACGCAGCGGAGTGTTGGACACCGTGCTGACACTGAAATAGGGATGGGAATCATTTGATGTTTCATCAGAAACATTGGTCAGATGGTTTCGATGTTCAATGTTCAACCCTGCAATGTTTAGGATGTAATGTTTCATGACCATTGCTAGATTTCTCCCCCGATGTTTTTCTTGCTTTTCCAATGTTTTTTTTTTGTGACACTGGCCCTGATTCAGAGCCGGACGCTCTTCCAGAGCATTCGCTCTGAATCAGGGCGGCATTATTTTTTTTTTTGTGTCGGCCTCCTGGCCGCTCGCTAAGTTGTGGGTGACAACCCACAGCTTTTGCGAGCAGCCAGGTGATGGTCGCGATGGTCGTGACTATCGTGGCCATTTGGCTTGCGATGAGACTCTTGTGGTAGGGTCTCATCCATCACAAGCCCCAGTGAGCTTCTGGCTCTAATAGAGCTGGAAGTTCACTACTGAGGCCGCCCCCAAATGGCATTCGTTCCTTAGGGAACGCCTCCGTTTGGCCTGCCACCCCCCCTGCCCGCCTCCAAAATGGGGTGAGCTGTCAATCAAAATCAACAGCCGCCCTGTTTTGGTACGAGACCCGTAGCGATGGAGCGCCCGTCGCTGGCCGGGTCCAGCACACGCGCTCATGCCCTATCTGCAAGCCAGTGGTCTATATGAAACAATGTTTTCTTTCACACACGCTGGCCGAATATGAAATTAAAAAAAAAATATTAAAAATGGCTCAAAGACATTCTATGTGAAAGGCACTGAATGCCTGAAAAAACACGGCCAGCTTCTACCTGTTTTTTTGCCGGCTGGGCAAAACCGGCAGGTATGAAATATACTGTATGTGTCTAGAGTAACATCATTGGTGAGGAGCTGAGAGAGAGAGTGTGTGTGCGATGATATAGACAGAGAGCTGAGAGTGGAGAAGAGACAGAGAGAAAAAAATGAAAGAGGAGGCTCAGGCTGAAAGAGTAAAGTCTGGATGAATGGACAACAAGAGAAATTAAATTGAGAAAAAGAAGAGAGTGAGACTGTAAAGCCGTGTATCTTTAGGCGATTTTAATGAGCGATTGAACAATTATGACATCGTAATTGTTCAAACGCTCATTAATAATGCACAAATCGTGCACTATAATGTCGGAAACGACCAACGATGTACGCTCCCGCTGGTCATTTCCGACATCAATCATCGCCTGAACATGCTGGTCAATCTGCCAATAATGACAGATTGGGCATGTTCGGGGATGAGGGAGGGTACCTGCACTGAACGACATATCATTCAGTGTAGGCACTACAGGGGATCAGGAACGACTGTATGATTACGATGTCATAATCTTTAGCCGCCTAATGGATACGCACCTTAAGACACCTTCAATAACAAGTTTGATTGACCACAAAACATGTTTTACTTTATATATATATATATATATATATATATACTGTTTGCCTCCATGAAGATAGACCTAATCTAAGAATTATTTTAAAAGTTTATTAGTCTAATATATGTTTAAGTAGAGTTTGCTTAAAACAATCGTATAAATCAGAAACATCGGTTCCAGAGAACCAATGTTTATATCTAAATAATGTTTTGTATTCAATGTTAAAAACATCAGTACTTCCAAAGTTTTCATTCAATGTCCCATCCCTACACTGAAGGGAGCAACCGACGGCAGTGAAGGAAGCCGGGGATCACTGGGCATGACTTCTGGGTCATGCGGCAGCAGCTAAAAAAAACTCCAGGCAGGGGGAGCACCTGATGCCTAATGCCGGCTGGGCTGAGCAGCCATCTATATATACACCTACTAGCCGCCACTGGTGGTTAGGTACAAGAGCAGCAGAGGGCAACACTGTTTATGGCATCTAGGGAATGACCAAGGTAGATAGATGTGGAGCAAGAAGATTTTACAGGATAATTGTTCCCCGGGTTAAAGGAAAGGGGAAGCAGAGACCAAGGAGCTCATTCAGAGTCGGTCGTGAGCGCTGAGCGCTCACGACCGACTCGATGTTGCCCCACAGCACATGCGCACGATGGAGCCGGCTCCGTCATGCGCATACGAGAGGCCCGGCTAACGACGGGTGATCCGTCGTTATTGGTCTCGTCGTAGACTGGGCGAGCTGTCGATGTTGAGTGACAGCTCACCCCGTTTTCTGGGCGGGCCGGGGGCATGCCTGGCCAAACGGAGGTGTTCCAGTAGGAACGCTTGCCATTTGGGGGCGGCCCCACTGACATCATCAGTGATGTCAGTGGGGAGCTTCCTGCTCGATCAGGTTGACGAGACCCTACCTTAGGGTCTCGTCATAAGCCACGATGGTCTTGACCATTGCGACCATCACCCTTGTCGGTAGTTAGAGCTGTGGGTGTTAACCCACAGCCTAATGACCGTCATGGAGGCGGCCGTTCAGGATGCAAGTGGCCGTCCTGTTTCAGAACGACCGCTTGCATCCTATGACCGCCTCTGAATGAGGCCCCAAGTCTAGGAAGAAAGCACTATCAGTTCATACAGTCATATATGTAACTACAGCATTTATTTACTATATCACAAGGGAAGCTCTGAGCTGCAACATAATAGCACAGTATTACCACTCTGAGCTACAGCAGTCTAAGCAGAATCTGTAACTCTATTACACATAGACTCTCCCTTTGACTTCTGTCTCTCTACTTAAGTTTGTATACTTTGTCATTGAAGGACAGGCATATTAGCTCTGCACAGATAAGAACTGTGGAAATATAGTGTAGAACAATCTTGCTCTTATAATGGAAAAACAGACCTCTTGCTGCCGGGACAAGTAAACTGGACTGTACTCGTAACATTAATTCAATAGTCTTAAAACAGATGGAAAGACTTTCAACCCACAGGACTCTATTACACAATATGAATCCTACTGTGTTTCTGTTAAACATTTTAAAGAATTTGTAGTAATTTAGTTATACATAGAGGGAACAAAGAATGTGTATATAATATATAAATAGGTAGAGGTAAAGACCAGTTAAACTGCATCCAACCAGAGTATATGCTAAGAGAAGGCCTTGTATTATACTTGTAGATTATAAATTGCATTGAAACTGTGGGCCTAATTCAGACCCGCTCGCTAGCGCTGAGCGCTCGCAAGCGGGTCGATGTTGCCCAAGTGTGCATGCACACGACGGAGGCGGCTCCGTCGTGCGCATGCGCGAGACCAGAATAACGATGGCCAAGCCGTCATTACGGGTCTTGCACCAAAGGGGGCATGCTGTCGATGGTGAGTGACAGCACGCCCCCTTTGGTAGGTGGGCCAGGGGCGTGGCTGCCCAGACGGAGGCGTTCCCATGGGAACGCCTACCGTCTGGGGCCGGCCCCACTGACATCACTAGTAATGTCAGTGAGAGTGCTTTTGGCTCTGATAGAGCCAAAAGCACTCCAGGGCTTGCAGCCACGAGACCCTACCATTAGGGTCTTGTCGCAAGCCCGATGGTCGCGATGGTCTTGACCATCGCGACCATCATCATGGACGCTCGCATAAGCTGTGGGTGGTAACCCACAGCTATGCGAGCATCCAAGAGGCCACACTATTAGAAAAAAAAAACGCCCTGATTCAGAGCGGGCGCTCGTTCAGAGCGTCCGGTTCTGAATCAGGCCCTGTATCCTCTATTCTAATTCATAATATAACAATATGTGTGTGTATGTATATATATATATAGTGTTTTTACTTACAAGAAGGAGTTCCAGAAGACGTCGAGGGTTGCAGGGTACCTACTGTAAAAGAAAACAAGTGATTGGGTTTGCATACATATATTGATCCTACTGTGTTTCTGTCAAACATTTTAAATTATTTGTAGTAATTTAGTTATACATAGAGGGAACAAAGAATCTGTATATAATATATAAATAGGTAGAGGTAAAGACCAGTTAAACTGCATCCAACCAGAGTATATGCTAAGAGAAGGCCTTGTATTATACTTGTAGATTATAAATTGCATTGAAACTATGGCCCTCATTCAGAGCCGCACGTTAACAACAGTACGCTCGTTGCGTTCCGATGTTGACTAACCGCGCATGCGTCGGTGTTACACTGCGCATGTGCGTACGGCAGATTGCGAGCTTTTTTTCTCTCGTTCCTAAAATAGCGTACAGGAAGTGACATGTCAAATGTGATTGACAGAACAGGGCGTTTTTGGGTGTTGACAGGGGTGGAGATGAAAAAACGCAGGCGTGGCGAGGCGTTTTTGTGGGCGTACATACATTAGCAGATGCGAACGTCAAATGTGTTCGGACCGTCTCATACGTCACTGGAACATCCGCTTTCCCTTCAAAATGCTCGCACAGCTTAGGGTCAGGATTACTCGACCACATTGGCGATGGCCTTCTCCTCCGTCCCGGGACTCAACGATGGTGCTGCGATTAATCGCGGCTGGTCAGTAAAGTAATTAGTGTTGGATTGAAAACCGGCTTGGTATGTGTTTGGAAAGCAGTTTATTGGGATAGCACAAAAGCGTACGCAGGTGGAAATCAGAGCTGCTAATGTCATGATTACACAATCAATTAGCGTACATTTTGGGTGTTTTATTTTGGCCACAATTTGTTGGTTATGGCCTATTGTAACAATAATGTCATCATGTTTTAATTAGCTCCCCTTTTTTTTGGTTTACTGTGGAATTTGCATCGCTATGTGATTTTTTAAACGTTCCTTAAAGAGGCCTTTTTTTTTTTTTAAGAGGGTCAGTTTTTGCCTTTAGGGCCAGGATTAAATGTAACCCATTTGTACAATAATGTCACAATACAATGTCAGTTTTTTGTTTTAAATTTATTGTTTAAACACAAACAAATTGGCCTAATATTTTTTGGCCTTTTTTTTGTGGCAAAGATATTTGTTAAAATAAAAAAAAAAGCCATAACTGGTAACATAAACGTAAATACCAAATTTAAAAAAATTTCACAAGAAAGGAGAGGGAAGTTTTGACCAGAAAGGAATATGAGCCAAGCACAGAAGGAGTGTGGGCAAAGTCGCCATTGCTGTCACCGTTTTCTCGCCCGTTTGGCTGGGTGAGGGTGGGCGCCAGACCGGGTCCGGGATGCCATCGGGCTGGCCTGTCCAGAGGCAGATGTTGTGGCCTCTGGACTAGGCACAGGGCTAGGCACATTTGGAGGATTGGCTGATGTTGTGCCAGAGGTGGAGGATCCAGATGTTCCGGCAGGAAGGGAGGTCGGCTCCACCATGTGCTGGCGAACGAGCTGCTCCAGGGCATCGGCGATGCGGATGTTGGCCCTGGTATTTTCCGCCAGGGCCTGAGCAATGGTCACGTTGGCCGCAGCATTTTGCTCCAGGGCCTCAGCCACCCGTATCAGACTGGCGTCCATCCTCTGCAGAATCTCCGTATGGAAATCCGATTTAAAATTGAGTTCTGTGAGGAGGCCCACTGCCTGCGAGGGGGCACGCCCTGGACTGGCTTCTGCAGGGTCCTCAGCCGGATGTACTGGTTCCTCCCCTGCAGAGCCAGCAGAAATTCTGCGGCCAAGGCTCCCCTCTGGAGCAGACTCATCCGCCTCTGTCTCTGTTAGGAAAATTGCGAAAAGACTCACATTAGAATCTACATATTGGCACAATAGCATTTCAGAGTTGGTGACATCACAAGACTTACCTTGGCCAACATGAGGAGCTGCAAAGTCTGGCATGTCCGTATCCATGTTGGACACGCCAAACACCTCCACAGCCTGCACACACCCCTGTGCCAGCTCTTCTAAGTCTGTCAACTCCAATGACACAGGGGTGGGACCCCCACCTGTCCCCCTTGCATGCCTAGCCCTGTCGGCAAGTTTTTGCTTGAGACGATATTTGAAGTCTGCCCATCTGTGGAATGAAATTGGAACCATTATCCTTTGTTTTACAATGGGGTTTGTTTATAGGATGGGAAAGTGTTTACTTACCGCCGTTTGACATCCCGGGCTAGACGGACATAATCACCCACCCTATTGACAGCAACGGCGACCTCCTCCCACATTCTCCACTTCTGGCTTTGGCTCATATTCCTGGCTGCCTGGGGCAGGATGTCAACGCACTTCTGGATCAAAACCTCCATCTCCTTGCTTGTGAAATGTGGCTGCCTTTTTTTTTTGGCAGCTTTGGCGGGTTGACTGGGGCCAGCAGTCTCTTCCATGTCATCCTCCTCACCTATTTGGGTAAATATGCAGATTTAGCCACTTCACAACTTGCACAATATTATGTTTTAAAAGAATCATTGAGACAAAATGCATGAAGGCCTTACCGCCGGATTTTTGGCCATTGTTTCCCTGGTCTGAAGCCATGTCTCTGCTTCCAGAATGAAATCAACCAGAAATTAAATGTGATTTCGTGACGTATTTATACATGCGTCCTTAGTTTGCGGCCGCATCATTGATTGTGCGTCCCTATGATTCATCCTTAATTTGTGCGGGAAAATAAACACTATTTATGGCTTGTGTGTGTGGAGTCGAGGTTGCGTTGTTGGATTGTTGGCGGTTAAGTTGGTTGGATTTGGTTGTTTGCGGTTGGAGGATTTGGCGGAGTTTGTTTTTTTTTTTTTTTGCTACAGTTGTTTTGGTTTTCCGTTCGCATTTTTTTGGTTTATTTTTTTCCATCGTTTCCTGATTTGGTAAGTTTTGTGCAGTCTAATTTGTGGCCAATTGGTGTCTACTTCTGGTTTTTGGTTTTATATATTTTTTTTTACACTAATTTCATCTATTTTAGTTTGTTTTGGCTTTCGGACCCAAAGACCTTTTTGTTGGAAATCTTATATATTCGAGTTGGGTAAGTCCATTTTTTTTCTTGCATTTGCGAACTAATTAACGCATTTTTGACTGTTGGTGTAGTGACTTGCATTTGCGAACTAATTAACGCATTTTTGACTGTTGGTGTAGTGACTTGCATTTGCGAACTAATTAACGCATTTTTGACTGTTGGTGTAGTGACTTGCATTTGCGAACTAATTAACGCATTTTTCGAGGCTTATTCATCATGTAAACCAGTTTTGCTTTTCCCTTTTCCATTTTTGGGGTCCATTTGACCCCTATTTGACGTACGGTGTGCAATGTCGTTTTCATCGATGGCCAAATGTGTGTTTCGCCTATTTTATGTGTTGGCTTGCACCAATTTGACAAACAAAAAATCACCCTCTAAATTTTTGATGTCTCATTTTTGGCTTTTTTACAGTTTATACGTATCATGACAATACCCCGGCATGTAAGCAGCTATGGATGGTATCATAAAGCTAAGTTGTTTTATGTTACTTTTGGGGTGGCTCAAAAGCCTTACATTGTAAACTTTGAATTTCAGGTAGATCTGGGGCGAATTGTTCTGGCCCTGCTCCCGGAAGACGACCAACCTCAAACTCGTCCCAGGCGTAGGCATCGTAGGCATGCAAGGCCCCAGATATTTCGAACACGTGTCACCCTTTTTGGAATGCCCGATGATGAGGTTTTAAGACGCTACCGTCTACCTCCCAAAATCATCATAGACACTCTCTCATTAATAGAAAGTGATCTTGAGCGGCAAATTGACAGTCCAACAGCAATACCACCACTGACGCAATTTATGGCGGTGTTACATTTCTGTGCCTCAGGATCGTTTCAAACAACGGTGGGAATAGTGGCGGGCATCTCCCAATCCTCCTTTTCCCGGATCCTGAGGGCAGTGATGGAGGCACTTTTCAAGCACCTCCATCATTTTATTAAAATGCCTTTGGATATGGGTGCCCTTAGTGTGGCCAAGGCCAATTTTTACCAAATAGCTGGCTTCCCACACATCATAGGGGTTGTGGATGGTACTCACATACCACTTCAGCCTCCAGCACGGCTGGAGGCAATATTTAGAAACCGTAAACACTATCACTCCCTGAATGTAATGGTGGTATGTGATGCCTCCCTCCAGATCCTGTCCCTGAATGCTAAATTACCAGGAAGTGCTCATGACTCCTTCGTCATCCGGCAATCAGGGATATGGCAGAAATTAACCAACCTACAAGCTGGTGATGCGTGGCTTCTGGGTAAGTGGAGACCTTTAGTACATAACAATGTTAAGCTTGATACACAGTGTTCCTGATGTTATGGCTATTATTTTTCACAGGAGACAGTGGATACCCTTGCATGTCCTGGCTGCTCACTCCTTATTTGGCTCCCACACCAGGGCCACAAAGTGCGTATAATTCCGCACTTACAGCCACCAGGCAAGTGGTGGAGCGCTGTATCGGCCTTTTAAAAGGCCGATTAAGATGCCTCCACCGCTCTGGTGGCGAGCTCATGTATGTGCCGGATATGGTGTCTAAAATTGTGGTCCTGTGTGGGATATTTCACAACATTGCCATAAGGAGTGGTGTCCCAATGCAGCCAGAGGATGCCTTACCTGAGGATGGCCCCCCCGAGGTTGGTCGGAGGTCAGTATGTGGGGGGGCCATACGCGATGATGTGGTGGCCAGATTTTTTAGGTAAGTTGTAACAAAACTACAGTGTTTATACCTAATGTGTTTGTGTTTGTTTGCGAACATCTAATTTTGTGTTTTTTTTCTCACCATCTTCTGTTTGTTCACATAATCTTTGGCACTCCAACGCTCACTACTTCCTGCTACCCTTACCAAACCTGGATCTGGTCCTTTTGGGCATATATTCTGGAACCCATATTGCAACGCCATGTTTGTGGAATCATGTTGGCATGGTCCTTCGTCAACCAGTTCTTGATTTTTTGTTTTTATTTAATTATTTCTTGGTATGTGTTGTATTTGAATTTATCACTGTGTTCTTTTTTTGGGAGTGACCACTTTGTTTTCTCTGTTATGTTGTGAATAAATGTTTGGAGAGTGAAATGGTCTTCCTTTGTTGGGACGTTAACAGCAAGTGTAACCAGGTTAACACAAGTTACATTTGACTAAGGGGTAATCCAGTACTGACGCCAGTTGAGCTAAACTGAAATATGTTTTCAGCTTCCCAACCCACACCAAAAGGAAGCCTAGCCCAACCTTGGGATTTGTAAGATTGGCCTAAGCAGCTTGCGCACCAACTAGGAACCTGTAAAATGTAGAAATATGTAATTGACACTACACCCAAAAAGGGAAATGACATTGTTACTGTTATGTGTTTCTTGTGTCTGTTTGACATACAAAGACAAAACACAATCTAACTTTTAAAAAAGGGAAATCCTTGCAGGAACAGTCTACTTATGTCATGCTAAACTATCTTGGTTTTGGATTTAAAAAATGAGCCAGAACGTATATTTGTCTGAATAAATTTATTTAGAAACGTTAACAAAAATAAAAAAACTACTGGCGAAGGAGGCCAGACAGCCGGTCGAGGGCCACAAGAATGCCGATTACATGTTGCCGCATCTGGCCAACACAATCCGCCACCTCTTGCCGACGCCTCTGTTCCTCTGTGGGTGAGAAAAGTGTGTGGGTTAATACAACAATAGGGAATCCACATTAAAAAAACAAAAACATAACGAAATCACTCCTAAACCTAAAAAAATAAAAAAAAAGGGGGTGCTGCCAAAAATACAAGGCCTATGTACAAATTCCCACAGGTGTGATATGTGTATGTTGAAATCACCAGGAAGAGGTAAAGGCAAACTGCAAAATCACCAAAAGTCAAGCCACAAAAACACGAATAAAGGCACGACACATGATTACATACAAACAGTTTGTGCTTTAAAAAAAATAAAAATAAAAACATACCGGGAGCCAAAACGGGAGCTCCGGAAATGCCTCCATGATCCTCCTCGGAGGATCCGTCATTCCCCAAAGAATGGGGAGGAGTTATGATGGACTCCGGGGAGGGGGTAATTGGAAGAGGGGTGGGTGGAGGAGAGGGGGAAGTGGGACGGAGGGGAAGGAGGCCCGACATTTCCGGGAGAGGGTCTGGGAAGGATGGGGAGGAGTGGGAAATAGGGGAAAGATTTGGGGTGGAGTGTTGGCTGGGGGTTGGGGATAGTGGCCGGGAACGCCGTCTGGACGGACGGTGACGGCGGAGTCTTGGCTGTCCCCCTAAAATATGTCAAAGAAATTGCGGTTAGTTTATGGACAAATCCGGGGACCAAAACTAAAAAAAAAAAACAACCCAAAAAATAAGCCAAATAAGAGTAGAATGAATAAATCAGAAATAGAGGGAAAACATGCACACGCAGATATGAGTACAAATAATAAATAGGACAGACAGGAAAACATGCACACGCAGATATGAGTACAAATAATAAATAGGACAGACAGGAAAACATGCACACGCAGATATGAGTACAAATAATAAATAGGACAGACAGGAAAACATGCACACGCAGATATGAGTACAAATAATAAATAGGACAGACAGGAAAACATGCACACGCAGATATGAGTACAAATAATAAATAGGACAGACAGGAAAACATGCACACACAGATATGAGTACAAATAATAAATAGGACAGACAGGAAAACATGCACACACAGATATGAGTACAAATAATAAATAGGACAGACAGGAAAACATGCACACGCAGTTTGCCCCACAAACACAAACATTAAAACCACAATACATAACACTTACTTTCCAGGATCTGCATGCGAAAGCATGCCAGCAAGCGGGGCGTTCGCCGTTGCAGGTCGGACCACCTGCGCTCCAGCTGCCCGATGTTGCGGCGTGAGCCGAAGGACCGCGCCTCCGCATACGCGGAGCGCTTCTGCCGGTTGGTCATGGGTTGAGGTTGGCTGGTGATCCGGCGATCCATGACCTCCGTAAGCACCAACAGCTCGCGCCTGGTGAATGCGGAGGCTCTCATGATGGCAATGGTGTTTTTCTTAAAAATCATTTTTGATAAAGTGTGTAAAAATTTTCTGATTGGCTAATGTATTTTGGAAATTAACAGGAGCAATTTTATTGGTTAGTGTATGAGTCATGTGTTCGACAGGGCCAGAAATTTCTGGAGAGTTATGATAGGCTTGATGCAGTGACATGCGTAAGCAAATTTAAATAAAGAAATGAACCCAGGGAAATATGCGGGGATCCACAGCAATAGTACAATTGTTTAATTGTGGTTCACATGTTTTTTGAACAATAAAAGCGAATGTTTCATCCGTACATATTCTGCGGGTAAACACAAACACGGACAAGAGTAAAGTTTCTTGCATTGTGTTGAAAAAAAACAAACAATTAAGCTAATTGATACATTGATTGGCATGATACGATTGAGGGAGGTAGGCAGAATAAAGGAGCAGGTAATCGACATCTGACAAGGCCACTTCCTGTTTATACTTGTGCGTGCGTTCCTTTCAAGCCATTTCGGGGATGTACGCTCGCTATTTCGTACGCTCGTTAGTTAGAGGAGGGGTCGTCAGAGTTTAGGGAGGAATTTTAGATGCGAACGAAAATACGAGCGAGCCATTGAATTTAAATATTTTTGTACGTACGCCTAACGTACGTGCGCCCGCTTGCGAGTGGGTCTGAATGAGGGCCTATATCCTCTATTCTAATTCATAATATAGCAATACGCATTGTTAGAAGAAGTTGAGGGTCACAGGGTACCTACTGTAAAAGAAAACAAGTGACTAGGTTTGCATATATACATATATTGATCATACTGTATTGTTGTGCTGTGCACCAACACGTTATGTACAACACACTAGGATTCACACTCTATTCACACTTAAGTGAGGCTTTCCTAGGTCAGCCTTGATAGCATATTTAAATATATCCGGGGTGGAGGCACTACTGATTAACTCTAAACTAAGGGTTACAAATGGGAATGTGGAAGAGTTCCCCCATGTACAACTGTTGGTGGTGCTAAAAGGGCGACCAATAAAAATGGTAATTGCCGTAGCCCTTAGGTCTTCCTACCCAGTGATCTTGGGTCATGAATTTTCACTACTACAGCAAGAGGGAAGTGATCCGAAGGCTAATTTTAGTCACCACTGGATAAAAATGTCTCCTTACAGGACTTTGCAAGGGATCAGCAAAATGATGGGAATTTTGTAAATGCTTTTGAAAATGTTGTAAAGATAAATGGTAAAATAGAAACTGCTTTAGCACCTAATAGCACACCATATTTCATGTTAAAGAATGATTTGGCCGAGTATTCATGCTGCAGTAAAAAAAGTATTGCCAGGAATGCCCAGTATGCCAGAAGATAGCACCCCAGCCATAATTTAGAGCACCCCTGGTTCCCCTACTTATCGTGTCTGTACCTTTTGAGTGGATTGGTATGGATCTGGTATGTCCAGTGTGAAAAGTCTGCTCGTGGGCATCAATATATCTTAGTATTGGATGATTATGCTACCAGGTACACTGAGGTGATTGCTCTGCACAATACTAAGTCTAGCACCATTGCCCGGGAGCTGGTAATGTTATATACATGGTTGGGAATCCCAAAAGAGGTCTTGATGGACCAGGGTAACTCTATTATGTCTAAATTAATGAAGGATCTGTTCCGCCTGTTGGAGGTTGATAGAATTACCACATCAGTGTATCATGCACAAACAGACATACTGGTTGAATGGTTTAACCAAACCCGTAAGCAGATGATAAGGCAGGCGGTGTTCCAAGAGAAGGAAGTTTGGGACCTGCTCCTACCCTAGCTAATGTTTGCAGTACGGAAGGTAACCCAGTCATCTACAGGTTTTAGCTTCTTTATGGTAGGCAGCCTAGAGGGATTTTGAATCTATTAAAGGAGCGCTGGGGGCAGCAACCGACTCAAGAGCCTAATATCATTCAGTTTGTGTCTGTTATATGGCCGCCTAAGGCAAATTGAGCCACTAGTAAAAGAGCATATGAACCAGGCCCAACAATATCAGAAATGTAGTTATGTCACAACAGTAACCTGCTCATTTAAACCAGGTGACAAGGTATTAGTTTTAGTTACCACCCCTAAAAGTAATTTGTATTCCCACTGGCAAGGTCCTTATGAGGTTATAGAGGCTGTGGGACCCATTATTTTATAAAGTATGGCAGGAGGGTAGAAGAAATACAAATTTGCCATGTTAATTTGTTAAAAACCATGGAAGGGAAGTGTTAGTCAACCTTTATGCTGGCCCTTAAAACCCCGGATTGCCAGGTGCCCATTGAAGCCTCGTTAAATCCTAACCAAAAGAGGGAAGCTATAGACTTGGTAGCACAGAACCAAGATATATTTTCTGGATCCCTGGGTAAACCAAAATAATACAGCATGATATTGTTACTCCACCAGGGGTGGTGATTAAGCAAAAATCATATTGAATTCCTGAAGCTAAACGGGCTGCGGTAAGAAAAGAGGTAGAAGAAATGCTGCAACTAGGGGTCATAGAGGAGTCAAACAGTGAATGGAATAATGCCATTGTTTTCATACCTAAGCCTTCGGGAACCCTGAAATTTTGCAATGACTTCAAGAAACTACATAAAGTCTCACAGTTTGATGGCTATCCTATGCCTCGGGTTGACGAGCTAGTAGAAAATTTGGCAAAAATCCGATATTTGACTTCTCTTTATTTGACAAAAGGGTACTGGCAGATACCCTTTAACTGATGCTGCCAATGGCTTTTTTCTACTCCAGAGGGATTGTTTCAGTATAGAATTATGCCCTTTGGTTTGCATGGGGCCCCTGCAACTTTCAAGGGGGCTATGAACACTTTCCTTCTGCCTCATTGGGAGTATGCCGCAGCTTACCTTGATCACATCGTCCTCTTATGCTCTGACTGGAAAACTCACCTTCCATAAGTAGAAGCAGTTCTGCAGTCTCTATGGAAAAACAGGTTTACGGCTAAGGCCTCCACAAAAAAAGTTTTGGCTGCCAGACTTTTCGCAGATATCGCGTGTTTTGGTGGCGGAAACTTAACGTGCGCACTCCCGATTTACTCCGTATTCAATTTCAAGATAGGTGAAAACAGGACCCGGCTAATATGGACAAGGCGAAAAGTACAGGATAAATTGGGGGAATCACTGTGTATCCCACAAAAAGATGGGCTGACTTCGGAAATCATTATGATAGTTTAGCATTAGCCCTATTTGAACTAATTAGTTCATTTAAGTGGTGATAATTGCTTGCTATTAGTGTCTAGGTTAAAGTGTTGAAGAATTGCATAAAGCAATGTTTTTTGGAGAAAATAAGTAGTTCCATCAAATTTGGGGTAGCCGAAAATGGGTGCTAGCATACTTTTATGTCTCTAAAGTGGTGTTTTAGAAAAAGTTAAATTCCTCTGTCATACAAGCACCTGCAATCCCAAAAACACTTGGGTCCAAATGTAATAGGGAGAGAGTTTTGAAAATGTGGGAGTTTAGCAGTAAAAATCTCACACTATTACATTGATCGAGTTGTATTTTCAAAACAGGAAACACCTGGATAAGAGTATAAATCTTGAGAATTTTTTGAGTCTGTAAAACATGCAAGTTTCCATGTTCTGTGACTGTATTACATTGGCTGAGTTTCCATGTTCTGTGACTTAATTACATTGGCTAAGTTTCCATGTTCTGTGACTTTATTACATTGGCTGAGTTTCCATGTTCTGTGACTTTATTACATTGGCCGAGTTTCCATGTTCTGTGACTTTATTACATTGGCTGAGTTTCCATGTTCTGGGCCTTTATTACATTGGCTGAGTTTCCATGTTCAGTGACTTTATTACATTGGCTGAGTTTCCATGTTCTGTGACTTTAATACATTGGCCGAGTTTCCATGTTCTGTGACTGTATTACATTGGCTGAGTTTCCATGTTCTGTGACTTTATTGCATTGGCTGAGTTTCCATATTCTGTGACTTTATGACATTGGCTGAGTTTCCATGTTCTGTGACTGTATTACATTGGCTGAGTTTCCATTTTCTGTGACTTTATTACATTAGCTCAGTTTCCATGTTCTGTGACTTTATTACATTGGCTGAGTTTCCATGTTCTGTGACTTTATTGCATTGGCTGAGTTTCCATATTCTGTGACTTTATGACATTGGCTGAGTTTCCATGTTCTGTGACTTTATTACATTAGCTCAGTTTCCATGTTCTGTGACTGTATTACATTGGCTGAGTTTCCATGTTCTGTGACTTTATTGCATTGGCTGAGTTTCCATATTCTGTGACTTTATTACATTGGCTGAGTTTCCATTTTCAGTGACTTTATTACATTAGCTCAGTTTCCATGTTCTGTGACTGTATTACATTGGCTGAGTTTCCATGTTCTGTGACTTTATTGCATTGGCTGAGTTTCCATATTCTGTGACTTTATTACATTGGCTGAGTTTCCGTGTTCTGTGACTTTATGACATTGGCTGAGTTTCCGTGTTCTGTGACTTTATTGCATTGGCTGAGTTTCCATATTCTGTGACTTTATGACATTGGCTGAGTATCCATGTTCTGTGACTGTATTACATTGGCTGAGTTTCCATTTTCAGTGACTTTATTACATTAGCTCAGTTTCCATGTTCTGTGACTGTATTTCATTGGCTGAGTTTCCATGTTCTGTGACTTTATTGCATTGGCTGAGTTTCCATATTCTGTGACTTTATTACATTGGCTGAGTTTCCGTGTACTGTGACTTTATTACATTGGCTGAGTTTCCGTGTTCTGTGACTATATGACATTGGCTGAGTTTCCATGTTCTGTGACTTTATTACATTGGCTGAGTTTCCATGTTCTGTGACTTTATTACATTTGCTGAGTTTCCATATTCTGTGACTTTATTACATTGGCTGAGTTTCCATATTCTGTGACTTTATTACATTGGCTGAGTTTCCGTGTTCTGTGACTTTATTACATTGGCTGAGTTTCCGTGTTCTGTGACTATATGACATTGGCTGAGTTTCCATGTTCTGTGACTTTATTACATTGGCTGAGTTTCCATGTTCTGTGACTTTATTACATTTGCTGAGTTTCCATATTCTGTGACTTTATTACATTGGCTGAGTTTCCATATTCTGTGACTTTATTACATTGGCTGAGTTTCCATGTTCTGTGACTTTATTACATTGGCTGAGTTTCCATGTTCTGTGACTGTATTACATTGGCTGAGTTTCCATTTTCTGTGACTTTATTACATTAGCTCAGTTTCCATGTTCTGTGACTTTATTACATTGGCTGAGTTTCCATGTTCTGTGACTTTATTGCATTGGCTGAGTTTCCATATTCTGTGACTTTATGACATTGGCTGAGTTTCCATGTTCTGTGACTGTATTACATTGGCTGAGTTTCCATTTTCAGTGACTTTATTACATTAGCTCAGTTTCCATGTTCTGTGACTGTATTACATTGGCTGAGTTTCCATGTTCTGTGACTTTATTGCATTGGCTGAGTTTCCATATTCTGTGACTTTATTACATTGGCTGAGTTTCCGTGTTCTGTGACTTTATTACATTGGCTGAGTTTCCGTGTTCTGTGACTTTATTGCATTGGCTGAGTTTCCATATTCTGTGACTTTATGACATTGGCTGAGTATCCATGTTCTGTGACTGTATTACATTGGCTGAGTTTCCATTTTCAGTGACTTTATTACATTAGCTCAGTTTCCATGTTCTGTGACTGTATTTCATTGGCTGAGTTTCCATGTTCTGTGACTTTATTGCATTGGCTGAGTTTCCATATTCTGTGACTTTATTACATTGGCTGAGTTTCCGTGTTCTGTGACTTTATTACATTGGCTGAGTTTCCGTGTTCTGTGACTATATGACATTGGCTGAGTTTCCATGTTCTGTGACTTTATTACATTGGCTGAGTTTCCATGTTCTGTGACTTTATTACATTTGCTGAGTTTCCATATTCTGTGACTTTATTACATTGGCTGAGTTTCCATATTCTGTGACTTTATTACATTGGCTGAGTTTCCATGTTCTGTGACTGTATTACATTAGCTGAGTTTCCGTGTTCTGTGACTGTATTACATTAGCTGAGTTTCCGTGTTCTGTGACTTTATTACATTGGCTGAGTTTCCGTGTTCTGTGACTTTATTACATTGGCTGAGTTTCCATGTTCTGTGACTGTATTACATTGGCTGAGTTTCCATGTTCTGTGACTTTATTGCATTGGCTGGGTTTCCATGTTCTGTGACCTTATTAAATTTTTTTCTCACATTTTCTAAACTCTCACCCTATTACATTTGGTCTTTTGCCCCTTCTTAGAGAACCCCCATAAGCTTATTTAGCTAGTTTTTGAACTAATCTTCCTACTTTTTCCATTTTTGCCCCAAATTTCAAAGGCTTTTTTTGGGGTGTTCTGGGATTTTTTTTGGGGGGGGAGGGGGTGAATTGTCCTTTGGGGGTGTACCAAGGATTCTTGGTGGATTCCCAAAATCTCCACCCCAAAATATAGATTTTGCACTGTTTTTCTCCTGCTATTCTGTGGAGAAAAAATATTGCCTATTACAGTGCATTGACTTTACGCATAGATGAAAACGGACTGAAATTGAATACAGAGACAAATTTTCAGGTGGAATTTTCGCCAAAAAATGGGTGAAAATGGCTTTTCAGTTCTAATTGAATATGGCCATAACTCAGAGAAGTGGGATATGTGGTAGGTAGAGGGCATGTTAAACTACAACCCAATAAAGGGAAGGCAGTAGCAACATGGCCTAAGCCAGCATGACAGTCCTAGCTAAGAACATTTCTTGGACTAGTGGGCTATTATCACAGGTTTATATTTGACTTTGGGCTCTATTTACTGCAATCCGCATTTGTAATGCGGATTGTAGTGTGATATTACCAACTGAATTCGCATTGCGAATTCAGGCAATATCACAGGGATTTACTACAAATCCCTTGCAGGGACAGAGCTTGCGAGAAAGCTCTGTCCCTGCGAATCCCCTCCGCACACTAGTCACTGTATTTTCGCAAACAATACTGTGACCAAGTGCACGAGCTGACCGGCCGCCGCTGCTACCCCCCCGGTGCTAAGCCCCTCCCCTGTCATTAATCCCCGCCCCCCGCAATTACGGACTCCCCCGCAACCCCCCCATGACCCCCCCTCCCTTAATAGCACTTACCTGCAGTCATCGGTGCTCCGGTGATGTCTTCCATGCCTCCGGTCAGCTGATATCATATACAGCACTGGGACTCGATTACTTGATGACAAGGCTGCAGTGCACCATGGGAGAACAGCTGACTGGAGGCTGGAGGGAAAACATCACCAGAGCCCCGACCACCGGTCCATGAAGTCAGGTAAGTGAATTTTAGTTTTTTACTTATTTATTTATTTATTTATTTTTTTTAGCAGAGATCAGTGTGTCATCTGTTTAGACCACACAGCTGATCACTGGGACCGGCTCCGGGCTCTGCTCTGCCTTTTAGAGCAGAGTAGGAGCCCAGTAACCGGGGGAAACCCTGGATAACGCCACCTCCAGGTGACGTTATTATCACAGGGCTTTCCCCGGTTTATTTTTACAATTTATTTTTAGTAACTTTGGTCGGCTCACATTTCCCATTACAGTTATGGGAAATGCGATCTGCTTACTAAAAATAAGTGATACTTAGGGGTTGGAGTAGAATTTTACGAATTCTTCTCCAATTGCCCGGTAATAACTATAGGTGATACTAAAAAATTAAAAGGGTGTGAATACACAAAACAGCCTTTTTCACTTTATTTTACTAAAAATAATGTTAATAAATAGAGCCCTTTGCCACTAGAGCAGCTTCACTGACTGACTGTTTAAAGAAGCAGGCACAAGACAAAATAATCTGGTGCCAGCTAGTGGAAGCTGCTTAATAGAAGCCTTATGTGCAGAACCTGTGTTGCATTCTCCTGATGACTAGCTACAGACCAGGTACAGTGGATTATCACAAACAAAGAGGTGATTGCTCGTGTGACCCGCTGATTTTTGGCTTTACAACCATTCAAATTCGAGGTGCAACACCACCCTAGGAAGCTCCACCTCAATGCAGACACCCTATCAAGAAAATGTATGAACCCTGATCCTACATTCAACCATGTGGTGAGGTTGAATATGAGGAATTTTGGAAGGGGGTAGAGAAGGGGTGTTGTTCTGGATGGTTAGTAAGAATTGGTGTAGGCGAGTCAGGGTGTTCCACCTAAAAAAATGGTGGCTTCACCAGGGTGGTCAAAGCTAAGTGAGAAGGAGTGTGGCGGAGACAGCATGACTGAGGTGTGTGTGAGTTTGCAGGGTTGTATCTGGAGAGAATCCTGGCCAGGTATTTCTTTTGGCCAGTGTTGAGAACCAACTGGTTGCAGACACCTGTCAGCTTGTTTAAAACTGTGTCAGGTAGAGTGAACAGTGCTCCTGATGGTAGACAAGCTACCCAGGTAATAGGCCAGGGGGTGGCTTCTCTGGGGTCCTGGACCTTAGGGTCTACTGAAGAACTTTTATTTGCTATATGTTAAGACTAGGTGAACTCTGTTTTGCTGTGAGACCTGATCAGTCCTGTTAATCCTACACTTGCCTGTGAAACTGCCTGTGGATGAAAATAAATGTATCTTGGGATTTACTCCAATACATATGATTCCTGTCACACTTACAGTACTAGTCGTGTAACATTTGTCAAACATGCTTTCCAAACCCATCATCAGCCTTTAGCCATGTGACTCTGACAGATGCCACTTGTGGAGGAGCAATAAATGATGATTCAAGACAAACTGTGATACTGATGGACTATTGGACCTCATTCAGACCCAGTCGCAAGCGCTGAGCGCTCGCAATCGGGTCGATGTTTAGGCCCTGCACAAGCGCAGGAGCCGCACTGCGCGTGTGCAAGCCCGGGGTGAGAGATACATTTTCTTGCTACGGAGCTCACTACAAAAAGGCCGTCTGTCGATGTTGATCGACAGCTCAGCCCATTTTTTAGGCGTGGCGGGGGGTGGTTTCACAAACTGAGGCATTCCTTAAGGAATGCCTTCCATTTTGTGGGCGACTGCACTGACATCAGCAGTGATGTCAGTGGGGAGCTTCCTGCTCGATCAGAGCAGGAAGCTTCCTGGGGCTTGCGGTTGCCGAGACCCAACCTTATTGTCTCGTCGCAAGCCCCGATGGTCGCGATGGTCTTGACCATCGCGACCATCAACCTGGTCGGTCGTTAAAGCTTAGCTAGCGACCAGGAGGCCGCACTTAAAAATACAAGCGGCCGCCCTCATTCAGAACGAGCTCTCGCTTCTTGCGAGCGCCTCTGAATGAGGGCCATTGTGTGTTAATTGTATAATACTGAAAATTGAATTGTATAATACATGACATGGAAATGCATACAATATAAAATTAGGTTTGTAATACACTGAAATGCTAAAGTCATGGGATAGATGCCTAGTAATGTGTAGGACCCTCTCTAATACTGACGAAGTTCAGAAACTCGACACCAATTCCAAAAGTAGACAGAAGACCACTGGAGAGATGTTGCCCCATTCTTTCCACAGTGCCCAGATATTTGTAGATGCAGGAACTTTGGTACAAATAGAGCTCTCCACCACATCCCACAAATGCTCTTTTGTTTTCACATTGGGCAAAAATTGTGGCCACACCATTCATCAGAACTCTCCAGAATGCTCTTCGAACCAATTCTGAACAAATTTGGACCTATGATACATTGCATTAACCTGCTGGAATATTCCATCATTGTGGGGGTACACAAAGGGCTGCAAATGGTCATCAAATGGTCATCAAGCAATGCAGCATTGTGATTACTGGTCAACTAATGCCACTTGAACACACCCCACATCTTAGTGGAACTACTACCAGCTTGCACAGTGCCTTGTTGACAACTGAGATCCATGGACTCATGGGGTCTGCGCCACACCTGAATGCTGCCATCAGCCCAAAACAACTGGAACCTTTACTCATTGGACTGTGCCACATGTTGCCACTTCTCCATGGTCCAATTAGTGACATCATGAGCCCAGGTGAGGCGCTGTGTCCGGTATTGTAATGTTAACAGGTTTATTCTGCTCCCATCTCCCATGGATGCTAAAGAACACTGCACTGACCTGCTGGATTTGTTTCTTGCACCTCCTGCATTGAATGTGGATGTGATTTGAGCCAGTGTTACTTGACTGTTGCCATGGCCAATTCTGGACAGATATCTCTGGTCACAAACATTAAGCATCCGTGATTGGCCACTGTGCTGTCCACGGTGGGTGGTAATGCCTTCAGTGAGGTATTCCTGGTACACAAGTTACTCTGTAGATCAAGGAATATTGAATATTTGCATAACTTAAGAAATGGACTGTCCCTCCCGTAAGGCACCCACTATAATACCCGTTTAGAACTCTGATAATTCACATTGCCTTACCATGAGCAGTGTTCAAACTGACTCTTGAGATGTGAGATTACAACCGATGCAGATCTGGGCATTTCCAAAACATCACAGTACGCTGATGCCACCTAACATTTACATTTACATGCTGCTATCCCATGACTTTTGACACTGCAGTGTAAAAGTGATGCCAAAGGCTGATGCACTACTGAAATAGCCTGATTCAGAGCCGGATGCTCTGACAAGAGCGCTCGTCTGAATCAGGGCCATCCTATCTAAATTTGTGACCACCCACAGCTTATGCGAGCGGCCAAAAAGATGGTCATGATGGTCAAGACCATCGCGACCATCGGGCTTTCGAAGAGACCCTTGCGGTAGGGTCTCGTTGGCCACAAGCCCGGAGTGCTTTTGGCTCTATCAGAGCCAAAAACACTCCCACTGACATCACTAGTGATGTCAGTGGGGCCAGACCCAGATGGTAGACGTTCCCATGGGAATGCCTCCGTCTGGGTAGCCACGCCCCCGGCACGCCCACCAAAGGGGGCGTGCTGTCATTCACCATCAACAGCACGCCCCCTTTGGTGGTGTCCCCGTCGCTATCTGGGTCTCGCGCATGCGCACGACGGAGCAGCCTCCATCGTGCGCATGCACACTTGGGCAACATCGACCCGCTTGCGAAGCGCTCAGCGCTCGCAAGCGGGTCTGAATCAGGCCCTAAGTTTCATGTGTTGGAAACTTACAGTAACCTGCTTTGAAAAAAGGGTTCCTTGTAAAAGGCAAAAATATGTTTGGTTTTTGGTAACATTTTATTGACATAAATTGTATAATGTCTTAAATTTAACAAATTCTATCAATTGTAATACTGTAGTTATTTGCTTGCTCCTTTTATTCTGGATAATGCAAGAAGCCAGCAATAACACTAATCCTGTAACCTAGTCTGTCAGATATAGTGCATATTTGACAAAATAAAACACGAAGATGGCACTGTCAGACAGAAACAGCGTCAAATGAGCCTTTTACTAGTTGTTTAAAATACAGTTTTGCGTATCCTAGATTAATTACATAAAAAGTAACATGCATATAAGAAAGTGAAATACTGTACAAATAAAAAAGCCCTATAAATGTCACTATATATAAGGTACAGGAGTATTAGTCTATGGGCCTGATTCAGAGCTGGACGCTATTTGCGGACGGTCGTTCTGAAAAAGGGGCCGGATATTTAAATTGAGCGCTCGCTCTTTGCGGTCTGCGGACACCTCTATGTCTGAGCGAGCGTCCGAAAAATGCGCTCGCTATTTTGTAAAGATGCCCCTTTGCCGTTCGCATCATACGTCATCTCCGCTGTTTATTTGATTAATCGGGATCATCGAAAGGCATCTGAACTGCTCGCAGTGCTTGTGGTAGGATTTACTTCCCTGCTATCACTGCAAGCAGTTCAGGCTAAAAGACAACCAAGTGACGTGGTCAATGACGCTGCTTTGCTAATTATGCACACCCATTAAACGCCATTTTGACCGTTTGGCACGCCTGCGTTCAGATCTCCACTCCCCTGTTTTCAAGCACCTTCCCCTGTTACCACCCACAAACGGTACATTCTGTCAATCAAATTAACAGCTCCTCGATGTTTTACGAGCGCACGATTTCCGACCGCAATGACTGGTTGGCGCATGCGCATTACGACCCATACACATGCGCACTTGTGCAAACATTACTTGGAGCGAACGAGCGGCCGCTTACGAGCAGCTCTGAATCAGGCCCTATGTGCATAATGCTTGTCAGAAATATCAGTTTATATATTATTAAATAACCATCAGAAATAATTGCAGTATATTCAAAACTTCAACCTTCCTCATTTGCGAGAATACAGTATAAGTTTTAAATATACTGCTATTTTTCTGCTGGTCATTTAATAATATGTATACTGCTATTGCTGATGAGCATTAGGAACAGAGACTGATACTCCTGTACCAACTACCTGGCAAACAAGAAGGGATAGGGGCACAGCTGTACTTGGGGCCCTGTAGCTTTTTTTGCACGGTCAGTGGCTGGTGCAATATAATATTTAGTTTATTGTGGTTCAGTGCTTGGGACATCATTTAATCATGCATGCCACATTGCTGAAAGACTGAGCATAGGAGTTGTGGGGGATTCAGGGAAATTGTGGGGGCAAAAGAGTTCCTGGAGTGCTGAGGGGACACTGTGGAGGCTGTAGAGACACTGTGCAGACTGAAAGGACACTGTGGTACTGGAAAAACATGGTAGGGTCTGGAGAGACATGGTGGGGGCTGTAGAGGCACTTTGTGTGGCTTGAGAGACACTGTGGGGGCTTGAGAGACACGGTGGGGCTGGAGAAGGATGTTGTGGGGGCTAATGAGATATTGTGGGCTGGAGAGACCATGTGAGGGCTGAAGAGATGGGGTTAAAGAGAGACACTGTGGGGGACTGCAAAGACGATGTGGGTCTGAGTAGACACTGTGTGGGGCTGGAGAGAAACTGGGCTGGAGAGACACTATGGGACTGGAGATACACTGGGGGAATGTTAGAGGGAGGTTGTGGTGGCTAAAGGGACATTGTGGGGCTGGCGAGACAATGTAGAGCTGGAGAGAGAATGTGGGGGTTGAAGACACACTGTGGGGGCTGGAGATTCTTAGGAAACACTTGGTTCTCAGCAAAAGGTGGCAGATTTCACACCTCCGATAGTCAAAAAATTCATAAGCAAAGGAGGTGAATGTGATGCTCTGCTTACCTGGGTGGGATTCAACTACCCAGTACTGATCACATACAGTACATACAACATTTTTAATATTTTAAATATCGGAGGTGTGAAATCTGCTACCTTTTGCTTAGAACCATTTCCTAAAAATATCCAACATTCAAGTATATTTGAGACCAATTGGAACTTACAATATGTATTCCTTTACGTGAAGGCAAAGAGATTAAACCCTGAAGAAGTCTCCAAGGAGACGAAACTTGTAGGGTAACTGTGTTTTTGATCCTAATTTGGTGACTACATCACTACAAACACATGCTTTAAACCTTAGGGTGAATCGTCCATGTTCAAAAGCGGAACTCTGTAAACCTAATCAGCACAGTCTAAAATTGTATTGGTACTATACAAAATGTTTTTTTATTGTAATAAATTGTTATGTTTTTATAAGGGTGTCAACAGCTTTTTGTGGACAAAAACTACTGTGTTTTTAAGAGAGATGTGCGCCGACCCCGTGTTTTGGTTTTGATTTTGGATCTGGATCTACCCTGGTTTTGGATCTGGATTAGTTTTGCCAAAACCTCACCTCCATGTTTTGTTTTCGTGTTTTGGTTTTGGATCTGGATTTTTTCTTAAAAAATCATAAACACAGCTAAAATCACATAAAATAGGCCTGTTTTTGTTCCTACAGTATAATTAACCTCAATAACATTTATTTCCAGTAATTTCCAATCAATTTTGACCACCTCACAATATTATTTGCTTCATCTAGTTAAGGCCGAAAGGTTGCATCCAGCTAGCTGGCTGACTAAGCTAAGTGACACAGTGGATGGCACTAACATGTGGCAGTTCTGTTTCTAATTTCCAACATGGATACAGTGTGTAATACAGTGTGGGTTGGATACACCAATAGTGCACTTACTGTGACAGCAGTGACGGTTAGAGCGGGGTAGCTATCTGTGTCCTCAGTACATTGAATGGCAGTGCTGCGGTGCTGACAGTGTCCTCAGTGAAGGGTACCGGAGATGTCGGCAGTGCGGGGGTGCCAGCGGTGTCTTTAGTGCAGGTTTGCTGGCTGTGTCGGCAGTGTGGGGGTGCCAGCGGTGTCTTAGTGCAGGTTTGCTGGCTGTGTCGGCAGTGCGGGGGTGCCAGCGGTGTCTTTAGTGCAGGTTTGCTGGCTGTGTCAGCAGTGCGGGGGTGCCAGCGGTGTCTTAGTGCAGGTTTTCTGGCTGTGTCAGCAGTGCGGGGGTGCCAGCAGTGTCTTGAGTGCAGGTTTGCTGGCTGTGTCAGTAGTGCGGGGGTGCCAGCGGTGTCTTAATGTAGGTTTGCTGGCTGTGTCGGCAGCGCGGAGGTGCTAGCTGTGTCTTAGTGCAGGCTTGCTGGCTGTGTTGGCAGTGCGGGGGTGCCAGCAGTGTCCTCGTTGCAGGTTTTTTGACTGTGTTGGTAGTGCAGAGGTGTTCTCAATGCAGGGTGCCGGCGGTGTTGGCAGAGCGGGGGTGCTAGCGGTGTCCTCAGTGCAGGTTTGCTGACTGTGTCGGCAGTGCAGGGGTGCTGGTGGTGTCCTCATTGTGGGAGTATCGGCAGTGGGGGGGTCACTGACGGTGTCCTCAGTACATTGGGCAACAGTGCAGGAGTATTGGCAGTGGTGGTGTCAGCAGTGGGGGATGCTGCCAGTGGGAGTGCCGGCGGTGTCGGCAGTGGGGGGTGCTGGTGGCGGGGAAGATGGGCGCCATCTTATTTTTCTTCTCTTGTGCTGTTTTCAATGGGCTTGACGTTGATTGGCTGAGAGCCGTGACAGTCGGCTCTCTCAGCCAATCAGCGTTAAGCCTGCTGAAAACAAAACCTTGCGACTCAACAGAGGGGTCGCGAGTTTTTCCTCGGGTCAGGGATCGCCCCGGATCCCTGAAATTCGGGTGGGTTCGGATCTAAGAGATCCGAACCCGCTCATCTCTAGTTTTTATATGTGAATGTTTTTATACTTTAATAGTAGTATTTTGCAGTGTTTATCCAGAACGGCCTTTTCTTAATTCTCCAGTATAATCTGTAAAGTTACTTAAGCACTCTCTCACAGACCTTTTTCTATCTCTATTATCCAGTCCCACTAACAGGAGACTCTGGGCAAAATTTACTAAGCGGCGGTTTCTATTCTATTCTAAACCCCGGCGGTTTGGTGGGGGGTTCTATTCTGTGCTAAACCCCAGGGGTTTGGTGGCGGTTTTGCAGTGGTTTCTAAATGACAGCCCTATTATATTTTATTCTAAAATGTGTTTTGACTGTGGTTTGGCGGCGTTTTTGCTAACTGCAGATTTACTAAGGCCAAAACCGCTGCAAAACTGCCATCAAAACACATTTTAGAAAATAAAAGAACAGGGCTGTCATTTAGAAACCACTGCAAAACCGCCACCAAACCCCTGGGGTTTAGAATAGAATAGAACTCGCCGTCAAACCACCACTTAGTAAATTTTGCCCTCTGTATGAGTAGCTGCTAGGTTTAGTTCTCTGCATAGGCACTGGATAAGGGTGGTTTGTATAAATATATAAATATATATATATATATATATATACATATATTAGGGGTGTGCACCGGACACTTTTCGTGTTTTGTGTTTTGGTTTTGGATCTGGATCTTTCTTCGTGTTTTGGATCTGGATTGGTTTTGCCAAAACCACCCTTCCGTGTTTTGGGTTCTGGGTTTTGTGTTTTGGATCTGGATTTTTTCTTAAAAAATAAAAAAAAAACGCTAAAATCACATAAATGGGCCTTTTTTTGTTCCTACGCTATTAATAACCCCAATAACATTAATTTCCACTCATTTCCACTCTATTCTGAACACCTCACACCTCACAATATTGTTTTTAGGCCAAAAGGTTGTACCGAGGAAGCTGGATGACTATGCTAAGCGACACAAGGGGGCGGCACAAACACGTGGCCCATCTAGGAGTGGCACTGCAGTGGCAGACAGGAAGCCAATCAGCGTTATGGTGCCCATTTGCATGTAGCACGAACCCGGGAGATCCGTGCTACATGCATCTGTGTGATTGGCACAGAGCAATGACAGGTCCGTGAGACCCGTCTGTGCTGCTGTGGTAAAAAAAAAAAAAAAAACCTGTGTAAAAAAAGAAAAAAATGGCGTGCACCCCCCCAAAAAAGAGCAACCAGCCCCGGGCATTAGTAACCCAGTGCTGGGTGTGCTTAAATACAGGGGACAAACGACGTAGGGGTCCCCTGTACTTAAGCACAACCAGCACCGGGCTAGTCAGAACCAGCGCTGGTTGCCAAAATACGGGGGACAAACGACGTAGGGGTCCCCTGTATTCTGCGCAACCAGCTCTGGGCTCTGATCCGGTCCTGGTTCTGGAAATATAGGGGACAAAAAATGAGTAGGGTTCCCCTGTATGTTCCAGAACCAGCACTGGACTTTTTCTAGCGGGGGGCTGATGCCACAGCCAGGGGAGCCCTTTCACCGGGCCCCCCAGCCGCAGCATCAACCCTGACCGCTAGTCAGCCCAGGCCGGGGATCCCTGGAGAGCTGGGGACCCCCCCAATAAAGGGGTCACCCTCTCCAGGGCACCCCAGGCCCAGGCTGATAGCCCGGGGCTATCCCCGCCACCCCTGGTGGCGGTGGGTGGCGGGTTGATTGTGTGGTGTGGTGTAAATAAAGAATATCAAACATTGTCTTTACAAGTAGAACTGCAAGTCCCAGCTAGCCTGCCCCGCATGCTGGTACTTGGAGAACCACAAGTACCAGCATGCAGGGCATTAAGGGCCCACTAGTACCTGTAGTTCACCTGTAAAAAAAATGTTTAAAAAAACACAGGACACACACACCGTGACAGTATAAGTTTATTAAACATACATACACACACACACACATGTACACATACTCACCTATGTAACCTGTAGCATCGGTCCACTTGTCCGGTAAAGTATCCATAGGGGACCTGTGAAAAAAACATACTCACCATCTCCTATGCGAGGTTCTGTCCTCTTCGTTCCAAAGTAGGCATCCCCAGACTTGGCAAAAAAAAAAAACGAAAACGCGATCCACGAACTTAGTACCGTTCTATAGAACGGTACTTCCCGAATGAGAGCTTAGCGGCGGGGTATCACCATGGAAACCCCGCTGCTAAGCGTTCATTGGCTGAGAGAGGTCATCTCCCGTCTCTCAGCCAATGAACGGCTCCCTCCATTGTAGTCAATGGTGGGAACCGCAGGGTAAACTTTAATAACCTTGCGGCTCCCACCATTGACTACAATGGAGGGAGCCGTTCATTGGCTGAGAGACGGGAGATGACCTCTCTCAGCCAATGAACGCTTAGCAGCGGGGTTTCCATGGTGATACCCCGCCGCTAAGCTCTCATTCGGGAAGTACCGTTCTATAGAACGGTACTAAGTTCGTGGATCGCGTTTTCGTTTTTTTTTTTTTGCCAAGTCCGGGGATGCCTACTTTGGAACGAAGAGGACAGAACCTCGCATAGGAGATGGTGAGTATGTTTTTTTTCACAGGTCCCCTATGGATACTTTACCGGACAAGTGGACCGATGCTACAGGGTTACATAGGTGAGTATGTGTACATGTGTGTGTGTGTATGTATGTTTAATAAACTTATACTGTCACGGTGTGTGTGTCCTGTGTTTTTTTTAAACATTTTTTTACAGGTGAACTACAGGTACTAGTGGGCCCTTAATGCCCTGCATGCTGGTACTTGTGGTTCTCCAAGTACCAGCATGCGGGGCAGGCTTGCTGGGACTTGCAGTTCTACTTGTAAAGACAATGTTTGATATTCTTTATTTACACCACACCACACAATCAACCCGCCACCCACCGCCACCAGGGGTGGCGGGGATAGCCCCGGGCTATCAGCCTGGGCCTGGGGTGCCCTGGAGAGGGTGACCCCTTTATTGGGGGGGTCCCCAGCTCTCCAGGGATCCCCGGCCTGGGCTGACTAGCGGTCAGGGCTGATGCTGCGGCTGGGGGGCCCGGTGAAAGGGCTCCCCTGGCTGTGGCATCAGCCCCCCGCTAGAAAAAGTCCAGTGCTGGTTCTGGAACATACAGGGGAACCCTACTCATTTTTTTCCCCTGTATTTCCAGAACCAGGACCGGATCAGAGCCCAGAGCTGGTTGCGCAGAATACGGGGGACCCCTACATCGTTTGTCCCCCGTATTTTGGCAACCAGCTCTGGTTCTGACTAGCCCGGTGCTGGTTGTGTTTAAGTACAGGGGACCCCTACGTCGTTTGTCCCCTGTATTTAAGCACACCCAGCACTGGGTCACTAATGCCCGGGGCTGGTTGCTCTTTTTTTGGGGGGGGGCACGCCATTTTTTTCTCTTTTTACACAGGTTTTTTTTTTTTTATTTACCACAGCAGCACAGACGGGTCTCACGGACCCGTTAGTGCTCTGTGTCAATCACACAGATGCATGTAGCACGGATCTCACGAGTCCGTGCTACATGCAAATGAGCACCATAATGCTGATTGGCTGAGAGCCGTGACAGACGGCTCTGTCAGCCAATCAGCACTTTGCCCATTAAAGGCAAAGGCATTTTTTTTTAAATGGCCGCTCGAGGCAAAACCTCGAGATCCGACAGCAGATCTCGAGGTTTTGCCTCGGGAGAGGGATCCGGGGCAGACAGGGAGATCCGAGCTTGGGCTCGGATCGCCCCGGATCCCCGAAGTTCGGGTGGGTTCGGTTCTCAGGGAACCGAACCCGCTCATCCCTAACATATATATATATTTATTAGGGGTGAGCGGGTTCGGATTTACTCGGATCTTTAAACAGCATTTTATTGGCTATCGCCTATCATGTGTTTTGGATAGCCAATATAATAAATCCGAATTTGCTGTAAAGTGGCGATAAGAACCAAGTACATCCAAGTAAAACTGAGCCTGCACATCCCTAATACATATATATATATATATATATATATATTAGGGATGAGTGGGTTCGGATTTCTGAAATCCGAGCCCCCCCGATCCGACCCCGATCCAAAACACGAAGAAAGATCCAGATCCAAAACACAAAACACGAAAAGTGGCCGGTGAACACCCCTAGTATATGTGTATATATATATATATATATATATATATATTAGGGGTGTGCACCGGCCACTTTTTGTGTTTTGGTTTTGGATCTGGATCTTTCTTCGTGTTTTGGATCTGGATTGGTTTTGCCAAAACCACCCTTCCGTGTTTTGGGTTCTGGGTTTTGTGTTTTGGATCTGTATTTTTTTTTTAAAAAGCATAAAAACAGCTAAAATCACAGAATTTGTTGGTTTCTCTGCTCCTATGCTATTATTAACCTCAATAACCTTAATTTCCACTCATTTCCAGTCTATTCTGAACACCTCACACCTCACAATAGTGTTTTCATGTCCAAAAGGTTGCACCGAGGTAGCTGGATGACTATGCTAAGCGACACGAGTGGGCGGCACAAACACGTGACCCATCTAGGAGTGACACTGCAGTGGCAGACAGGATGGCAGTTAGAAAAACTAGGCCCCAAACTGTACATAATGCAAAGAAAAAAAAGAAGTGCAAGATGGAATTGTCCTTGGGCCCTCCCACCCACCCTTATGTTGTATAAACAGGACATGCACACTTTAACAAATCAATCATTTCAGCGCCAGGGTCTGCCACACAACTGTGGCTGAAATGATTGGTTCGTTTGGGCCCCCACAAAACAAGCTGGCAATTAATGTGTCCCTGCACAAACTGGCTCTACGGAGGCAAGATGTCATCCTCATCCTCCTCATCCACCGATTCCTCACCCTCTTCAGTGTGTACATCCTCATCCTCACAAAGTATTAACTCGTCCCCACTTGTATCCACCACCACAGGTCCCTCTGTACCTTCTGGAGGCTGGTCTCCCTGGAAGAGCTGATAATTCATTTTGATGAACATCATCTTCTCCACATTCTGTGGAAGCAACCTCCTACGCCTTTCGCTGACAAGGTTCCCGGCTGCACTAAACACTCTTTCGGAGTACACACTGGAGGGGGGGCAACTCAGGTAAAATAGAGCCAGCTTGTACAGGGGCCTCCAAATTGCCTCTTTTTCCTGCCAGTACAGGTATGGACTGTCTGACATGCCTACTTGGATGCTGTCACTGATGTAATCCTCCACCATTCTGTCAATGGTGACAGTATCATATGCAGTGACAGTAGACATGTCAGAAATTGTTGCCAGGTCCTTCAGTCCGGACCAGATGTCCAAACTTGGTCCTGCCTGCCCTGCATCACCGCCAGCGGGTTGCTTAGGATACCTAAGTTTTTTCCTGGCAGCCCCAGTTGCGGGAGAAAATGAAGAAGGAGCCGTTGACGTGTCACGTTCCGCTTCAGCTGACAGTGTGTTCACCAGCAGGTCTTTGCACCTCTGCAGGCTTGTGTCGGCCGGAAAGAGAGACACCACATAGGCTTTAAACCTAGGATCAAGCACGGTGGCCAAAATGTAGTGGTCTGATTTCAACAGATTGACCACCCTGGAATCCTGGCAAAGCGAATGAAGGGCTTCATCCACAAGTCCCACATGCCGAGCGGAATCGCTCCGTCTTAGCTCCTCCTTCACTTTCTCCAGCTGCTTCTGCAAAAGCCTGATGAGGGGAATGACCTGACTCAAGCTGGCAGTGTCTGAACTGACTTCACGTGTGGCAAGTTCGAAGGGCTGGAGAACCTTGCACAACACGGAAATCATTCTCCACTGCGCTTGAGTCAGGTGCATACCCCCTCCTTTGCCTATGTCATAGGTGGATGTATAGGCTTGTATGGCCTTTTGCTGCTCCTCCATCCTCTGAAGCATATAGAGGGTTGAGTTCCACCGCGTCACAACCTCTTGCTTCAGGTGATGGCGGGGCAGGTTCAAGAGTGTTTGCTGGCGCTCCAGTCTTCGGCACGCAGTCGCTGAATGGCGAAAGTGGCCAGAAATTTTTCGGGCCACCCAAAGCGTCTCCTGCACGCCCCTGTCGCTTTTCAGAAAATTCTGCACCACCAAGTTTATTGTGTGAGCAAAACATGGGACGTGCTGGAATTTGCCCAGATGTAATGCCCGCACAATATTGGTGGCGTTGTCAGATATCACAAATCCCCAGGAGAGTCTAAGTGGGGTAAGCCACTGGGCGATGATTTCCCTCAGTTTCTCTAAGAGGTTGTCGGCGGTGTGCCTCTTACTGAAACCGGTGATACACAGCGTAGCCTGCCTTGTAACGAGCTGGCGTTTCTGAGATGCTGCTACTGGTGACGCTGCTGCTGTTGCTGCGTAAGGTGATACATCTACCCAGTGGGCTGTCACAGTCATATAGTCCTTAGTCTGCCCTGTTCCACTTGTCCACATGTCCGTGGTTAAGTGGACATTGTGTACAACGGCATTTTTCAGGACACTGAGGACACTTTTTCTGACGTTTCTGTACAGTCTCGGTATCGCCTGCCTAGTGAAGTGGAATCTAGATGAGATTTGGAACCGGGGACACACTACCTCCATCAATTGTCTAAATCCCACTGCACTAATGGCGGATACCGGACGCACGTCTAACACCAACATAGCAGTCAAGGCCTCAGTTATACGTTTTGCTTCAGGATGACTGCTGTCGTACTTCATCCTCCTCGCTAAGGACTGTTGGAGGGTCAATTGTTTAGTAAAAGTAGTGGTGTTCCTACTTCCTCTCTGGGATGATGAACGACTCCCAGTAGCAGCAACAGCAGCAGCGGCAGCAGTAGGCGTAGCAATGCAGGATCCTCCAGAGGAATCCCGGATAGGAGAGTCAGTCATGCCAGTGACATGGCCTGCAGGACTACTTCCGATCCTGACTAAGGAGGAAACTGACGAGGAGGGAGTTGACGGTGTGGTTTGCAGGTGCTTGGATACAACAGGACAACGGGATTTAGGTGTCCCTGGACTGCTTACGGTCTTAGCCAAAGTTTCTGAACTTGACAGTAACTTTTTATGAACGCGCTGCAGGTGCCGTATAAGGGAGGATGTTCCTAGGTGGTTGACGTCCCTACCCCTACTTATTTCACCTTTACATATGGTACATATGGCAAGACAGTTGTTGTCCGGATTTGGATAGAAATATTGCCAGACCAAAGAGGTGGAATGTTTGGTCTTCTGCCCAGGCATGACCGTGATGGGCTTTTTCATCCCACGGACAACAACTGTCTCCCCCCGGAGCCTGATTTAAACAAACCACATCACCATCAGAATCCTCCTCGCCAACTTCCTCCTCAGCGCCAGCTACACCAGTATCCTCATCCTGTTGTACTTCAACAGTGACATCTTCAATTTGCATATCAGCAAGTGGACTGTGGGTGCTCCTTTCAGCACTTGCAGGGGGCGTGCAAATGGTGGAAAGAGCCACCTCTTCCCGTCCAGTGCTGGGAAGGTCAGGCATCGCAACCACCACCACACTTGGACTCACCTTGGGGATTTGTGATATCTTCTTAGAAAGCACAGTTCTTCGCTGTGCTTTTGCCAGCTTAACTCTTTTGATTTTTTTAGTGGGAGGAGGGCTTCCATCGTCATGTGAAGCTGAACCACTAGTCATGAACATACTAGGGATCGACCTTAGCCGTTCCTTGCCACTCCGTGTCGTAAATGGCATATTGGCAAGTTTACGTTTCTCTTCAGCTGATTTAAATGTCTTTTTCAAGGTCATTTTCCTGAACTTTGCCATTTGGGATTGTATGTGCCCTCTACTATGACATTGGGCATCGGCCTTGGCAGACGACGTTGATGGCATGTTATCGTCTATGTCATGACTAGTGGCAGCAGCTTCAGCACTAGGAGGAAGTGGTTCTTGATCTTTCTCTATTTTATTTTTATCGGAGAAAGTTTGGTCCTCCATTTATGTTATATCGATTTGATATATACGTGCGGCTAAACACAGAAAATAATTGGACTGGAGTGTACTTTGGGGGTTACAGCACCCTTTAACGGTCAAGCCAGCCGGCCCTTTACTTATGACACAGGCGCACTCTTGGCACTACTTTGTTGATGCACGTGCGGCTACTGCGCACACAATTCACAAACACAGAAAATAATTTTTTTTTTGGTTTGGACTGGAGTGTACTATGGGGGTTACAGCACCCTTAACGGTCAAGCCAGCCGGCCCTTTACTTATGACACAGGCGCACGCTTGGCACTACTTTGTTGATGCACGTGCGGCTACTGCGCACACAATTCACAAACACAGAAAATAATTTTATTTTTGGTTTGGACTGGAGTGTACTTTCGGGGGTTACAGCACCCTTAACGGTCAAGCCAGCCGGCCCTTTACTTATGACACAGGTGCACGCTTGGCACTACTTTGTTGATGCACGTGCGGCTTCTGCGCACACAATTCACAAACACAGAAAATAATTTTTTTTTGGTTTGGACTGGAGTGTACTTTCGGGGGTTACAGCACCCTTAACGGTCAAGCCAGCCGGCCCTTTACTTATGACACAGGCGCACGCTTGGCACTACTTTGTTGATGCACGTGCGGCTACTGCGCACACAATTCACAAACACTGAAAATAATTTTATTTTTGGTTTGGACTGGAGTGTACTTTCGGGGGTTACAGCACCCTTAACGGTCAAGCCAGCCGGCCCTTTACTTATGACACAGGTGCACGCTTGGCACTACTTTGTTGATGCACGTGCGGCTTCTGCGCACACAATTCACAAACACAGAAAATAATTTTTTTTTGGTTTGGACTGGAGTGTACTTTCGGGGGTTACAGCACCCTTAACGGTCAAGCCAGCCGGCCCTTTACTTATGACACAGGCGCACGCTTGGCACTACTTTGTTGATGCACGTGCGGCTACTGCGCACACAATTCACAAACACAGAAAATATATTATTTTTTTAGCACTTGGGGGGAGCACCCCTGATGGACAGAGCACCCCCTGGACAACACTACAGCACTCCTTTAGGACTGGGACACTGCACAGGACTTTGGAGTGGACACAGCCCCTATGGAGAACTGACTGCACAACACAGTCCAGCCAGCCCCTATGGACTTTGAAGTAGTGGACACAGCCCCTATTAACAACAGCAGCACAGCACAACACAGCCAGCCCCTATGGACTTTGAAGTAGTGGACAACAGCAGCACTACACTACACTACACTACACAGCCCTAACTCCCACCCTCCCTCTTCACTGTCCACAGCCGAGTGAGAAAATGGCGCCGACGCGGGTACCTTATATAGGATCCAAAACCCGCGAGACTCGGAAGGCGGGATGATGACGTTTTGCCTCGATTTCAGATCCGAGTCAGGCGGGAAAAGTCGAGCCTGACTCGGATCAGACTCGGATCGGGGGGGCTCGGGGGGGTTCGGATTTCAGAAATCCGAACCCGCTCACCCCTAATATATATATATATATATATATATATATATTAGGGGTGTTCACCGACCACTTTTCGTGTTTTGTGTATTGGTTTTGGAACTGGATCTTTCTTCGTGTTTTGGATCTGGATTGGTTTTACCAAAACCACCCTTCCGTGTTTTGGGTAGAGATGTGTGCCGAACCCCGTGTTTGGGAATTGGTTTTGCTTTTGGATCTGGATCTCCCCTGGTTTTGGATCTGAATCTGGTTTTGGATTTTTTCATCCGTGTTTTGTTTTCGTGCTTTGGTTTTGGTTCTGGATTTTTTGCAAAAAATCATAAAAACAGCTAAAACCACATAATTTGGGCCTGATTTTGTTCCTACAGTATTATTAACCTTAACAATGATTTTCAGGCATTTCTAGGCATGTTTAACCACCTCAAAGCTCACAATATTGATTTCACTATTTTTCACCAATACAGGCCAAAGGCTGCAGCGAGCTGGCTGGCTAAAGTAAGCAACAGAGCAGCGGCACAAACGCATGGCAGTTTAAAAAAATATCAGACATCCATGAAACATTGCCACACAGCAGTGGCAGACAGGATGGCAATTTAATAAACTATAATAATGTCAGCTGGCAATGCCCCAAATTGTGCCAAATGTTAAGGAAAGAGGTGCAAGATGGAATTGTCCCTCCCACCCAGTCTTATGTGGGATATTAAAAAGGACATGCACAGTTTAACAAACCAATCACTTTAGCCACTAGGAGTGACACTTTCGTGGCTGAACTCCTTGGTTTGTTTGGGCCCCACAAAACATTTTTTGAAAGGACTACCTTCAATTATTAAGGAGGAGGTTGATTATGAGGGTGGTGGTGGTGGAGATTGCATGTTATGGTCCAAACTGCTGGTAGCTGATACTGGACTGCTTGTTATTAATTTATAAATTATAATTTTGTTAAACAAATTGCATGAACTCACTGCAAATGATGTAGCAGGGAGGAGGTGCCTAGATGGTTAACGTCCCTTCCTCTGCTTACTTTGGCTTTACAAATGGAACAGATGCCTTCACAACTGTTGTCAGAATTTAGATTAAAATAATTCCACACCCAAGACGTTGCTTTTCTGGCTTTCTTTTTATCATTAGCAAGAACTGCTGCCACTGGTGGCTGATTTACGCAAACCACATCCTTATCATCAACATCCACATTAGCGTCAGATAGGACACAAATTTCCCCCTCATCCTCCTTTTGCACTTCCTCCACAATATCAGCCTCATTTTTTATTATTTCACCATCTATTACTAGCACAGCCATCATGGCATCAGTGATCCGCTGTGAAACTGGGTGACAGCTGTTATACTTACTTCCTCTATCAAAGGACTGTTTAATAATCAATTGTTTTTTTAAATTACTTCCGATCACGAATGAGGATGTAGATGATGATGCAGGTGTTGGTGTTGGAGATCGAAGGCGCTTGAATCTCACAGAGAGGGAGCAGGTAGGTGACACTGGGCTTGTTACGTTTTGAGTTTTGGAACTTGGCAACGTACACTTTGATATTTGATGAATGCGCTCGAAGTGATGTATCAAGGAGGAGGTTCCTAGGTGGTTTAGGTCCCTCCCTCTACTCACTCTTGCATGGCAACTGGCACATATGGCTTGACAACTGTTGTCCGGATCGGGATGGAAATAATTCCACACGTGAGAAGTAGATTATTTTGTCTTTTGTCCCGGCATGACAACAATGGGCTTTGGCTTTTTCAATCATGGGCAACAGCTGTTGCCTTACTTACACAAAGGACCTCCTCGGCATCAACATCCTCATCACCAACACCAACATCTTCATCATCCTTAGCGCCTTCATCCACCAAAATATCCTCCTCCATGTGCAATTCCACAGAAGCATCCTCAATGACTACGTGTGCAAGATGTTGCCTACCCTTCCCCACATTTATAGAAGGCACACAAATGTTGGAACTTGGAGGATCCTCCAGTACACTAGTATTTAGGTCGGGCTCACACATGGCAACCGCGGACACACTTGCACTCTCCTTGGGGATTTGTGATTTCGATTTCTCAGGGCACACAGTTGGATTTTCCGGAGCTGTCTTAACAACTTTAACATTTTTAATTGGACCACCACCACTACTACTACAAGCAGAAGGGCTATCAGAATCAGCAGTCTTCTTCATAAAGTAAGAAGGCCAAGGCCTTATCCTTTCCTGCCACTTCGTGTAGAGAATGGCATATTGCCAATTTTTTGTGTATCTAAAGTCAAATATCCTTTCAATTTGTTTTCTTAATTTCAGTAAAACCTGCTTTACCATATCGATGGCGTGACTTAAGCCCTGGGGCATGGGCCTTCCTAGAGGTCGAGGAAGTTGACGGCCATGCACTGTTGCCGGCAGCTACAACATGTGGTTCTTGGCCTTGCTCTCCTGTCATGTGACTGCGCTCCATATTTTTTCTTCAGTCTAGAAGCAGTGTCACAATCACCAATAGTGTAGCCAAGGTGCGGTTACAAAATTAATACACTTGCAGTCGTGCGCACACACAAAAATATTAGAAAAAATGACAAATGATGATTTATATTTTTTGTTAGCTCCAGAAGAACTTGGCCCCAGAGTAACGATTGATCATGACTGGAGTCTGTCAGCACAAGGTTGCAACTTGCGTTGCTGGCTGGATCTTGTCCACTAGTACCGAAAACCCATCAACACAAACAAGACAAAAATATGATACTTTAATTGTATTTTTTTTAAGAACGATTGGAGTCTGTCAGCACAAGGTTGCAACTTGCATTACTTTCTGGATCTTGTCCACTACTACGGTTAAGCCGAAAACCCACTCACACAAACAAGAAAAAAATATGACACTTTAATTGTATTTTTTTGATTGAACACGACTGTAGTCGCTGTATCTTGTGCACTAATGTGGTTAAGCCTAACACCCACGCACACACAGCACAAAAAAAAATATTAAGACAGTGACACTTGTTTTGTTTTTTTAAGAACAAGTCGGGCTGCACAAGTTTGCAACGTGCGTTGCTGGCTGGCTCTTGTGCGCTACTGTGGTTAAGCCTAACACGCACACACACAGAAAAATATAAAAAGACACTTTGTTTTTTTTATTTTTGTTTTTGGAGTCCAGAACTTGGGCCCAGAGATGGACACAGCACAAGCCCAGGACACAGCAGACAGCCCAGATGGATCACCAGACAGCACAGTGACAGCACCGTGACCAGAGTCCAGAATGGATCAGCACACACAGCACAGTGATAGTGACAGTGACAGCACCGTGACCAGAGACCAGAATGGATCAGCAGTCACCAGCCCAGGACACAGCAGATAGCACCAGCACCTTTCCCAGCCCTACACTACCCACCCTCCCTGTTCACTTTACACAGCCGGAGTGGAATTGGCGTCTGTCACGTGGTCCCTTATATACTACATTGATCATAGAGACGAAAGCTTGCGAACAGCGAGATTTTCTAGTTTTGGGTTCTGTATTTTTTTGGAAAAAACATAAAAACAGCTAAAATTACAGATTTTGTATTTTTTTTTGTACCTGCGCTATTATTTACCTCAATAACAATCATTTGCACTCATTTTCAGTCTATTCTGAACACCTCACACCTCACAATATTGTTTTTAGGCAAAAAGGTTGCACCGAGGTAGCTGGATGACTATGCTAAGCGACACAAGTGGGCGGCACAAACACGTGGCCCATCTAGGATTGGCACTGCAGTGGCAGACAGGATGGCAGTTTAAAAAACTAGCCCCAAAGAGTACATACTTGGCGCTGCTACTTTGTTGATGCACGTGCGGTTAATGCACACACGAACACAGAAAAAATATATTTTTATTTTGCACTTGGGGGGAGCACCCCTGATGGACAGAGCACCCCTGGACAACACTACAGCACCCCTTTAGGACTGCAGTGACACAGGAGCCACTGAAGTACCCCCCTCTTCTGTCTGCACACAGCTCCTATGGAAAACACAGCCTTTATGGGACAACAGCACTGACCAACACAGCCCAGCCAGCTCCTATGGACAATACAGCCTTTATAGGGACAACAGCACTGCACAACACAGCCCAGCCAGCCCCTATGGACTTTGGACACAGCCACTATGGACAACAGCAGCACCAGCACAGCAACCCTCACTCTCCCTCTTCACTGTCCACAGCCAGAGTGAAAAATGGCGCAGACGCGGGGACCTTTTATGGAATCCAAAACCTGCGAGAATCCGACAGCGGGATGATGACGTTTTGACTCGATTTCAGTTCAGAGACAGGGGGGAAAACCAGAGCCTGACTTGGTTCCCGACTCAGATTGGGGGGGCTCGGGGGGGTTTGGATTTCTAAAAGCTGAACCCGCTCATGCCTAATATATATATATATATATATATATATATATATAATTATATATATATATATTTTTTATTTTTTTTTTCCTTTATTGTACAGTAACGGCACCATTGTATCTTATTATACAGTACATATGCTTAATTTGTAAACTATACTTGTTAATTGTATAAATAGTACTGCTAAACTTCTCGGGCAGTTATTGTATGATGTTCATCTGGGAGAACTCTCACAATCAGCCATGGGTATAGTAATCCTCATTATATATGTGGAGTAATGGAACAATTATGGGAGTTGTGCAAAAGAACAATATATTATTATATCTGCATGATGTACAAATAGGAGAGTATAGCATAAAATATTGTTATATTTGTCCCCTTCAGAAACCATCATTTATCGGAAATAAGCATCTATTCCAAAATTATTTATTTCACTCATATTACTCCTATGATAAAATTATATTATTTTAAATTTAAAATAACCATACTTTCTTATTACAGTTTAAAATTGAAAAACAAAAGTTATAATAGAGCAGTTCCCACTCAATAACTTTATTATTAATGAAGTTATTCTGTCTCCTCACCTGTGGTTGTGATGTTCCCCATGGCCTGGTCACAATCTATGGCTGGCTTGGGGATGTCTGCTAGATGGGTAAACATCAAGTCTGGCACATAGTCCTGGATCCATGACTGATAGGCGGGCACTAGGGTGTACACACCAGGGCGATTTAGATACGCACATCCTACACCCCAGCTTACAATGCCAACTTGGTACCAGGCACCCTGCACTTTACACACCAGAGCTCCCCCGGAGTCTCCCTGGAAGACATTAGTGTTAATAAAGATGTGTCCTGCTACATCTTGCCGCCAATTCGGCGAACTCGCGCATCGTGGCATGTGACTTGACGTGCATGCATGCGTTACAGTACACCACACTGCAGCAGCAATTTCAACAGGCTATTCTATGGATTGTGGAAGCTTACAAGAAACACTTGCCTATTCGTGGGCCCTTAGCTTGTGGCATGTATGCCATGGCAAGTCGCAGTGGCTGCAAAGATCTAGTAGGATACATCTTTATGTTGTAATAAAAGTACAACATGTTTTCTGTAATACAATATGCAAACCATGCTCTGCCAGTATAGTCCCACAGTCATCTCCATATCCCTACATCAGCATCCACTGTCTGGACTGTGAACCACCCCCCTCTACACTCTGTGACTTGCTGCATCCTCCATCATACCCAGATAAACTTGGACCCCAGCCCCATGGTACAAATGAACAATTATATCTAACTGATCAGTATTTGTGTAATAAACAGAAATTAATTAGACGGTGCAGTGATTACCTGGCAGGAGTCCTTCCCTCCATCTTTGTAACCAGAACATATCATGTCATCCAGGATAATGGTGGTACTACTGCTGGTGGAGGAGCCTACATGGTACAGATAGTCACATCTTGCCTGATCTATGAGGGGAGTCATCACCTTCTGGAGGGTCTGAGGGTACGGTAGGTTCACTGCGGAATAAGAGATAAACACCTGGATTCAGGTTCACATTTTCTTCCAGGAACTGAATGTATTATACTTGTCACAAGATCACAGTTCTTCTTATTAAAGGGATAAATTACTGTTTGCAATTTACAGATAAATGGTAATGTGTTTGTACAGCATCTAATATTTAGGCTTGTCCCAATACTAGAATCATATCTTCTAAATATTTGTGATTCTGAAAAGAAGTCAAATCCTAGCTCTCAGGCCTAAGTTCTGTAGAACCCATATAGACATAGAGACTATTGTGAATGGAACGCATTAGCCCATAATGAGACATCATTGAATCACAGGCTCCCCGATGCATAGTGCTGGCAGTATGATAAAAATATTGGAACACATATTGGTCTGAAAAACACAACACAAAAGCATCTCAGGTAATAATGGAGATGGCATGGTGGTGATAGTGACTTCTAAAGCACTTGCTTTAATAATTCTGTTAAGTTGTGAGGCCTAAGGGCCTGATTCAGACCAGTTCGCTAGATGCGGCCGCTCGCTCCCAGCGTATGGAAATTCGTCTAAGTGACATCAAGGCAGCCGCTCGCAAGGCAAGTCATAAGAATGCCCACTATGTCTGGGCAAGTGATCACTTTATGTTTGTAGATGCCCACCAGCCTGTCTTAAGACTCCCACTTTTCCAGTCGTTTCTACAGTGCCGGACCCAGGGACCCGTGTTTCCCGCACACCCTGCACCCATTATAGATATGCCCCTGACCCTGCCGCAAGCACTACGAGCACTTCAGTGTCTAAATCAACCAAGTGACGTTTCCGATGACGCTGCCTGTGAATTATGCACGTCTCTGAAATGGCGTTCGGATTCTCAGGCACACCTGCGTCCGCACCTCCACTCCTTCGTTTCTAGTGGCCTGCCCCTGTTACCACCCACAAACGGTCTCTCCTGTCACTCATTCAGCTGGGCTGTTTATGCTTGGTGAGCAAGACTTTCCCCATCGCTCGTACCAGTTCGCACACATGCAATACGAAGCATACGCATGCGCAGATTGAAAAACATCTGCCGCTACGAGCGAGCGGCTACTTGTGAGAGGGCCTGAATTAAGCCCTAAGGTCCTTCTCCCAATTCACTAATCTTGGCTGCAACCATATTCTCTTCTTCTCTTAGGAAATGGAGCTGTGAGCCCCAGAGCATGGCGGCCAGATCCACCCTTATACTAATGTAGGTATACGCACGGCTTCATGTGTTTCCATCCGCAGCAGCAGCCATCATCATTAGTTTCTGCATTTAGACCAGTCCCATGATCTGTGCAAAAGATCCTTCTGAACCAGGCAAATATATCTCACAGTAGCTAGGAAGTCTGGCTACTCTCCCATGACTCTCCCATGACATTCCCATGGTGTCACATACAGAGACCCATGCTGTAACCATGACATTCCCATGGTGTCACATACAGAGACCCAAGCTGTAACCATGACATTCCCATGGTGTCACATACAGAGACTCATGCTGTAACCATGACATTCCCATGGTGTCACATACAGAGACTCATGCTGTAACCATGACATTCCCATGGTGTCACATATAGAGACTCATGCTGTAACCATGACATTCCCATGGTGTCACATACAGAGACTCGTGCTGTAACCATGACATTCCCATGGTGTCACATACAGAGACTCATGCTGTAACCATGACATTCCCATGGTGTCACATATAGAGACTCATGCTGTAACCATGACATTCCCATGGTGTCACATAGAGAGACTCGTGCTGTAACCATGACATTCCCATGGTGTCACATACAGAGACTCATGCTGTAACCATGACATTCCCATGGTGTCACATACAGAGACTCATGCTGTAATTATGATATTCCCATGGTGTCACATACAGAGACTCGTGCTGTAACCATGACATTCCCATGGTGTCACATACAGAGACTCATGCTGTAACCATGACATTCCCATGGTGTCACATACAGAGACTCATGCTGTAACCATGACATTCCCATGGTGTCACATACAGAGACTCGTGCTGTAACCATGACATTCCCATGGTGTCACATACAGAGACTCGTGCTGTAACCATGACATTCCCATGGTGTCACATACAGAGACTCGTGCTGTATTACTGGCATTATTGAAGCACCTGCAATAAGTATTTTTCATCTCTGTTGCCTCAATAATGCTTCTCCACAGTTTTTGTCGCAGCTGATACTATGAAGTTATGATAATGCTGCAGCCTATGAGCATTCTACTGAGACGCCCACTAGCTGCAGTTCTAAGCCGTCGCTGTGCGAAAAAAAAATCACCCCATCGGACATCATCCATACCATTGGATTTTAGAGCAGCCCCATGGTTTCTCAGAATGTCTGACGAAACATGGCTGCCAATTCAGTGGACGCAGTTCCTGACACCAGGATACTGCCGCTGACATGCCCGCCAACAAAAGCCACATACGCCGGTCATCACCCAGGAATAACTATCAGAATTGCATTAATGTCAATGCAGTACCGCAGTGCGCCTCAGACGCATGAACAGATTTAAAACATCAGGTGCTTGCGCCCAATGTTTTAAATCTGTCCCACCAGTAGCGTAAATTCATCCCAGAAGCCCGAATGCAAGTTATAATTTGGTGCCCCCCCCGTCACAGCTGCTGACACTGTAATGTAGCAATTCGCATGCAGACAGGCTATAGAAAGATGAAGGCAGCAGCTGATGGTCTGACATGGAGCTCTCCACTAGTGTATGGTGGCTTTTCAGGAGCCGGGAAGGGGTGCCATGTATTGGTCGGCCGTGACGATACACTTCGGGTACATAGTTACAGCCCTAAGTGGGGTGAATATGTTGTGGACAATGGAGGAGATGCCCCCTTCAGATCTGGAGCCCGGCGGCAGGCGCCTCCATTGTCTCCCATAGTTCTGCCCCTGTGTCCCACTCCAAATCAGGCCCAGAGTCCCTAAGAGTTTACCCGCGTTAGTGTCCAGTGGATGCACAATTGCTGTCTGTGAACATGGCACAGTGTGTTTCTTATTTGATATGATGTTATCTCTGATTTTTTTTCTGCTTTCACTTATAAAAATGTTTCTCACCATAAGAGTAGATTTTGCCCCAGCCGGTCACCCAGCACTCCATGCCACATGGGAAGGTGACTGTGGTGGAGGGCAGACAGATTGGCATAATGTACTTGGTGTAGGTGACATGTCTGTCCAGCTTTACCAGCGCAATGTCCCCTCTGCTCCCTGCTCCTGTATACAGGTGGTGAATAATAATTCTCTCCACACCAGCAGCGGTTGTATGAGTATCCGTCACAGACAGCTGGTATTTCCCAAGGTACACAGTATAATAAGATATAGAGGAATATCTGTGAAAAGCAGAGACAATATATTAATATCTTCTCTCCAGGAATGTTCAGAAAATACAACACAGTCAGCTGGTACACAGAATAAAATGGTGGAATTACAGCTGTGAAAAGCAGAGACAATATTTTAAAAACATTTTAGATGAAAGTATCATGTACTCTAAGAGCAATTTATTCCAAAATTGTGAAATGGTAACCTATAGAGGGGCTAATTCTTAGTCACTTGCTGTTGCAATCACATTTGCTTAGTTTGCTGTAGTAGCGTATGCCACAATATACTAATGATTGTAAAATCCCTTTCCTTGTAATGTACACGGACCGTAGATGCCCACTTTTGTGCACCTTTAGATGCAACCATCACTCGCACCATTGAAACTTGCACTAGTCCCACGTGTAACTTAAACCCATTTTACATCGAGCTAAAAATCCCAGGTTGATGCGCATCAAACCGGGATTTTTGTCGGTGTAAATGGATCCACCTGGGTCCAGGGACCCGGGAACCAACTCAGATATTTTGCAGGGTCGTTCCCGTGCCACCGTGCAGTGTGAACGTCACGATCCAGGTCACGATGACTCGGATTGCGCCGCATTGGCCGGCTTCAGTGCTGCTTGGAGATGACGTTATCTCCAAGCATCCACTTCAATGCCGGAAGCGCCGGATCACTGCAGATTTGACTCCGGTGTGAATGGCGCCGTTTCGGGACTCCCAATTTGAATTTGAGGAACTGAAGAGAACTAAAGATATGGACAGGCTTCGGTATGAAATGCCGGAGGCTAAATAGCCGCCGATTCAAATCACAATGCCAGAAGCCCGGAAGCTGAAGATCCTGACAGGGGCGGTAAGTATACTGTCCCTACCACTCTCCCTCCCCTAACCCTCCCTTAGTGGTGTCTAACCCTAACCTCCCCCCAATGGTGACTAACTCTTACCTCCCTCCCTGCACCCTAAACCTAACCCTCCCAGGGGGGTGCCTAAACCTAACCGCCGGGAAAACTGTGATACTTATCCGGATCCTTCATTCGAGACTCCGGCGCTCGGGATGCCGATGGCGGTATCCTGATCTCCTATCGGGATATCAGCGTCTGCATTTTGCCGAGCGGCTGGATTTCGGTGCTGGTGTTTCGGTGGCGGGCATACCGTCTGCTGGCTATTTATCTACATCTCGATGAACGATAGGAGGCTGTGAATAAGCAAGATTTTCTTTAAACTAGGGATGTGCGTGGACCCGCATGTTTAGGTTTGGGCTCTAAGTCATCATTGTGTTTTGGATCTGGATTTTTTTTAACAAATTTATACAAAAAAAGCTAAAATCATGTATTTTGGGCCTGTTTTTGTTCCTACAGTATTATTAACCTCAATGTGAGGATAGTGGGTTCTCTTATTCACCCAGATACAGAGCTGATGAAACTGAAGTATTGGTTTATTTTCTACCGCACAAAGAAATCGATAATACACAGACACAAGATTTAAATGTAGCAAAAATGCAATATACAGGTAGCAGTCCAGAGAGATCCAGTCCCTGTAGAGCAGTGATTCCCAACCTCGGTCCTCATGGCACACTAACGGTCCTGGTTTTAGTGATATCCATGATTGTGCACAGATGGTTTAATCAAAATAACTGAGATACTAATTAAGTCACTTGTGCTCAAGTATGGCTATCTCTAAAACCTGGACTGTTAGTTTGCCTTGAGGGCCGTAGTTGGGAACCCCTGCTGTAGAGGTTAAAGTTCCACAACAATTCCATGCAGGAGATAAAGACACAATGGGCCTGATGCAGAGGCAGATGCTCTTGCAATTTGCACGCAGTCTAAGCAATTGTTTGCCATTGCGCATGCTCAAAGGCAGCTGTGTGATCCCACAGTGATCGCCGTGCGAGCCCGCAGACCACGAAGGCCCATTGCAGATTGATTGAGAAGAAGTGAGCATTTGGGGCGGTAGACATGGGGTTCTTAAGGAAACGCAGGCGTGCCTGGGCATTTGAACGCCATTACATGGGCGTACATAAATTAGTCCCTGCGAGTGCATACGCAGCTCAGTGTGGCAGAAGAGCCAACAGGGCTGCGGCAGGGTAAAATGTCCACTGATGTCCTTCGATGTTACTGATATTTATGCATGCATGCAATCTCGCATGCAAGTATGAAGCCAGCAGTGGGCATCTTTATGCTCGGGTGATCTTTGCTAACATTAGCATATTTTCACAGCTGAGAGCGTGGGAATGCACGTTAGTGTATGCATTAGTGTCCACTCTGAATCAGGCCCACAGTTCCACACAGGAGAAACTATAACTGATTCCACACAGCAGTGATAGCAGATTAGTCCACACAGGATAAACTATTACTGATTCCACACAGCAGTGATAGCAGATTAGTCCACACAGGAGAAACTATTACTGATTCCACACAGCAGTGATAGCAGATTAGTCCACACATGAGAAACTATTACTGATTCCACACAGCGGTGATAGCAGATTAGTCCACACAGGAGAAACTATGACTGATTCCACACAGCAGTGATAGCAGATTAGTCCACACAGGAGAAACTATGACTGATTCCACACAGCAGTGTAAGCAGATTAGTCCTCACAGGAGAAACTATTACTGATTACACGCAGCAGTGATAGCAAATTAGTCCTCACAGGAGAAACAATCACAGATTCCACACAGCAGTGATAGCAGAATAGTCCACACAGGAGAAACTATTACTGATTCCACACAGCAGTGATAGCAGATTTGTCCACACAGGAGACACTATTACTGATTCCACACAGCAGTGATAGCAGATTAGTCCTCACAGGAGAAACAATCATAGATTCCACACAGCAGTGAGCAGATTAGTCCACACAGGAGACACTATTACTGATTCCACACAGCAGTGATAGCAGATTAGTCCACACAGGAGAAACAATCACAAATTCCACCCAGCAGTGATAGCAGATTAATCCTCACAGGAGAAACATTCACAGATTCCACACAGCAGTGATTGTCAGGACTGCGACTATTTCAGTACATAAAAATAGATTACTTTTTCCAAAGTTCCTTTGTGGTCGTTGGAGGAGCTATCCTGCTTGCTGGCGTTCTTCACATACAGGGAATAGAGAGTTACAGTAATCATCTGTTTCCAAGGTGTTGTCAGGTTGTGAGATTCCTAGATTGCTCATTATTTCAAACCTGATTCCATTTGGGTCACATGTTCTGAACTTCCTATGGATCACAGACCTCTAGTATAAAGCCTGTTACTAACTGTGTCTCAGTGTCTGTGCAATGTTACTTTCAGGTCTTTCTTGGACTCCTGCCAGATCCTTGCGGTGCCTGTGGGTTGCTTTGGACTTAGCTATATCTCCAATCATGTTCCAGCTAAACTTGTGATGCCAGTTACCAGCGGCACTACAGAGCTCAGCATAGCCATTGCCTAAGTATTGCTTTCTGTTCCACTGCTGTGGTTTCACCTTTTGCTGCACTATTTACTTTGCCTGTTGTCTCTTACTCCTGTGGACATCAAACCCCTCTTCGTTACAGTTGTCAACTGCACCGTTACAGTTATCATCACCGCATCATGGGGCTCAACCCCGTTCCGGATTCTGGTCACACCGCATGGCTCAACCCTGTTCTGGAACCACACCACTTCACAGGGCTCAACCCTGCTTCAATCTTCATTGCATCGCGGGGCTCAACCCCGCTCCGGATTTTAGTTACACCGCAAGGCTCAACCCTGTTCCGGAACCTCACCACATCACAGGGCTCAACCCTGCTTCAACCTCATCGCATCACAGGGCAAAGGTGGTGGAGGAAGCGGGATAGTCCAGCGGAAGCTAGGAGCTGACAGGCAGACTGGCAAACAGCAATACACAGGAACAGGATAAGCACAGAGAACTCCCTCTCAGCTAGGCTGAGATACACATTGCACCGGCAAAGAAGGAAGGCACTGAACCTTCCTAAATACCCCATGCCGTGCTGTTACTGGCCGGAGGGAACATGTGACTCACCTGGATTGGCCAGCCGCATCACATGGCCAGAAGACAAAATGGCGATGCCCATGCCAAATGGAATGGAGATGCTGCCAGGCCTTACCAGTGCAGAATGACAACAGACCGGCACAGCAATGCGCGCAGCCAAAGCCTCCTGCCAGACACCAGCTCCGCCACCAGACAGCCCGCACCACAACAACCTCACAGGTAACACCTGCCCAGCACCATGCTGAAATACCCTGGCCGTGACAGTACCCCCCCCCTTTTGGGGTGGCCTCAGGACACTCACCAGGCTTCTCCGGATGGGCAGAATGAAATCTCCTGATGATTGTGGGAGCATGGACATCACAAGCATCGGTCAAGCAACTTTCCTCTGGACCGTAACCTTTCCAGTCCAGCACATACTGTAAATGACCCCTGCGTAGACAAGAGTCCAAGACCTGGGCGACCTCAAACTCAACTCCTCTCTCCATCTGGACTTGAGGAGAAGCAGGTAGAGCATTATGGAACCTATTCAGAAGCAGGGGCTTTAATAAGGAAAAATGGAAGGAATTAGGAATTTTTAGGTGTGGGGGTAACTGTAAATGACAGACCACTGGGTTAATGACTTCTGTTATGGTGAAGTTACCAATGAAGCGGGATGCAAATTTAATTGAAGGAACTCTTAGACGAAGATTCCGGGTGGACAACCAAACCTGGTTTCCAACTTGCATGCGTGGAACTATTATTCTATTCTTATCGGCCTGGGTCTTATAGCGAGAGGATGCCTTCAGCAAATCAGTCCGTACTTGAATCCAGATGGCAGCAAAATTCCGCAAAATTCCGCACCATGTCCTCCACGTCCGGAACATCGAAAACAGGCAGGCTTTGGAATTCGGGAACACGAGGATGAAAGCCATAAACAACCTGAAATGGCGTTTGGTTAGTTGATAAGTGGTAGGAAGCATTATGTGCAAACTCGGCCCACGGCAGCCAGGCAGCCCAATTGTCCTGGGAAGATGTCATAAAGATTCTTAAGAAAGTCTCTAGATCTTTATTAACTCTCTCAGTGGAGCCGTTGCTTTGCGGACGGTAGGCCGTGGAAAAGTTTAACTTCACTTGAAGAACAGAACACAAAGCCCTCCAGAATTTTGCAGTAAACTGACTGTACACCATGGTCAGAGACAATTTCAGCAGGAAGGCCATGAAGACGAAATATGTGTTGGACAAACAACTGTGCCAGGTCAGGAGCAGAAAGTAACTTCTTCAAAGGTATATAGTGGACCATCTTAGAGAATCTGTCTATTACAACCCAGATAGTATTGAAGCCTTGAGAGACTGGCAGGTCTGTGATGAAATCCATGGAGAGATGCGTCCATGGACGTGATGGAGTGGGTAGTGGAAGCAATTCCCCAGCTGGAGCTTGTAGTGATGATTTATGCTGGGCACAGGAGGAGCAGGAAGAGCTAAAATCCATTATATCTGCCTTCATAGAAGGCCACCAATAGTGTCTTTTCAGGAACTACAAAGTCTTCCGAGTGCCTGAGTACCCTGCGAAGCGAGAGGAATGTGCCCAAGTGAGAAGCTGCTTCCTTAATTCCGGGGCCACAAATGATTTTCCTGTAGGAGGCTGAACCTGTAATGTGGCGTAAACTCTTGATTCCAAGACAGGGGTATTGCTTTGATTTTCAGATTGATCATCACAGAGGAGAGATCTCAATAGGGAATCAGCCTTCTGATTAAGTGCTCCAGACTAGAAGTTCAGGGTGAACTGAAACCTGGCAAAGAATATTGCCCAGCGGGCTAAACGAGGACTCACACATTGAAGGTTTTTGAGAAATAGGAGATTTCTATGGTCCGTAAATACAGTAAATGGAAAATTAGCACCTTCTAGTAAATATCTCCATTCCTTCAATGCCAACTTTACAGCTAGTAGTTCTTGCTCACCTATGGCGTAATTCCTTTCGGCAGGTGAGAATTTTTCGAAAATAACCCACCAGGATGGACTCGATTGTCCTCATAACGTTGAGACAGGACTGCTCCCACAGCTTTAGATGATGCGTCTACTTCCAACAAAAAAGGCCTGTCCAGATCTGGTTGTCGAAGAACTGGTGCTGAGATAAAGGCCTGTTTTCGAAGATGAAAAGCAGACTCTGCCTCAGGTGACCATTGGGCAGGATTAGCACCTTTGTGGGTCAAGGCTGTAATGGGAGCCAGCAATGTAGAAAATCCCTTAATGAAGCATCTATAATAATTGGCGAAGCCCAACAATCTCTGGATGGCTTTCAGTGTCTGAGGTTGGGTCCAATCCAGAATTGCTTGTACCTTCTTGGGGTCCATTTCCAAACTGGAGCCAGAAATAACGTAGCCGAGAAAAGGTACACTGGGCACTCCGAAGACACACTTCTCCAGTTTGCAGTAAAGGTGGTTCTCTATCAAACGGGTCAAAACTTCTTTAACATGTTCTTGATGTTTAGCCACAAAGGGTGAAAAAATCAGTATATCGTCCAGATAGACAACAACTGAAACATATAACAGATCCCGGAAAATCTCATTAACGAAACTCTGAAAGACAGCAGGGGCATTGCACAAACCAAAAGGCATTACTAAATATTCGAAATGTCCATCTCTGGTATTAAAAGTGGTCTTCCATTCATCGCCAGCTCGAATACGAATGAGATTGTAAGCCCCTCTCAGATCTAATTTAGAAAAAATGACAGAGCCCTTGACCCTATCAAACAACTCAGTAATCAGGGGAAGAGGGTATCGATTCTTTACAGTAATGTCGTTAAGGCCTCGATAATCGATACATGGTCTTAAACCACCATCATTCTTGCCAACGAAGAAAAACCCAGCTCTGGTAGGTGAAATAGAGGGGCGAATGAACCCCTTAGCCAGGTTGTCCCGGACGTACTCGGTCATGGCTTGAGTCTCAGGCAAGGATAGCGGATAGGTACGACCACAAGGTGGTATCTTATCAGCTATCAAATCAATTGGACAGTCCCATTCCTTATGAGGAGGTAAGATATTTGCTTGCTGCTTAGAGAACACGTTGGCGAACATCTGATATTCCTTGGGAATGGCAGAAGAAACTAATGGAACTGTCTTTCTTACAGGTTGAATTTTTGGAAGACAGGATTTCTGACAGTCCATAACCCATGAAAGAATCTGCATAGAACTCCAATCAATCTTGGGATTATGTTGACGCAACCAGGGTAGACCAAGAATAATTTCTTGAGAGGCCTCTGATATCACCAGGAATTTTAAGGACTCAGAATGAAGTGCCACAATTCGGACCAATACTGGTTGAGTCTCCTTGGTGACTATCCCGTTAGTTAGAGGACATCTGTCTATAGAGGTCAGAGAGATGGCATGATTGAGAGACAAACAAGGAATCTGAAATTTATCTATGAAACTAGATGCTATGAAATTTTTGGCTGCTCCCGAGTCAAGTAGAGCAGTAGCAACACAGGTTTGGGTTTACGATCCAAAGCTAGGGTAATTGTGAAATCTTTAATTTTGGAGACGGGCTCATAACTCCTAACTTGATATCTCCAGGGTCAGTTAGGATTTGGCATTTCCCAGTTTACGGGGGCAGGAGATCAGCAGGTGACCGGACTCTCTGCAGTACAGAAAGAGGTTCTTTTGCATTCTTCTCTGACGTTCTTCTTTGGAGAGGTGTGTATGATTCACCTGCATAGGCTCCTCTTCTGTAGGAGAAGGAATGGGACGGGTAGAAATGGAGGGAGCAATTGACCTTTGCCCGTCAGTTCTGTGTTTTTCAGCCTGACGTTCCCTGAAGTGTAGGTCAACTTTGATACACAATGAAATCATGTCATTCAAATTAGTAGGAAGCTCTCGAGTGTCTAGATCATCCTTTAGCCAGTCTGACAACCCATGCCAGAAGGCCGAGGTGAGGGCTTCCTCATTCCATTTGAGCTCTGATGCTAAAATTTGAAATTGCATGGCATATTGACTGACAGGACGGACCCCTTGTCTCAGTGTCATGATGTTTGATGATGCTGATACAGTACGCCCAGGTTCATCGAAAATCCTCCTGAGGGATGACACAAAGCCTGCGTAATTATCCAGAAGCGGATCTGAGCGCTCCCAGAGTGGGGAAGCCCATTCCAAGGTCTGGCCGGATAACAGAGAGAATATATAAGCCACTTTAGTTCTTGCAGTTAGAAAGTTGTCAGGCTGCAGGGTAAAATGTATGTCACACTGATTTAGGAATCCTTTGCAGAGTTTAGGGTTGCCATCAAATTTACTTGGTAAAGGAAGATGTAAGCAGGGAGATGATCTGCCTCCTGTATTCCCAGACGCTGATACGGATGTGGTTGCTGGTACTCCAGGGGTAGAAAAGGAAGTTTGTAAACTATCCTGTCACTTAGACATCTCTTGCAGGAATTGAGCCATCTGATGCTGCATGTTTTCCAGATTTTCTAAATGACCAGAAATGCACCGGAGCAAATCCACACCTGACTCCTAATCCATGGCCAGCTCCATGGAGCAGTGCAAACTGTTATGTTCTGGGTTGTTTGTGGACATGGGGTGGTAGCAGGGGCGATAATAGAAGTGGGTTTGAATATAAAACTAGGTTTTTTAATATGTGCTTGAGTATACATAAAATATGGCAGTAAATAAAAGTCCAGGTATATATAAACGTGCACTAGAGTTCTGTGGTGGGAGTAAAGGGTTAATGTCCAAGTAGAAACAATTAGAATTGTCCAGGTGTGCAGGTAGTGAGAGTGGAATAATCATGCAGGAAATAATAAGCCAGGTATGCAGGTAGTGAACTAAGGCAAATGAGCAAGATGTCAGCAGGCTCAGGCACTCAGGTATGGGCAAGGGTGGTGGAGTAAGCGGGGTAGTCCAGTGGAAGCTAGGAGCTGACAGGCAGACTGGCAGACAGCAATATACAGGAACAGGATAAGCACAGAGAACTCCCTCTCAGCTAGGCTGAGATACACGTTGCACTGGCAAAGAAGGAAGGCACTGAACCTTCCTAAATACCCCATGCCGTGCTGTTACTGGCCGGAGGGAACATGTGACTCACCAGGATTGCCCAGCCACATCACATGGCAAGAAGGCAAAATGGCGGTACCCATGCTAAACGGAACGGAGGCGCCACCAGGCCTTACCAGTGCAGAATGACAACAGGCCGGCACAACAACATGCGCTGCCAAAGCACCCGCCAGACATCAGCTCCACCACCAGACAGCCCGCACCACAATGACCTAACAGGTAACACCCTCCTAGCGCCATGCTAAAATACCCTGGCTGTCACAAATAAGCATTATGGTAAGATCTCCAAGTGTGTTTTTGAAGTCTCAGTGATACCCTTTTTGGGGTATATCATTTCCAGTTCCGAACTTCAGATGGACCCTGAGAAGTTAAAGGCTATTCAAGATTGGGTTTTGCCCACTTCATTAAAGTCTATTCAGAGATTTTTAGGCTTTGCCATTTATTACAGAAAGTTTATCAAAGTGTTTTCAATGATTGTAGCTCCAATTACTGCTATGACAAAAAAGGGGCTAATCCCAAAGTGTGGTCCCCAGAGGCATTGGATGCCTTTCAGACTCTCAAAGATGCATTTTCCGCGGCCCCCATTCTAGTTCAACCTGATGTTGAGAAGCCATATATGCTAGAAGTGGATGCCTCCACTTATGGAGTTGGGGCTATTTTGTCTCAAGTGGCTGCAGATGGGAGAACAGTGTCTTGTGGATTCTTTTCACAAAAGTTTTCTAGTGCTGAGAGTAATTACTCATTCGGGGACCAAGAGTTGTTAGCTATTAAGTTAGCTTTGGAGGAATGGAGATATTTATTAGAAGGTGCAAAGCATCCTGTTACTATTTTTACAGACCATAAAAATTTATTGTATTTGAAAACTGCCCATTGTCTGAACCCACGACAAGCTCGTTGGGCACTCTTTTTTTCTCGTTTTGATTTTGTCCTCAGGTATTGTCCAGGTTCATTGAATTAAAAGGCAGATGCACTTTCACGCTCCATGTTGGAAGAGAAAGAACAAAATGAGGTTCAAAGGTACCCTATAATAAACCCTCTGGCTTTTTCTTCAATTTTCATCTCTCCTGATCCTCCTCCTGGGATGATATTTGTGGCACCAGAGTTATGAGGTAAACTTCTTTCCTGGGCTCATAATTCTCATTTCTCTGGACATCCAGGGGTTCATAAAATGTACTCATTTTTGCAACATTCCTATTGGTGGTCTTCCATGAAAAAAGATGTCCAAGAGTTTATACGTTCTTGTTCCTAGTGTGTACAACATAAGTCCTCACGGCAGTCTCTAGTTGGTCCTCTCCATCCACTACCCATTCCCACCCAACCATGGACCCATCTTTCCATGGATTTTATTACAGATCTTCCTGAGTCTAGGGGGTGTACAGTTATTTGAGTAGTGGTGAATCATTTTACCAAGATGGCTCATTTTTGTTCTTTGGCTTGAATTCCATCAGCCCCCAAATTAGCACAAATATTTATCAAAGAGATATTTCATCTTCATGGACTTCCTTCTGAGATAGTGTTTGTTCATCAATGCGAGTCATTACAGTTTTCTTCTGCATATCACCCTTAGTCAAATGGACAAACTGAAAGAGTGAAATAGGAGTTGGAGACCTTCTTGAGAATGTACATTTCTTCTTCTCAAGATGATTGGATGGATTTCTTGCCATGGGCTGAGTTTGCTCATAACTTTCATTATTCGTCTGCTACAGGTGTAAGTCCTTTTTTTGCCAATTCTGGTTGGCATCCTCGAGTTCCTGAGCTTCAATCAATTCCTACAGTGGACGTTCCAGCAGCCAAAGCTACCCTCCAACATTTTTCTGGAATGGAGACAGGTACATAAGTGTCTTAGGAAAGCCTCTCATAATCATATGGTCTTTGCTGATAGAAAATTTTCGGCTGTTCCTAAATATTCTGTTGGGGATCATGTCTGGTTGTCTACTAGAAATCTTTGACTTAAAGTAACTACTATGAAGTTTGCTCCCCAGTATATTGGTCCTTTTTGTATTATAAAAATTATCAACCCAGTGGCATGTAAGTTACAGTTACCTCCAACTATGCATGTACCTAAATCCTTTCATGTCTACTTGCTTAGACTATTGATTCTTAATCGATTTCATGACAGCTTGCCTAAAGTACCTCCCATAACAACTGCTCGAGGTGTGGAGTTTGAGAGCGATAAGATTCTGGATTCAAGTAAGCATCAAAATCAATTACAATACCTTGTAGATTGGTAGGTTGGAGAAGAGATCTTGGATTAAAGACTCTGTAGTGATAGCAGATTAGTCCACACGGGAGAAACAATCATAGATTCCACACAGCAGTGATAGCAGATTAATCCGCACAGGAGAAACGATCACAGATTACACCCAGCAGTGATAGCAGATTAGTCCTCACAGGAGAAACAATCACAGATTCCACACAGCAGTGATTGTCAGGACTATGACTATTTCAGTACGTAAAGATATATTACTTTTTCCAAAGTTCCTTCATGGTCATTGGAGGAGCTGTCCTGCTTGCTGGCATTCTTCACATAGAGGGAATAAAGAGTTAAAGTGATCATCTGTTTCCAAGGTGTTGTCATGTTGTGGGATTCCTAGATTGCTCATTATTTCAAACCTGATTCCATTTGGGTCACATGTTCTGAACTTCCTATGGATCACAGACCTCTAGTATAAAGCCTGTTACTAACTGTGTCTCAGTGTTTGTGCAACATTACTTTCAGGTCTTTCTTGGACTCCTGCCAAATCCCTACTGCCAGGGCCGGATTATGGTCTGTGGGGGCCCCTGGGCAACAAAAATGTGGGGGACCCTATCAATAAAAGTTGAAAAAAAAATATATATATATATATACACACATATATATATATATATATATATAATTTTTTATTTTTTAAAACATGTATATGTAATATATATATATAAAAGACCATGGTGCAAGCAATTGAAATTCCAATCAACACATATCATTCTATATATATAAAAAAAATGATTACACACACATGCATATATATATATATATATATATACACACACACATATACACATACCACACACATACATACTGTGTGTGTGTGTATATATATATATATATATATATATACCACGTATACAAGAACCGGCCTTAAGCCCTATTTATTCTGGTGGTTTCTGGGCGGACATTTGCAGTTTGGTCGTGTGCCCTGTGACTCTGTGCCCTGTGACTCTGTGCCCTGTGACTCTGTGCCCTGTGACTCTGTGCCCTGTGACTCTGTGCCCCGTGACGAAGGTGCTGTGTGCACCGAAATGGCCGTCGGGCTATCTCCATACCACCATGGCTTCTTACCAGTTTTTGTAATATATTACCTTTATGCACTTGACGCATTTTCAAATATGTGACCCAGGGTACTTATTGAAGCCATTTGTATATTTCTAATACAACTTTTCTACTTTGCATATTATGCATTGTGTGCTGGTTTTTCCTTTTTGGATATACTACAATATAATATACACACACACATATACACACACCACACACATACATACTGTGTGTGTGTATATATATTTATATATATATATATATATATACATATACCACGTATACAAGAACCGGCACTCTGCTGGCAGCTGGCACCAACTGGAACTGACTGGGGTGCCTTCCTCTATGGAAACAAATGTCCATACATACTCCAATATGAACAAACAGGCTGCACTCCCAGGCTAGTGTAAAGATTGTTTAATTCACTCGTTTTTTACACTAGCCTGGGAGTGCCACCTGTTTGTTGGTATTGGTATATATATATATATATATATATATATATATATGTGTATGTGTGTGTGTGTTATTTTTTTTATTATATTTTTTAACACACATACAGTATATACCCAGACACTCCCCTCATTCACCACTTACCTCCCTCCTCTGTCATGCACCAAGGACACCCCAGCAGCACCCAATCATACATTCATCTGCAACACACAGTCCAGCCACAACCCTCAACATTCACTATCAGCACCCCCCATCATATACTGCACTAAAAAGACACTAACACCCCCCTCCTACATTAAAAATACACAGTTACCCCCCTCCTACATTAAAAATACACAGATACCCCCCTCCTACATTAAAAACACACAGACACCCCCCTCCTTCATTAAAAACACATAGACACCCCCCTCCTACATTAAAAATACACAGACACCCCCGTCCTACTTTAAAAACACACAGACACCCCCCTCCTACATTAAAAATACACAGACACCCCCATATACATTAAAAATACACAGACACCCCCATCTACATTAAAAACACACGGACACCCCCTTCCTACATTAAAAATACACAGACACCCCCATATACATTAAAAATACACAGACACCCCCCTCCTACACTAAAAACACAGAGACACCCCCTCCTACACTACCAGTAACGAGGCACCCCCCTACCTTCCGGCTGCAGTGTGCTGCTTGTGCTCCCTCCATGGTGTCCACTGACCTGAGCAGTGGAAGCAGGTCCTGGGCCCCGACCACCTTGTGCTTGTGTGTGGTCGGAGAAGAAAGAAGCCGATAGCTAGCCCGGTCAGTTTGAAAAGGGGGCAGAGCCAAATCGCGGGAGGGGCAGGGCCTAATTGCGGGTTGCGGCACTGTTAATAAACCATTTTTTGGATGTGGCTGGGGGCTGTGTGTGGGGGCCCCTGGACGACCGCCCCTATCACCCTGCCCTTAATCCGGCCCTGCCTACTGCACCTGTATGTTGCTGTGGACTTTGCTATATCTCCATTCATATTCCAGTTAAACTTCTGATGCCAGCTACCAGCTGCACTACAGAGCTCAGCATAGCCATTGCCTAAGTATTGCTTTCTTTTCCACTGCTGTGATTTCACCTTTTGCTGCACTATTTACTTTGTCTGTTGTCTCTAACTCCTGTGGACATCGAACCCATCTCTGTTACAATTATCAACTGCACCATTACAGTTATTATCACCACATTGCAGGGCTCAACCCCATTCCAGATTTTAGTCACACTGCAGGAGGAAGGACCAGGGTCCCCCAAACTCACTAAAGATTTCCATCTCCTAGAAGATCTTTTAAAAGCAGAAATGTGCCATTGGTTCTATAGTATCAATCTACAAAGATATATCAAACATAAAATAATCCCAAGGGGCTTAAGAATAGTCAAACAATCCATCTTTGAAGATTATGCTATTCTCTTGGAAGAGTGGCACCAAATTCTAGACCATTGCTTCTTCAAATTAATGGAACTCCTAGTTAAATACAGGAGTAATAAAGCTAAAGAAATAGAAAAAGAAATAGATCTTCTAAAAAATAAATTAGATCAATGTAAAAATCAAAAGGACTATGATGAAAAGGATCAAAATATTAATAAGAGAGTAGATGACTATGAGAAAATTTTGGTGGAAAATAAGAGGACAAAATTTAAAAGGGATCAGAAGGACTATAGAAGAGGTGAAATTAGGACTTTTAGTTAAGGAGTAAGACAAACCTCTAGACCCCCACCTTATTTGAAAACAGGGTATGAAAATAGGAATATAGGACGACAGAGATTGACCAACAAATTTATTCCACACACTCCCCCTCTACATAAAGTTACCCACACTAGACCAAATAGAGTATGTCAGTATTCTAATATAACCAACCCCAACTCCAATTTGGGAGCCAGATCAAAAGAATTTGAGCATCTAGCAGACAATCAGGGAAAACAGGGTAATAGGAATCAACAACATTTTTTATCCATGAGAAAGGACCTGAATTGGGGAAACCATCCGAAGAATTGGGGAAACCATCCGAATTCTCGGTTCCCAAAAAGATCAAGAGCGGAAAGAGTAGAGGATGTAGAGGAGGACGAACTATTCAGCACAAAAAGAAGAACCAATGACTATTAACTATTTCCAAAAGAGGAGTCTTCAATCTATCATCCAGAAAACTCAACACAGAGGAAATATCACTGCTAGGTAGGGGCCTTAAATTTGCAACTACAGCAGAACCTAATATGTTTGACCTCTTTGTCAAGCTTAACCGATTCACAAGATCCTTGTGCCGAAAAAGGTTCTTTTGCACTAAATCTTTGAAGAAAAACCAAGAAAAGGGTATACCCATCACTTTAGATCTACAAGATCAGGAAGCTCTGGGTGTACTCACAGAACTATCCGAGGAATCTACTATAGACCCCTCTGGTAGTTCAACTCTTCCTATTTATAAGATAGTAGATAAAAATATGTTTAAAATCTGAATTTTTTTCCCATGTGGACTAGAACAAAGAATATCAACTTGTTCTATAAGACAACAATGGATGACTTTAGGAACCTTTTCTAATAAAAATCATAATAAGAAATCTAATCTTAACAGATGGGAAAAAAGAGCCATGAAAAACTTATTTAAAGATAGTTCAATTATTATCATAGAAGCCGACAAAGGATGAAGATTAGTCATCCTCTATAGGGAAGATTATGTTAATGAATCTTTGAGACAACTCAGCGATGATCATTTCTATAAAATACTTAAATCAAACCCTACACAAGGTTTTCTGGATGATCTACTGAAGATTCTTGATAAGGAATTATTAGATGGGTTCATATCTGGGGAGGAAAGAAGATTCTTATTTAATCCTTTTCCGGCTATACCTATTTTTTATTATTTACCTAAATTGCACAAGTCCCTCACTAGTCCCCCAGGCAGACCTATTATTTCAGTTATTAATTCTTTATGTTCCAACCTTTCTTTTTATGTAGATAGTTTTTTACAACCACGTGTTTCCATTTTGAATTCTCACATAAAAGACACTACACATTTTTTGAAAATGATTCAGGATATAACATGGCAGGAAATGTATGCTTTTCTGACCCTTGATGTTTCAGCACCATATACAAATATCCCTCATGATTTAGGTCTGAAAGCAATCCATTCCAGATTGAATAAAGATGGAGATTTGACACAACCCCATATAGAGTTCATTCTAGAAAAAATCCAATTAATTTTAGAACACAATTATTATTTATTTCAAGAGGTCTATTATCTTCAAACCATGGGGACAGCTATTGGCACCAGGTTTGCCCTGAGTTATGCCAACCTCTATATGGGGGACTATGAGTCTCACCATGTGGAGGTTGGGCCTTATATGGCAAACCAGGTGCTCTATGGTCGATATATTGACAACCTCTTTATAGTCGGGAATGGCACTTCAGAAACCGCACTTTCTTTTGTCCGTCACTTAAATAATAATAAGTATAATTTATCATTCACTCATACTTTTAACACATGTGAAATTAACTTCCTGGATGTGACCCTACAAATTGAGAATAACAAAATTATTACCTCGAATATTCGAAAACCTACTGATGCCAATAATTATTTACATTTTCATAGCAGGCATCATATGTCATGGAAAAAGAATATACCTAAAGGCCAACTCTATAGAATCAAAAGGAATTGTTCCACTAAAGATATATTTGATATACAAGCTAAAGAGATGATAAACAATTTCAGGGACAGATTATATCCAGAACATGTCCTTAAAGATGCTCTAAAAGAGACAAATGATTTAGACCAACGGGGACTTATCTGCAGAGGATGCAATAAAGTTCAGAAACATAAACCTTTAGATGACGATTCAATACTCTTATATCCAGATTTAATAATTCTTCTAGAGATATAAAAAACATCAGAAAGAAAGAATTACTCTATTTTGAGATGTGATCCATTATTGTAGAACTGTATACCGCCAGAACTAAGGGTCATATTTAAGAGGAACATCAACTTAAAAATATCCTAGCACCAAACCATTTAAAATTAGACAATCCAAAAAACTCCAAACCAACATCTTGGCTACCTACTCTCCCAAAAGGTTTTTTCAAATGCGGAAAACAGCAATGTATTACTTGTGGACATATAATGAATAGTAAAAAGAGTGTAAAGTGTAAACAATACAGAGATGGAGATTGATATTAAACAAATTATAAATTGTGAAACAAAATTTGTCATTTATTTGTTATCATGTAGCTGTCCCTGTCTCTATGTCGGTAGAACCACATGCCCATTAAAAAAGTGGTTCTTGGAACACAGATGAAATATTATCAATCGGATGGAGAACCATAGTGTTCTAAGACACTTTTTAGAAAAACATCAAGGAAATCCAGCAGGTCTTCAAATTTTGGGGATTGAACACATCCCAGGCACCATCAGAGGCGGGGATAGATATACTCACCACTGCCAAATAGAACTGTATTGGATTTTTAGATTAAACACTATTTTTCCAGATGGTTTGAATGAAGTGGTTAAATTGAACTATATACGTTAAACTGGAGATATGTCGACAGTGGATTTTAGGGGCTATCTGGCCCCATCATTCATTTTCTACATATCTCTATCTAACCTAGATGCTCCAATCTTTGGTTCCCTTCTCAAAATGTTCACCTTCCATCATTATGTATAGGGTTACACCTATCGATTTAGACTTAGTGAATCATTATTATATGTTATTCCTGTTTTGAACTTCTCCTCATTAGTTTTCCACCTGGATTTATTATATATATATATTATATATATATATATATATATATATATATATATAGCACTAATCCACGGCCCTCACCATTCCTAGATTTGGGGTGCAACATGGTATGTGACCACATTGTTTAAATAGAAATCACAGGGGCTCTGCACTCACATAATAACTAACAATAATAATAATAATAATAATAATAATAATAATAATAATATAATAAACAGTGGGGTTTTGGTTCATGAATTGATCAATGCATTTAAGCTTGCAGCCTGCGTCACGGGACCCCACTTTACTGCAAGTCCCTACTCTATTGCTCAGAATTAAAACATGGACATAGCCATCACAATAGTGTTAAACTCATGCTATGCTATCAAGGTTTAAAGCTCACAGCAACTTTGCTTTTAAACGTGAGACAGTTACCAAGCACACCTTTGCAAAGCACCTAGGAAAACAGCTGACACAAGTTACATTAAACTAGTTAAAAGAGGTGAATGAGAAAAAGTGATCACAAAAATTATTAATTATAAAAATTAATCACAATAAACAAAAAGCACTAATCCATGGCACTCACCATTCCTAGATTTGGGGTGCAACATGGTATGTGACCACATTGTTTAAATAGAAATCACAGGGGCTCTGCACTCACCATAATAACTAATAATAATAAAAATAAACATAATAAACAGTGGGGTTTTGGTTCATGAATTGATCAATGCATTTAAGCTTGCAGCCCCCGTCACGGGACCCCACTTTGCTGCAAGTCTCTACTCTATTGCTCAGAATTATAATATGGACATAGCCATCACATTAGTGTTAAACTCAGGACATGCAGTAAAGTGGGGTCCCGTGACGGGGGCTGCAAGCTTAAATGCATTGATCAATTCATGAACCAAAACCCCACTGTTCATTATGTTTATTATTATTATTATTGTTGTTAGTTATCATGGTGAGTGCAGAGCCCCTGTGATTTATATATATATATATATATATATATATATATACATATTCATTTATCTATTTTTTGTATAGGACAATTGGGATCCTTACCAATTTATTTTCATTCACCATTTTTTATTTGTTGATTTATATATTTATTTATTCTTTTTGGTATGATTATATGTTTAGCTATATTGACTTGTGATTAAACCAATATTTATATACGGAGATATATGCAGCAGGCTAGCAAAACTTTAAGAAGATCAAAATAGTGGCCTTTCTTTCTCTGTGATCCATAATACATTAATATATGAAGATTTCTTAAAATTGACATAAATCATGTTCCACGATTTGTCCGTCTCTAAGGAGATTTAACAATTACGTCATCGGAGTATCTAACCACTACATTAGCGGTTCATAAGATAGAGACACTATTGCTGTCAGTGAAAGCCACTGGTCTAACTAAATTTAATCTGTCCATATCAACCAGAATGTGTCCACTAACTAGCTAGTTACAAGATGCCATGGTAACCAGCACGTCAATGCGGAAGCCCAACTACATATGTGGATCACGTGACCTTCACGTCACCATTAATGAATGAGTCCACATTACTTAGGATTCAATCACGTGACTATGCGCCAAGGACTACCATGACAACCGGGAATATATAATTAATTAACAAATTCTAATAAACTTTTTTATAACCCCCGTATTAGATAGAAGCCCAATATAAATTTTTAGTGGGATCGCGAATATGAGTAAAATATTGACATAAGTCTTGTCCCGCAATTTGTTTACACTTGTCTCTAAGGAGATTAAACAATTATGCCATCGGATTATCCACCCACCACGTGAGCGGACTATGTGTACTGAGGCGCTATTGCTGTCTGTTAGAGCCACTGGTTTAAATATAGTTATTTACCCCTAATGTCCAGAATTTATCCACTGGCTCATTTGTTATACTTGCCAGGGCAACTAGCACATCAGCACAGAAATTTAAATACATATGCGGATCACGTGACTTTTACGTCACCATTAATGAATGAGTCCATATTGCTCAGGATTTATTCACGTGACTATACGTCACAGGTTACCATGATAACCGGGACTATACAATATAATTTTTACATAACTACCGGATACAAGTTCAGTATAATTGCAAGTATGAATATATTTGTGTTTTACATTATGACAATTATTTAAAGTTGTTTTCTTGCTTTTATTGTTTGAATCGCTAGTTTATTTATGTGCATGTGGCAGATGTACTTTATTTGGGCTAGATTAAATACCCATTCACATGGAAGAGTTAACATGTGCAAACTATTGGCAATCAATAAGAAGGGTATTTATCAGATCGAAACAGACCCTGCTTCAACCTCACCGCATCACAGGGCTCAACCCTGTTCTGACTTCATTGCATCACAGGGCTCAACCCTGCTCTGACCTCATCACATCACAGGGCTCAACCCTGCTCTGACCTCACCGCATCACAGGGCTCAACCCTACTTCAACCTCAAAGCATCACAGGGCTCAACCCTACTCCGTCTTTCACTGCATCACAGGGCTCACTCTGCTCTGTATCTCCATCACTACAGGGTTCCACCCTGGTGAAGCTCCTCTATACCATCCTAAGGTGTTAGCCTCATACTGGACTTTTGGTTCCCTACCATATTAGCTCTTCTGTGTTAAAGACTATATATGGGGGGGTTCTCCTATATTCATTATTGCTTATGTGAATCTCAGTGTTGTTGAGACTTTATGTGAGACATTGCTATTGTATTTCTCCTGTGAATAAATTCTATTCACTTTTATTCCATGCTACCAAGATATCATGGAAAGGTCATTTTTAAAGCCACCCCAGTATATTGTGCCTAGTAGGCCTGCCTCCTCCCATGAGTCTCAAGTGTCAGCAGCCGTGACAGTGATAGCAGATTAGTTCACACAGGAGCTCAAAAACTTCCACACAGGAGTATCTGATGTAGAAGTACATACAGGCTGGTGATACGTTCCACTAATGTCCATGGCAGAGTCTTCTCCCTTAGCCAAAGTCAGTGACTAACGTGATGAGCTGCCCTGTGTGACCTCCTTTAAAACCTTCCAATTTCCCACAGTGCTCATGACCACCCAGTGGAGTTGTACAGTTTCCTGATTGGTAGGGGTACTTTATCTTGTCCCTTCCTCCTACCTCCCCCAGATATTATTTACATGAAGACCACATGCTGGCTTGGATCCATGTTGATTGTTAAAGTCCAGAGAGGAACAAAGAGTAGCAAATAGAGGGAACAATGACAGGGTAATTGGTTTAAATCTTAAGTGTCCCCTGTGGAGGTGAAATTGAACTCATGAGGTGCTTTTTCAGTGAGATGTTCCATTTCTCTACTGGTTACTTCCAGTGAGGCTAGATTATTACAGAATATAATATACTGGCTATTGCAAAAGCTCAAGTCCTGTGAATGAACACACATGTAAACATTTACACCAGCAGAAGAATAGTGATAAAAAGTGCTAAAAAGTTAATTAATCACTGCGGAGAATGAGACTGCACATTTCATTTCCTCACATTAAATAATATAAATTTCCAGTCATTTCCAGTTAATTTTGCCCACATCACAGCTCACAATATTGTTTTCACCCATATTGGCCAAAGGTTGCAGTGAGCTGATTGACTAAACTAAGCAAGGGAGCAGTGGCACAAACACATGGCAGTTTAAAAGATAATATAGCACATCTAGGAAAGATAGTGATACTGCAGTGGCAGACAGGATGAAAATTTAATATATACTAAATGCTACTATAGAATGTTTTCTTTAATCAAGAACTAGAGCAGAGGCTCAAGGCCAGCTCAGGTAAATAGAGGTGAAGTATTAGTGGAAGCCAGGTAAAGGATTGATTGATTGATTGATTAAATGATTGAAATGGAACAAAATATTAAAATACAATAATTCAAATGAAATTGATTTGATTGATTGATTAGTTCATTGATTGACTAATTGATTAGTGTTAATAATTAAGCAATAAAAAAGCAAATCAGAGAAATGAAAAGCATTGTTACAAAACAAACATCCAAAATGCCACAGAGGTTGATTCCTCAGGATTTAAGGCCTAGTCAATTTGAATAATTCATTATTAATTATATGATGTGATTATACTAGTCTGTATGTGCTGTGAAGCTGCAGGAAACAGGGGCCTACAGTATATGCCTGCAAGAGAAACTGGTGATGGATGGCATTGTAAGATACAAATCTACATGAATTCCCCTGTGAAGTATAGTAATATGCAGTACTCTGAATATCAAACACACATGATCTTGGCTAAGGAAATAACAAAAAGTGGTGGAAGATGGAATTGTCCGTGAGTCCTCACACCCAACCTTATCTTTTATATAAAAAGATACATGCACAATTTAATAAGCTAAGCACTTCAGCATCAGGGACTGCCACTCTTGTGGCTGAAGTGCTTGGTTCTTTTGGGCCCCCACAAAACAAGCTACCAATGGGCTTAATGTGCGTAACAGTATTGTTAATCATCTCTATGGCTGGAAGTTGTCAAATCAGTCTCAACCTCATCAGTGTTAACATCATCACACAATATTAGTTCATCTTCACTGGAATCTACGGTTAAGTCTATGTACTTTGTTGCAATTGGCAGCAAAGTTCTTCCTCATAGAATTTGTAGTTAATTTTTATGAACAACGTTTGTTCCATGTTGTTATGAAGTAGCCACCTACGCCGATCGATCAAAAGGTACCAGGCTATGCTAAACACTCTTTCCAAGTACACACAGCTTAAGTACACCAAAGCTAGTTTGTACAAGGGGCTCCAAACTGTTTTTTTCCTCCCAGTAATCAAAAGGATTGTGTGACATGCTAATTTGTACACTGCCTTTAAAATAATCCACGATTTTATTGATTCTTAGTGTATCAGATTGAGTCATGGTAGAGGTATCAAAAATTGTGAGCAATTATTTTAAGCCTGACCAGATGTCAAAATGGTGTTTCACTTTGGTGCACTGAGTTGACCCTCAACACCAGTGGGTCTCTTGGAAAAAGTTAGTTTTTCCTGGCAGCAGCATTTGCAGGAGAATCTGAATCATGAGACGTCATCGTGTCATGTGCCATTTGGGCTGACAACTTGCTGTCAAGGAGATCTTTGCATCTTTTAAGATCTGTGTCTGTTGGATCAACCATGTTTGCCATAATGTAGTGATCAATTTGCAAGATGTTGACAGTCCTGGTGAAGCAAAGAAAGAACTTGTTCTTCAAGTCCAACATACTTAGCAGAATCACTTTAGTTTCTATAATTGTATTTCTAGTAGTTTTAGTTTTATTAAGGGAATCATCTGACTTAGGCAGTGTCTGAGTTCAGTGTATTAGTTACTACTTTAAATGGTTTCAATAGCTTGAATACAGCAGGGAGTATTCTCCAGTGTGCTGTACTTAGGCACATTTCCCCTCTTCTCTCTGTGTTAACACCAAGTTAATTGTTCGAAAAACTGTAGTTATAAAACAAGTTTATTTAAAGTCGTCATAATAATATTCTTATGTACGTGATGGGTTACTATATTAATATGATAAAATGCGTATACAATGAGAGATTGTATCTATTTGATAGCTAAGTTAATATAAAAAAATAACCTTTTAGTTCTCTAGAAAGACTCCCCTTGTGTTATATTCATGGTCCTAAAATCATTATGAATAATATTTGTTACATTAGATATATGACATATATGAATGAGATGGGTCGATTGAACATTGTACACTAGGTAACCACGGTGGACATGGAATCTATAATAACTTTGTGGGCAGTCTACATAGGAAATATGAAAACCAACAGCAGACTAGATAACCTTGATGTACTAGAGAATTGCAAGCAACTGAGTGACTGTATACTAATACTAAGTAAAAAAAAATGTGTATTAATAAATTATTAGATCATTTGAACTTATAAATTAAGTAATAAGGATACTGCGGGTTACTGTGATCAGGATAACAACAGCGGGTTACTATGGCAACTTCTACCCACGTTGATAGAATGGACAATAATCTCCACATAAAGGTCACATTGCATGTGACTGTGAGATGATTTAGCTTTGTTGGTTACTTGGTTACTTGTTGCTGGCCATTCTAGTCACAACACATGTGACCATGACACGATATAGCATTGTGAGCTATTAGGTTACTTGTAACTGCCAACTTCAATCACAGATTGCCAGGTCACTTGTAGCCGCCCACTCTACCCATGTGACTATGACGCAGTGTAACATTGAAGGTTACTAGGCTACTATACCGCTGTCTATATGTATGAGATCCTTAGATCACATGACTGTCATGTGATCGCAAGAGGAATTAATAAACGCAGTATTTTAGATGTGGTAAATACGCTTATTTATCTAGGATAGGAATAAAAACTACACGCATCAAACTGCTATTCACTAATATAGTTACTATTATATTAGAGCTGTGTAAATAGTTTCATTTTAAGCTGTATCCCACCGCAGCTCTCCCAGGTGAATACTGTTGTGGTAATCAGAGGGGGGTATCTATATCGGTTTGCTTTTGTGGAAGACACCTATTTCCTCTGAGGAAGCTGTCTACCAGGGAAACGCATTAGGTGGTACACCACTGTGGCTACTTTGGACAGGAGGTAGTCAAGAAGCCGTTGGTCAAAATGCCAACCACCAGCTTCCCGACTTCGAAAACCCGGCAAGGGACTAATTATAGGTGTCAAAATCCCGACGCCTATCATTATTCACCTGCCTAAATCCCGACGCCGGACATACCGAATGAAAGTAAGCTGGACATCTTGAGCAGACAGCCGCAGGGGGGAGGGTTAGATTTAGGGGCTTAGGATTAGGCACTCCCCCAAGAGGGTTAGGGTCAGGTTATGGGAAGGGGGGGTTATGGTTAAGCACCCCTGGGGGAGGTTAGATTCAGCACCCCCCCAGGAGGGTTAGGTTTAGGGTGCGGGGAGGGGAGGTTAGATTTAGGCACCCCTGGGGGGAGGTTAGGGTTAGGCACCCCAAAAGGAGGTTTAGGGTTAGGGGGGAGAGGGGAGGGTTAGATAACTTACTTACCTCCATCGGTATCTGCAATCTTCGGCATTATGGTGTTGGGATTACAACCGCCAGGCTTACGTCCGGCGGTAAATCATATCACACCCCTTTGTACTATCACACCCCTTTGTACTATCTGTACTGGATATACATTCCTGTGATCTCTGCAAACCAGATAACTTAAGTCCTACACCAGTCCACATTTCATCCTCGTGGCATATTTCTTTTCAGCTTAAACCTGCACAAGCTGCAGCTAAGTACATCAACTGCTCTGAAAACTCTTTATGGGTCATTCCATATCAAGTGGACCAGGGGCCCCCACTTGACCATGTCTGATCTTGTTGAAATTTTCCATGAAGGTTGGTGTATATGTCGAACTAACTTTAGTAAAGTTTGAGTTCACGGTATGCATTAGTAGTGGAGTTGTGGCCCTGGTAGTGGAGGTAGGTGAAACTGTCACCTACTCCGCAGTGCACAATCAGCAATGTAATTGCTGTGGCAGATCTATGAGAGCAGAGGTTGTGAAAGTGCACAAGCTTATACAACTTTTGATGCTGATTTCAAAAATTTCTGCCTCAAGGCTTACAAAAAAGTATTATTTTGAAAGTATAAGGCCAAATTAGGCCAACCAAGAATTGATAAATGCAGGTTTAAAGATGTGGTAAATACACTTATTTATCTAAGAAAGGAATAAAAACTACCATAGCAATTACTTGAACATTACTGATTGTGCACCACTGAGTCGTTGACAGTTTCACCTACCTCCACTATCAGGTAGTCAATTTATTAATTAAACATATACTATACTTTCTAGCACCATTTATTTATGTTATTTTCAAGTACGTTAATGTATTTGCCATCACTTCTAAGTCATAGAAAAACTTGGCTGCAGCAAAAGGCAAGGACAGAATTTGTGAGTACTTTTGTTTTCCGATATTAACTGTCTCTGGGTTTGTTTGTCTTTGAGGATTGTTATATCGAGATACGCCCCCATGGAACATCTGATTCTGATTAAATACCTTAATTTGATCCTTTGGATGTTTAGATCAGCCAGGGACTTTGTGTCATGACTACAATAAAGTTTTCTGGTGGAAACAGGATGACACAGGTATTATTGCCTTCGGCTACAAAGATATTGAGTTCACAACTGCCTGCTAGGGTGCAGCCAAATACATCCTCACAGTGGCATTTTTAGTGGCCTCACCTAGTTCTCCTGGTATCTGGTGTTATACCTTTAACAATGACCAGTGCCCCAGTAGGGCACTGTGCAATTTTGGACTCCTCTGATTGCATTGCTGGGAAACTCACCCTACCATGGATTACACCTGTGTAACATGGTACACCTGCTGGATATGCAGCTAGATGTAGCAGTGTGGTGATCCATCTCTGGTACATGTGGGAGACATTGGCATGGTAACCTAAAAGGCTGGATATGGAGATGTTGCAGCATGGTTTAGTGAGAGCTTCCAGCTGCCTATTTCTGGGGTTGTTCCAGCAAGTACCTCCTGGAATCTTGTGTTTTTACTTACCCTAGCTAGTCAAAGAGAACATTATGCAGGGATGCACATGGTTTGGCCATTTGCCTCTCCTCTGCAGGTGGATATAAAGCTCTTCCAGGTCAGTGTCTTCCCCAAGAAAATAAAAACAGAAATAATAGACAGCGCTAAAATGACAGGGTTTAATAACATAAATATTACATAGAAAATTTAAACAATCACTAAAGATTAATAGAAAAGACCGGCCGGTATTTTACTCATGAAATTGTCAAATATTGGACCATAATATAGATAAAAATGATCTATAAAAATAACAATCAATACTAAAAAGTATCAATAGAAGGATATACTACCTGTGATACAAACAAACATGACAGACAAACATGTATAAATATTAGTATAAATTAAATTTAGCAGTCAATACTGCAGAAGCCACGCTGGTTGGTGTGCCAATATACTTGCGGGCCTGGGTGCAAGCCCACAAAAAAAGAGTCTTAAGCTTAGACTTTATTCATGCAGATATAATGTTAGTCTCTGTCCAAAGCAAGTGGTTAGTATGCAAGTCTTTTTTGAAATAACTCCACATATATATTGACAAAAAGTAGTTAGTAGCAAGCATGCATATGTCCAGGCTTACAGCATATCACTCACAAATACGATGTTTGTATGCATCCAAGGTGTTTAGAAATGCACATCTAGCCCAATCATAGGGCATATAAATCACTCCTCAGTGAGGACGTGAGCCAATGGAGATATATGCTTAGACTCTATACATACAGATATAACGTTAGTCTCTGTCCAAAGCGAATGCTTAATATGCACGTCTTTTTGAAAAAATTCCACATATATTGGCAAAAAGTGGTTAGTAGTAGGCATACATATGTCCAGGCTTACAGCATATTACTTGCAAACAAAATGTTTGTATGTATCCAGGATGTTTTGTAAATGCGCATATAGCCCAATCATAGGGCATATAGATCACTCCTCAGTGAGAGCGTGAGCCCATGGGGATATTCCCCTTCAGTAAACTGGAGTCCCGGCTTAGAAAAAAGGGGGTCCTGTACTCACGATACTCCCGGGAGATAATTGTGTAGTACAATACCAGCTGGTCCTTGAAAATAAAATGTGACTTTACGCGTTTCTCCGCCTCCTCAGGATTCAGTGGCTTCCTCAGAAGTGTACAGACTCGGTCTGAGTCTTCCGGTTTTTATATCCCGGGCACTGACGTCATACGTATGCGTCATGCGTCTCAATTCAAGCCTCATTTTCGCAAGGGGCCATGTGAGTATTATTTGGCTCCTTTGTGTGTAAATCACCAGTTTCAAGCATTCCAGCATGATATTTGTTTGCATGTCATTGCCTACGAGTGGCTGATTTTAATGTAGACAGAGAACCTGACTTTGTGTATTATAATATGTCTTTGCCAGGATTCATCTGCCCAAAAAATACATCAGAAATTTCAGAGTAAAGAGTACTATTATTTCTATTTCTACAAGGATGTAATTAAGAAAACTTAACATACATGGATAATCTACATCTCCCTTGCTCGTATATCTATTCTTTATACATATTGGATAAGAAATAATCTTAAAATATCTTGTGTATATAAAGAAACAGAAAATACATTTGTTTAATAAAATAAATATAACATAATAAACCATAAATCATAACTAATCTAATGATATTGGAACCTAATAACCTAAAGTAGCCATTCATCTATCTCATTCAAGAAAGAGGATATATTCCTAGGTACATATCTCAGAAATGACTACCAATTCAGTTGAAGGAATATTAATAACTCATTAAGAAATAAAGAGTGGGGGAAAAAACAAATAATTCTATAATTACTAACCCATAAAAAATAAAAAAATTCAAAAAAGGGGGGGGAAACTAGCTATATTACTCAGGAAGGAAAAAACACTTATCAAAAAATGATAATGGATAAATGTATACATATGCATACACGCACACACATACACACATGCATATAAACACACATACACACATATATATATATATATATATATATATGTGTATATGTATATATACACACACATGCACATGCACGCGCATGTACACACATATATACACATTCCTCAGCTACGGGATCTACATAATACAAATGGGCAGAAACCCCCTGGTCCAAAGGGACCTCTGGTAACCTGGGCTTTAAACCCCAATTGCACCATACAACCCTAACAATAGCTAAATTGATAATTGAAAATTATAGTATCATTATAAACATATTAGTTCTATATATCATCAAAAATAACCAAACCCAGTCCAAAAGTGTCACCCAAATCACATGTGGTCACTAGTCATACATTATTTAGTTCCACTGTGTTGTTAAGACCACCTGGTATCAATGTGCTTAACCTATATATCCAAAAGGCTTCTCTCTTGCAGAGTGTTCTAAATCTATCACCTCCTCGACATGTCATTTTTATCTGTTCTATCGCTTTAATTCTTAAATCTTTTAGATTTGATTTTTGATACTGAGTGACATGTTTTGACAGTGGATGTGTCTTTATCCCCTTAATGATATTCCTACGATGTTCCATGAAACGTGTATGTAAGGATCTGGTCATTCTGCCAACATATTGACTGCCGCAACCACATGTAATAAGGTAGATCACAAAAGATGAGGAGCAATTCATAAACTCCTTTATTTTGAAACAGTCTTTATTTACATTTGAAGTAAAATCCAAACTTTTTTTCTCTGCCTGCAAGCATGTACCACATGTGGATTTTCCACATCTGTGGAAACCAGCTGGTCTTGCTGGAAGCCATGTGTTATCTCCTATTTTATATTGAGCCTCTCTCCTAAAATGGCTGGACACTAATTTGGACTTTAAATTTTCTGCTTTCCTAAAAATAACCCGTCCTACTGGGTTAATTTCTTGTTTTAAATATTCATCCAGTAAAAGTAATGGGGTATTATTTCTAATAATTTTCTTAATTTCCCAAGCATTACTATTAAATTGTGTAAGGAAAGACATAGAATATTCTTCTGTTTCAGTGCCCTCAATTTTTTTATAATTTTTATATGCATTACCCTCTAGAAGCAATGCATTCCTATCAATACCACTAACCTCATCATATGCCAAATTCAGGACATCCTCAGAATAGCCCTGTTCTGAAAGAGCCTTCATGAGCATATTGGCTTGGATTTTAAAATTTGCCAGAGTAGAGCAGTTACGCTTTATTCATAACAATTGGCTTTTTGGAATATTATTTTTCCATCTCTTATCATGTGAACTGTTATAATTAAGATATCTACTCTGATCGACTGGTTTGATATAAGTCTCTGTAACTAATGACCCATCTTTGACAGTTAAAGCAATATCCAGAAAATTTATAGAATCCATACTGTAAGAAAAAGTGAATTTTAAACCAAAATAATTCAAATTCAAACTCTCTGTAAACGCAAGCAGTGATTTTAAACCCCCTCTCCAAATAATAAATAAATCATCTATATATCTGCCATAGAGGACAAGGCTCACCCCAAAGCCGCCCCCCCAAACATGTTGCTCCTCAAAGAGCCCCATGTAGAGGTTTGCGAAGCTAGGGGTGAACCTCGTCCCCATGGCAGTCCCCAGTGTTTGTACATAAAATACATGATCAAATAGAAAATAATTGTGAGATAAAATAAATTTTATGGAATCCAGTATAAAAACCCTCAAGGTATGTGACAATGTGTCATCACTCTTTTAATAATGATCTATAGCACTCCACTGATCTCCACTGAAACTGCCCTCACAAAAGTCAGCAATGACCTCCTTGTTGCCAAATCCCAAGGCCACTACTCTCTTCTCATTCTCCTTGATCTCTCTGCTGCTTTTGACACTGTGGACCACACTCTCCTGCTGAATATCCTTCACTCCCTTGGTCTACGTGAAACTGCCCTCTCCTGGCTGTCATCCTACCTCTCTGACCGATCTTTTTCAGTTTCCTCTCACGACTCCTCTTCCCCCCCACAGCCTCTTACAGTAGGTGTTCCCCAAGGTTCTGTTCTTGGTCCTCTCCTATTCTCCCTCTATACTTCCTCTCTAGGTGAACTCATCAGCTCTTTTGACCTCCATTATCATCTCTATGCTGATGATACTCAAATCTACCTTTCCTCCCCTGATCTCTCCCCCTCTCTTCTGATTCGTATCTCCAACTGTCTCTCTGCTGTCTCTTCCTGGATGTCCCAGCGATTTCTTAAACTTAATATGTCTAAGACAGAGCTAATCATCTTCCCACCCTCCCACATCACCTCAATTCAAACTATTTCTTTATCAATTGATGGAATAACTATCTCATCTAGTCCCAAGGTGCGCTGTCTTGGAGTTATCCTGGACTCATCCCTCTCCTTCAAACCACATATCCAGAACCTTTCACAGTCCTGTCGTTTCCATCTCAAAAATATTTCTAAGATCAGACCCTATCTCACCCAGGATGCTACTAAAACCCTCATACACTCACTGGTCATCTCCAGATTGGACTATTGTAACCTCCTCCTATCTGGCCTCCCCAAATCCCATCTCTATCCTCTCCAGTCTATCCTTAATGCTGCTGCTCAGCTCATCTTCCTCTCCAAACATTCTGCATCTGCCTCCCCTCTCCTACAAGCCCTACACTGGCTCCCCTTCCCTTTCAGAGTCCAATTTAAGGTTCTCACGCTCGCTCACAAAGCCCTCACCCAATCTTCTCCCATATACATCTCTGATCTCATCTCCCTTCACGCTCCTCTCCGCCCTCTTCGCTCAACTAATGCACGCCGCCTTTCATGCCAGCTGATTACTTCCTCCCACTCCCGCCTCCAAGATTTTGCCCGCACTGCTCCCCACCTCTGGAACTCTCTCCCACTCTGCATCAGACTCTCCACCTGTTTGCAATCCTTCAAACGGGCTCTCAAGACCCACTACTTCATCAAAGCCTTACAGCTATCATTCTAACTCCTTGCTACGTGCTCCTTCATCCCCATCTGTGTCAACCCAGTTTGTCTTCCCCCACCTTTTTAGAATGTAAGCTCTCATGAGCAGGGCCATCTACCCTCTTGTGCTTCTCCTTACTATAGTGTAATTTACTTCTTACTCACCACTAGGGCACCTAACACTTGGTTGCTTATGCTCTGTTGCTTATCTGGGTGATATGGTCACTAATGTAGCAATATATATTATCCATGTCCTGTATTGTATTGTTCTGTAAGTCACTTGTATACAATTTGTTTTTGTACTTTGTAAGGCGCTGCGGAACACTTGTGGCGCTATATAAATAAATGATAATAATAATAATAATAATAATAATAATAATAATAATTAATGCCCAGATCATGTGGAATGTTTGAGTAGAGAGATTCTACATCACAAGTGAGTAAATAATCTCCAGGTTGCCAAATTATATTATTAATTAAATTTAAAAAATGCCTTGAGTCTTTTATATAAGATTTCAATTTTGTCACATGACTCTGTAAAAAGTGATCTACAAAAAAAGTTAAATTATTTGTGAGGGAACCCACACCCGAAATAATAGGACGACCTGGAGGTGATATTAGTGACTTGTGTATTTTAGGTAAAAAATTAAAAGTGGGTGTAACCGGATGTGAATTAAACAGAAAATTCAAAGTTTCCTTAGATATTACCCTCTCCATCAGAGCTTCATCCAACAATACCTTAAGCTGTTTTTGGAAAAGAACAGTAGGGTTCTCATTTAGCTTCCTATAAAATAATTTGTTGTTTAGTTGTCTTAATGCCTCAGTAATATAGTTCGCAGTATTCAAAATAATGACCCCCCCCTTATCCGCGGGTTTGATGGTTATATTTTTATCCGCATATAAGGATTTTATAGCCTTTCTTTCACCATAATTTAGATTATCTCTCTGTTGTTTTTTTTTCCGCACATCCGATTGTTTAAATTTTCTATGTAATATTTATGTTATGAAACCCTGTCTATTTAGCACTGTCTATTATTTCTGTTTTTATTTTTTTGGTAATAGGTAAGGCATAGACCTATTTTTAGGATAGCAGCTGTGGATGGGATTTAGACCTTGTTTTCAAATACCACTTTACATGTGTATGGTTTAGAGCGCTTAGTTTTTGTACTTTTTTGATTCTTCCCCAAGAAGGCTCTAACATGGCCCATTGCAGTACCACACCTACCAGTGGTGATGCTCACCCCATGGTGCCTGTGCAGCACAATCTTATATAGTCCAATGGCCCTCTGTAATTATCCAGCCTGGGATAATTGCCTAATTAAGCAGATGTGGGCTACACCTGTGTTTCCCTGATTTATACCTGCTTCACAGTGCTTCCCTTGTTAGATTATCTTGTCAGAACCTATATGTCAGATCTCAAGTGTCAGCACTTCCAAGTCTGATGCTTATTCTGTCCTCTGGCTCCAGGCTACAGTTATTAAATGTTAATATATTTCTGCACAGACCCTGCCTCATTACAGTGTCTGTATCACTGCAAGTATTCAGCATTCATGACATGTTAATTGCAAGTGTTCATAATTTATCTCTGTGATTGCTTCTCTGCAAATATATTCAGCATTCACTAAGTGCCTGTTTCTCTGCAGTTGATCCACTACACTTCTGTGTTTATCAAAGACTCCTATTAGTGTATCTCTTCTTCCATTGTTTTATCTAAAGTACCTGTTTCAGCAATTGTCCCATTCATAACAAGTGTCTGGATATCAACAACTTTGCTAGTATACCATCAACTGTAGGTGTCTGGTCTCTCTGCTCTGGGTTCCTGTTAGTGAAGGCTACTGCTCAGTTCAGGTTTTAGTTCCAGTTCTGTTTCCAGTGTGCATGATCCAGGTACATCTGTATGTCAATGCACAGACCTGAGTCCCTCATTTCTGGCTTCAGCACTAAGTACTGAGTTCTTGCTTCCAACTGTAGATTATCCAGTCCTGTTTTTCCTGAGGTCTTGTGTCCCTGAGTTCCCAGTAGTGGATGCCTGCTCCTTGTCCCTGGAATCAGGCTCTGGGGTTGAGTTCAGCATGATCAGTTTCAAGTCACTCTACCACAGACTCCAGTTCTGTACTCCGGTCCAGTTTTTGGTCTCGAGACCTGCCCTATTACCTAAAGTTCCAGAGTGCTCTGCCCCTGTTTTCTGCACATTTGATCTAGACATGTTACCCTGGACCTTACTCTTACTGTAGATTCTGTAATTCTCGACAGCCGCCTATTACTGTGATTTCTGTACTACACCCTGTGTGTGTTAATAAACTATCATAAAAAATGTGCCAGGCACAGAGTAAGTTTAAGCTAATTCAAAATCTTTCTTATCTTGCTGGTTCATCATTTAATGATGTGATTTCATAGGAATTGTGTCATGTTTGGCACTAGTTTTTTGATGGTGCTATTGCTGTGATTAAGTCTCTAGGTACATATGGCTGCATTGTTTGGCAAGATTAATATTGAGTTGACCTTCCACTTTTTGTCCTTTAAGATTTATGGAATTCTGTTCAGAAGATTGCTGATAAACAGTATAGAATAATTGCTGTCTATGGGTTGCTCCACCTTGTACATTTACTTTCAGCTTTTTAACACCTTTCTCCATTGATACATCGTCTTGGGTAATGAGTGATATGGTGTAGAGTGGGCACAACCTCAATTACTTCCTTTGTTCCAGGTTAGTTGAATTCCTCTGCTTGGCCAACCGACACTCCTAGTGGTTCTGTCTTTCTCATCTTGGTACAGGCATGGTCAATAGGCTATCATTATCACCTCCTTATCAAAACTGATACTTTGGCATGCTGTTGCTGCCTCCCTTCCAAGAAATTTGGTAATTTGTGCACCGTCATAGCTTCTGCTGCTGTGACTGGTGAGTTATTTTGCAACAAGGAATACAGGGCCTGATTCAGACCAGGACGCTAAGCCGCAAATGCATGCTTGCAGCTTGCAATGACGCACAATGTCATTGACTCTGGCTTATCTTGCTATTTGGCCACATTCCAGGGGGAAGGGGGGGCATCATTGGTTCATGCAAATGGTGACAAAAAACAGTTTGGTTGTGTATTACAGTGTTTTATTCTTTCATTGGGTGTCTTACAGAGATTTGGATTGGGGCTACTATATCCACTGCCTTTGCAGGGTTCTTTGTGTAGAATAAACAGGTGGTTGAGACCCCCCATCCATTTGGATTTCCTTCCATTCGATTATGGGGAACCCTGGATGAAATCATGTCTTTATTAAAGAGGATTTCATCTTATCCATATGTTCCAGTCAAGACATGTATCGTGTCCATCACTGCAACGAGACCAGTCATAGTTATTGTTGGTGACCTCACTTTTATGTCTTGTCATAGCATCAGACCAAAAGCAAGACAAGGGGCTTCACAGATTGCTGGACTCTGACCCCACAGTGCGCATTGCGGAAACTTCATGTGGGGGTCAAATATGGACCCACATAACATTAAAATATGGTTATTGATTACTGTAATTAAAATAAAGATATGGGATAATCTGTCAGATCCTGAGGTGTATCTCTAGTCTTGTTACTGATCCTGTAATCCATCGTATGGGTGACACACAGTCTGGGCAAATATACACATACATTCGGACCTTGGGCCTGATTCAGACCCACTCGCGAGCAGCTGTCCGCTCGCAAGTGGGTCGATGTTCTGGACTGAGCATGCGCACGACGGAGGGAGCTCCGTCGTGCGCATGCACCAGACGCGATGAGCGAAGGAAAGTCCTTCGCTCGTTGTGTCTGATCAAAGGGGGCGTGCTGTCGATGTTGTTTGACAGCACGCCCCCTTTGGTAGGCGTGCCGGGGGCGTGCCACCCTGACGGGGGCATTCCCACGGGAACGCCTCCCGTCAGAAGCCGGCCCACTGACATCACTAGTGATGTCAGTGGGAGTGATTTTGGCTCTGATAGAGCCAAAATCACTCCGGAGCTTGCGGTTGAAAACCTCAACCGCAGGCTCCGGCTCGCAGTTTCGATGATCGCGATGGTCACGACCATCGCGGCCATCAAAATGCACGCTCGTATAGCCTGTGGGTGGTGACCCACAGCTATACGAGCGTCCAGGAGGACGCTCCATTTTCATGGAGGCCGGCCCTCATTCAGAGCATGCGCTCTGCTCAGAGCGTATGGCTCTGAATGAGGGCCCTTGTGTCCAATTATTATATCATGTGGATAGAAGGTTTCTAAGACCCTGAGGTGATTATTCAGGGGACATAAAGGGTTGACTACCTGGCACCCATAACAAAATGTCCAATACACCATAAAAAGTCAGGTTTCTTAGTATTTTTTAGAATATGACCCAGATCTCACCGCTCCCCCTCCTCCCTTCGGTGAGGTCTAATAACAATATTACTCATAAAGTGTTGTTTATTCCATAGCTTATAGTAACATCACTTCTAGTTCTCTATGGGGCTGATTCTGATTTGGATGTGTCTACGGCAGCTTTTCCATATGGCGATGGCAGCCTACTTACTTACTTACGCCAATTCAAGTATCCGCCCATATATGCCGGACATCAGTGCATCTGCATGTACAACGCCATCCCACCTACTGCTGTTTTTAAGTCCACATCCTACAACCGTCATTAATAGTATCTGAACTTATGACCACTTCATGCTGGGTGGAAAAGATACTTCTGACACAGGGGCCCCATCTCCATCTGCAAACTATGGAAATCAGTTTACATGCCCACAACCCTTTAATGATCCCCCCACTAAACTGGACAGTTCCATGCGTCCACATGGTTACCACTCAAAAACACCCATTTCATGTCAAAGATGCTCCATTTACCTATGATTCAACCCATACACACTCCGTCCATGTGGATATATGCCTTGTCAGGTGCATGCACTGTCAGTGATTTCTTTCTACGACACATGAGCTGTATGCAGATATCCGTGAGACGCTTCCATTTACCAATTCCAATTATCTCCGACTCAGAATCTGGCCCTATGGCTGATAAATATACCAAGCTATGTATAGCTGCACTAGAGCACTGCATGAGAGTGTGTTACCCACTGACGCACGGATTCTTACACCCAGTAATCTCAGTAGAAAGAATCCCCTGAGGACATCACACACTGGCGATGGAGCGTAGTTAGCGTTCCTCCTCCACATCTGTTTGTTGTCACATCTGAAGTGGGAAGAGGACCCAGACTTGGTGTAGGAAAGTCCTTGCAAGCAGTTTCCTGATACTGGACGAGGCTGGATGAAGGGAGTACTTGCTCATGAATGTCTCTGCAATAGCAGGCTGTTACAGAAGATGGAGATCAGAGGAATTGGGAAACTTTAACCCCAATGGGGAGTCAGAGCACAGCCCCGGGGACACTTAGGTATGGAAACCAAGTGCCAGGTCAAACTGGGATTGCTGATGGAGGAGGCTCTTTAACGTAGTGCTGGTAGCAGTAGGTACCATAACTGAGAGGAGCAGAGCACTGGCAGTGGTATTAGAAATGGAGCAGGCAGCAAATGAGTTTTACCAACTGAGTACTGCAACTGGAACACTGGAAGCAAGATGAGACTAAGGAGCACAGAGAACAAGCACACAGACTAGCTGTGTTAGATGTTGCACTGGCAACTTGGAGACTCCCAGGAAGCCCTTAAATACATATGGCTGGAGCTGGATTGGATGTCATAGCCCACTGAGAATCACTGCAACCAAATTGGCTATCTCCTGACATGTGACCAAATCCAAGATGGCGGCGCCCAGCACCTGGCAGTGTTCATGTAAATTCCCAGCCACAGCACCTACCAGACACCAAAGTTCCAGCACTGCCTCTCAGGGACCCGGCCGCACACAGCACTAATTGCTAGCAGACTGCACCTCCTCCAGACGGACCCTGCCAGAGCGCCTGGACCGGTAAGTCCTGGACCCCCTGCACACCTCCAGAGCAGCCCATGACATTTGGTCTTTTATTTACTCAGCTATTTTACATTTTTGTAATCCTTGTGTATTATTTCTGTATTCTTTCATTTATATTTTAGTTTTCTTCATCACAACACATTTGTTATTGCCTTATACAGTATTCTCTTATTTTTTGCCATCATTATTACTACAAATTTATTATATTACATTACATTCTTTAAAAGTTTTACTTTGATTAATCACTGTGCGATGCTACAAGATCCATTCTATATGGACAACTATACCAATTGTCACTCAGGACTCTCTTTTTATTCCATTATATTAATTCTTTAAAAGACCATTTATTTATTTTGTATATTTAATGGCTGATTCTGAGCCGGACACACCTGCAGCCAATTTCCCATATAGCTGTGGATGACCACTTACAAGCTTATGCCAATGCGAGAATCCGCCCTTGTCTGAAGGACATCCAGGTGTCTGCAGGTGGAACGCCATCCCGTCCACTGGTTCTCCATCTGCAGCTGCAACTGTCATCATTAGTATCTGTCACCACTCCGTGGTGGGTGCAATAGATCTGTCTGACACAGGAGTCCCGCCTACTACCACGCGCTACTAAAGTTGGCTTTTATCCCTTCGAAACTCCCACTAGATGTTACAGCTACCACCTAGAAACACACATTTCATGGAAAGAGTGGTCCAATTAATCCATCCACACTTGCAATTTCATTCCGTATGTCTGATTCTGCGCATTTGAGTTGTCACCGGTTCCTATATCTGGTGCATGTGTAGTATGTGGAAGACTAATTTACAAGAAACATATTTACATAATTCCATATATATGTAAATATGCTGTATGCTTTATAATGAAACAGTTCATGAAATTCAACATGCCTTTGCACCTCCATTTTAAACTCACATTTATATGGAGAAATTAGGTAAGGTGTCTTTAAAGCCACTCCCCGAGGGAAACTGTTTATCTACAGAGTGTACAAGAGCTTGTCCATTTATGTATAATTGTGCTCAAGAGAAACACTCAAACCAAATATAGAGATACTGAACCATAATCATCTCCTAGAGGAATCTTTTTCTCTTTAACTGCCAAGCACAGGAACAGACCATAAGAGCAAACTTTGTCTATCTGATAATGTCAGTGGGGGTACAGGGGGCATATTACCTGTTAACTGTAATAGAGGGTATAAGTACTATGTAACAATGTCAATGGGTGTTTGCTGCATCAACCCTGAGAGACATGGTCTCCCAGTTAAAAGGGCTATATCTATTTATTTAATTAATTAATAAAATGACAAATTCTTAAGTATATTGGATTGGACTGTATTACTATATGCAACAATGGAACACCTGACAAAAGGTAGACTAAACAGCTGGAGGCACTTGCTATTTCTTTGCGACATCTACCTGTGCACCTGTCCGGTTTCTTCACTACCTCAACAAGGGGAGAGGAGTGGCTATACCTGCTGTCTGGCCAGCAGCTGGGACATCCAATCTCCAAAATCTTCGTGAGTGTCAGAGTTAATTATATATATACACATTATGTGTATATATATATATGTATGTTTCTGTGCTCTGAGATGAGAAGAAACGGGTGACCAGTGGGTGTGGCTAAAGTTGAACTCAGAGATAATTTTAAATTGTGTGTCGTTGCATTTAAGTAATATTGCTAAAAATAGAGTTAACTGTATTAAGATGCTTTAATAATTTTAGACTGTGGACTGATCACCCACAGTTCAGATTAAAAGGGAAAAATATTTAGACGTTATTTATTTTATATTTGTGTAGTGAGCAATATAGGAATCATGAATATATGAAATGTGGAGATGTACCTGTATTTCGACAGACAGACGTGTCGCAAGAGGTAACACAAATCAGTGCTGGTATTTGCTTGAAGAAAACAGGTGATCATAGAAAGCTTATTCTGTTCTATGAATGGTGTTAAAATGATAAGAGATGATAAAATGTGTATTCCAGTGGATGGAAATAAAAAGTGCAGCATAAAGTGTGAATTTGTAATGTTTACATAATTGGTGTAAGTAATTCTAAATTAAGTGCAGAGATCAGCCCGCGCGCTTGCGTAATTCATATCCTTAAACTCTACACTTTCTTAAACAAATGTATGTTGTTGAGACGAGCACAACAGGCTGCTGCTATTCCTATGATTGTGTCTGTAATGTTTTACATTATTGTTGCCAAGAAAAAAGTGCTTAGAAGTTCAGAATGTCCCAGACAAAAGTCAGAGTTTAGAAAAGCAAGAGAACTATAAAGGCTTATAGATTTGTTACATTATCATTGTTACATAAACCAATAGATAAAGTTTGAAAACAGATAATTTTTAGGAATGTGATTTTTTAGATAAATAGTGTTATTATTACTGACCTTAAACCAAATGTTTAATGCTACGTTATACCAGACTAAATAAGAAACGTTTGAGACAGTTGCTGATAATCATAAAGGATTCAACATGATTACATGCTTAAGGAACTTTTTAAGGATAGGTTGAATGATGCATAATGTAATAGGGTAACATTTTAATGTCTAGAGTGGGACGAACTATCCTTTAACATAATTGTTAACTTTAAAGGGGGATGAGAGACGCAGATCTTGTGCAGAGCGGAGATGTCAGGTTGGATGATATTTTGAGATAAGTGAAGAGATGTATGTTGGTTTGGTTAATAGCTTTATGCGTGAGTGTAAGTATTTTAAATTGAATATGGTAGAAGACCAGCAGCCAATAAAGGGACTAACAGAGTGGATTAGCAGACACTGAACGTTTGGTGAGAAAGAACAACCTCGTAGCTATATTCAAAATGGATTGTAGTAGGGAGAGCCTGTTTTTGAGAAGACCAAAAAGCAGACTATTGCAATAATCAATGATGGAAATATTAAGTGCATAAGTTAGATTTGTTGCATTGTCTTGCTTAAGATATTGTCGAATTTTGATTATGTTTTTTAGATGTATGTAACTGGATTTAGAGACAGATTGAATGTGAGGAACATGAGACTGTTTATAGTCAAGGATGACACCAAGGCAGCGAGCTTGTGAAGTGGGGTTGACTGTCGAGTTGTCAATAGTTATAGAGATATCAGATTGGTAACTACTATTGGCTGGTAGATATATCATTAATTCTGGTTTAGATACATTAAGTTTGAGGTGACGAGATGACATCCAAGATGAAATGGAGGAGAGCCAGTCAGTGGCACAAACCAGCATATATGGTGACAAATCTGGGGAGGAAAGGTAATTTTGAGTATTGTCCACATACAGATGATACTGAAAACTAAAAGAGCTAATTAGTTTGCCTTGTAATGATAACTGTTTAACTTATTCTTTCGATATTTTCAGAGTGAAAAACTGTCTGTCTGTGTACTTTGTGTGTCAGTGTGAGTTTCACTCTCTCTGTGTACCCCTCCCAGATCAGAGAGCTGCACCGAGAAGAAAAAAAGTTTTCAAGGAAATGCTTTAACTATCTCAGAGCATGAGACTGTGTCTGCATTCTTGCATCATAGGTTTCTTTTGTACCTCAGCCAGGGTACTAATAAAAGGATGCTATGAAATATACTTTTTAGTAGATACGCTGTATCTTTATAGTGTTTTATAAAGACGGGTAATATTCCAAAAAAAAAGTCACAAACAGTTTGAATGTTTGATGAATAATCTTAATTTTTTTGTTCTTACAAATGACTCAGTCCTTATCTAACAGTGATCTGTAGTTATATTCAAAGTTATAATTTTAAACTTCAATAAGAGATACTAACAAACAATTGTGTTTCTTTTGCAGAAGCAAGTTAAAAGTTTAATGGGACAAAATCCAACTGTATACTGATAATTTTAAATATACAGGACGTTGTTTTCCAGCAGGTTGAAGACATTTATTTCCTTAAAGGGTGGCATTATTTGTTAAGTTGAATTGCATCTATTTGTTTTACATACTTTTATTCAGATATTTAATAATACTCAACTTCTAGATGTTCCTACAGCCAGATTTTCTCGATAGGGGATAATTTTTTAGACTCATATCAATCTTACATATGTCATATTTTCAATTGTGCTACATTGATCTTCTTTATCCTCAACAGGGGGGAATATGGTTGATTATGGTTAATGGTGAGGAAAAAGGAAGACAATGAACATGTTTGCAATAATGAAATCTAAAAATATTTTTCAGTAATGGAAAGTTTCATTAGATAATCATGACTTAGTTCTCTTTACTGATGATAGCTGTTTCAGACAGATACATAATGTTTTTGGTGACAGGGTATGCATTACAGTAACTACCACATTCAACATAGTTAGCTGGATGTAATGTACAGCATTGATTATAGCAATTGGAAGCATAGGGGTTACCGCATAGCTTCTGGGAACTACAATTTTACATGTACAAACAGTTAAAGGACTGAAAGAAGCGATATGTTTACTAAAAATAAGTTGCAGTAATTAAGTGTTGGGCACATATGAAAGAGATTTATATTATTTTCATGGGTAACATATTAGCTGACAGGGTAGTATGAAAGGTAATTTTAAGTACATATGATGAGCCAGTTATAGAAACTCAGTTGATGTTGTTTAAGAAATGCACAATTTGACCAATTAAGACAATATCAGGAAAATCCCTTCTCATAATTAGGTCAATTTTTGGAAATTAAAGCATTGTTACAAGAGAAGATGATAATGGGTATTTCAGTGGAATTAAAATTTTTACAAGCCTTATAGAGGTGTTCATGGGTTAGTACATTTAAGACTAGACAATATGAATGACATTGTACAGTCTTACTGATATGCTCGAGTCAGAGATAAAGTGAAAATGTGAATGTTTATGTAATTTGGTTGATAAACAATGTAGAGAAAATATTAACTACTAAAACATTTGCCAAATTCCATAGAAACTTTAAATTGATTTTATTCAGTTACCAATGAAGAAAAAAGAAGGATTGAAGCATGTTGATTAAAAAGAGGATTAAAGTTTGTTCTTGTTAAGGTTTCAGGATGTTTCAAATATAGTGTGATCATGTTTTTAGATACTGTGCAGTTTATTGAATTTACAGCTCCGTAATGCTAAGAGGAAAGACTTTGGAGGAATTTGTATGTAAGGTATAGTTTACTTACTGTAAGTGTTATTGAAAGTGATAGAGGAATGCATTTCAAAGGAAAAGAGTTTTTCAAATAAGTGAAATGATGGGAATAGAATCAAAGTTACACACAATGGTGTTATACAAAATAGATTAGTTAAACTTACAGAAGAGACAGGAATGACATTGCTTCAAGGCCTACATTTGGTGCTTCATAGTAATAGAATCACACCTGAGCATTATCTCAATATCTCTCCTTATTAATTGTTTTTTTTTAACTACAATCAAGATGTGTTACTAAACCAAAGACTGATTTGAAATGACAATATGATTTGACTGTTCAATATTTTATACAATTGTCTAAGCAGCTACAACAAGAAGACTTTCGGGAAAGCTCAACAGGATATTCAACCAACATCAGCATTTGGTCCAGCAGATGAAATACAGTCTAGAGACTATGATGGTATGATGAGAAGTTTGATATATTCTGTTTCCCTTACAGATCAATGGGATGGTCCTTGGCATGGCAAAGTTATGCTGACAACAGATACAGCTATAAAGGTTGCTGAGAAGGACACCTGGATCCATGGCTCGCATTGAAAAAGGTCAGAGAAAGGTCTGAGCTTAAAGGGGACTAAAGACTCAGACTCAAGTGCTGAGATATAAAGACTAAGTTGCATTTATGAGAACTCTTCAATCAAGATGGAGATTATTGCTCACAATAGACTATGATATAGACTGATGACAAAGGAAACATAATTTTTCTCAGCTGCTTGATGTAAACAATCGTATTTATTGCAACATTGAGACTTATTTTTTTTTTTGAGAGAGGGCGAGCAAGGGTTCATGGTCTGGTATGACTACACATCCAGTAGTGTGGATGATGGGGTTATTCTAATAAGTCCTTTCCTTCCTCTTTTCTATGCAGGTTAAATGATCGGTGTCCGAAATCTGATTTATCATCTATTGAAAAGTGCATTTGCATTTACTGTACTAAACCAGAATAAAGGTGTATACTATGATGTATGGATATTATTCAAAAGAATATCCAATTCTACAAAAATATTCATTGATGGGTAAAGTATTAAATGCTACTAATTGTTGAATTTGTGCCAGAACCATTCTTGAGTTGAAATATACTGAAATTACTAAGATAATTAACATAAAAACATGTGAGAATTGTGAGAAAAAAATTGAAAAAACAGGAAAAGGGATTACTGATAACTATAACTTGACAAAACCACTAATAATTATGTTATTTTCATATGTAAGTGCACGTGTTCCATTTTGTTTTAATAAGAAAGTATATATGCAGACTACACCTCAGATCTGAATAACTGCAGGAATGTTACTAGTCCAATACAAGTAGAAAATGATGAGTCATAATATTGTAATAAAATCTTTACTGTGTACAAACCTTAAATTCCTGGCTATACTGATCAATGTAAGGAACATTTTAAAAGGACTAAATGCTTATTATGTACAATGTATTTTTACAATGAGGCATTTGATTATACACTGCTAGGGATTAGTTCTAATAGTGAGTGTTCCAAATAGTTATACAGATTATATAGTTCAGTCATATTTGGAATGTTAGTTACTACCATATTTGGGTTTGATGTTATTTTCTTGTTACCAGATGATCTTTTTTTACCTATGAGGAAAGTATGCTTACAAATTATTGCCAATTAATTCAAAAGATATTTACTTTTTAGGCAAACTGATACTACAATTTTAACTCATAATAATTTGTGATAAGTTATTTTGCAGAATGCCAGACATTTTACAAGAGATATTGATCCAGTGAATAAAAAATAAATTTCCCTGATTGATACTTCAGTGAGACATCATGTTGATACAACTTTGCTAACATCCTTACATATGATAATTGGGGATAGTTGGATAATCAACATGAAATTATTGAACTGGACAGATTTATTGACAATGATACTGGACTTTATATGATAAGACATTCATATCTGTTGGATATCTATTAAAAATATTCCGGAATGAACTGTTACTACAACACCGCCCATTGATTGCTTAATTGTACAGACTGGAGGATTTTGCCGAACTTTTTATACAAATCTTGAAATTCACTGTTGAAGTTATAATACTATAGATGAAGAAGCCATTATTATCAATTACATAAATGAGGCTTATACTATAAAAGAAGAATTTCTATGAATACATTATGATAAAGACTCTAAAGTGATTTATAATGATCATGATTAGATACTAGTTTTTGATTTTCAGGTTTAGAAAAGTTTATTAACATATTTCATGTACAGACAAAGTTTATTCTTTGAATCTTAATCCTGATTTTTTTCATTCTATAAAGTTGGTCTATGCTGTATTCAGATGGCTATTTTAAGAATGAAAACAAAGAAGAGATGGAGATGAGATATAGCACATGTATCACATGTATGTTATAATGTGCTTATCTAAGGGTGGAACTGTGGAAGACTAATTTACAATAAACATATTTACATAATTCCATATTTACATATGCTGTATGCTTTATGCTTTATAATGAAACAGTTCATGAAATTCAAAATGCCTTTGCACATCCATTTTAAACTCACATGTATATGGAGAAATTAGGTAAGGTGTCTTTAAAGCCACTCCCGAGGGAAAGTGTTTATCTAACAGAGTGTACAAGAGCTTGTCCATTTATGTATAATTGTGCTCAAGAGAAACACTCAAACCAAATATAGAGATACTGAACCATAATCATCTCCTAGAGGAATCTTTTTCTCTTTAACTGCCAAGCACAGGAACAGACCATAAGAGCAAACTTTGTCCATCTGATAATGTCAGTGGGTGTACAGGGGGCGTAGTACCTGAAAACTGTAATAGAGGGTAAAAGTACTATGTAACGTTATTATCACAGGGCTTTCTCCGGTATTTTTTTACAATTTATTTTTAGTAGCTTTGGTCGGATCACATTTCCCATTATAAATGCGATCTGCTTACTAAAAATAAGTGATACTTAGGGGTTGGAGTAGGGTTTTATGAATTCTACTCCAATTCCCCTTTAGTAACTGTAGGTGAAACTAAAATAATGTGAAACGGGTGTGAAAACACAAAACAGCCTTATTCACTTTATTTTAGTAAAAATAATGTTATTAAATAGAGCCCATAATCTTTTTCCTGAATCTATTTTTTCTTAAATTATACAAATTCTCGACGCATCATTTATAGTCATATAGCCATGAATCTCACTGGTCATGTCATTATCTCTCTCACTTCTTTTCACTTCTTTGCATTACATACTGTACCTGCAGCTGGTTACATCCATTACTCTTCCTCATATCTTCCTCATCAGTCATCTAAGGACACTGACTTTTTTACAACACATGTACAGTACAAACCAACCACCTACAAGCAATGTTCCACATTTATGGACAATATAAAATACACTGCAAATAATGAGGTGAATGCAGAATTGCTCACTACTGTAGTTCATTTTTCAGAAGGATCTTGTGACTTTTAGCACTGCACATGTTCTATAGCTTAGTGCATGCATCTATGAGGGATCCCAAGTTGCAGGCATCTCAGTTGCATCCCCACTTGTAGATGAATGTGTGTAACCATGTGGTTACAGAGTTTTCTCACTTTGGGCTCTATTTACTACAATCCGCATATTGAATGCAGATTGTAGTGTGATATTATCGACTGAATTCGCATTGCAAATTCAGGTAATATCACAGGGATTTACTACAAATCCCTTGCAGGGACAGAGTTTGCGATAAAGCTCTGTCCCTGTGAATCCCCCTCGGAGCCTTATCACGGTATTTTCGCAAAAAATACCGTGACAAAGTGCCTGCGCATGCGCCGACCAACTGCCGCTGCTACCCGCCCCCGGCACTAAGCCCCACACCCCGCGATCGCGGACAAGCAGATGGATGGGGCAGTGTGGATGATGTGTGCAACTCAGCATTCAAACAAATATTCAGCATTTTAAGGCCAATAGTTCTGTGTATGTAGTGCAAGTGTAATTGTAACCCGCCACTTCATGCAAAAACGCAATACCTGTTACCTGTAAGAACAGAAAACAAATACAAGTAGTTACTATACCAGTAGGGATAATGACAGTGGGTTTGCCACATACAGTATTCTGGCAACTGTATAAATCAAGAATATGTCTTTGTATTGTTCGAAAACAGCTAAAGGTCTTGACAATGAGATACTGTAGACATAACATTGTAACTTGTAGATCAAAAGACACTGTGAATATTTGCTGACCACATATTGACATGATTAGTAAGATGTTATTTAGAAGAAATAAAGTTTAGGTATAAAAACAGATGTTTAGCATTGGCACTTTGCTTGTGTAGATAATTCAGAGAGCTAATGTATTATTCTTTGTTTATATTCATAATTGGGGAGTTATTGTCCCCTGCAGTCAAACAGAGTAGATAGCTGATGTAGGCTTTGTATTCTAATATTTCTATTGCCAACAATGGTATAAAACGTGTTTACAACAATACACCATAGCTTCACTTGGAACCATGCTGACGGTGCTGCCCTTTTCCAACTAGTGTCTAACTGAATTAGACAATGGGGCTCCCCAGGAATCACTGTTGATGTACATTTATGAACTGCAGTGAGCTGACCTTAGCTAAGTATTAATTAAAACATTTATTTTTGCTTATTCATTTTATAATATTGTGCTGTATGTTTACTTTAATTATTTTATGTTCACTGATATTCCTGTTAAAACATTCTTCTTACCTCCAATCCTCCCCCACCAGCAGCCTTAACCCTATCCCTTCTCCCACATCCCTCCCAAAGCCTTTGTCACACATCGCTCACCTCCTCAACTTATCTTTCTCTTCTGGTACCTTCCCCTTATTACATCTCAAACAAGTCCATGTATCTTCCATCCTTAGAAACACTCCCTTGACCCTGACTCAGTCTGTAACTATTTATGCTTTTAAAGCTGCTTGAGTGGGTTTTTACAACTACTTATCCTCCTTTCATCTCCTCCAACTCCACTCCAATCCCACGGTCAGTCTCTCCACTGTAATGAACTGCTATCACCAAATTACCCCATTTATGCTAAATACTAGGACAGTTTCTCAATACTAATCCTCCTTGTCTTCACAATGTCATTTGATACCATTATTAATCCCTCCTCCTGCAAACTCTCTGCTCCATTGCCCACTGTGACACAGCATTATCATGGTTCACCTCCTACTTGTCCAACTGCTCCTTCTTTGTATATACACCTGTGTCTACTTCCACTGTTCTTCCCATTTCCATTGAGATACTCCAAAGTTCTGTCCTTGGTCCCCCCCTTAGCTCATTTGACTTGTAATTCACCTTTATGCAGATGATATCCAAATTTAACTCTTTACCCTTAACCTGATCATCTTCATCTTCCCGTGTCACCTGCTGTGTATTGGCCACTTCCTCTTGGATGACCAAGAACTTTCCAAAACTTAATATCTCTAATTTCCCTCTGTCATTACTCCACTTCTGCTGACTTCCTCAGTCAGTCCATCTAGTGGCTCTCTGCTCTATTCAGAATCAAGTTCGATCTATTTCAATCACCTACAAAGCCAATAACCATTTGTCTACCCATCTCCACACTCATTCCATAAATACTCCATTCCACCCACTTCACTCTGCCAATGATTATTACCACTCTTTCTCCCTGAGTAACTCTTAACACTATCCTGCCCTCAGGATTTCTTCCATGCTGCACCCCTCTTTTGTCTAATCAAACTTTAACCCAGCTTTCAAATGTGTCCTTAAGACTCATCTCTTCATTCAAGCCTACCAGCCATTTGATAATGCTCCAAACTCTACATTTCCCAACTCTACACAATTATGTGCTGAGTCAATTTTGATCACAGTGGTGCATAAGTAATTCAGGAAACACAAAACAAAAATATCAGCTATTTTATCTTATAACACATTTTACAGTGACAGATACAATAGTGAAAACTTGTAAAGTAAGGAAATATAAGCTTTCATTTTTGAAAGGTCAATGAGGAGCTATGTATCAAATTCTCAATTGATAAATAACGGAAACATTGGAACATGAGGGACTCACCTGTTAAAGCAGTGCGCAGCACTTTGCACCCACTGGTTGGAGATCAAGGACCCCCCACAATAATGTGATCCTAAATACTGCAGACTGATCTGCCAAGGCCACTCCCCATCCACAGCATCTGTTCCACCTACTATCCGGCTAGAGACCACTGGGGTGCCACATACTTGGGGGGATGCGGTGGTGGTAGAAGTAAAGGAAGGGGTGGTGGTAGAAGTAAAGGAAGGGGTAGTGGTAGAAGTAAAGGAAGGGGTGGTGTTAGAAGGGAAGTAAGGAGTGGTGAGAGAAGGGAAGGAAGGGGTGGTCTTAGAAGTGAAGGAAGGGGTAGTGGTAGAAGTAAAGGAAGGGGTGATGTTAGAAGGGAAGGAAGGGTTGGTGGGAGAAGTAAAGGAAGGGGTGGTGGTAGAAGTAAAGGGAGAGGTGGTGGTAGAAGGGAAGGAAGGGGTGGTGTTAGAAGGGAAGGAAGGGGTGGTGTTAGAAGGGAAGGAAGAGGTGGTGTTAGAAGGGAAGGAAGGGGTGGTGTTAGAAGGGAAGGAAGAGGTGGTGTTAGAAGGGAAGGAAGGGGTGGTTGGAGAAGGGAAGGAAGAGGTAGTGTTAGAAGGAAAGAAAGGGGTGGTTGGAGAAGGGAATGGAGAGGTGGTGGGAGAAGGGAAGGAAGGGGTGGTGGGAGAAGGAAAGGAAGGGGTGGCTGTAAAATAAGAAAATAGATTATTCTGAGAGAGTCATGAGGATTAAACAAGTTCAGTACAAAGAGCACAATGGGGCATGTAGCTGCTATCTGTTCCTGTGATCTAGGATCTGTCCTGGTTTGTTTTATGTCTCAGATGTCCCTCATTGGCAAGGCTAGCCTTCATTTTAGGTGAGACCCATTTTCCTTAATACTCTTGGATGCAACTTGGACAATATAAACACTCTGATGCTCTCTAGATGCAGCTTGAACAGATCAAATTCACTGATGGACTCTAAAAGCAGCTTAAGCTGACTTAATTGCACTGACATCAGCACTTTGAAGGCAGCTTGACTAGAAAACGGGGACTCTTAGAGTACACATCTGCCAGTCACTCTGTATAATAGTTCTCTATGGCTATAAACGGCTTTAGTGGAGTTCTCTACTTAATTAAAGTGCAGGTAGCTTAAAACAACAATTTTCACCCGTGGCTGAAAGAAGACACTCTCTATGACATTTACCCAGGACTGGAGTCTCCCTCTGCATCCAGGGACTAGCTTTAACTGCCCAGCTTATTGAGCACTTCACTGCCTTTCTCAGGGGAACCTGATCAAATTGTTTATGCCCAGTTCTGGTCAAAAGACTGTGCTATCTTGTACTACAGCCTGCTGCCCAGCCAAAACAGGGTTGACTCTCCCTGAAATGCAGGTGCTTAGGCCAGCCTAAACTCATATCCACCATTAGACCGCTGACTTCACTCTCCACCAGCACTGCATTGCTCGTAGTCACACACAGTCACAGCTCTGGCTTTGGTATTCCACCCTATTGGAATGGCGCATCCTCCAACAAGAGTGCAGCAACCATCTTAAGGAAGCCCATGCTAGGTGCCACCATTTTTGGTGGGCCATTTCAAATTCCTTTAGCTCCTGTGGTCCCCTAGTTAATGTACACCAGGAGGATCAGGGGGCTAAATTTATATAGTGCTTTTTTCTAATAGGACTGAAGGTGCTTTACAGAAATCATGAACATAATAAAAACATGAGGCAGCAATTTTGGGTTATCAGTTCCAATGACTGTTTATCCTACTCACATGTGGTCTAACTAGTGACATATAAAATGTTAGTACTATGTGCTGTGTATGCATCATATTCCCTCTATTTTTTGCATGCAGGGAAAAATGCTCTTTGTTACTGTACATTGTTCAGTGAGACATCTGTCTCCCCAGCATGCTGCAGTATAATGCTGCCCAATCTCCCTGCAAATTAGAGCAAATGCCTAGATCACAGACCGGCATCCAAAATCAGTTATTTCTCACCAAGAATGCCTAAAAATGTAATACTAGGCATATAATATACTAAAATAAAGAAATAAAAATATAAAAATATAGATCTATTCTGCAGGACATCATCTGAGAATGGGCAGGTAGTCATGTGAATAATAACAAATATTATCAGTTCATTGGTGTATAATATGCTGCTGCTAAATGGATAGAAAGTAATAATAATAATAATAGTAATAATAGTATTAATAGTAATAATACCTTAATAAGTACTTTCTTTTCAAAATTCTTACAACAGCCATTGACAAGTGATCGTCAATATTTAATAGAAGTGAAGCGTAAACTTATATAAGATTGTAGTACACATAAGTGACCAGCAGAAATTTGCTTTGGTGTGTCCCACAGACAGTGTGGGACAGGGGCATGAAGGGCCCACCAGTGGATTGCTCTCCCTATTCCTCTGTGTGTGTGTGTCTCTCTCTCTGTGTATGTATCTCTCTCTCGGGGCTCTCCCTATTCCTGCTCTCTCTCGGGGCTCTCCCTATTCCTTCTCTCTCTCCCCCTATTCCCCTCTATCTCTCTCTCTATCTCTATCTCTCTCCCTATTCCCTCTCTCTCCCTATTCCCTCTCTCTCCCCCTATTCCCCCCTCTCTCCCCCTATTCCACCTCACTCTTTCTCCCATATTCCCTCTCTTACTTTCTCCCCCATATTCCAAGCATCTCTCTCTCCCAAATTTTCTCTTTCTCTCCCCTATTCCCTCACTCTCTACCCCTATTCTCTCTCTCTCTCTCTCTCTCTCTCTATTCTCTCTATATATCTTTCTCTGTCTATTCTCTCTATTCTCTTTCTTTCTCTATTCTCTCTCTCTCTATTCTCTCTCTCAATTATCTCTCTCTATTCCCTCTCTCTCTCCCTCTCCCTATTCTCTCTCTATTCCCTCTCTCTATCTATCTCTCTCTCTCTGGGCTCTCTCGCTCTCTGTGTCTCTCTGTGTGTGTGTGTGTCTCTCTCTGTCTCTCTCTCTCTGTGTCTGTCTCTTTCTTTCTTTCTCTATCTCTCTCTGTGTCTATGTGTGTGTGTCTCTGTGTGTGTCTCTCTCTCTCTGTGTGTCTCTGTCTCTGTCTCTGTCTCTCTGTCTCTCTCTCTCTCTCTGTGTCTCTCTCTCTCTGTCGGTTTCACTCTCTCTATCTCTCTCTCTGTCTCTCTCACTCTCTCTCAGAGACAGAGAGACAGACACATAGATATAGACAGCCACAGAGAGAGACATAGAGAGACACACACATCTCTCTCTCCCCTATTCTCTCTCTCTCTCTATTCTCTTTCTATTCTCTTTATCTCTCTATTCTCTCTATTCTCTCTCAATTATCTCTCTCTCTATTCCCTCTCTCTCTACCCCCTCTATCTCCCCCTCTCTCTATTCCCTCTCTCTCTCTATCTCTCTCTCTCTCTGTTCTCTCTCTCTGTCTCTCTGTGTGTCTCTCTGTCTCTCTCTCTATCTCTCTCTCTGTGTCTGTCTCTCTCTCTCTCTCTCTCTTTCGTGCACATGCGTGAGACCCGGCTAGCGATGGGCAATCCGTCGCTCCGGGTCTCGCACCAAAGGGGGCGAGCTGTCGATGTTGAATGACAGCTCGCCCCCTTTGGTGGGTGGGCCGGGGGGGTGGCTGCCCAAACTGAGGCATTCCCATGAGAATGCCTGCCATTTGGGGGCGGCCCCACTGACATCACAAGTGATGTCAGTGGAGAGCTCCCAGCTCTGTTAGAGCCGAAAGCTCTCTGGGGCTTGCGGCCACAAGACGCTACCACAAGGGTCTTGTCACAAGCCCGATGGTCACGATGGTCTTGACAAAGACATTAATGTCAGAGACTAGATGATACAGAAAAAATATTAACATAATATAGATATGTACAGTAACAATTGTGATACAATTTGAGGCGACCTCTGAAACAGGTGACTATTGTGAAAAACACAAAAGAAACTATCCTCAATCATAATATTAATGTGAATGCAACAAAATGCCTATGTTCCAACCACTTTTTTGAATTTTCCAAAACCAAATAAACATGACAGTCTCTGGTGTGAAGACCAGTGAGGGTCGGGATTATTTGGATGGGCATGAGTAAAGGCTATGCATAATAACAAAAACAAAACAAAACAAAGAAAGACAAAAAAAAAAAAAAATATATATATATATAAGTATATATACCATATATATACCACAACATGAGTGCGGCACTCAGGGCTGTAAAAGCGTTCAATAAATGCAACACTGAAAAGTGGTTACAACGTTTCAATCATTTATATGATTTTCATCAGGTACCTGACGAAAATCATATAAATGATTGAAACGTTGTAACCACTTTGCAGTGTTACATTTATTGAACGCTTTTACAGCCCTGAGTGCCGCACTCATGTTGTGGTATTTATGCTTTTCTGTGGAGGCATCGGGCGCAGTTATATGTTATGTGAGTGCCGGACCACTGTGGCTATATATATATATATATATATATATATATATTTCCGTACTAAACAGCCGCTACTTGAACAAGTAAATCAGCAGTAGTTATACATAACATTAAACAAAAACAAATCCACGCTAATCGTCGAGTTTGGGGAAGATAAAATAATCAATGAAGGGTATATAACTAAAAAGGCTCAAGAGATAATAAAACCTATGTTCTGTGGATAGGTGAATAACACATTCATTTGTAAATTAGCAGTAAGTACGCATAACTTCAGACAGAACCATGATCCAAGCCAATAGTCTAGTTAAGGGGATATTAAATAAACAGTGGACAGCGTGTAATTAAAAAAGACTCCAGAGATAAATGCCTGTGTTCTGCAATAAGTAGGTACCACTGTCATCTGGGCAGGTACATAGTCATAATGTTAGTGGTGTATTTCAAAAATTGGGCTTGGGCAAGACCAGTACTTCTATGTCCCCCCTCACCCCTAGTTGGTAATAAATGGCTCTTGTCCTCCCGCAATGTTTCTGACCTCCAGTGAAGGGCTGATGCTTGGGTTAATACCGAGAGGAATGGGTTAAACAGAGTCTGCCCAAGAACACAAGTGGACTCCTCCACAAATTCTGTAATAACAAGATGAGGAGTGAGCGGTGACTGTAGGTCAGTGCCTTTGTCAGTATATTCAGCTGCATATCTAGCAAATGCCAGGTCTTCTGCAGTTCATCAAAGTACTTTACTACAATGGAAGCCAGGATGTTACACCTGTACTGGGTGTATGGCATGCCAGTATATGGAGAGTGGACAGTATATTCTACGTCCCCATTCAGGCAAACAAATTCCCATCAAGCATGTTTTAACATGCACAAGTACATTTGTTGTTTATAGTATTCATTGCCCTTGTGGTCTGCTGTACATAGGCAAGACCACAAGGCAATTTAAGGAGTGGATGACCCTCCATAGGTCAGCCATGCGGGTGGCACCGGAGGGGAAGGATCAAGACCAACTGGTCGCTCATCATTTTAAGGCACAAAAACAATCATTAGCAACCATTCACTATAAATCTTGGACTGTGGCTCTGATTCAGAGCCGGATGCTCTGAAAGAGCACTCGCTCTGAATCTGGGCATTTTTTTTTGTGTGGCCTCCTGGCCGCTTACATAGCTGTGGGTGACTACCCACAGCTATTGCGAGTGGCCAGGATGATGGTCGCGATGGTCAAGACCATTGCGACCATCGGGCTTGCGACGAGACCCTTGTGGTAGGGTCTCGTGGCCGCAAGCCCCAGAGAGCTTCTGGCTCTAATAGAGCCGGAAGCTCTCCCACTGACATCACTTGTAATGTCAGTGGGGCTGCCCACAAATGGCAGACATTTGCTTGGGAACGCCTCCATTTGTGAAACCACCCCCCGGCCACGCCTACCAAATGGGGCGAGCTGTCACTCACCATCGACAGCTCGCCCCCTTTGGTGCGAGACCCAGAGTGATGGAGCACCCGTCGCTAGCCAGGTCTTGCGCATACACATGTCGGAGCCGGCTCAGTGCTTGCGACTGGGTCTGAATCAGGCCCTGTGTCCCGAAACAAATTAGAGGGGGTGATAGAGCGAATCACCTGTTACAACTTGAAGCGCGATAGATATTCTCCCTGAATTTCATAATCCCTTATGGATTGAATGAAACCAATCATTTAGGATATTTCATCTAATATAATGTTACTATTTTCTGATTATTCCAATAATATGGATTTAAGAATGTGTATAGGATATTGACATATATTTGATTACTTTGTTTATTTGTGCATGACCCCATTTTTGTGATATATGGCTAGACACATTAGGTGGTCTGGTTTGATGGTCTTCTAGTTGATTATTGTTGATTGCCAAAAATAGATTTTTCATCTTTTTATGTTACGGGTGGTGTGGAATTTATATGTACTCTCCACCTTGGACCATTTGTCTATAACTAGTAGGTTTGATTATATTGATCTTGACTTTCTTTATTATGTATCTGTGTATGTCTTTATATATTATGTGGTGTTGCATGGTCCATTATGGTAGTTTATTTAGCAAGCATGGGACACTGTATACTCTTCCTAGTTAATTGACTGTGTGTTTTTAGCTATTATATGTATTTCATCTCTACTGCCATCTTGTGGTCTTGGCTCTTATTGCACTTGGTGATCTTATCTACTGATTTTTTCTTCATCCTCCGCAGGGACTTCTGGGTAGCGCCGGAGGGCGCACATCGCACTTGCAGTGACATCACCAGTACCTGACGGACGGCAAATGGGAAGTGGCAGCTGTCTCATCACTGGGGATTTTCTTATTCTTATATAAGGTAAGCATAATGCATTGCACCTTTGTCCTGATGAAATTTTGTATTAAAAGAAATGTTGACCACACGGAGGTACCTATTGTGTGGTAGGTGTTATTACACCATGTATACGGTGGATTACAAGCCCTGAGAGTGCCACTACATCTGATTTGACTATATACATATGTAGTTTTGGATCTGTATTAAATTCGTGTTTAGGCATTGGTTTTGGCAAAACTGCCTCCCAGCTCACCATATTAGTTTAATCCAGTTTAGGCCAAAAATTTGCACCAAGCTAGCTGGCTGACTCTGCTGAGCGACAGCAGTGGGTGGCACAAACATGTGGCAGTTCAAATTCCAACAAGGCACATCTAGGAAACAGAGTGGCACTACAGTGGCAGTCAGGATGGCAGTTTAATAATCTATACAACTCCATATTAGAAACCAAAAATGTCTTCATAAATCAAGAACTAGATCAGAGGCCCAGTGTCGGTGGAGTATGTATGTAGTGGAAGGCAGGGAAATAATCAATTTATTCATTTGTCCATTTCATTTAATATTGTTATTCTGAAGCAAATTTATGATGGAGGAGGGAAGAGCAGTTAAAATGATAAGAAAAACCAGATCAGAGAAGTGAAAAGTCTTGTTAAAAAGCAAGCATCCAAAATATCAATGAATGTTGACTGATTGATTGATTGATCAATTAATTAATTATTACAACTTGGTGAACATGTCAGATGCTTTGCCCAGAAAATCAACTTGGTCGTTCATAATTTACAAAAAAAAAATAGTGGGGCGTGCAGGAGAAGCTGCCTGTGATCATAAAACACTTTTGGGATTTTGAGCAGAACTGAGTCCCGGCGGGTATCACTTTTGGGGTTTGGAATAGAACCAAGTCCCGGCTCGTGTCTGCTGTAAGTTCAGAACTCAGATTTAAATACCAAAGCTCTGGTCTTGGATTGCATGTAAACAGGTCCAAGTTACATGAGTTTAGTTGTTTTTAGCAATTGTAAAGAAATCTAAAACCAAAGCAGAAAAGTACCAAAACTATTGCTGGTGGTTTTGCCAAAACCATAACATTTGAGATATATATGTATATATATATATATATATATATATAAATATATATATATATACACTTTCATTTCAAGCCAGCGCTGCATTTTTTTGTTCTAGTTTTGCGAAGGGCAACATTCTTTTGTTAAAAGTTTTGAATAATTTATTATTTTTTATTTTATACAAATGTTTTTGCCATGAGACATGACAGGTGTCCCATTATGGACTTTCAGAATGGTCACCATGATAACAATTCGTTCCACCAGTATCTCCGATTGTTTTCTTACATCCACATAAGCTGATAAACATCAGTACCTTACTTTAAGCAAATTGACAGCAATGTTAATTTTGTAATATTTAACAGTTCAATACCAGCTTCAAATTTTCAATTGTCATTGTAGGTGGATACATAGTTACACAAAAGCATGCATCCAAAGGCAAACTCTTAGCTTACATGATGTAAAATAACACGCTTTATCCAGTGAGATATTTTCAAACTCTTATGTACAGTATATAAATTACTTACCAGACACCAGTAGGAAGCTCATGATATAACAGATGTCCCTCATTATAGTACGGCTGGTATCCTGATACATTACTCTCACTAATGTTTCCATATAAGGAATAATCCCACTGACCGGTGGCCCTGAGGTCTCTCAGTAACGTGATGTATGATCTGTCACATGAACTGACCGATGGCTCTGAGGTTTCTAGCACATGTGATGTATGATCTCTCTCACGTATTTTTGCGCTGCAGTGTAAAAGTCATCAGTCTACAATCTGTAAATGTGGACAAACCAGTCAGGACGGTACTATTGTGCTGAATATGTACATGGAATCATTACAGACAGTCACATGTTCCCATACAGGTTTCAATGCATGACACAAATTTTGAAATAGTTATATAAAAGAGATAAAGAAAAAATGTTTGCTGTATATCTAATTGCCTTATATATACAGGGGAAATCAGCAGGGATCATATTTGCAGCTCATTATTGCAATGACACCTGGTGACTATGATCTGTAATGCTGAGATAGTGTGTGCCCCCAATCACCAATGTATCATACCTTACAGAGTACTGAGACACAAAGACCCCAGAAATGGGAGGATGATTTAACAATTTCAATATCAGACCTGTTTCTTTGCATCAACGCAAAAGGCCTAATCTCTTTATTAGTCAGTCCATGCAGGTGCATTCTGTATTGTTTTCTTCAGGACCAATTGGGATTTAATTTGCTGGCACAGATGAATAAATGTACTTTTTGCTTATGTGTTCTCTAACAGAAAAAAGTTGCAATATAAAAAATACACCATAGATCTTTCTATAGTTAGATTTACAGAATGACAAAACCTCCAGAATTATATTATAAAATGTAATTGTCTAGATCTCTCAGCTGTAACAAACATTTGTACTTTATACTGTACATGGTCTAACACAATTAGCATAATTTGCTGGGAGTTGGATGATTTTCCTAGCGATCCTAATATTGTTTCCCTATTATTACTTATACAGCTTTTAGACCGAAATTCCAGGTCTGTCCCGGAGGTTGGAACAGGATTCCAATCCAGATCAGACCCGGAATTTCCCCAGCGCCGATCCAGGATTTTCCCGAGCTGGCGCCGTTCACACCGGAGCTGGGTCTATAGAGACCCGGCTTTTCTGGCATTGAAGTGGATGCTTGGCGATGACATCATCTCCAAGCGCCACTGAAGCTGGCCAATCAGCAGGCATGCGGCACAATCCAGGTCACCGTGACCCAGATTGCGCCATTTACACTGTAGGGTGTCACCGGTTACTCCCATGTTAAACCCTGCAAGTTACCTGGGTTGGATTGCCGAGTCACACAACCTGGCAATCCAACCTTTTCCCCTTTTACACCAAGGAGCTACCTGGGTTATCCCTGCAATAACCTGGGTTTTAGCTCTGGTGTAAAAGGGGTATTAGTATACAGATTCTTACTTCCGAGTATCACGTCTACCAGATACTATAGTGTTCCCCAGATACTATAGTGTGATACTAGAGAAATGCACAGAGTAGACCCCGTGTTTTAGTTTTGCTTCTAAATCATTGTCATGTTTTGTTAACACCACCCTCAATTATTTTGGTTTTGGATTTCTTTAAAAATGTATAAAAACAGCTAAAATCATGTAATTTGAGCCTGTTTTTGTTCCTACAGTATTAGTAGAATGAATAACATTAATTTCTAGTTGTTTCCAGTCAATTTTAAACACCTCACAGCTCACAATATTTTTTTCACCCATATTGGCTAAAGGCTGCAGTGAGATGACTGTCTAAACTAAGCAACAGACCAGCGGCACAAACACTCGGCAGTTTAAAAAATAATACAGTACATCTTGGAAATATAGTGGCACAGGCAGGGGCAGACAGGATGGCAGTTTAATAAACTATACAACCCTATAGAATAATTTCATTAATCAAGAATTAATAGCCTAAAAGGAAAACTGTTAATTAATCTAAAAGTTAATAACAAACTTCCTCAACTAGCAAATTACAGGCCCAATTAAATAATATCACACAGATACAAGATGCAGAACATCAACTCCTGTTACAAGTAGCTCTCCAGAACAAGATGTAGCTGCTGCAGTGACCTCAAGAAGACAGTTGAGAAGTTGGAGCTGATATTTCAACATCTACTGAAGGAGGAAAAGCTGAAATGAGCAATGAGGAAATTTAGAGTGTTAAACAACAGAGTCTACACCTATTAGTATTTCCTGTATACTGTCACCATCGCTATTCAATATCATTGTACGGGTGCATAGTGGTGATAATTACGTGGAGACTTCTAACCTTGTCTTCATGTGGTCAGAATTTTACTTTGAATTAATATAATTTTGATTCTTGTCCCAAATCCCAAGTAAATTACAGTAATACTCTATATGCTGTCAAACACAATCTTGGCAAAGAGCTTAATAATATGTGGTGCACAATGGTATTATCCATGAGATTCTAATTTGTACATTATCATTAAAGTAACCCTCGACAATTCTATTGATGTTTTCTGTAGCAGATTGAGTTATGGTGGAGGTATCAATATATGTTGGCAATTCTTTTAAGTCTGACCAGGTGTCATAATGTTTCATGCTGGTGCACTGAGTTGACTCATCCTCATCACTAGTGAGTCTCTTGGGAAAGGTCAGGTCTTTCCTTGCATTAGCATTTACTCCTAGCAATTTAGGAGAAAGTGAAGTAGGAGATGTTGTGGTATGAGCCATTTGAGCTCACAACTTGTTTGCAAGGAGCTCTCTTAAGATCTGTGTCAGTTGGCAAGAAAGACATTACATGTGACTTAAACCTGAGATCAAGCATGGTCGCCAAAAATGTAGTGATCCTGGTAAAGTGAATAAAAAACTCAATCTACAAGTCCAACATAGTTACACTCTTTGTGGAAAACCTTAATTTCATCTAATCCAACAGCTTCTTGAGATGATTTTCCAGTAGTTTAATTAAGGGTATAACCTCACCCAGGCTGGCAGTGTCTGGAGTCACTTAATTGGTTACAATTTTACATGGTTTCTGTTGCTTGCATAAAACTGAGAGTATTTTTCTCTGTGCTGCAGTAAGATAACATGACCCCCTTCTCCCTATGTCATGGCCTGATGTGTACATTTGGATGGCATTTTGCTGTTTCCCCAGTTGCTGATGCATATAAAAGTGGATGTTGGAAAAGTACTATGACTGCCAACACTAGAACTGAGTTGTTCCTGTTTTTCTATTGACTGATCTATTATCGATTTTTACACCAGGACAGGAGTAAAGCTACTGTAGTTGAACATAGCTGAGCTAGGGAAAAGAGAGACTGTTGCCTTGTGTGTCTGGGCCCATTGCCCTTTGAATATGTAATAATAGCGAGGGTATAAGCAGACACAGTATACATATGTGGATCCAATAGCAACAAACAGTCCAGTATTTAACCAACAGTATGGTTCATTGAGCAGTAGTATGTGTGTACAACCATACTCACAGCTACATACATACACTCAGTATCTGGATGATGGAGCAGAGCTTGAGTGGAACATACAGGGCACCAGCCAGTGATGTATGAGGTTAGCAGTGCATATGTAAGCAGTAGCAGTATGTAGCAGTAATAGGTACTGTATTTAGGAATATCGTAGGGTATTTGGAAGCTAAGTGGAACACATGTGTCCCACTGTCTCACAGTGAGAAGATGGCACCATGCATGTGAAGGAGACCAAATGGTGCCATCTTGGTTATGTATTGGTGCCTCTCTAAAGGAGCATCATGGAGACTGCACAGTAGCAAACTCTGTTATGTAATTTATATGCCGGCAGACAGGATTCCAGCAGTCAAAATACTGACGCCGGAATCCCGCCGCCCGTCAAAATGCTGACGCCAATATCCCGAAGGGGATCAGGATACTGGCGTTGGCATCGTGAAAGCCAGAAATCCGAAAGTATGGTCTGAGTAAGTATCCGTGCATTCGCCGGGGATGGGGGGTTAGGTTTAGAGAGCCCTGGGGGGAAATTAAGGTTAGGCACCCCCTGGGGAGGGTTAGGCTGTGGGGATGGAGTGTTAGGGTTAGGAACCACCGAGAGGAGGTTAGGGTTAGGCCTCGCCGGGAAAGCTATGTTTAAGGTGCAGGAAGGGGGTGTTAGAGTTAGGCAACACTGGGGTGAGGCTAGGGTTAAGAACCCCCCATGGAGGTTAGGGTTAGACACCACCAAATGAGGGGGGGACAGGAGAGGGATAGTGTACTTACCAGCTGGCATCAGGATTTAATCTATCGTGCTTCCGGGGTCAGGATTTGAACAAGCGGCTATTCAGCCGCTGGTATTTCATACCCAATCCGCAAACTCCATATCTCAACATGAAAAGGGTAAAAAGTTGACATCCTGGTTATAGGAAAAATGTATTTTGACTGATTTAGAGTTAAGAGCAAAGCAAAATAAAACAAAGCAGTAACTTTGCACCTTGGTGAAACCATATTGCACTGAAGGGGGAAGGGGGCAGATGGTAAATGTGCAGGGATAATTAGATGTGGGAGGGATTTGTCCTAGCTCAGATGTAAATTGCAGGGTAATAATACAGCTGTCCAGCATGTGTGGGCTGCATACAATAGCAGCCAGTATTTACCCTGCATGCAAACATAATAAATGTATTTGCCCCCCTTACATTGCAACATGTTTATCCAGCTGCAAAGTTAATGCATTTTTTTACATAACTCCAACTCTGAATCAGCCCTTTTACGGTAACAGTTATTTATACTATTTAGCATTGAGGAAATGCATTTTTGCTAGAAAGTTACCCGTGAGGTTATTTCCATGATGAATAAAACTAGTTTAAAACTCGTTCCCCATCTGTTTAATGCAGAAAGCAAACACTTTGTAGAATTTATAAATCAAATGAGCTTGAATGTGACTGGTTATCCGTGATGTCGCAATAGTCATTTTATATACAGTATAAAATCCAGCTTGGAGCAGCACCCTGGGCAGAGTTTCAGTATTGATCATCTGACGTACAGATTTTTTTTACTGCTGTTTTTTAATAATAATAAAGTATTTTTTTTGTGAGCCTCATTTGACACTAAAGGCCGGATTCAGGATTGTATGCAGTACACACAGCCGTTGAGTCTTTGGATGCAGCTGCTGTGTGAATATGCTAATTCTGCGGGAGGTGTCCTGTGTACATAGACACCTCCTGTAATCTTCTGTAATCCCATGGTGCATCCAAGGATGCAGTTTTAGATCATTTGCAAAAACATTGGCCATCTGCGTAACTCTCAGCTTATGCAGGATGGTCCGGTGGTTTCACTCTGCCGAGTCCAGGAAATCTGTATTGGAAGACACACCGCGGCCACAACACACACTGAAAATGGGGCCAACAACACAGAACAGGTGCCGGATGTGACCGCAGTGAGCAGTGCTTGTTTGCTTACTTGGCCGTATCCCATGCCATCTGCCTCTGTCCCTTGGTTTTTAAAAAGTAAAAAGATGTGCAGAACACACTTCCTCCAGCTCCCCTGGCCCCCTAATACTGATGTTGTGATCTGTGACTGCCGACATAACTGCTGAATTAGCACCAGAGAATTTAATGTTACCAGCACTATGGACCATACTATAGGTGCTGCTACTAAAATTACTTCAGTTCCCTCTGAGCACTGTGGGTGCAGAGATCAGCTGCTGATCCGTCCCCCTGACACACGGTCCACTCTGCTCTGCATTAGGGGAGGAAGGGGGGTAAATGACACTGGGCTGTAGGAAGCGCCCCTCTTTATCACCCCTCCCTCCATGGACATTGTTTGGCACTGGGGGTGGGAAAAGTAATGTCCCATAAAGTTGTTTTGGCCAATGTTTGTTTGTTTGTTTGCTTGTTTTTAGTTATTATTTTTGCCTCCATATGACAGGGCCAGATAGCTGGTTTGGTGCTTTTTTATCCAGTGTGTTTTCCACTCAGCTATTATACCATCCAGTGTTAGCAGATAAGCTTATATGGGAAAAGCAGAAGTGTAATCAAACAATAACTATATATGTCTGTATAAACAGGAACAAACACATTCAGGGGAGGAAAATAAAAAAATATCACCTTCTTCTATATCAGAGACTGGATAAACACACCCCCCCCCTAGATACATTGGTTTTATCTAACTTTATCATCAGCTGAACGCTGATGATATCTGCATGTTATTTATGGATATCAGAAGCCCGGCATTGAATGGTTGCTGAGGTTCTGACATCAAATCCAGCGATGTGATGGCTACTAGCCATCGGATCGAAACCATCTGATACTATACCAATCAATGTGTGCTTCATGCATGTGCACAATAGCTGAGCTGCAGACACCACCCCTTGGTGTCCACAGATGCATAGAAGCTGTCAGCCATCGGATGGACATCAAAAAACTGCATCCAATGGATGGCAGCCATTGTAGTCTGCAATTTTATGGAAAAAGTTCTTCCATCGAATCAGGAACATCAATGGTTGCTAACCGTAGGCTTCAGAAATCCATCCCTACTGCATGTTTAATGAACACAGTTGAGAACTGTGGTTGCAAAATCAATGACACACATCTAACACCCCCACTGAACCACCGCCTCTCAAACCAGTCCCTTCTTGGATCTAATGTCCTCAAACTTTGGCCGCTGATCTGATGCTGTATAGTGACATGGCAGAGCGTAACCTCCAGTGTGTGATGGGGAGTCCCCATCATGTGCTGGAGTATAGTGGCTGGAACGGTCACACCGGGCAAGGGGAGACCAGTGAGTGGCCCTGGCAGCAGCGGGATCTTCCAACTAGCAGCCACTTCTGCTTGTGGAGGGAGGGGAAGAACCTGGCATGTTGCCAGGAGGAGTTAAAGTCATTGAGGGGCAGCAGCCCTGTGTCAATCTGCTTGGGGAAGTGAGCTTGATGTACCAAGGTGGGAGCTGATGAATGGGAAGAGTTCTGTGACCAGTGAAGGCCGAGATCGGAGGGGGCAGCTGACAGATGAGGGGGAGGAGGAGGTGTTGAGGACATAGAGGGTTATACTGTAAACAGATATGTGCTGCTGCCTAGCCCAGAGATGGCTGAGGATGGAAGGGGCTGAGAGTCTGGCAATTGGGTTAGTGAGGAGCAGCTGTGCTGTACACAAACACAATATAATACACCAGATGCAATAGGAAAGGGGGAGTGACAAGGAGCAAAGGAGAAAAAGAAAGTGATAAAAGGAATAAATAGCAAAACAATAAAGGACAGAAAGTTACAGTATCTGTTACTTATCCATCCAATTGTATCCGGTTCAAGAGATTTTCTTGCAAAGAGAATGAACACTTACGTGATTCGGCTTTTGTTCTTCCCGGGTCACCTTCCCAATACTACAGTGTATAAGGATCTCTGCTTTCATATTTCTTGCTTCACTCATCTCTCTTATTTTTTTTAACACTTACTCAATGTCCTCTGCTGATTACTTGTCCAATTATCTTTTATCACTGCTGAATAAACTTCAGTTTGGCATTTGCACATTCAGTATCCAGATTTAATTTTAATGGCAGCTCTACGTCTTTCTGTCCTTACCCACACCTCGGCTTTTGAGGCTTCACCCCTCTCTCGCTCTCTGGGCCTGATTCAGACCCAGTCGCAAGCGCTGAGTGCTCGCAACCGGGTCGATGGTGGCCCATAGCGCATGCGCACGATGGAGCCAGCTCCATCGTGCGCATGCACGAGACCTGGATAGCGACGGACAATCTGTTGCTCTGGGTCTCGCACCAAAGGGGGCATGCTGTCGATGTTGAGTGACAGCACGCCCCCTTTGGTGGGCAGGCCGGGGGGGTGGCTGCTCAGATGGAGGCATTCCCATGAGAATGCCTACCATTTGGGAGCAGCCCCACTGACATCACAAGTGATGTCAGTGGGAGAGCTTTTGCCTCTGTTTGAGCCGAAAGCTCTCTGGGGCTTGCGGCCACGAGACCCTACTACAAGGGTCTCGTCGCAAGCCCGATAGTCGCGATGGTCTTGACCATCGCGACCATCATCCTGGCCGCTCGCATTAGCTGTGGGTGACAACCCACAGCAATGCGAGCGGCCAACAGGCCGCTCCATAAAAAAAAAAAAATACGCCCTGATTCAGAGCAAGCACTCTGTCAGAGCATCCTGTTCTGAATCAGGGCCTCTGTTCTCTGCTGTTTACCTACCCTATTCCTTGCAGGCTCACATGTTCCTTTACCTTGGCATCTCCTCTGCCCTCCTATTCCTTTTGCCATTGGGAAATGTACTTTGTGCAGTGACGACCCTCGCAGACACAATACCTCAAGACGGTGATGTGTTACAGTTTTATTTCTGGCTCTGACTTCAGCTTATTCTCTGACTGATCTCGTTCTGCTTGCCCTGACCTTGTAGTTAGCTTATCCTCTGACTGATATCGTTCTGCCTGCCCTGACCTTTTAGATTCCCTTACTTTTATTCTGTCTCCTCTCTCGATATTAGATACATTTTGTTTACTGTTTATTATCTCCATTATTTCACACATGGTACTTTCTTTATTGCTGTGTTTGCCACCTCTGGTTGGTTACTTTACCCTACACCAGTAGTATTACCATTATTAATATTGTGCATGTGTGTTGTGCTGTTGTGGATCCTTGGCAGAGGTTGTTATATAATTCTTAGTTTCTCCATTTGCAGAGTTAATATTACATTTTACCTGTCATTCTATTTGTATTGTTTTTTTTGTCAGCCCAGATCTGTGCCCTGTTTACTTTTTAGAATTACATTGACCATTACTAAGCCATTGTTACCTAAGATTAGGCCCTGGTGGCATCTAAGTAACGGTAAGCAAGCATACAGTACCTGGCTTTTTATGAATTTGTTTGTTACAGGTTCTGGTTGTAAATGCTTATCATTATCATATAACTACTTGTGTGATTCATAACATGCAAATGTTGAGGGGAATGTTTTCTTGGATGACACACCTAGAACAATTTTTTTTTAAATAGCTATATCTGTATTTCTTGTAACCAAATATAGTTTGAAGGTTTTCTTGCACTGTCAAATGCTTTGTTGTGCTCAAGCTTTACAAATTTTCTAGATGTGTTTATCACTAAAATCCTTGCAGGTTATATAGTGTCATGGTGTCTTGTAACCAAACAATTGTGAGAAGTTGTAGAACACTACTCTCATGATTTAGGGGCTCTGATGTCTAGGGCAAGAACCATACAGAAGTTCATGATGCAGTCATTGGTGTTGTGTTGCTTCAGAGTGGGAAAGGACGAGAGGATTTAGCACATGCTTGCTTATTCTCCTGGATAGTCTGTGAGGCTCCAAAATATCCTGTGGCATTCCCAGACACCCAGAGAAGAGGGCAAGTCTAGAGAAGAGGGTGGTCCAGCCAGCTGATGACACGATTCATGTCAAAATTCCTCACATTGGCCCCATCCCCAGTTCACAATTCTGTTAATAATGGCATTGTATAATGGAGGTGGGGCCACAATGACATAATCACATCATCACACAGCCGACACAGCCCACTTGGCCACTACATGCCCCACAAAGTACCAACCTGGCTGCCCAAAGGTCGGCAATTATGATTTTGCAAGTTATAGGAAAACTATAAAAAAGGTACTTATAGCAAAAACATATCCGGTTTCATTCAGAGTTGGGAGCAAAGTAAAAGAAGAAATAACTTTGCATCTTGGTAAAACCTTGTTGCACTGTATGTGGGGCAGATGTGAGATGTGCAGAGAGAGTTAGATGTGGGAGGGGCGTGTCCTAACTGACATCTAACCTGCAGTACAACGATAAAGCTGCCCAGTGTTTGTGGATTACAGGCCTGATTTAGTGTTGAATGCAAAGCCATTGTTTTGCGTACAACATCGATTGTTTACTGCGCATGTGTAGGTCTTGCTATGGGAGTTTGCTCTCAATTCTTCCAATCTGCAGCCTGATTGACAGGCTATGGCTATTTGGGGATGGAGAGTGGGCAGTGTGTGTCATGTCCCATCCTACACTTGTGGAGGGTCTTGGGGTGTGTTATCTTCTGACCATAATACAAATATATTCATTAACTCTTTTGAATTTGTATTCTCTGAATTCCGCACAAAAGTTATTTTTTCAATGATTTATCAGAATTTATTACAGAGGGAAGTCCAAATATTCTCGTAGGGGGAGATTTTATTTGGGTGGACAATTTGACTTTAGATAATTCAATAGTTTCAAAAACACAGTTGTATACCCAAAACAATCCCATATCTAGTCTTAAAAATATGCATGGATTAGTGGACTACTGGCACCTGAGTAACCCAATAGGTTGTTCGTATACATTTACTCAGGGGTCCATAAATCTCTCTCATGCTTAGATTATATTCTGATAGCAAACATGTTAGTCTCGAATGTTAGAGATGCAGGAATATATTGATACAGATATCAGATCACACTTTATTAGCATAAATATTAGTATCATTGAGGCCGATAAGGGCTTATGCTCCTGGAGATTTCCAGCATACTTATATAACTCTGAGGACTTTCATAAATATCTCAAGGTTAAGTGGGCAGAGTTTTAGGAGGACAACGCAGAACATTGAGCTGACCCGATATTATTTTGGGAAACATCAAAAACAGTTATTAGGGGTCATATTATTTCATATCTTCATAATTATAGGAACAAAAAACAATAAAAAAAATATGAATCTCTAAGTAATAGTGTTTTGGAGAGTTTTAGGGCCTTCGTGGAGGATCCGTCAGATTTAACGTTTAAGGTATATAAACAGAACAGACAACTGTTGGAAAGCTATTTATTAGCACAGGCAAAGGCCTCCTTGGATTATTCAGAAAATCACCTATATAGGTGGAGCAACTGTTTGGGCAGACTCTTGGCATCGTTGGCTAGGCCTCAGAAATCAAGGAATTATATAACGGAGGTATATGACTGAAAGAATAAGAGGTCTAAACTCTATACAGCTTTTCCACAGGAGGATGCTGAATTATTTAATATTAAATTCTCATCTTCCTACACTTTCCCAATTACATAAAGTTCTGCTTAACCGCGACATATCGATAGAGGAGATATAAGAGATTCTCTTTGTGTTACAGTTAAAAAAGGCCTCTGGTCCTGACTGGCTATTGCCAGAATATTATAAGTTATTACAGCAAGAGATCACCTCTATATTGTTTGATCTATTTCAACATATACATAAAAGTAGCCCTGAATATGCAACTTTTAACTTGGCCTCCACAATACTACTTTTAAAGGACGGAAAGGATACCCAATCGGAGTCTTACTACCAGCCTATAACATTATTGAACCTGGACGTAAATTGTTGTCCAAGATTATGGCTAATAGGCTGCAATCAATATGTGACGAATTGTTGACAGACCACCAATTGGGGTTTGTATCAGACCGTAATATGGTCAAAGACATAAGAACGGCTATAGCAGCTATTGCACAGTCTTATCAATCAACATGTACCCCTAGTATTTTACTTAGTTTAGATGCTAATAAAGCCTTCAACACTATATCGTGGTCATTCCTATATAAAGTATTGTTCACGAGAGAATTCTGAGAAAAATGTATTAAGTTTTTATGAGTCTCTATATACGTCGCTACATATTATTGGTAATATTAGTCATAAGCTGAAAATGAGCAGAGGCACTCGTCAGGGATGCCAACTTTCTCTACTCTTGTTTAATCTGGTGCTGGACCCAATGTTACGTTATTTGCAAAATTGGCCAGGCCTGAGAGGTATTGGGGAAGGACCTCGGGAGATTAAGATGACAGCTTTTGCACACGATCTGTTGCTACAAACATGAAGTCCTCTCTAATACCACTAGTATAAAAAAGAACAGAGGGCCTGATTCAGACCCACTTGTGAGCGCTGAGCGCTCGCAAGCAGGTCGATGTTGCCCAAGTCCGCATGCGCACAATGGAGGCTGCTCCATCGTGCACGTGCGCGAGGCCCAGTTTGCAATGGGGAAGCCATCGGTCTGGGTCTCGCACCAAAGGGGGAATGCTGGTGATGGTGAGTGACAGCACGTCCCCTTTGGTGGGCGTGCCAGGGGCGTGGCTGCCCAGACAGAGGCGTTCCCATGGGAATGCCTACCGTCTGGGTCCGGCCCCACTGACATCACTAGTGATGTCAGTGGGAGTGTTTTTGGCTCTGATAGAGCCAAAAGCACTCCGGGCTTGCGGCTAATGAGACCCCACCGCAAGGGTCTCGTCGCAAGCACGATGGTCGTTATGGTCTTGACCATCGCGACCATCTTTTTGGCCGTTCGCATAAGCTGTGGGTGGTCACCCACAGCTATGCGAGCGGCCAGGAGGTCGCTCCAATTTTAGGTAGGATGGCCCTGATTCAGAGCGAGTGCTCTTGTCAGAGCATCCGGCTCTGAATCAGGCACAAAGTCTCTGGGTTTTCAATAAACTTTGAATAATCAGTGGCAATGTATCTCAAGCTAGGTTATAGGAAAGCAGCATGGGCTACCTATTAGATGGGTGAAGACATTCATAACATATCTAGCGGTAAAACTTCGAAAAGGCTTAAGCTTACTGTTTAGTCTTAATGATAAAACTGCTATAAAGACATGAGAAGGAGATTTGTTGGGATGGAAAAATATTCCTATTTTACAAAAAACCTTCTGGATGGATGTGCTGCAGATGATGTAACAGGGAGGAGGAGGAGATGTTCAAAGTCCCTACCTCTACTTACTCTGGCTTTTTAAAGAGTACAAATGGCTTGACATTTGTTGTTCGGTTTTGGGTAGAAATAATTCCACAAATAAGAAGTGGATTTTTCTGTCTGGTGGGCAGACATGACAATTGGCTTTTCCTTTTCATGGGCAACAACTGTTTCTTCCACTGGTGCCTGATTCTCACAAGGAGCATCCTCATCAACAACATCATCATCAACATCCTTATTAGCATCAGCTACACAAATTTCCTTTTCATCCTGGTACACTTCCACAGAAGCATCCTTGATTTCTATGTCAACATGTTAATTGTGCTTACATCATCATAAGAGGCAGAACCACTAGTCTTAAATAAAGGCCAAGGCCTTAGCCTTTCCTTGGCACTTTGTGTGGTGAAAGGCATATTACCAATTTTATGTCTTTCTGCAGCTAACTTTCCCTTTGTTGTTTTTTTCTTTACCACTATAAAATATTGCTTCTTTGATTTTAGATGCCCTGATTTAAGCCCTGTATGCTCTCGGACATTGGCTTTAGTAGATGACGTAGTCGGACTAGTATCGTCATAACTGGTGGCACTGGAAGCAGCTACAGCACTAGTATGTGGTTCCTGCTCTCCTCTCAACTGATCATTCTCAATATCAACAAACACAAATGAATTGGGGTACAGCACACACATCAATTTGTACCAATTTTAAAAAATTACACTGCGGTATCAATGACCTACAGTGTCACAATATTTTTTATGAATAATACACTGCACTACCATGTACAGTGTCACAATATTTTTTACGAATAATACACTGTGCTACCACTTACAGTATTACAATATTTTTTATGAATACGCTGCGCTACCACTTAGCGTCACAATATTTTTTATGAAAAATACACTGCGCCACCACTGACAGTGTCACAATATGTGCTAAATAGCACACTGTGCTACTACTTACAGTGTTACAATATTTGTTATGAATATTACACTGCGCTACCACTTAAAGTGTCACAATACTTGTATGAATAATATTACACTGTGGTATCACTCACAAATGGCACTGATCACCACTGGGAGGGACATATATACAATCCAAAATCCATGAGAATCCGAGAGTGGGATGATATTATGTTGCCTCGCTTCCAAGTCAGACGGGCAAACCTGACCTGGACTTGGATCGCTGCCCGGATTGTGAAGTTCAGGTTGGTCTGGTACTCTGGTTACCATACCTGCTCACCTCTAGTATAAATGCTTTTGAATTTGCGTTTATCTAGGTTCAGCATTATACGAGCAGGGTGGTTCAGGCACTTAGTGAGAGAGACTGGGATAACAATTTTGATCAGTTCCTGCTACAATCTGTTCCTAAATGAAAGGCAATATCATCTCATTACTCTTTTATAATGACAGCTTGATTATGATGGAATAATGACGGGTTTAAGTAAATGGAAAGAAAGATTCCCCCATTTTTCGGTATTCCCCCATTTATCGGTAAATACACTTCTTGTTGCATTGAAAAAATTATCAGGATTACTCCCTGTGCCGACTTATGGGGAAATGTTTCTTAAAATATACCAGAGGGCTTATTTGTCCGCGCAGCGACGCTGTGAGGTAGGGCTATTGTCTTCCTGTAAATGTTTAAAATATGGGTCTAGAAGGGCAGATCTCTTCCACTGTTTATGGGATTTCCCAGTTACTGTATAAAGCACTTTTGGAGAAGAATTGGAGGATTTACTAATACTTATGTGGAAAGTCACTTCCAGGTAACTGCAGAATGGGGTATATTTGGTATATTGCCCTCAGGCAATAAGGCCACAGTGGGGAGACATCAATTATTATTATTATTATTATTATTATTATTATTATTATTATTATTATTATTAGTATTATTATTATTAGTAATTTCTGCAGCTGAATGGATTGGGTAAAGTGATCAACCCAGAAGGAAATAAATACCAGGAAGTTTTTGACACATGGGGAAAGTATATGTTGACTCTAACAATTCAACACAGAAACAGATTAAAGAATGTTTTCCAGTTATTACCTGGAATTGGAGTCGGGTGTGTAATATTGATATTCTGGGTAGGTTTTTTTTAATTTTAAATTGGGATTTGGTTATAGTAATGGGGGAATGGGACTCGCCATGTCCTGTCACACGAGAAACTAATATATATGTTATTTTGATTTAAAGTGGAACTCTATAATGTTTAACATGATATACCACAGAGAAAGGTAAGAGTTTAAAAATAATAACTTTTACATATACATATAGTACACGCTGTAGATGTTTAGTGTTTGTAAATTATAATGACTGACTAATGTATAAGTATGATGATTTGTACTGAATTATAATTATTTATTTAATGTTTGTGTAATAAAGAGAATACAAAAAAATATCAGAGAATGAGAGTCATCCTGCTCCCACCAAATTACTGCGTTACACCATGTATAAGGTACAGCTGAGAGAACAATTACATTTTATAATATATATCTGGAGGTTTTGTAATTCTGTAAATCTAACTACAGAAAGACCAATGGAAACGTATATATTTTTTCTTATTACAGCTAATTTGTCCAAGGAGAACACATTACATACTGATTAAGGTCGGTGGGGGCCCCTGGACAACAAACATGTGGGGGCCCCAATCAGTGATCCAAATTGTGTGTGTATATATATATATATATATACACACACACACACACACTGTGCCCCCCAACCAGCACCACACTTAAAAGAAAAACATACAAACAAACATTAACTGATTTACCTCCAGGCCGAGGCAATAACACAGCAGCACTGCAACAGTGAGTCCCGAGGCAGCAGCAGCTCCTGTATATTCACCTCCGCGGGCTTCAGAAGTTCAGACACGGCTGTTGAGGGAGTGGGCTGGCGTGGGGCTGCGGAGCATGACCTCTGGCGTCACACCTGCATTGCCGTACAGCCCCAGTGCACAGACTGCCAGAGCAGCGCCGCACTCTGAGCCCAAGTGCTCAGCAAATGCTGCCCAGCTGCAGTCACGGGGGAGCGCAGCGGAGACAGCTAAATGCTGTACTCCCCCGGGCTTAATAGTAGTGGCACGGGACAGGGTGTGGGGGCCCCCTATGTGTGGGGGCCCCAGGACGACCGCCCCTGTCGCCCTGCCTATAATCCAGCCCTGGTGTTGATGCATAGAAACAGGTCTGATATTGAAATTGTTGAATCAATCTCCCATTTCTGGGGTCTCTGTGTCTCAGTACTCTGTAAGGTATGATACATTGGTGATTGGGGGCACACACTATCTCAGCATTATAGATCATAGTCACCAGGTGTCACTGCACTAATGAGCTGCAAATATGATCCCTGCTGATTGTCCCCTGTATAGATAAGGCAAGTAGATATACAGCTAATATATTTTTCTTTATCTATTTTTATATGACTATTTGTATCATACATTGAAACCTGTATGAGAACATGTGACTGTCTGTAGTGATTACATGTACATATTCAGCATAAGAGTACCGTCCTGGCTGCATAACTGGTTTGTCCACATTTACAGATTGATTACTTTCACATTGCAATGCGACAATATGTGCGATTATACATCACATGTACGGGAGACCTCAGAGCCACCTGTCAGTGTGTGCGAGAGATCATACACCACATGCACGGGAGACCTCAGAGCCACCGGTCAGTGTGTTAGAGAGATCATACATCACATGTGTGGGAAACCTCAGATCCACCTGTCAGTGTGAGAGATCATACATCACATGTACGGGAGACCTCAGAGCCACCTGTCAGTGTGATAAATCATACATCACATGTGCAGGAGACCTCAGAGCCACCTGTCAGTGTGAGAGATCATACATCACATGTGCAGGAGACCTCAGATCCACCTGTCAGTGTGAGAGATCATACATCACATGTACGGGAGACCTCAGAGCCACCTGTCAGTGTGATAAATCATACATCACATGTGAAGGAGACCTCAGGGCCACCTGTCAGTGTGAGAGATCATACATAACATGTACGGTAGACCTCAGAGCCTCCTGTCAGTGTGTGAGAGAGATCATACAGCACATGTACGGGAGACCTCAGAGCCACCGCTCAGTGTGTGAGAGAGATCATACATCACATGTGCGGGTGACCTCAGAGCCACCAGTCAGTGTGTGAGAGAGATCATACATCACATGTACGGGAGACCTCAGAGCCACCAGTCAGTGTGTGAGAGAGATCATACATCACATGTGTGGGAGATCTCAGAGCCACAAGTCAGTGTGTTAGAGAGATCATACATCACATGTGCGGCAGACCTCAGAGCCACCAGTCAGTGTGTTAGAGAGATAATACATCACATGTGCGGGAGACCTCAGAGCCACCAGACAGTGTGTGAGAGATCATACATCACGTTACTGAGAGACCTCAGAACCACCGGTCAGTTAGTGAGAGAGATCATACATCACATTTACGGGAGACCTCAGAGCCAGCGGTCAGTGTGTGAGAGAGATCATACATCACATGTATGGGAGACCTCCTAGCCACCAGTCAGTGTGTGAGAGAAATCATACATCACATATGCGGGAAACCTCAGAGCCACCGGTCAGTGTGAGAGAGATCATACATCACATGTACCGGAGACCTCAGATCCACCAGTCAGTGTGAGAGAGATCATACATCACATGTACGGGAGACCTCAGATCTACCAGTCAGTGTGAGAGAGATCATACATCACTTTACTGTGAGACCTTAGAGCTACCAGCCAGTGTGTGCGAGAGATCATACATCACATGAGTGGGAGACCTCAGAGCCACCACTCAGTGAGAGTGAGAACATACTTCACATTACTCAGAGACCTCAGAGCCACCAGTCAGTGTGTGAGAGAGATCATACATCGCATGTACAGGAGACCTTAGAGCCACCAGTTAGTGTGTGAGAGAGATCATACATCACATGTACGGGAGACCTCAGAGCCGCCAGACAGTGTGTGAGAGATCATACATTACATGTGTGGGAGATGTCAGAGCCACCAGTCAGTGTGTTAGAGAGATCATACATCACATGTGCTGGAGACCTCAGAGCCACCAGTCAGTGTGTTTGAGAGATCATACATCACATGTGCGGGAGACCTCAGAGCCACCAGACAGTGTGAGAGAGATCATACATCACTTTTCTGAGAGACCTCAGAGCTACCAGCCAGTGTGTGCGAGAGATCATACATCACATGTATGGGAGACCTCAGAGCCACCGGTCAGTGTGTGTGAGAGATCATACATCACATGTATGCAGGGCCTGATTAACAATGGGGCGGATGGAGCTACAGCTCCAGGCCTCCAGATAAAAATAGGCCCCTCAACATGACAGTATGATCACCAGCTGCCTAACTGGCCATAAATTTTAAGTATTTAAATAGTTTTTCTAGTTTTCCCCCTTAAAAAAAAAGATGCAATTTTTCTATTTCTATCTAGTTAGGGAAACATAGTGTAGGGTGTGTACACACCAAAGCGACTTTGACCACACCCACACAGCACCAATCACAGCTCTTCCCCTTCTCAGTATAGGCCCTTGAACATTTTCAGCTCCAGGCCCATGTGGGTCTTAATCCGGCCCTGCATGTATGGGAGACCTCAGATCCAAAAGTCAGTGCGTTGGAGAGATCATACATCACATTACCGAGAGACCTTAGAGCCACCAGTCAGTGTGTGAGAGAGATCATACATCACATGTACAGGAGACTTCAGAGCCACCAGTCAGTGTGTGAGAGAGATCATACATCACATGTACAGGAGACCTCAGAGCCACCAGTCAGTGCGTTGGAGAGATCATACATCACATGTGTGGGAGACCTCAGAGCCACCAGTCAATGTGTTACAGAGATCATACATCACATGTACAGGAGACCTCAGAGCCACCAGTCAGTGTGTTAGAGAGATCATACATCACGTTACTGAGAGACCTCAGGGTCACTGGTCAGTGGGATTATTCCTTACACGGATATATAAGTGAGAGGAGACCAGCCGTACTATAATGAGGGATATCTGTTATATCATGAGCTTCATACTGGTGTCTGGTAAGTCATTTATATACTATCAGAAAAGTTTGAAAAATCTCACTAACGGGCTGAAGCGTGTTATTTTATAATATGTAAGCTAAGTGTTTGCCTTTGGATGCATGCATGTTGTGTAACTGCGTACCCACCTAAAATAACGACTGCCTCTGTTCAGATTGAAGCTGCTAATGAACTGATAAATATTACACGATTAACATGCAAGCTGACAATTAGCTTAAAGTATGGGACTGATGTTTGTAAGCTTATGCAGATGTAAGAAAATGACCAGAGATACTGGTGACCATTCTGAAAGTCCAAATGGGACACCTGTCATGTCTTAGAGCAAAAACATTTATATAAAATGAAAAGCTCTTGTCCTTGTTAATAATTAATTATTCAAAATTGTAAAAAAAGGGAATGCTACCCTCTGAAAAACTAGAGCGAAAAAAATACAGTGCTGGCTTGTCTTAAACAATAAAAGTGTCAATAATTGTCAATAAATGTAAGTATAATATACAGTGCATCCGGAAAGTATTCACAGCGCTTCACTTTTTCCACATTTTGTTATGTTACAGCCTTATTGCAAAATGTAATAAATTCATTTTTGTCCTCAAAATTCTACACACAATACCCCATAATGACAACGTGTAAAAAGTTTTTTTGAGATTTTTGCAAATTTAATAAAAAAAAAAAAAAAAAGAAATGACAAAGAAATCACATAAATATTCACAGCCTTTGCTCAATACTTTGTTGATGCACCTTTGGCAGCAATTGCAGCCTCAAGTCCTTTTGAATATGATGCCACAAGCTTGGCACACCTATCTTTGGGCAGTTTCGCCCATTCCTCTTTGCAGCACCTCTCAAGCTCCATCAGGTTGGATGGGAAGCGTCGGTGCACAGTCATTTTCAGATCTCTCCAGAGATGTTCAATTGGATTCAAGTCTGGGCTCTGGCTGGGCCCTCCCCCTCTGCCGGGACTGCCACGGCACACATGACACACTCCCCACTTGCCCCACCTTAGTTACACCTCTGATCTCATGCCCCATGAATGCTGGACTTCAAGTAAGAAATATATTTGTATGAGGAATACCTGCTGATACAAAGGCACAATACATTTTACAGATGACAAATATTAAAAGGTATTTACTAGGGGTGAGCGGGTTCGGTTTCTGAAATCCGAACCCCCCCGAGCCCCTCCGATCCGAGGCCGATCCGAGTCAGGCTCGACTTTTCCCGCCTGACTCGGATCTGAAATCGAGGCAAAACGTCATCATCCCGCCTTCCGGGTCTCGCGGGTTTGGATCCTATATAAGGTACCCGCGTTGGCGCCATTTTCTCACTCGGCTGTGGTCAGTGAAGAGGGAGGGTGGGAGTTAGCTCTGGCTGGGCTGTGTAGTGTAGTGTAGTGCAGAGTAGTGTTGTGCTGTGCTGTGCTGCGCTGTGCTGCTGTTGTCCATAGGGGCTGTGTCCACTACTTCAAAGTCTATAGGGGCTGGTTGTGTTGTGCTGTGCTGCTGTTGTTAATAGGGGCTGTGTCCACTACTTCAAAGTCCATAGGGGCTGTCTGGACTGTGTTGTGCAGTCAGATGTCCATAGGGGCTGTGTCCACTCCAAAGTCCTGTGCAGTGTCCCAGTCCTAAAGGGGTGCTGTAGTGTTGTCCAGGGGGTGCTCTGTCCGTCATGGGTGCTCCCCCCAAGTGCTATAAAAAAAAAAAAATTCTGTGTATGTGAATTGTGTGCGCAGTAGCCGCACGTGCATCAACAAAGTAGTGCCAAGCATGCGCCTGTGTCATAAGTAAAAGGCCGGCTGGCTTGACCGTTAAAGGGTGCTGTAACCCCCAAAGTACACTCCAGTCCAAACCAACTAAAAAAATATTTTCTGTGTTTGTGAATTGAGTGCGCAGTAGCCGCACGTGCATCAACAAAGTAGTGCCAAGCGTGCGCCTGTGTCATAAGTAAAGGGCCGGCTGGCTTGACCGTTAAAGGGTGCTGTAACCCCCAAAGTACACTCCAAACCAAATAAAAAAATTCTGTGTTTGTGAATTGTGTGCGCAGTAGCCGCACGTGCATCAACAAAGTAGTGCCAAGTGTGCGCCTGTGTCATAAGTAAAGGGCCGGCTGGCTTGACCATTAAAGGGTGCTGTAACCCCCAAAGTACACTCCAGTCCAAACCAAATTAAAAATATTTTCTGTGTTTGTGAATTGTGTGCGCAGTAGCCGCACGTGCATCAACAAAGTAGTGCCAAGCATGCGCCTGTGTCATAAGTAAAAGGCCGGCTGGCTTGACCGTTAAAGGGTGCTGTAACCCCCAATGTACACTCCAGTCCAAACCAAATAAAAAAATATTTTCTGTGTTTGTGAATTGTGTGCGCAGTAGCCGCACGTGCATCAACAAAGTAGTGCCAAGCGTGCGCCTGTGTCATAAGTAAAGGGCCAGCTGGCTTGACCGTTAAAGGGTGCTGTAACCCCCAAAGTACACTCCAAACCAAATAAAAAAATATTTTCTGTGTTTGTGAATTGTGTGCGCAATAGCCGCACGTGCATCAACAAAGTAGTGCCAAGCGTGCGCCTGTGTCATAAGTAAAGGGCCGGCTGGCTTGACCATTAAAGGGTGCTGTAACCCCCAAAGTACACTCCAAACCAAATTAAAAAAATATTTTCTGTGTTTGTGAATTGTGTGCGCTGTAGCCGCACGTGCATCAACAAAGTAGTGCCAAGCGTGCGCCTGTGTCATAAGTAAAGGGCCAGCTGGCTTGACCGTTAAAGGGTGCTGTAACCCCCAAAGTACACTCCAAACCAAATAAAAAAATATTTTCTGTGTTTGTGAATTGTGTGCGCAGTAGCCGCACGTGCATCAACAAAGTAGTGCCAAGCGTGCGCCTGTGTCATAAGTAAAGGGCCGGCTGGCTTGACCGTTAAAGGGTGCTGTAACCCCCAAAGTACACTCCAAACCAAATAAAAAAATATTTTCTGTGTTTGTGAATTGTGTGCACTGTGGCTGCACGTGCATCAACAAAGGAGCAGCGCCAAGCGTGCGCCTGTGTCCCATAAGTAAAGAGCCGGCTGGCTCATATCTTAAAGGGTGGTGTAACCCACAAAGTGCACTACTCTCCAGCAAAAATAAAAAAATATTTTCTGTGTTTGTGTGCGCCTTAGCCGCACGTATATATCAATATAACATAAATGGAGGACCAAATATTCTCCGATAGAAATAAAATAGGGAAAGATCAAGAACCACTTCCTCCTAGTGCTGTTGCTGCTGCTGGGAGTAGTTCATCATCCCAGAGAGGAAGTAGGAACACCACTACTTTTAATAAACAATTGACTCTCCAACAGTCCCTAGCGATGAGGATGAAGTACGACAGCAGTCATCCTGAAGCAAAACATATAACTGAGGCCTTGACTGCTATGTTGGTGTTAGACGTGCATCCGGTATCCGCCATTAGTGCAGTGGGATTTAGACAATTGATGGAGGTAGTGTGTCCCCAGTTCCAAATCCTGTCTAGATTCCACCTGCATCCTCAAAGCAGCAGCGACAAGCGTGCGTCTGTCTGTTAAAGGGTGGTGTAACCCTCAAAGTGTGCTCCACAAACAATAAAAAAATTATTCTTTTTTTTTCTGTCTTTGTGAAATGTGTGGGCTGTAGCCGCACCTGCATCCTTAAAGCAGCAGTGACAAGCATGCGTCTGTCTGTTAAAGGGTGGAGTAACCCTCAAAGTGCGCTCCACAAACAATAAAAAAATTCTTCTTTTTTTTCTGTCTTTGTGAATTGTGTGGGCTGTTGCCGCACTTTCATCCTCAAAGCAGTAGCGAAAAGCGTGCGTCTGTCTGTTAAAGGGTGGTGTTACCCTCAAAGTGCTCCAAAAAATAAAAAAATATTTTTTTTATGTGTTTGTGACTTGTGTGCGATGTAGCCGCACGTGCATCAGCACAGTAGCAGCGCCAAGCGTGCGCCTGTGTCATAAGTCAAGGGCCGGTTTGGACATTCTGGTCCGGACTGAAGGACGTGCCAACAATTTCTGACAAGTCTACTGTCACTGCATATGATACTGTCCTCAAAGCAGCAGTGACAAGCGTGTGTCTGTCTGTTAAAGGGTGGTGTAACCCTCAAAGTGCGCTCCACAAACAAATAAAAATATTCTTCTTTTCTTTTCTGTCTTTGTGAAATGTGTGGGCTGTAGCCGCACCTGCATCCTTAAAGCAGCAGCGACAAGCGTGCGTCTGTCTGTTAAAGGATTACATCGGTGACAGCATCCAAGTAGGCATGTCAGACAGTCCGTACCTGCACTGGCAGGAAAAAGAAGCAATTTGGAGGTCCCTGTACAAACTGGCTCTATTTTACCTGAGTTGCCCCCCCTCCAGTGTGTACTCCGAAAGAGTGTTTAGTGCAGCCGGGAACCTTGTCAGCGAAAGGCGTAGGAGGTTGCTTCCACAAAATGTGGAGAAGATGATGTTCATAAAATGAATTATCAACTCTTCCAGGGAGACCAGCCTCCAGAACGTACAGAGGGACCTGTGGTTGTGGATTCCAGTGGGGACGAATTAATACTCTGTGAGGATGAGGATGTACACAACACTGAAGAGGGTGAGGAATCGGTGGATGAGGAGGATGAGGATGACATCTTGCCTCCGTAGAGTCAGTTTCTGCAGGGACAGATTAATTGCCAGCTTGTTTTGTGGGGGCCCAAACGAACCAATAATTTCAGCCACAGTCGTGTGGCAGACCCTGGCGCTGAAATGTTTGGTTTGTTATAGTGTGCATGTCCTGTTTATACAACATAACGGTGGGTGGAAGGGCCCAAGGACAATTCCATCTTGCACCTCTTTTTTTTCTTTGAATTATGTACTGTTTCGGGCCTAGTTTTTCAAACTGCCATCCTGTCTGCCACTGCAGTATCACTCCTAGATGGACCACGTGTTTGTGCCGCCCACTCGTATCTCTTAGCATAGTCATCCAGCTACCTCGGTGCAACCTTTTGGATATAAAAATACTATTGTGAGGTGTGAGGTGTTCAGAATAGACTGGAAATGAGTGGAAATTAAGGTTATTGAGGTTAATAATAGCATAGGAGCAGAAAAACACACAAATTCTGTGATTTTAGCTGTTTTTATGCTTTTTTTAAAAAAAATACAGATCCAAAACACAAAACCCAGAACCCAAAACACGGAAGGGTGGTTTTGGCAAAACCAATCCAGATCCAAAACACGAAGAAAGATCCAGATCCAAAACCAAAACACGAAAAGTGGCCGGTGCACACCCCTAGTATTTACAAAGTTACATGATACCATTTTGGATGTTATGTGCTTACAGTATGTTGATGCCACTATCCCAATATGCATTTAACTGCACGGCTCTGCAAATCAATGTGTTGGTGCCTACAGGAATTGCTTTGCGTGTCAGGCTGTTCTTTGCTTAATGCGAATCCATATGCAAAAGTCTATTTGTCATTTGTCAGATGAGATATACATATACATTTAATTCGGAGGAAATTATTTTTTTATTATTATCCTAAATTATTCCGAAATGTTAAAGTCTGTAAAGCATTACACGGGTCAATATGATTTTATTATTCACAAGAAAAGTGAATAGTGACTTTAGTGCAGTTTTACATTCTGAATATTAAATATGTGATTAGAATGTTCCCATCAGGCATAGTGTGTGTGACAGTTACTTTTCTTTAGTCATATTTTAGTGTTCTTCATGGCCTATCATACACACAGACAGACGGGGACATCCAAGCAATATGTCCCCCTGTAGTTACTCCCCACTCTCACCTTTATGTGGAGCCTCCAGCACCTTCCTCATCCTCCTCTTCCTCCTCCATGCAGCCTGAACTGCCGGTGTAGCCCACACCCCCTGTTCAGGTCAGAGGAGCATGTGTGCTGGGCTCCTCCAATCAGGGCTCAGCACATTCTCCTGTGGCCCCTGGGGGCCTCTCACCATAGAGGAGCCTGTTAGCACAAGTATTTGTTGTATTAGTTGCTAGAATATTTTCAGTAATGCCAAGAAAGTGTTTGAATCATCCAGACAATTTTTGTTACGTGTTTGGTGAAGTCACCTTCAAATCTCAGAGGCAAACTCTCGCGACAATCGTAACAAAGTGTTATGAACTTTACTTTGGGTGTAAAGTTGGTGATCTGGCTAAGGACTAAACCCCTCGGCTTGGAGCTGTCAGTGATGAGCATACGAGCGTTTCCATAAGCAGATTTCTACGATGGCAAAGAGGTACCAATGCAAATGGAGTCCAGTATGCTGACTGACTATTGATGGACCATGAAGAGGGACATCCCAAAGGCAAATTATGCCCAAAAATCATAATCTACAACTTTTTAGGTCAGCCAGAATAAGGTGTATATTTATCATTTATACTTACACAATTACTAATTTCATAAAATTATAAACGCACAGTGTGTCACAAAACAACCCTGCCTGATGGAAATAATCTGAATGCAATTTTGAATTCAGCACAAAAATACATTTAGATTAAGTTTAATTAGTTCTAATGAAAGAAAAATATATATTTTTGTAGACCAGTGTAATTAATATATAATATTAGTACAGCAATTATAATGATCATGCATCAGCTGTGCAGTAATTAGCAGGTCATTAGAAGCAGCAATGAAGCGATTAAAACATGAAATGAGGACATGATGCTCCTGGATGCTTCATCCACTGGCAAACTGGATTCTTCAATGGCATTGATCCAAAAATTGTGATCAGGAACATAGGTGTAAACTCCAGGCCGGTTAGCCAAGGCACATCCCTCTCCCCAGCTTACAATTCCAACTTGATACCAGACTCCCTGGATGTCACAGACCAGGGGTCCTCCAGAGTCTCCCTGCAAGATAAAGGCTAATTGTCAGCTACTGAAATGTTTTTGGGAAAACACAAAATAATCTCACAATTGTAAAACATTTTACTTTCAAATCAAATTTTACAGCAATGACCTGATATCTGCATGCATGACAGACATTGCAGTGACTTGCAGCATAGATAAATCATCACACAACAGCATCTGATTAATTCATCATTGTTTGAAACTGAGACAAAGGGCCTGATTCCAGTGACGTCACTCCCCGTGGTGTCGCCCAGAGCGGGGAGGGATGTGCCCCAAAGGGGTGTGGCCTCATGGTTTTGGGCATGGTAATGTGTGAAGGGGGCATGGCTTCCAGCTGAACCAGCATGGTTTCATGTTTATTATTGGGGATTGCCGGAAGTGCAGACTGCCCTGTGTGTATTGTTGACTCCCTCACAGTGTCAGGAGCCGAGTGCTGCACTTAATGCTACAGTGTGGCACCCGGCTCCTGTCACTGAGGGTCATTCCTCGGTGGGTGAGACTTGGTGACACTTGGTGTCATTCCTCGGTGGGTGACACCCGGGTGAGGTGCGCCCCTCCCTTCCGCTGTGTCAGGAGCCAAGTGCTGCACGTAATGCTACAGTGTAGCACCAGGCCCCTGTCACTGAGGAGGAGTCATCACTTTGATGTCACCCCTCGGTGGGTGATAACTGGGTGCGGCCTGCACCCTCCTTAATACACCACTGATCTACAGTACAGGTCTGCGTTGGTGGATGTAGATTTCCTGGCCTCACATGCTGTCAATCTCAGATCACATATGCACAGTCATCTAGACATTCATTGATGAGCCAAATCCAAGGGCCACTTATCACTGCTCACCCTCCTGGACCTCTCTGCAGCCTTCAACACCATGGAGCATCCTCACCTTCTATGCACCATTAATACCTTTGACCTTTCTAATCACTGTCCATGCATGGTTAAACTCTTACCTCACCAACTGCTCCTTTTCTGTATCTGCCTCTGGCTCCACCTCCCCCCTTCCACCCTTCTCATTGGTGTCCCACAGGGTTCTGTTCTGGGCCCCCTGCTCTTCTCCCTGTACACCTCTACACTAGGAGAACTCATCAGTTCTTTTGTCCACTAATACCACCTCTCTGCCGATGATACGCAACTATACCTTTCCTCCTAATCTTTCCCATTGTGTCCTCTATCAGGTATCCAGCTGTCTGTCCACCATCTATTCCTGGATGTCCAAGCACTGTCAGAAGCTCAACATGGACAAAATCAAACTCATTATCTTCCCCCGTAACAGAGATGACACGCAACTATACCTCTTTGCTCCTGAACTCTCCCCTTCTGTCCTCTCTCAGGTATCCAGCTGCTTCTCCACCATCTCTTCCCGGATGTCCAAGTGCTCTCTGAAGCTCAACATGGACAACATCTCTTCATGGATGTTCAAGCGCTCTCTGAAGCTCAACATGGACAAAACCAAACTCATCATCTTTCCCCCTAACAGTTTCTCCATTCCAACCAATCTCACTATCACTGTTGACAACACCATCATCTCCCCTGTTCCCCAACTTTGCTACTTGGGTGTCACCCTTGACTCCACCCTTTCCTTCGCTGCCCACATTCAATCTATGGCTCAATCCTGTTGGTTCCAGCTACGCAACATTGCTTGCATTAGGCCTTTCCTCTCCCAGAATGCTTCCAAACTGATTATTCATTCACTAATAATTTCTCGGCTTGACTACTGTAACCTTCTCCTAACTGGCTTCCCATGTTGCCATCTTGCTCCCATCCAATCTGTTCTCAATGCTGCAGCTAGACTTATCTTCCTCTCCCGCCATTCCACTTCCACCACTCCCCTCTGCCAAAACCTGCACTGGCTCCCATTCCCCTACAGAGTCCTCTTCAAACTCCTCACCTTCACATACAAGGCCCTCTCTAACTCTACTGCTGCCTACATATCCAACCTCATCTCCTTACACCATCCTGTCCTTACTGGTCTCCCAATGACTGTTGCCTCTCCTCTGCCATGGTTACTTCATGTAAATGGTCATATCCAAGATTTTGCCTGTGAAGCCCCCCTTCACTGGAATAAGCTCCCTTGCTCAGTCAGGCTCTACCCAACCTTGCATAGCTTCAACTGTGTACTGAAACCCACCTGTTCATTAAAGCATACCCTTCCACCACATAACCCTGTCACCAGGTAACTCTCCTCACCCATGTCTACCTTGCCTACTTCCTACCCTCAGGTCCCCATCTACATACTCATGGCTCATGTCATCTGTCTGTCTCCCATCTCCCCTAGATTGTAAGCTTCTAGGAACAGGGTCCTCCCCCCTACTGTCTCACAGCCATCCCTTCTAGCACTTCAATGACAGCCTACACCTTCCCAGCTGTATTGTGCTTTGAGAATTGTGTTGCTAATTGTTACTTGTGATCTGTTTATGTTCTGGTTACTGCATTGTAATGTAATGTTCTGTGTACCCTGTACTGTCCTACTTTTAACGTATATGTATGGCTCTGTGGACCACATGTGGCGCCCTATAAATAAAATGTAATATTAATAAAGTATTGCTGCTACTTCTGTAGCACTTCGGTGTACCGAGAAGCTGTACCAACACCAGAGCAATAGTGAATTGCTTTGGTATATAAGTATCCCCCGCCACACCTCAGGGCAAGTTGAATACTTAATCAACTGATCCCTGATGATGTATAGGCCCCTTGGAGTGATATGGGAATTGGGCATTAATATGTACACAAGCAGTTGTTCTTTATCTGGAGGTTTATGTGAGAAGCATGGCCACATGGTACCCTGCTGCACAATACTCCTGTGATTATTGATCAAATTACCAGGGTTAGATAGATCTTATCTGGGTAGATATTAAAGACATACCTGGCAGGAGTCCTTCTGTCCTTCCTGGTACCCGGCACAGATCTGGTCGCTAGGGATTATCATGCTATAACCAAAGGTGGAGTTGATTTGGTACATCTGCTCACATTCACTGATGCTGATTAGTGGCACCATCACTTCCTGCAGAATCCACGGGTATGGCAGGCTCACTGCAGAAAGACAGTCATATTTATTTATTTATATATTTATTTATACTACCAAAGCCATGCTAAGTGGGGGTCGCAACTCCGGCACCGGCATTATGAACTTACTCATTCACTCCTATAAGATAAATAGATTGAAAAATAGAGCCTGTGTACTAACATATGTGGGGATCTTCTAACTCCTGTCATACAATTGTATTGGACGGGAAATGAGAGTCCTCACAATTGACACAGGGTACAGTAGTTCAAGTGATGGCAGCTAATGAGAGAGCAGCTGAAATAAGAATATATTACCTGTAAAAGGAGATTTGCGGGTTCCCAGAGAACCAACAACTGAATTTAGTGGTTCCAAGTCCGAGTTCGGAATCTCTTTGCGGTTCCGAGTGAAATCAAGACCCAGTTTGGTTCTGCAGTCAGTTCGAAACTCGGATTTATAAACCGATGTCAAGTTTTGGATTGCATGTAAACAGGCCCAAATTACATGATTTTAGCTGTATTTTTTTATTTAAATACAGATCCAAAACCAAAACAGTTGAGGGTGGTTTTGCAAAACCAAACTACGTAGATGACTCCAGATCCAAAACCAAAACCAAGCAGAAGCAGCTCTGTACTTCTTTCTCTATGCCAAATGTGAGGACTCTCATTTCCCCTCCAATCCAATTGTATGACAGGAAATAGTAGAGCCTCACATATGTTAGCTCTTAATCTGTGTGAAACACACTGTTAATAATGCTGTTATTATCAATAATATCTCTCCTACCTACTGTATATCACTCACAATTTAATGAAGGGTTTATGCGTTCATTCACTCCCAAAACAATTATTTTCCACGTACATTTTTTTATCCATTTCTTACCTTACTGTGAGTGTGAGGTGCACCTAACTGGACAATTTAGATTATTTAAGCCACATGTGATTTGAAAAACATTACTCTCATTGTTGGATACTTATTCCTTTATTTTGCTCTGTTGTGTTCTTTGCCTCCACATAAGTGATATCTGTGGTTTATATTGATTTTAACTATAACCAATAAAATGTTTATTTCATATTGTTTGGAAGTGTGCCCACCATAGAGTACTGTTCTGTCCCCCCTTTTATTTTTCAATATACTCAAATATACTCCAGGAAGAACATTCCATTTTTCTTGCTTTGTTTCAGAGCAAATTCTAAAAGATGTATTTTGGTGTATATGTTATTTTATTTCTCACCTGTGAATTTAGCCATTTCCTATTCCCAATCCCCATTGCTCTATTAGATCAGACTTCATAAATTGTCTGCACATGGAGTAGGAATGGGTATAATCTGAGATGCTAGAGTGTCCTTGGCTAGCTTGGCAGGACAAGATGAAAACTCAGGCCTGGACTCTGCACCAGGATATAGAACTATATTCCCATACATGAGGGCATGCTGAGCAGAACTCTAGTGAGGTTGGCTGATGTACCAATGCTTGTGGAGACTGAGCACAGGAGAGGTTGGCTGATGTATCAATGCTTGTGGAGACTGAGCACAGGAGAGGTTGGCTGATGTATCAATGCTTGTGGAGACTGAGCACAGGAGAGGTTGGCTGATGTACCAATGCTTGTGGAGACTGAGCACAGGAGAGGTTGGCTGATGTATCAATGCTTGTGGAGACTGAGCACAGGAGAGGTTGGCTGATGTATCAATGCTTGTGGAGACTGAGCACAGGAGAGGTTGGCTGATGTATCAATGCTTGTGGAGACTGAGCACAGGAGAGGTTGGCTGATGTACCAATGCTTGTGGAGACTGAGCACAGGAGAGGTTGGCTGATGTATCAATGCTTGTGGAGACTGAGCACAGGTGAGGTTGGCTGATGTACCAATGCTTGTGGAGACTGAGCACAGGTGAGTTTGGCGGATGTACCAATGCTTGTGGAGACTGAGCACAGGTGAGGTTGGCTGATGTACCAATGCTTGTGGAGACTGAGCACAGGTGAGATTGGCTGATGTACCAATGCTTGTGGAGACTGAGCACAGGTGAGGTTGGCTGATGTACCAATGCTTGTGGAGACTGAGCACAGGTGAGGTTGGCTGATGTACCAATGCTTGTGAAGACTAAGCATAGGTGAGTTTGGCAGGTGTACTGATGTTTGCAGATACTGAGCACAGATAAGGCTGTTTGATGTATAAATACTTGTAGATGTAGAAGTCCAACACCGGAGTACAGCAAAAGGTAACAGGAAAAGCACATGAATGACTAAAGCCTGGGGACTAGGCACTATACCAGAAGGAAGACATTGCTCAGGCAATGTGCTGTATTCAGGAGCAAGTTTCAATAGGCCTCTGTGAAAGCCCATAGGCTGCAAGAATTATGTGTGCTTGAGTGCAGCAAAAAGATAGGACTAGGAAGTCATACAAGGAAAATCAAAATGGCTGTGCCTACGTAGCCCGCCAGTTTGTTTACATCCCATACTGTGCAGTGCGGGGATGTTTCAGAGGTACAGGGGAAATGTGGAATACTGCAATGTGGCAGCGCCAGATGCAGTAAGTATGGCTAGACCCTCATACGTTACACAATATTCCTTCCATTGGCTACTGCAAGCTCACAAACTCAGTGGTATAGCCAGGGGGAGAGAATGTCCCCCTAACACAGTGATTCCCAAACTGTCAGCTGTGGTGCTCTGGGCACTCTGTTAAGGGTGCCAAGGGTAATTCAGACATAAATTATTTGGGTCAACATCTTTAAAGAGTCAGACTTGCTGTCTGTAGCCTTAAGAGGTGCATGTATACCATTTATCACTAGGACCATCCCCAGGGCATCACATGAAAAGGGGAAAAAAGGTGATAGTGAAGTGTAAAGGATAGATGTGTAAGGATAAATCAATAAGTGTTAATGAAATGTGAAAGAATTAAAATGACATAAATAATATACAAACAATTAGAGAAGTGTGATGCCCTGGGGATTGTACTAAGCTGGAATTTTTTGTTGTACCTTGCTTCTCGGACGTGAACCCCTTAATGTTAGGGACGCTGGTATAGAGGAGCCTTGACGTTGGCCCAGCGCTTATTCGTATATTTGCAAATGTATGTTACTAATACCTCTGAATCTCTATTATCATGTAGGATTTAAGTATTTTTGATTCTACTACAGTGTGCTGGAGGGTAAATTCCCTTTTTTTCTGTGCTCAGTGTAAACCCTGCCCTTTACAAGCACCTGTGGTATATCATTAGGCTGATATGAGCAACTACCATATTTTTTGTTTGCAGTCATGGTTATCTGCAAGGAAACATGTGCAGTCATCATTGCTTTGCACAAAAAGAGCTTCACAGGCAAGGATATTGCTGCTAATAAGATTGCACATAAATCAACCATTTATCGAACCATCAAGAACTTCAAGGGGAGAGGTTCAATAGTTGTGAAGAAGGATTCACGGTGCCCAAGAACATCCAGCAAGTGCCAGGACTGTCTCCTAAAGTTGATTCAGCTGCAGAATTGGGGCACCACCAGTGCATAGCTTGAAAATAAATGGCAGCAGGCAGGTGTGAGTACATATGCATGCACAGTGAGGTGAAGACTTTTGGAGGATGGCCTGGTGTCAAGAAGGGCAGCAAAGAAGCCTCTTCCCTCCAGGAAAAACATCAGGGACAGACTGATATTCCACAAAAGTTACAGGGTTTGGAATGATGAGGACTGAGGTAAAGTTATTTTCACTGATGAATCCCCTTTCAGATTGTTTGGGGCATCTGGAAAAACACTTGTCCAGAGAAGGAAAGGTGAGTGCTGCCAGCAGTCCTGTGTCATGCCAACAGTAAAGCATCCTGAAACCATTTATGTGTGGGGTTGCTTCTCAGCCAAGGGAGTGGGCTCACTCACAATTTTGCCTAAGAACACAGCCATGAATAAAGAATGGCACCAAAACATCCTCCAAGAGCAACTTCTCACAACCATCCAAGAACAGTTTGGTGGTGAACATTGCATTTTACAGCATGATGGAGCACCTTGCCATAATGCAAAAGTGATAACTAAGTGGGTTGGGGAACAAAACATCGACATTTTGGGTCCATGGTCAGGAAACTCCCCAGACCTAACTCCCATTGAGAAATTATGTTCAATCATCAAGAGGCGAGTGGACAAAAAAAACTCCACAAATTCTGACAAACTCTGAGCACTAATGATGCAAGAATGGGACGCCATCAGTCAGTATGTGGCCCAGAAGTTGATTGACAGCATGCCAGAGCGAATTGCAGAGGTCTTGAAAAAGAAGGGTCATCACTGCAAATATTGACTCTTTGGATAAACTTAATGAAATTGTCAATCAAAGCCTTTGACACTTATGAAATGCTTGTAATTTTACTTCAGTATACCATAGTAACATCTGACAAAAAGGTCTAAAAACACTGAAGCAGCAAACTATGTGAAAACCAATACTTGTGTCATAAGTGAATGTAGTGCACGATAAGTGAATGTAGTGATGATATTTATATAGTTGTGTGACTATTTGCTATGATGTAGGCTCAAAATATTCTTAGGTATTGGTTACCCTGAGTGTATGCACAAATGCTCTGCAGCGTAAGGGAATGCAGGTATCTGAGATGGTGAGGGAAAACCATGGGTGATTACAGGGAGGAGGCCTGTTTTGTGGTGGTCCTGCCAATGAAAGCTGCTGCATTCTCAGGCACATAGACACACCCACAGGCACAGCGGCGATTGTGTACACCTCTGAATCGAGCTCTGAGTGAATAGGGATGTGATGTAAAGAGTGTTATCCTCTGCCTCACTGGATGACACCAATGCTATCATCAGATGCCTCATCCATGCTATAGGTGATTCCGTGGAGGTAGGTTTTGCCTACCTTTGACAAAAGACCAGGAATGATGATGTTCGTCCATGTAAGATGACGTTTTGCCTCGTTCTGAGTTCCGTTTTTTTGGAGGGAAAAATCCGAACTCCACGTGCAAACTCGAACCTATCCGAGCCTGCACATCCCTAATATATATATATATATATAAATATTAGAGAATAGAGGGGGCAATTACACACATTGTCAGACTCTATTTAAATGCCTGGGGGAAAACTACAGACCAAAAAAAGGTTTCACTTTCAAACATGTAGCTAAAATGCTGCACTTATACTGATGACCCTACTCAGCAGACACAATGGAGAGAGGATGTAAGCCTTGAAAACTGGGACTGACAACGTTGGGGGCAGTCAAGCCTAGAAACCCTACTGTGCATGACACAGAAAGGATGCAATCACATATAGGAGTAGAGGGGAGCCACAGCACATCGCAGCCATGTGTGTGACTACAGTGGAGGGTAGCAGAAGACAGTCTTAGTTCATACCAGTGATGTAGAATCCAGTGATTTACTATACCATGATGTTAAAAAAAGCAAAAATATTGCAAAGCCAATGCTATAATTAGTACATCCTGCCCTTAGAGTAATATTGTAAATGAAACGCGTCACTGCAAATACGAGTGTTGTTATATTCACCTGATTAGCTAGATAAATATTTTCATTGTTATGATTAGGTAGTTATCATACTCCAACATGTTTTATTACATAGCCATGATAACAGAGAAAGCTAGCATTATTCATTGAAAAGCAATTTCTAAGACACTGGGGCTCTTCCCTCCGTTTGTGTGTCTAAATTTAGTTTTAACACAGATATTCATACCTATTTGTATGCATTCAATATTATGTAGAACTAATTCCCAGCTCGGATCACTTTTGGAGTTACGAGTAGAACTGAATCCTGGGTTGAGTCAGCTGTAAATTCTAAACTCGGATTTAAAAACCAAAGCTCTGTTTTGGATTACATGTAAACAGGTTTACATTTCATGATTGTAAATAAATCCAAAACCTAAACAGAAAAGTGCCAAAAATCCAAAACCAAAACACGGGGATATCTCTTATATATATATATATATATATATATATATATATGTGTTTTTTTTCTTACGTGACAGGTGTCCCATTATGGACTCACCATGATATCAATGACTTAAACTAGGAGCACATATCATTTTCAGTACCTTACTTTAAGCTAATTGTCAACTTGCATGTTAATTGTGTAATACTTACCAGCTCAATGGCAGCTTCAAACTGGTTGGAGCCAATGGTCAATTGTTATTTTGGGTGGATACGCAGTTACACAACATGCATCCAAAGGGAAACTCTTAGTTTACATGATATAAGCAAACACGCTTCATCCTGTTAGTGAGATTATTTTCAAACTCTTATGTACAGTATATAAATTACTTACCAGACACCAGTAGGAAGCTCATGATATAACAGATGTCCCTCATTATAGTACGGCTGGTCTCCAAACACGTTACTGTCACTAGTGTGTCCATGTAAGGAATATTCCCTCTGACCGGTAGCCCTGAGTTCTCTCAGTAACGTGATGTATGATCTTTCTCACACAGACCAGTGGCTCTGAGGTCTCCAGCACATGTGATGTATGAACTCTCTCACACACTGACCGGTGGCTCTGAGGTCTCTAGCACATGTGATGTATGATCTCTCTCACGTATTGTCGCATTGCAATGTGAAAGTCACCATTCTACAATCTGTAAATGTGGACAAACCAGTTATGCAGCCAGGATGGTACTCTTATGCTGAATATGTACATGGAATCACTACAGACAGTCACATGTTCTCATACAGGTTTCAATGTATGAGACAAATAGACATATAAAAATAGATAAAGAAAAATATATTTGCTGTATATCTAATTGTCTTATCCATACAGGGGACAATCAGCAGGGATCATATTTGCAGCTCATTATTGAAATGACACCTGGTGACTATGATCTGTAATGCTGAGATAGTGTGTGCCCCAATCACCAATGTATCATTATTTCTTTCAGAGACACAATGGGGTATATTTACTAATGTTCGATTTTGATTCAAGTGCATTTTGACCAGGGTTTAAGTGGGCCGAAATGGGGAAGAACTGCGTTCCATCAGTTCTATTAGGAGAAAGAGCCCTTTTTTTAAAAACAATTTTTTTTTTTTTGGGGAGGTCGTTTTTGCCTTGTGGGCCAGGATTAACTCTAAACCATTTATAAAATAATGTCAGAATACAATGTAGAACATTTTTAAAAAATTTATTTGAAAATAAAAACATTTTCCGGCCCATTTTTGGCCAAAACTTTTTGGCCAGTGTTATTCACAAAAAAATTATAATTGGGACAAACATAAAAGGTATGGAAACTTAAACCAAAAAAATAAAAACAATTCACAAGAAAGGAGAGGGAAGTTTTGGCCAGAAAGCACAGAAGGAGTGTTGGAAATGTAGCCAGTGCTGTCAACGTTTTTTCCCCCGTTTGGCTGGGAAAGGGTGGGCTCCAGACTGGGTCTGGGATGTCATCGGGCTGGCCTGTCCAGAGGCAGATGTTGTGGCCTCTGGACTAGGCACAGGGCTAGGCACAGTTGGAGGAGTGGCTGATGTTGTGCCAGAGGTGGAGGATCCTGATGTTCCGGCAGGAAGGGTGGTCGGCTCCACCATGTGCTGGCGAACGAGCTGCTCCAGGGCATTGGCGATGCGGATGTTGGCCCTGGTATTTTCTGCCAGGGCCTGATCAATGGTCACATTGGCCGCAGCATTTTGCTCCAGGGCCTCAGCCACCCGTAGCAGACTGGCATCCATCCTCTGCAGAATCTCCGTATGGAAATCCAATTTAAAATTGAGTTCTTTGAGGAGTGCAACTGCCTGCGAGGGGGATTGCCCTGGACTGGCTTCTGCAGGGTCCTCAGCCGGATGTACTGGTTCCTCCCCTGCAGAGCCAGCAGAAATTCTGTGGCCAAGGCTCCCCTCTGGAGCAGACTCATCCGCCTGTGACTCTGTGAGAAAAATGAGAAAAGAGTCACATTAGAATCTACATATTGGCACAATAACATTTCAGAGTTGGTTACTTCACAATATTTACCTGGGACAACATGAGGAGCCGCAAAGTCTGGCATGTCCGTATCCATTTTGGACACGCCAAACACCTCCAAAGCCTGCACACACCCCTGTGCCAGCTCTTCCAAATCATTCAACTCCAATGACACAGGGGTGGGACCCCCACCTGTCCCCCTTGCATGCCTAGCCCTGTCCGCCATTTTTTGTTTCAGGCGATATTTGAAGTCTTGCCATCTGTGGGTGAAAAAGTAACCATTATTCCTGCATTATTTTTTGGGGGGGTTTTAGGGGGGTCAAGTGTTTACTTACCACCGTTTGACATCCCGGCTAGACGGACATAACCACCCACCCTATTGACAGCACTGGCTATCTCCTCCCACATTCTCCACTTCTGGCTTGCACCCATATTCCTGTCTGCCTGTGGCAGGATGTCCACACACTTCTAAACCAAAACCTCCATCTCCTTTCTTGTGAATTGTGGCTGCCTTTTCTTTTTCCCTGCTTTGCCCGGAATACTGGGCCCAGCAGCCTCTTCCATGTCATCCTCCTCACCTATTTGTTTAAACGTTGAGAAATTTAAGCTTGCAAACTTTCACTATATTATGTTTCAAAATAATCCTTGTTTGGAAATGCCTGAAAAACTTAACAGCCGACTCTTGGCCATTGTTTCCCTGGTCTGTAGCCATTTCTTACATCCAAACAAGAAATACACCAGAACGTTTTTTTGGGTTCGTGACGTATTTATACATGCATACTTATTTTTCGTCCGCATCATTGATTGTGCGTTCCTATGATCCCTCCTTAATTTGCGCTGGAAAATAAACACTATTTATGGCTTTGGGCGTCTCGAGTCGAGGTGGCGGGTGTTGGTTGTTGGAGGTTACGTTGGTCGGAATGGATTGTTGGCGGGAATTGTATTTGGCGGTGTTTGGCGTTTTTTTCTATGTGTATTTTTGGATTTTTTCTTTCCGTTCGCTTTTTTTGGTGTGGTTGTTTTATTTGTCGTGTCATTTTTTGGTAAGTTTTTGGCCGTCTTCCTTTTGTTCACTTTGTGTATCCTTCTTTTTGATAAATTTTGTTCGATAATTTTTTTACAATTCTCCTTTGGTAGGTTTCTTTTGGCTCTGCCCCAACGACCTTTTTATCTGGTGACTTATATATCCTCTATTGGTAAGTTTGTTTTTTCACTTGTTTATTAAATGTTCATGTTTTGTTTAACGCAACTTTGTTTCACCTTACAGTTTTAACCTTTGGTTTTGTGATTCCTAAATGTATGAACTAATTAGCGCATTTTTATCTAGTTATTTTCGGTATTGTAATTGCGAACTAATTAGCGCATTTTTGGCTGGTTCATTTCGGTATTGTAATTGCGAACTAATTAGCGCATTTTTGGCTGGTTATTTTCGGTATTGTAATTGCGAACTAATTAGCGCATTTTTCGCTGGTTATTTTCTGTAGTTAAATTGGTTGTGATTTAATTTTTTTAGAATTTGGGGCCCAAATTGTGGTAGTCTGCGCACTGTCGTTTTGCTCTTTGCCGAAATGTGTGTTTATCCCCTTTTATGTTTTGTATTGTACCCAATTTAGAATCCTAAATGGCCACCCTAAATTTTTGCATTGTTTGTTTGTTTTTAATTTTAGGCTTGGTAAATCATGACAATACCCCAGCATGTAAGCATCATTGGATTGTATCATAAAGATAAGTTATTTTTCAATTTTTGGGGGGCAAAAAAACCTTACATTCAATTCTTGCCATTTCAGGTTGATCTTGGTCGGATTGTTGTGGCCATGCTCCCGGAAGCCGACCAACCTCAATCTCATCCCAGGCGTAGGCATCGTAGGCATGCAAGGCCCCATATATATCGAACACGTGTCACCCTTTTTGGAATGCCCAATGATGAGGTGTTAAGACGCTACCGTCTTCCGCCCCAAATCATCATAGACACTATCTCATTAATAGAGAGTGATCTTGAGTGGCAAATTGACAGTCCTACAGCAATACCACCACTTACGCAATTTATGGCGGTGTTACATTTCTGTGCCTCAGGATCGTTTCAAACCACGGAGGGAATAGTTGCGGGAATCTCCCAATCCTCCTTTTCCAGGATCCTGAGGGCAGTGATGGAGGCCCTTTTCAAGCACCTCCATCATTTTATTCAAATGCCTTTGGATATGGGTGCCCCTAGTGTGGCCAAGGCCAATTTTTACCAAATAGCTGGCTTCCCACACATAGGGGTTGTGGATGGTACTCACGTACCACTTCAGCCTCCAGCATGGCTGGAGGCCATTTTTCGGAACCGCAAACATCTCACTCCCTGAATGTAATGGTGGTATGTGATGCCTCCCTCCAGATCCTGTCCCTGAATGCAAAATTACCCGGAAGTGCACATGACTCATTCGTCATCCGGCACTCAGGGATATGGCAAAAATTAAACAACCTACAAGCTGGTGATGCGTGGCTTCTGGGTAAGTGGAGACCTTTAGTACATAACAATGTTAAGCTTGATACACAGTGATCCTGATGTTGTCACTCCTTATTCACAGGAGACAGTTGCTACCCTTGCACGCCCTGGCTGCTCACTCCTTATTTGGCTCCCACACCAGGGCCACAAAGTGATTTTAATTCCGCATTTACAGCCACCAGGCAAGCGGTGGAGCACTGTATCGGCCATTTAAAAGGCAGATTCAGATGCCTCCACCGCTCTGGTGGTGAGCTCATGTATTTGCCGGCTATGGTTTCGAAAATTGTGATCCTGTGTGGGATATTTCACAACATCGCCATAAGGAGTGGTGTCCCAATGCAGCCAGAGTATGCCTTGCCTGAGGATGGCCCCCCCGAGGTTGGTCAGAGGTCAGTATGTGGGGGGGCCATACGCGATGATGTGGTGGCCAGATATTTTAGGTAATTATTGGCACAAAAGAAGTTCTTTCACACAATGTGGTAAAGATTTTGGGAGACCATCTAATTAATTTGTTTATTATTTCCCATCTTCTGTTTGATTTCATAATCTTTGGGACTGAAACGATGACTACTTCCTGCTACCCAAAACAAACCTTCATGGGGACACATTGGATATATATTCTGGACCCAGTATTGCAACGGAACATTTGTGGAATCATGTTAGCATGCTCATTCGTCAACCAGTTCTTGATTTGTCTTTACTTTTTTCATACGGTGTTTGATGGGTTGTACATTTTGTTATCACTGTGTGTTTTGTTTGTGAGCCAACACTTTGGTTTTTTAGTTATGTGTTGAATAAATTTTTTGAGAGTGTAATTTTGCTAATTTTCTTGAACATTGCAAGCAAGTGTAACCAGGTTTACCCATGTTAAAATTGCTTAAGGGTTAATCCTGTAATGTCGCAATTTGCTCAAAATTTAAATATGCTTTCTGGTTCAAAACCAACACCAAAAGGTATTATGTACAATCAGTATGCTTTGGAATCTCGGGCTAAGCAGGTTGCCCCCAAAATTGGAACATGTAAAATGTACTAATTGAAAAAATGTAAAACAAAAAAAATCCCCAAGCCGATTGTTACTGTTAGCTGTTTCATGTGCCTGTTTTCTAAACAACTACAGCACACAATCTTAGTGACATTAGTTGCAAATACTTGCTGCAAGAGTAAACTTATGTAAGTGTAAACAATCTAAGATTTGGAGACAAGGAATGAGACTGAACTCGAACTTTAACTTTTTTATTAGGAAAAATAATTTGGGAATAAAATAAAAAATTATGGACGCGGGATCCCAACCATATGGTCAAGGACCACCAGCAGGCCGATCACGTGGCCCCGCATCACTTGGACGCACCCGGCTAGGTCCGCCAAACGCCTCTGGTCCTCTGTGGGTTAGAAAAGTGTGGGGCTTAATACATAATTTAAGAAACACCCAGAAAAGACAAGCAAAATAGAGCTATCCAAAAATGACAATAGTGTGACCAAAAGCACATTTAACCAAAAAAACCAAAGGACACAAAAATGGACACCCAAAAAAAAACAACTGTTTTTCCATGTGGGATATGTGTATGGGGAAATCAGCAGTAAAAGGTAAACACAAACAGAGATATACCCAAACTTTTGACAAACCAAAAAAAGGAAAAGACACAGACACAGGATTAGATCAAAACATTTTAAACCACAAAAAAGGATAAAAGGGAAACATACCATTCAGAATGACGGCTGGCCCAGAACCAACTCCCTCGTCCTCCTCGGAGGTGGCCACATTCCCCAACGAGGTGGGAGGGGTGATGACGGATGCTGGCGAGGGGGTATTCACGAGAGGGGTGGTTGGAGGGGAGGGGGAATTGGGATGGAGGGGAAGTAGCACAGAGGGATGTGCGACAGGGTCTGGGCAGGCTGGGGAGGAGGGGGAATTTAGGGTATTTTGGGGACAGGATGTTTGGCTGGGGGTTGGGGAGAGGGTCCGAGAGCGCCGTCTTTGACGGCGATGACGCCGTAGTCTTCGCTCTGCCCCTAAATGATGGAAAACAAATTGAGGTTAGTTTAGAACATCACCTTGTTAAACGCTAATTGTTGAACGCCAAAAAATTAAAACATGCACATGCAGATATGACTACAAATAATAAATAGGCCATACATGAAAACATGCACATGCAGATATGAGTACAAATAATAAATAGGCCATACATGAAAACATGCACATGCAGATATGAGTCCAAATAATAAATAGGCCATACATGAAAACATGCACATGCAGATATGAGTCCAAATAATAATGTATTTTTTTGCGTTGATGTTCTCTAGGGACAAATGAGCTGGAATATTAAAAAAGGTATGTTTCCATAGATCTTTCTATAGTTAGATTTACAGAATTACAAAACCTCCTGATATATATTATAAAATATTATTGTCAAGTTCTCTCAGCTGTAACAAATATGTGTACCATATACTGTACATGGTCTAATGCAGTTATCATAATTTGCTGGAAGTAGGATGATTCTCATATTGATCTAATTTTTATTGTTTTCTTACTATTCCTTAGTATACAGATTCTTACTTCTGAATATCACATCTACCAGATATTATAGGATGCCCCAGATACTATAGTGTGCCCCAGATACTATAGTATGCCCCATATACTATAGTGTGCCCCAGATTCTTCAGTGTGCCCCAGATACTATAGTGTGCCACAGATACTATAGTGTGCCACAGATACTATAATGTGTCCCAGTTACTATAGTGTGCCCCAGATACTATAGTATGCCCCAGATACTATAGTATGCCCCAGATACTATAATCTGCCTCAGATACTATAGTGTGCCCCAGATATTATAGTGTGCCCCAGATTCTTCAGCCCTAGATACTATAGTGTGCCACAGATACTATAGTGTGCCCCAGATACTATAATGTGTCCCAGATACTATAGTGTGCCCCAGATACTATAGTGTACCACAGATACTATAGTGTGCCCCAGATAATATAATGTGTCCCAGATACTATAGTGTGATCCAGATACTATACTGTGTCCCAGATACTATAATGTGTCCCAGATACTATACTGTGCCCCAGATACTATAATGTGTCCCAGATACTATAGTGTGCCCCAGATACTATAATGTGCCCCAGATACTATAGTATACTCCAGATACTATAGTGTGCCCCAGATACTATAGTATGCTCCAGATACTACAGTGTGCCCCAGATACTAAAGTGGGCCCCAGATACTTTAGTGTGCCACAGATACTATAGTGTGCCCCAGATACTATAGTGTTCCCCAGATACTTTAGTGTACCCCAGATACTATAGTACTATATACCCCAGATACTATATACAGGCCCAATCAAATAATATAATACAGATAGAAGATGCAGAACATAAACTCCTGTTAGAAGTAGCTGTCCAGAACAAGATGTAGCTGCTGCAGTGACCTCAAGAAGAGAGTTGAGAAGCTGGAGCTGATACTTCAATATCTACTGAAGGAGGGAAAGCTGAAATGAGCAACTCATATGATCTGTACTTGTCATAGTCCATTAGGGGTAATTTAGAGTCTTAAACAAGAGAGTCTCCACCTATAAGTATTTCCCGCCTACTGTCACCATCGCTTTTCAATATCATTGTACATTATCATTAAAGTAATCTTCCACAATTCAATTGATGCTTTCTATAGCAGAATGAGTTATGGTGGAGGTGTCAATATATATTGGCAATTCTTTTAAGTCTGACCAGCTGTCATTATGTTTCATGATGGTGCACTGAGTTGACTCATCCTCATCACCAGTGAGTCTCTTGGGAAAGGTCAGGTCTTTCCTTGCATTAGCATTTACAGGAGAAAGTGAAGTAGGAGATGTTGTGGTATGAGCCACTTGAGCTCACAACTTGTTTGCAAGGAGCTCTCTTAAGATCTGTGTCAGTTGGAAAGAAAGATATTACATGTGACTTAAACTTGAGATCAATCATGGTTGCCAAAATGTAGTGATCCTGGTAAAGTGAATAAAAATATATATATCTACAAGTCCAACATAGTTACATACTTAGTGGAATAGCTTCATTTAATCTAATTCTTCATCTTCTTGAGATGATTTTCCAGTAGTTTCATTAAGAGTATGACCTCACCCAGGCTGGCAGTGTGTGGAGTCCCTTTTTTGGTTACAATTTTACATGGTTTCAGTAGCTTGCATAAACTGAGAGTATTTTCCTGTGTGCTGCAGTAAGATAACATGATCCCCTTCTCCCTACATTATGAAATGGCTTGATGTGTACATTTGGATGGCTCTTTGGTGTTCCCTCAGTCGCTGAAGCATATAAAAGTGGATGTTGAAAAAGTACTATGACTGCCAACACTAGTACTGAGTTGTTCCTGTTTTTCTATTGACTGATCTATTATCGATTTTTACACCAGAACTCGAGTAAAGCTACTGTAGTTGAACATAACTGAGCTTGGGAAAAGAGAGACTGTTACCTTGTGTGTCTGGGCCGCTAGCCCTTTGAATATGTAATAATAGCGATGGTATAAGGATAGTTTATTGAGCAGTAGTATGTTTTGTACAGCCATACTCACAGTTACATACACTCAGTATCTGGATGATGGAGTGGAAATTAAATGGAAAATACAGGGCACCAGCCAGTGATGTATGAGGGTAGCAGTGCATATTTAAGCAGTAGCAGTATGTTGCAGTAATAGGTACTGTATTTGGGGATATCATAGGGTATTTGGAAGCTAAGTGGAACACGTGTCCCACTGTCTCATAGTGAGAAGATGGCACCATGCATGTGAAGGAGACCAAATGGTGCCATCTTGGTTATGTATTGGTGCCTCTATAAAGGAGCATCATGGAGACTGCACAGTAGCAAACTCTGGGATGTAATTTATAGGCCAGTGGATGGGATTCTGTCAGTTGAAATACTGATGTCCGAATAAATGCCAACAACAATATCCCAAGGGGATCAGGATACCGGCGTCAGCTTAGAGAATGCCAGAATTCTGAATGTATAATCTGGGTAAGTATCCATGCATTCGCTGGGGATGGGGGTAAGGTTTAGGTAACCCCAGGGGGAAATTAAGGTGAGGCACCCCCCGGGTGAGGGTTAGGCTGTGGAGAGGGGGTGTTAGGGTTAGCAACCACCAAGGGGAGGTTGGGTTAGGCCTCCTGGGAGAATTAGGACTCCACCAAGGGGAGGTTAGGGTTAGGCCTCCAGGGAGAATTAGGACTCCACCAGGGGGAGGCTAGGGTTAGGCACAGGGGAGGGCCAGTGTACTTACCAACTGGCATCAGGATTTTCATCTGTTGGGCTTCCAGGGTAGGGTTTGAACCAGCAGCAATTCAGCTGCCGGTATTTCATACATAACCCGCAAACTCCAAATCTAACATGAACATGGTAAAAAGTCTACATCCTGCTGATAGTAAAAATGTATTTTGACTGATTCAGAGTTAAAAGCAAAGCAAAATAAAACAAAGCAGTAACTTTGTACCTTGGTGAAACCATATAGGGGGAAGGGGGTAGATTGTAAATGTGCAGGGAGAATTAGATGTGGGAGGGACGTGTCCTAGCTCATATGTAAATTTCAGGGTAATAATACAGATGTCCAGCAAGTGTGGGCTGCATACAATAGCAGCCAGTATTTTCCCTGCATGCAAACATAATAAATGTATTTTCCCCCCTTACATTGCAACATGTTTATCCAGCTGCAAAATTACTGCATTTTTTTCTACATAACTCCAACTCTGAATCAGCCCTTTTACGGTAAGAGTTATTTATACTATTTAGCATTGACGAAATGCATTTTTTCTAGAAAGTTACCCGTGAGGTTATTTCCATGATGAATAAAACTAGTTTAAAACTCGTTCCCCATCTGTTTAATGCAGAAAGCAAACACTTTGTAGAATTTATAAATCACATGAGCTTGAATGTGACTGGTTATCTGTGATGTCGCAATATTCATTTTATATACAGTATAAAATCCAGTTTGGAGCAGCACCCTGGGCAGAGTTTCTGTATTGATCATCTGACGTACAGATTTTTTTTATTGCTGTTTTTTAATAATAACATTTTATTGTGAGCCTTATTTGACACTAAAGGCCGGATTCAGAATTGTATGCAGTACACACAGCCGTTGAGTCTTTGGATGCAGCTGCTGTGTGAATATGCTAATTCTGCGGGAGGTGTCCTGTGTATATAGACACCTCCTGTAATCTTCTGTAATCCCATGGTGCATCCAAGGATGCAGTTTTAGATCATTTGCAAAAACATTGGCCATCTGCGTAACTCTCAGCTTATGCAGGATGGTCCGGTGGTTTCACTCTGCCGAGTCCAGGAAATCTGTATTGGAAGACACACCGCGGCCACAACACACACTGAAAATGGGGCTAACAACACAAAACAGGTGCCGGATGTGACCGCAGTGAGCAGTGCTTGTTTGCTTACTTGGCCGTATCCCATGCAATCTGCCTCTGTCCCTTGGTTTTTAAAAAGTAAAAAGATGCACAGAACACACTTTCTCCAGCACCCCTGGCCCCCTAATACTGATGTTGTGATCTGTGACTGCCGACATAACTGCTGAATTAGCACCAGAGAATGCCATGTTACCGGCACTATGGACCATACTGTAAGTGCTGCTACTAAAATTACTTCAGTTCCCTCTGAGCACTGTGGGTGCAGAGATCAGCTGCTGATCCGTCCCCCTGACACACGGTCCACTCTGCTCTGCATTAGGGGAGGAAGGGGGGTAAATGACACTGGGCTGTGGGAAGCGCCCCTCTTTATCACCCCTCCCTCCATGGACATTGTTTGGCACTGGGGGTGGGAAAAGTAATGTCCCATAAAGTTGTTTTGGCCAATGTTTGTTTGCTTGTTTTTAGTTATTATTTTTGCCTCCATATGACAGGGCCAGATAGTTGGTTTGGTGCTTTTTTATCCAGTGTGTTTTCCACTCAGCTATTATACCATCCAGTGTTAGCAGATAAGCTTATATGGGAAAAGCAGAAGTGTAATCAAACAATAACTATATATTTCTGTATAAACAGGAACAAACACGTTCAGGGGAGGAAAACTATCACCTTCTTCTATATCAGAGACTGGATAAACACCCCCCCCCCAGATGCACTGGTTTTATCTAAAGCTGAACGCTGATGATATCTGCATGCTAGTTTTGGATATCAGAAGCCCGGCATTGAATGGTTGCTGAGGTTCTGACATCAAATCCAGCGATGTGATGTCTACTATCCATTGCATCGAAAGAACCATCTGATACTATACCCATCAATGGTTATACTGTGTGCCTGCACAGAAACATACAGTGCTTCATGCATGTGCACAATAGCTGAGTTGCAGACACCACCCCTTGGTGTCCACAGCTGTTTAGAAGTTGTCAGCCATTGGATGGAAATCAAAAAACTGCATCCAATGGATGGCTGCCATTATATTCTGCAATTTTTTTAAAAAGTACTTCCATCGAATCATGAACATCGATGGTTGCTAACTGTAGGCTTCAGATATCCATCCCTACTGCATGTTTAATGAACACAGTTGAGAACTGTGGTTGCAAAACCAATGACAAACGTCTAACACCCCCACTGAACCACTGCTTCTCAAACCAGTCCCTTCTTGGATCTAATGTCCTCAAACTTTGGCCACTGATCTCATGCTGTATAGTGACATGGCAGAGCGTAACCTCCAGTGTGCGATGTGGAGTCCCAAACGCATGCTGGAGTATAGTGGCTGGAACGGTCACACCAGGCAAGGGGTGACCAGTGAATGGCCATGGCAGCAGCGGGATCTTCCAACTAGCAGCCACTTCTGCTTGTGGAGGGAGGGGAAGAACCTGGCATGTTTCCAGGAGGAGTTAAAATCATTGAGGGGCAGCAGTGCTGTGCCAATCTTCTTGGGGATGCGATCTTGATGTACCAAGGTGGGAGCTGATGAATGGGAAGAGTTCTGTGACCAGTGAAGGCCGAGAACAGAAGGGGCAGATGAGGGGGAGGAGGAGGAGGAGGTGTTGAGGACATAGAGGGTTATACTGTAAAAAGATATGTGCTGCTGCATAGCCCAGAGATGGCTGAGGATGGAAGGGGCTGAGGGTCTGGCAATTGGGTTAGTGAGGAGTAACTGTGCTGTACACAAACACAATATAATACACCAAATGCAATAGGAAAGGCGGAGTGACAAGGAGCAAAGGAGAAAAAGAAAGTGATAAAAGGAATAAATAGCAAAACAATAAAAGGACAGAAAGTAACAGTATCTGTCACTTATCCATCCAGTTGTACCCGGTTCCAGAGATTTTTTTGCAAGGAGAAAGAACACTTACATAATTCGGCTCTTGTTCTTCCCGGGTCACCTCCCCAATATTACAGTGTTTACGGATCTCTGCTTTCATATTTTCTGCTTCACTCATCCTGCTAATCTTTCTAAATACTTATTCAATGTCCTCTGCTGATTACTTGTCCAATTCTCTTTTATCACTGCTGTATATATTTCAGTTTGGCATTTGCACATTCAGCATCCAGATTTAATGTTAATGGCAGCACTATGTCTTTCTGTCATTACCCACACCTCGGCTTTTGAGGCTTCACCCCTCTCTTGCTCTCTGCTGTTTACCTACTCTATTACATGCAGGCTCACATGTTCCCTTACCTTGGCATCTCCATTGCCCTCCTATTCCTTTTGCCATTGGGAAATGTACTTTGTGCAGTGACACCCCTCCAGACACAATACCCCAAGACACTGATGTGTTACAGTTTTATTTCAGGTTCTGACTTCAGATTATTCTCTGACTGATCTTGTTCTGCCTGCCCTGACCTTGTAGTTAGCTTATCCTCTGACTGAACTCATTCTGCCTGCCCTGACCTTGTAGTTTCCATCACTTTTATTCTGTCTCCTCTCTCAATATTAGATACATTTTGTTTACTGTTTGTTATCTCCATTATTTCACACATGGTACTTTATTTATTGCTGTGTTTGCCACCTCTTGCAGGGAGGTTGGTTACTTTACCCTACACCAGTAGTATTACCATTATTAATATTGTGCATGTGTGTTGTACTGTTGTGGATCCTTGGCAGAGGTTGTTATATAATTCCTAGTTTCTCTATTTTCAGAATTAATATTACATTTTACCTGTCATTCTATTTGTATTGCTTATTTGTCCGCCCAGATCTGTGCCATGTTTACTCTTTAGAATTAGACTGACCATTACTAAGCCATTACTACCTAAGATGAAGCCCTGGCGGCATCTAAGTAGTGGTAAGCAAGCATACAGTACCTGGCTTTTTAGGAATTTGGTTGTTACAGGTTTTGGTTTTAAAAGCTTATCATTATCATATAACTACTTGTGTGATTCATAACATGCAAATGTTGAGGGGAATGGTTTCTTGGACGACACACCTAGAACAATTTTTTTTTAAATAGCTATATCTGTATTTCTTGTAACCAAATATTGTTTGAATGTTTCCTTGTACTGTCAGATGCTTTGTTGTGCTCATGCTTTACAAATTTTCTAGATGTGTTTATCACTAAAATCCTTGCAGGTTATATAGTATCTTGATGTCTTGAAACCAAACAATTGTGAGAAGTTGAAGAACACTACTCTCATGATTTAGGGGCTCTGATGTCTAGAGCAAGGGTCATACAGATGTTTATGATGCAGTCTTTGGTGTTGTGTTGCTTCAGAGTGGGAAAGGACAAGAGGATTTAGTACATGCTTGCTTATTCTCCTGGATTGTCTGTGAGGCTCCAAAATATCCTGTGGCATTCCCAGACACCCAGAGAAGAGGGCAAGTCTCCAGAAGTGGTGGTTCAGCCAGCTGATGACACAATTCGTGTTGAAATTCCTCATCTTGGCCCCGTCCCCAGTTCACAATTCTGTTAATAATGGCATTGTATAATGGAGGTGGGGCCACAATGACACAATCACATTATCACACCATATTAAGCCATGTGGCTTGTTCACTAGGCTTTCAGGTATTTTGGGCCACCTCTGTCACATCAATATTTCACCCCACAACAGCTGATAGCCTGACCCTGGTACATTAGGGTATTACACTGTATGTATTCCAAATAGTGGTCATATGTCCCTGTGGTGTGTCTGCAGTGTAGCATCTACTGATAGTGCCGTCACACTATGGGAATGGGATATGTAAAATGACCCTTGCTGGGCGAGGGCTCTTACTGTATGGTGTAACACTATCTGTTTCCGTCAACAAAATTGGTCATCAGGGTTTTAGATGTCCTTGCGTGTGTGTCATGGCACATCCTGCACTTGTGGAGGATCCTGTGGTGTGTTATCTTCAAATATATTCATTAAGTATACTCTTTTGAATTAGTATTCTCCTCCGAATACCGTACAAAAGTAATTTTTTCAATGATTTATCAGAATTTATTACTGAGGGAAGTCCAAATCTTCTCATAGGGGGAGATTTTAATTGGGTGGACAATCTGACTTTAGATAATTCAACAGTTTCAAAAACGCAGTTGTATACCCAAAACAATCCCATATCTAGTCTTAAAAATATGCAGGGATTGGTGGACTACTGGCACCTGAGTAACCCAACAGGTCATTCATATACATTTTTCTCAGGGTCCATAAATCTCTCTCATGCTTAGATTATATTCTGATAGCGGATAGGTTAGTCTCGAATTTTAGAGATGCAGAAATATACTGATACTGATATCAGATCACACTTTATCATCATAAATATTAATATCCTTGAGGCCGATAAGGGCTTATGCTCGTGGAGATTTCCAGCATACTTATATAACTCTGAGGACTTTCATAAATATCTCAAGGTTAAGTGGGCAGTTTCAGGAGGACAACGCAGATTATTGAGCTTACCCAATATTATTTTGGGAAACATCAAAAAAAGTTATTAGGGGTCATATTATTTCATATCTTCATAATTAGAGGGAAAAAAAAACAATTAAAAAAATATGAATCTCTAAGTAATAGTGTTTTGGAGAGTTTTAGGGCCTTCGTGGAGGATCCGTCAGATTTAACATTTAAGGTATATAAACAGAACAGACAACTGTTGGAAAGCTATTTATTAGCACAGGCAAAGGCCTCCTTGGATTATTAAGAAAATCACCTATATAGGTGGAGCAACTGTTTGGGCAGACTCTTGGCATCGTTGGCTAGGCCTCAGAAATCAAGGAATTATATAACGGAGGTATATGACTGAAAGAATAAGAGGTCTAAACTCTATGCAGCTATTCCACAGGAGGATGCTGAATTATTTAATATTAAATTCTCATCTTCCTAAACTATCCCAATTACATAAAGATCTGCTTAACCGCAACATCTCGATAGAGGAGATACAAGAGATTCCCTTTGTGTTACAGTTAAAAAAGACCTCTGGTCCTGACTGGCTATTGCCAGAATATTATAGGTTATTACAGCAAGAGATCACCCCTATATTGTTTGATCTATTTCAACATATACATAAAAGTAGCCCTGACTATACAACTTTTAACTTGGCCTCCACAATACTACTTTTAAAGGCCGGAAAGGATCCCCAATCGGAGTCTTCCTACCGGCCTATTACATTACTGAATCTGGACTGTAAATTGTTGTCCAAGATTATAGCTAATAGGCTGCAATCAATATGTGACGAGTTGTTGACAGACCACCATTTGGGGTTTGTATCAGGCCATCATATGGTCAAAGGGACAAGAACGGCTATAGCAGCTATTGCACAGTCTTATCAATCAATATGTACCCCTAGTATTTTACTTAGTTTAGATGCTAATAAAGCCTTCAACACTATATCATGGTCATTCCTATATAAAGTATTGTTCACAAGGGAATTCTGAGAAAAATGTATTCAGTTTATTCAGTTTTCATATGAGTCTCTATATACGTCGCTACTTATTAATGGTAATATTAGTCATAAGCTGAAAATGAGTAGAGGCACTCGTCAGGGATGCCCACTTTCCCTACTCTTGTTTAATCTGGCGCTGGATCCAATGTTACATTATTTTCAAAATTGACCAATTGACCAAGCCTGAGAGGTCTTGGGGAAGGACCTCGGGAGATTAAGATGACAGCTTTTGCAAATGATCTTTTGCTATATGTTACAAACACAAGGTCCTCTCTAATACCACTAGTGCAAAAATGAACAGAGTCTCTGGGTTTTCAATAAACTTTGAATAATTAGTGGCAATGTATCTCAAGCTAGGTTATAGGAAAGCAGCACGGGCATGAGACCTACCTAATAGATGGGCGAAGACATTCATAACATATCTAGGGGTAAAACTTCCAAAAGGCTTGAGCTTACTGTACAGTCTTAATGTTAAAACTGCATACATGAGAAGGAGATTTGTTGGGATGGATAAATATTCCTATTTTGCTTTTGTTGAGAATCAATTTGATAAAAATTATATGCTTCCGTAGATTATTATACATGTTGCAATCAGTCCAGATTTGTTAGAACACGTAGTGATGAGTGGGAGATTAATAAGATATTAATTAAATTAATATGGGAAGGGAAAAGTGCCAGGATTGGCCTTGTAAAGTTACAGCAACCTACATATAATGGTGAAGTGAATTTACCTGATTTTGAAGTGAATTTACCTGATTTAGAACTATATAATCCATTAGCACAGTTGCGTTAAATCAGAGACTGGATACAAGAGGCTGATAATTCTGCTCATACACCATTGGAATGAGTGTTTCTTCCAAAAACAGGTTTGATAGCATTCCTTCACATGCTGGATATTGAAGTGAAACCAGCAATAGCAAAGAACCCATTATTAATGTCCACTAGGAGACCATGGCATATCTTATGTCACAGATTTGATGTGTATCCTTATATATTGATACATTTGCCATTCTTGGAAAACCCCAACTTTCAAGATGGGGAAGCATCAAATTCTTTTACATTATGGAAAAGGTTGGGTCTGTTTAAGGTGGGGCAACTGATCAACTTACAGACTAGGAAACCATCGACTATGATGCAGACAAGAGAAATACTTGAAGGTATAAATTAGGGATGTGTGCCGACCACCGTTTAGGTTTTGGATCTGTATCTCCTTTGTATTTTGGATTTGGATTTGGTTTTGCTAAGTCCACCCATACATGTTTGTGTTTTGATTTTGGATCTATATTTTATTTCAAAAATAAATAAAAACTGCTAAATCACATAATTTGTCCTTTTTTTGTTCCTACAGTATAATTAAACACAATAGCATTAATGTCCACTCCTCTCCAATCAATTTTGACCACCTTACAGCTCAAAATATATAGGTGATGGGGCCCTAGATTGCACACCCTAAGCACAATGTGAGGTGCTACTTGCTGAGACTTGTAATGCTGCAATAAAAAAAAAAGACAGATGCAATTGCACACTTTAATTATGCTAAACCTAAGAATAATACTGCTAAATTGCATCCAAGAGGTTCAAAGCATAATAATTGCCATAATTATGGGCCTGCCCACCACATCCAGGTGACTTCTATCAGGCAGATCCCTAACACTCATATGGAACAAATACAGGGCACGGGACCCCCCAGGCCAACCCAGCAGAACCATCCCACGGCATCTCAAAATATAATTTTCATTCAGTTTAGGCTCAAAAGTTGCACCAAGCTAGCTGGCTGACTAAACTAAGCGGCTGCAGTGGGCGGCACAAATACGTGACAGTTCAATGCCCAACATGGCACATAAGGAAACATATGTCTTCATTAAACAAAAGGCCTGAGGGAGATGGAGTATGTATGCAGTTAAAGGCAGGAAATGGAAGGATTGATTTGTAGTAAATTTAAGTTCATATTTTAATTCTGAAGAAAATTTATGAGAGGAGGGAAGAGCATGGGTGAACGTTATGTCCCTTGTTTTGCCCACAAAATAAACTTGGTGTTTCAGAATATGTTTTTTAATTAAAGGGGCATGCATGAGATGCTGTCTGTCGCCATAAACATTTCTGGACATTTTCGGCATTCAGCAACCACATGTCAAAGATTGCAGCAGCAGTGGCAGTCCAACTCCAACATGGCACATCAGGAAACAAATGTTTTTCTTATTCAAGAGCCTGAGGGAGTTGGAGTATGTATGTAGTTGAAGGCAGGGAAATGAAGGTTTGATTACTACTAAATCTAATTTCATTTTTTTATTTTGAAGCAAATTTATGAGGGAAGAGGGGAAGGAAGGAGAGAAGGCATTTACAAAAAATACAAAAAATATTGAAATCATTCACATCAGTCTTTGCCCCCAAATAATCCTAGAGCGCTTCACCTGCTGCTGCTTGGAGTTGATCTTTATCCCAGAAGGGGACCAGGAAAACTGCTAGTAGTACTTTAAAAAACAATTGACTGTTAAACAATCCTTTGCAAGAGGGATCATATATTACAGCTATCACCCAGTTGCACAGTGGATCACTGACATCATAACATCTATGCTGGTATTAGATGTGTGTCCAATATCCACCAATAATGCTGTGGGTTTTAGACAGTTAATTGTCCCCGCTACCAAATCCCATCTAGATTTCACTTCACTAGAAAAGCAATTCCAGCCTGTAAAGGGACATTAAAAAAAACTTAGTGTCCTCCAAAATGCTGTTGTACCCACTGTCCACTTAACCAGAGATATGTGGACAAGCGGAACAGAGCAAATGCAAGATTACATGACTGTAACACCTCACTGTGTGGGTGTATTGACTTTAGCAGCACCAACAGCAGCAGCATCAAAGAAACAGCAACTCATTCAGAGGCAGGCTACTCTATGTCACTGGTTTCACTAAGAGGCATACTCAGTGGCGTAACTAGGGCAGGGCGAGCGGGGTTCGTGCCCTGGGCACCGTTGGACCGGCGGCGCGGGGGCCGCCGCCAGCCACGGTACCGGCCCGCCCGCCCTAGATAGCCAGTGTAGCGTCGACCGCAATGAGTGCGGTCAGCGCTATACATTTGCACAGGACCGGCGCTAGGCTTCCAGCACCGGTCCTATGCTGCATGCCTGAGCCCATTCCCACCCCCTGAGCGCTTTCCCAATAGCGCCAGGAGGCGGGCTCAGGCTGTGCATAACACACGCTTCGCCGCCAGCGCTGGTGGCGATGCGTGTGTTAAACAGCAGCCAATGAAAGTCAGATAGACTCTCATTGACTGCTGCAGCACCAACTGCAAGAGCCGGACTTCTGTCATGACGTCAGTCCCATAATGCTGAGCGCGCCAGCCGGGCGGACTGGAGGGCGGGAGCGGCATCGCGGACAGGAGCAGGAGCAGCGTGGAATCAGGTAAGTATATTTTTATATATATTTATTTATTTTTAAACCTATCTGCACAATGGGGGAGGGGTTGGCTACTACTGGGGGGACCTCTACTGGGGGAGTTGTGGCAACTACTGGGGGTGCCATTGGGAGGACCTCTACTGGGGGGGCTACTCTACTGGGGACTACTACTTTGGGGGGGACTACCACTGGGGGCATTCTAAAAGGGGCCTATTACTAGAGGCACTGCACTCGGGGGACCACTACTGGGGGCAATAATAGGAAGGGCCACTACTGGGACCACTGGATAGGGGGGGGGGTCACTACTGGGAGCCTGCATCAGGGGGACCACTACTGGGGGCACTGCATGGGAGGGGGGGACACTACTGCTGGGGGCACTATATAAGGGGCTTACTGCTAGGGGCACTGCGGGGACCACTACAGGGGGCACTAGATAGGGGGGATCACTACCAGGTGCCTGCATAAGGGGACCACTACTGGGAAAACTGCATGGGGGGACTAATGCTGGGGGCACTATATAAAAGGGCACTGCATAAGGGGATACCGCTATTGGGCGCACTGCATTGTGGGGACTGCTACTGGGGGCACTGCATAAGGGGGAACACTACGTGGGGCACTGCATTTGGTGGGCCACTACTGGGGGTACTGAGTAAGGGGAACTAATTAGGGGCTGTATAAGAGGGACCACTACTGGGGATACTGTATAAGGGGCACTACTATGGGCCTGCATGAGAGGGACCACAACTGCATACTGGGGGTACTGTATAAGGGGTACTACTGGGGTTAAGGTGCATATGGATAGGAATGTTCAGTTTGAAAATAAAGGGGTGTGTCATGTTGACACGCCCCATTTTTAAGTGACCACGCCCATTTTGTGCCGCACATGGGGGGGCTCCCTTTTCAAATTTGCCCTGGGCTCCAAATACCCTAGTTACGCCACTGGGCATACTGCTGACAACGTTTTAGGGAAACTAATAGAATTCATTGCAAAATGGCTTACCCTGCTTGGACTCTCCTCAGTATTTGTGATTTTTGACATTGCCACCAATATATTGAGAGTATTACACCTGGGTGAATTCCAACATGTAATTTTTTTTTCTCATGCAATTAACTTGGTGGTGCAATTTTTTTTTTTAAATGACAGGGCCATGCATGATATTCTCTTAGTGGCCCGGAAAATTTCTGTACATTTTCGACATTCAGCAGTTGCATGTAGAAGATTGCAGCACCTGCAAGAAATGTCAAATTTGCCCTCCCAACAGCTGAAGCAAGAGGTAGGTACAAGGTGGAACTCCACCCTTTATATGCTTCAGCGGATGGAGGAACAGCAAATATCCATCCAAAGCTACACAGTGATTTATGACATAGAAAGCAGAGGGGGAATGCACCTTACTTAAGCTCAGTGGAACATACCTTCTGTGTTAAGCAAAGTGCTGAAACCCTTTGAAGAAGTCACTAGTGATGTGAGTTCCGATATTGCCAGCTTAAGTCAGGTAACTCCCTTAATTAGACTGTTGGAAAAGCTTAAACAAAGCGATTCTGCAAAGTACTATAGACTTGAAGATCAAGTGCTTTTTCCGCTTCACCAGGATCCAAGGGTTGTTAGGACATTCAAATCGGATCAATACATTTTGGTGACCGTGTTCGATCCTAGGTTGAAGTCATACATCTTGTCTTTCTTCCCAATGGAAACAGATCTAAAGAGATGCAAAGACATGTTGGTTAGCAAATTGTCAGCTCAAGTGGCACATGATGCGGCAATGGCTCTTCCTTCAGTTTCTCCAGCAAGTGCATCTGCCATGGAAAAATTAAACTTTCCCAAAAGACCCACTGGTGATGCATATGAGTCAACATAATCAAGTTTTGACATCTGGTCTGGTCTAAAAGAATTGCCTACAATAAAATAACGAGACCTCTACTGTGACTCCATCTAATATGGTCATCATTCAAATAATGGAAGGGGACTATTTTTAATGAAAGCATCCAAGTAGGCATGTCAGACAGTCTATTTGACTAGTAGAAGGAAAAAAGGCAATTTGGAGGCCCTTGCACAAACTGGCTTTGCTTTACTTGAGCTGCCCATCCTCCAGAGGTTACTCTTAAAGAGTTTTCAGCAGAGCCGGGAACATTGTCAGTGATCGGTGTAGGAGGCTACATCCTCAAAATGTGGAAAAGATAATGTTCATCAAAACGAACTACAAATTCCACATGGAAGATATTTACTGCCAATTTGTCCAAAGATTACAGAAGCACCTGTAATGGTAGATTCCAGCAGGGACAAATTAATATTGTGTGAAGAAAGATGATGTAGACACAGATGAGGGAGATGAACTGGATGATTAAGGTGACAACATCTTTCCCTTGTGAAGCGAGTTTGTGCATGTAGAGATCATTGCCAGCAATGTCAGCTGCCCACTGGTAGCTTGTCTTCTGAGAGCCCAAACAAACTAATCACTTCATGATTGAGGATATTGTTGATGAAGGTGTTGGTGGTGAAGATGGCAGGTTTTTGGCTCTAGCAGAGAGAAGGGAGCTAGCTGATGCTGGTCTGGTTGTTGTTAAATTTTTAGCCAAAGTTCTAAATTTTACGAAAACTTTTGGATGGATGCGCTGCAGACGACGTAACAGGGAGGAGGTTCCTCGATGTTTAAAGTCCCTATCTTTACTTACTCTGGCTTTACAAAGGGTACAATGGTTTGACAATTGTTGTCTGGTTTTGGGTAGAAATAATTCCACACATAAGAAGTGGATTTTTTTGTCTGGTGCTCAGACATGACAATGGGCTTTTCCTTTTCATGGGCAACAATTGTTTCTTCCACTGGTGCCCGATTCATACAAACAACATCCTCATCAACAACATCATCACCAACATCCTTATTAGCATCAGCTACACAAATTTCCTCCTCATCCTGGTGCACTCCCACATAAGCATCCTTGATTTCTATGTCAGAATGTTCATTTGTACTTACATAATCATAAGAGGCAGAACCACTAGTCATAAATAAAGGCCAAGGCCTTAGCCTTTCCTTGGCACGTCGTGTGGTGAAAGGCATATTACCAATTTTATGTCTTTCTGCAGCAACTTTCCCTTTGATGTTTTTTTCTTTACCACTGTAAAATATTATTTCATTGATTTTAGATGCCCTGATTTAAGCAAAGTATGCTCTCGAGTATTGGCTTTAGTAGATGACGTAGATGGACTAGTATCGTCATGACTCGTGGCACTGGAAGCAGCTCCAACACTAATATGTGGTTCTTGCTTTCCTCTCAACTGATCTTTCTCCATATCAATAAACATGAATGAATTGGGCTACAGCACACACATCAATTTGTACAAATTTTAAAAATTACACTGCGGTATCAATGACCTACAGTGTCACAATATTTTTTATGAATAATACACTGCACTACCACTTACAGTGTCACAATATTTTTTACGAATAATACACTGTGCTACCACTTACAATGTTGCAATATTTTTTATGAATACGCTGCGCTACCACTTTCAGTGTCACAATATTTTTTATGAAAAATACACTGCGCTGCCACTGACAGTGTCACAAAACATGTTGAATATAACACTGTGCTAGCACTTACAGAGTCACAATATTTTTTATGAATATTACACTGCTCTACCACCTAAAGTGTCACAATACTTGTATGAATAATATTACACTGTGGTATTACTCGCCAACACTCACAAATGGCACTTATCACAACTGGGATGGACATATATACAATCCAAAACCCGTGTGAATCCAACAGTGGGATGATATCATGTTGCCTCATTTCCAAGTCAGACTGGCAAACCCAAGCTAAACTTGGATCCATGCCCAGATCATGAAGTTTGGGTGGGTCTGGTACTCCGGAAACCAGACCCGCTCATCTCTAGTATAAATGCTTTTGAATTTGCGTTTATCTAGGTTCAGCATTATACGAGCAGGGTGGTTCAGGCACTTATTGAGAGATACTGGGATAAAAATTTTGATTATTTCCTGCTACAATCTGTTCCTAAATGAAAGGCAATATCATCTCATTATTCTTTTATAATGACACAGCTGGATTATGATGGAATAACAATGGGTTTAAGTAAATGGAAAGACAGATTCCCCCATTTTTCGTTATTCCCCCATTTATCGGTAAATACACTTCTTGTTGCATTGAAAAAATCATCAGGATTACTCCCTGTGCCGACTTATGTGGAAATGTTTCTTAAAATATACCACAGGGCTTATTTGTCCCCACAGCAACGCTGTGAGATAGCGTTATTGTCTTCCTGTATATGTTTAAAATATGGGTCTAGTAGGACAGATCTTTTCCACTGTTTATGGGATTTCCCAGTTACTGTATTAAGCACTTTTGGAGAAGAATTGGAGGATTTACTAATACATATGTGGAAAGTCACTTACAGGTAACTGCAGAATAGGGTATATTTGGTATATTGTCCTCAGCTAATAAGGCCACAGTGCGGAGACATAAATTATTAATTATTATTATTATTATTATTATTATTATTACCAATCTCTGCAGCTGAATGGATTGGGTAGAGTCATCAACCCAGAAAGAAAGAAATATCAGGAGGTTTTTTGACACATGGGGTAAGTATAAGTTGACTCTATCCAGTTCAACATAGGAACAAATTAAAGAATGTTTTCGAGTTATTACCTGGAAGGGGAGTTGGGTGTGTAGTATTGATATTCTGGGTTAGGTTTTTTTAAATATTTTAGATTGGGATTTGGTTATACAGTAGTAATGGGGGAATGGGACTTGCCATGTCCTGTCACACAAGGAAATTAATATATATGTTCTTTTGATATAGAGTGGAACTCTATAATGTTTAGTAATGTAATAACATGATTTACAACAGAGAAAGGTAAGAGTTTGAAAATAGTAACTTTTATTTATACATATACAGGTTGAGTCTCCGATATCCAAAATGCTTGGGGCCAGGGGTATTTTGGATAACAGAATATTCCGTATTTTGGAATATTTGCATATCATAATGAAATTTATTGGGAATAGGACCCAAATATACACACAGAATGCATTTATGTATTATATACACCTTATACACACAGCCTGCAGGTAATTTTATACAATATTTTCAATAATTTTGTGGCTCAAACAAAGTTTGTGTACATACATAAAATTCATTTATGTTTCATATACACCTTATACACACAGCCTGAGGGTAATTTTTACAATATTTTTAATAATTTGTGCCTTAGACAAAGTTTGTGTACATTGAACCATCAAAAATCAAAGGTTTCATTATCTCAGTCATGGCAAAAAAAATTCCGTATTTCGGAATAATTGGATATGGGTGACTCAACCTGTAGTACACGATGTAAATGTTTGGTATTTGTACATTTTAATGACTGATTAATGTATAAGAATGGTGATTTGTACTGAATTGTAATTAATTATTTAATGTTTGTGTAATAAAGAGAATGAAAAAAAAAAACATTAGAGAACGAGAGTCATCCTACTCCCACCAAAGTACTGCATTACACCATGTATCAGGTAGAAATGATTGGTACAGCTGAGAGAACAATTATATTTTATAATATATATCTGGAAGTTTTGTAGTTCTGTAAATCTAACTAGAAAGACCAATGGAAACATATATTTTTTCATATTACAACTAATTTGTCCTTAAAGAACACATAAGTTAAAAAATAAATTTATTCAACTGTGCCAGCAAATTAAATCCCAATCAGTCCTGAAGAAAACAATACAGAATACACCTGCATGGACTGACAAATAAAGAGATTAGGGCCATTTGCTTTGATGCCTAGAAACAGGTCAAATTATTAAATTGTTAAATCATCCTCCTATTTCTGGGGTCTTGTGTCAGTACTCTGTAAGGTATGATACATTGGTGATTGGGGGCACACACTATCTCAGCATTACAGATCATAGTCACCAGGTGTCATTGCACTAATGAACTGCAAATATGATCCCTGCTGATTGTCCCCTGTATATATAAGGCAATTAGATATACAGCAAATATATTTTTTCTTTATCTATTTTTATATGTCTATTTGTGTCATACATTGAATCCAGTATGAGAACATGTGACTGTCTGTAGTGATTCCATGTACATATTCAGCATAAGTGGAGCATCCTGGCTGTATGACTGGTTTGTCCACATTTACAGATTCATTACTTTCACATTGCAATGCGACAATATGTGCGATTATACATCATATGTACGGGAGACCTCAGAGCCACCAGACAGTGTGTGAGAGATCATACATCACGTTACTGTGACCTCAGGGTCACTGGTCAGTGGGATTATTCCTTACACGGATATATTAGTGAGAGGAGACCAGCCGTACTATAATGAGGGACATCTGTTATATCATGAGCTTCCTGCTGGTGTTTGGTAAGTAATTTATATACTATCATAAGAGTTTGAAAAAGCTCACTAACAGGATGAAGCATTTTATTTTATATCATGTAAGCTAAGAGTTTGCCTTTGGATGCATGCATGTTGTGTAACTGCGTACCCACCTAAAATAATGACTCTGTTCAAATTGAAGCTGCTAATGAACTGATAAATATTACACGATTAACATGCAAGCTGACAATTAGCTTAAAGTATGGGACTGATGTTTGTAAGCTTATGCAGATGTAAGAAAATGACCGGAGATACTGGTGACCATTCTGAAAGTCCAAATGGGACACCTGTCATGTCTTAGAGCAAAAACATTTACACAAAATAAAAAAATTTTGTCCTTGTTAATAATTAATTATTCAAAATTGTAAAAAAAGGGAATGTTACCCTCTGAAAAACTAGAGCAAAAAAAATACAGTGCTGGCTTGTCTTAAACAATACAAGTGTCAATAAATGTAAGTATAATATACAGTGCATCCAGAAAGTTTTCACAACGCTTCAGTTTTTCCACATTTTGTTATGTTACAGCCTTATTGCAAAATGGAATAAATTAAGTTTTTTCCTCTAAATTCTCCACATAATACCCAATAATGACAACGTGTAAAGAGTTTTTCTGAGATTTTTGCAAATTTATTAAAAAAAAAAAAGAAATCACAAAGAAATCACATGTACATAAATATTCACAGCCTTTGCTCAGTACTTTGTTGATGCACCTTTGGCAGCAATTGCAGCCTCAAGTCCTTTTGAATATGATGCCACAAGCTTGGCACACCTATCTTTGGGCAGTTTTGCCCATTCCTCTTTGCAGCACCTCTCAAGCTCCATCAGGTGGGATGGGAAGTGTCGGAGCACAGTCATTTTCAGATCTCTCCAGAGATGTTCAATAGGATTCAAGTCTGGGCTCTGGCTGGACCCTCCCCCTCTGCCGGGACTGCCACGGCACACATGGCACACTCCCCGCTGTCCCCACCTTAGTTACACCTCGGATCTCCAGACCCCATGAATGCTAGACTTCAAGTAACAAATATATTTGTATGGGGAATACCTGCTGTTACAAAGGCACAAAACATTTTACAAATATCAACTATTAAAATGTATTTACTAAGTTACATAATAGCATTTTGTGATGTTATGTGCTTACAGTATGTTGATGCCACTATCCCAATTTGTATGGAACTGCACGGCTTAGCAAATCAATGTGGTGGTGCCTACAGGAATTGCTTTGTGGGTCTAAGGATATTACCCCGCAGGTGTGAGGTATGCCCCATGTGTGCACTGACTATATCTAGCGGAGATTGCCACTCTGTGTACATAGCGGGACCTCCCGCAATATTTACTGGTCCCGCACATGCACAGTAATATCCAAAATAGTGCCCAACACCCGAAAACCGGATGTGCTGTTTATGGGCATTATGGACTAATTGAATAGGGTATATATGTTTAAAACTCTTTATTTTTATTGCAAAATATCCTCCTGGCGAAGTCCAGCCATACAGGCGGAAGGGATGAAACGCGTTAAGGCTGTGGTGACCCCCACTATCTGGGACTGATATATCATTTCAGATAAGCCTTCAAAATCACTTTCAAATTGTAATTATGGATTTTTTTGATGTTATGTGTTTGTAATAAAAATTTTTTTAAATATACTACACTATGCAAGCACTTTTTTCTCCCCATTTATCATCCTACCTGGAGTGAAGGGATTATCCTACACTATTAAGGAATGCAAGGTTGCTGACCGAGGACATATCACTATATGCTTAATTTTTAGGCACACACGGTACGCTTTAATTTATATAAGTGTGCACCTAATCATATAATCTACTACACTACAAGGCGCTCATTCTCACTTTCTGTATTTTTTATATATATGTATATATATATATATATATATATATATATATATATATATATATATAGTGATAGAAGCACTGGAAAAGTGGTCAATGGCAAGTACATTTGTCCTAGGTTTTTGGCCTATGTGTTGTAAAAAACCCCAGGAGAAGTCTGTTTTGTAAGCAGACAAGAGTATCGGCTTTTGAAAAAGCCTGTTTGGGTCCTGGGGGTGTGGATGTGAGGAGAGGAAGGGCTCCATCCACAGGCCACTCCAGGTTTTGGGCCTTTCAGCCTGGTAACAGGCTCATTAGGGCTAGCAGCTGGAAATGCTGGAAATGGCTAATATAAGCATGGTTTGTTTGTGACTGAGTGTCTCACACCTGGGAGAGCAGGCAGACTAGCCTGTTCAGAGACACTTGGTGATAATCCTTGTAAGTACTGTGCACATGTTTTGTTGATGGTGAGGGCAATAGGCCCTACCATTATTATAGAGAGGGAATCTGCTGTGTATCTAGTGCCCAGCCGGGCTAGGACTTATGTTTATGTTTTGTTTATGTTTATATTAATTTGGTACAATAAAGACTGGCCCCCACCAGTTTGTACGAGATCCCCAGACTTGTATCCTGTTTCTATGGCTGCTGTGTGTGTAGAGGGAGTCCATCTACCCCAGGAGAGGGACCCCTATCCTGACTGTGTCACATTTTGTGGAGAATGTGGGCAATCACACACTGAAATTGCAGCAGGGAAAAATTTTAATTTAAAATTTAAAGGGACAGACACCAATTTGTCAGTGTGGATATAAAGTTGTGTCCTTTGAAGTCCATAGAGGTGGCATCCACAGATGCTTAGGGAAGCCAGATTCTGCTTCCAACCTACACCCCAGGACTAAATGGAGGACATTGTTAAAACCTTGTTCCAAGCTACGGCAGCTCAGCAAGAAGCTACCAGGGCTCAGCAGGAAACAAACAAAATTAAATAAGAAGCTACCAGGGCTCAGCAGGAATCCACCCAGGTGCAACTATTGGCCTTGGAGGCAGCCCAGAGGCAACAACAAGTCACCATCGAGTTAACCCACCAGACCATAGTATAAAACATCCAGGCCATAAAAGAGGTGGCACAACAGCTTGTAGTCTTGTCTGGAGATGCTTCCCCTGCTCTTCTAATTAACACTCATACCATACGGGCCAGTCACTTTCTGCAAAAGATGACCCAGAGTGATGATGTGGAGGCGTACCTTACGGCCTTTGAAAGAACCACCGAAAGAGAGAAGTAGCCTAAAGAGCAGTGGGCAAGTCTTGTGGCACCCTTCCTGTCTGGAGAACCACAAAAGGCCTACTATGATTTATGCCTGGATGATGCCAAGGACTATGCAAAGTTAAAACGGGAGATCCTGACCCGCTTGGGAGTCACCTCCTTTGTTCGGACCCAACAAGTCCATCGCTGGGAGTTCCAAATGGAAAAACCTTCATGCTCACAGGTGCATGACCTCGTCCATCTAACCACAAAATGGCTGCAGCCCAAGATACTGACAGGACCACAGATTGCGGAAAGAGTCTTGATGGACCGGTATCTGCAATCACTACCTGCATCTCTGCGCAAGTGGGTGAGCCATGCAGACCCTAAGTCTGCAGACCAGCTAGTCAAACTGGTGGAGAGGTACGTGGTGGCTGAGAAGCTGATGAGAGTGCCCCACCAAGCCCCGATTGTGCATCGGAGAACTCCCATTGACACTGGTTAGACTGTTCCAGGGGAGAAGGGTGCTGGGCGGTGGAATGTACTCAAGACTGGGGGTGTGGAACCTGGAGACAGGCCAGCCAGGCCAGGAAAGTTCCTACCCCATAGAAGACTAGATATTAATATAATTCAATGTTTCCAATGTGGTGGTTTCAGCCATATTGCGGCTAATAGTTCACTTACCTCTGAACCTATGCAATATGATACTGCTCATGTCAACCACAGGATGTCTTTCTTTGCTCAACCAGCCTGTACTGCTGACCGGCAGGTTGAGACAGATAAGCACATATGTATACTCACTGTAGAAGGCAACCGAGTAGAGGCTCTGTTAGATCCTGGAAGCCGGGTTACACTTATGAAAGCTGAACTGATGAACCCCTTGAAACATAAGGGGAAACTGTTGGTGTGACCTGCATACATGGGGATACCCGGTATTATGTTAGTACAGAAGTGGACATAGAAATACCATGTGGTTCCACGATAGTCTCTGTGAGTTTGGTACAGGGCTTAATGTATGATGCAATATTGGGGAGAGACACTGCTCACTTCTGGAAGTTGTGGGAAAGCCAATTTTGCACAGAGGTAAATCACCCTGACTCATTTGAGAGGGTTACTGATGTAGTAGCAGTCAGAGATGTTCCCTTTTTCTAGTATGATTGGCAAACTAGAGAATGCGGAGCGTGATGGTGGCTTGAAAAGTGGTGTGCCTCCCACTGAGATGGGGAGGGTTATTGAGCCTGTGGCCCACCTCCCTGATCTTGAGGTCAGGAGAGAGGTCTTTGCCATGGAGCAGTTGAATCACCCTACTCTGGTAAAAGCCAGGGAGAATGTGAAAGTGATTAATAGTAAACCCATAGACCCTGATAGTCCTTTGTCATATCCTCACATGGCAGTATGTCAGGATTTGTTGTACCAGGTGACTAAAAAGGGGTAAGATATTGTGGAACAATTAATAGTTCCCAAAGCATACAGAAGAACAGTGTTAGGTCTTGCCCATGGTCATATAATGGCAGGCCACCTAGTGGTAGAGAAAACTACTGAGTGAATTGTGCAGAGGTTTTTTTGGCCCAGGGTCCATAAAAAGGTATCTGACTATTGTGCATCCTGCCCTGCATGTCAGTATCATGCTCCAAGGCCACATTTCAAAAGTACACTGGTACTGTTACCCATTATTGAGGTTCCGTTTGAAAGAATAGCTATGGATTTGGTTGGGCCATTAATAAAATCTGCCCGGGGCCATCAATATATTCTGGTGATAATGGATTACGCTACCAGGTACCCGGAAGCGGTACCATTACGCAATACGTCAACCAAGACCATTGATAGAGAATTAGTCCATGTCTTTAGTAGGTCGGGAATACCTAAGGAGATCCCCATTTATGTAAAAAATCATGAAGGAGTTATGCCGTCTGTTTAAAATTGACCAATTAAGAACCTCTGTGTACCATCCCCAGACTGATGGGTTAGTGGAGAGGTTTAATAAAACTTTAAAACACATGCTATGGAAAGTAGTGGACAAAGATGGTAGAGATTGGGATTACTTGTTACCTTATTTGCTGTTGGCCATAAGAGAGGTTCCCCAATCCACCACAGGGTTTTCCCCTTTTGATTTATTGTACGGGAGACATCCAAGGGGGTTACTTGACATTGCGAAAGAGACATGGGAGGGGCAGTCCAGTCCATATAAAACAGTTATTGAGCATGTTTCTCAAATGCAAGAAAGAATTGCTGCTGTGGTACCGATAATAAAAAAGTATTTGGAACAGGCCCAGCTGGCACAGCAGAGGGTATACAACCGTAATGTTCGCTTATGCAACTTTGCTCCTGGTGACAGAGTGTTGGTTCCCACAGTAGAAAGTAAACTTTTGGCTAAATGGCAAGGACCCTTTGAAGTCTTAGAAATAGTGGGGCAGGTCAATTATAAAGTTTACTAGCTGGGGAAAAGATAGCTAGAACAGATATACCATGTGAATATTATAAAACCATGGAAGGATAGAGCAGCACTGTCAGCCATCCGAGCCCCTCCAGTAAACCAAGGATCCATGGTACCCAAAGTGACAGTGGCAAAAACCCAGTCAGCCAGTCAACAGCAGAAAGTTAAGGAATTCCTGATCAGAAATAGGGTGCTATTTTCTGACCTACCAGGGCAAACCATGGTCATCAAACATGACATAATCACTGACCCAGGGGTTAAGGTTAACCTAAAGCCCTATAGGTTTCCAGAAGCCCAAAGAGAATCAGTGAAATCAAGGAAATTAAAACATTTTAGAGTTGGGTATAATTGAAGAATCACATAGTGAGTGGTCAAGTCCCATCGTGCTCATTCCAAAACAAAACGGGAGTGTGTGATTCTGCAATGACTTCCAGAAATTGAACAGTGTGTCAACGTTCAATGCCTACCCTATGCCTAGGGTGGACAAATTAATTGAAAGGCAGGGGACAGCCAGATATTTAACTACACTTGACTTAACCCAAGGGTATTGGCAAGTGCAGTTAACTGAGAACGTCAAAGAAAAGACAGCTTTTTCTGCACCAGAGGGGTTGTTTCAATACAAACTGTTGCCTTTTGGGCTACATGGGGCACCTGCTACCTTTCAAACAATGATGGATAGGATTCTAAGGCCCCATAGACAGTATGCTGCTGCTTATCTTGATGATGTGGTCATTCATAGTCCTGATTGGCAGTCTCACTTGCCCAGAGTACAAGCAGTGTTGGACTCCATCTACAGTATAAGGCAGGTTTGACAGCCAACCCAAAAAAAGTGTTGTCTGGGGATGGAAGAAGTAAAATATCTTAGGTACAGCTTTGGCAGAGGTTTGATAAAGCCACAGCTCAATAAGATTGAGGCAATCCAAAACTGGCCACGTACCCTGAATAAAAAGCAGGTGAGAGCCTTCTTAGGGATCACTGGGTATTATAGGAGGTTTATACCCAAATTTGCCACCATTGCAGTTCCACTGACTGACCTTACCAAAGGCAAACAGAAAGTCATGGTGGAATGGGGTCCTGAAGCACAGAAGGCTTTCCAGGAGTTAAAAATAGCATTATGTACCCAACCAGTTCTGATGACCCCTGATTTTGACAGAGAGTTTGTTGTACAAACCAATGCGTCAGAAGTAGGCATCGGAGCGGTCCTGTCCCAAAGCAAAGAGGGTGGAGAACACCCGATTTTTTTCTTAAGACGAAAATTAAATGTACATGACAGAAACTATGCTACGGTTGAGAAAGAAGCATTGGCCATAAAGTGGGCGTTAGAGACTCTCAGGTACTACTTGGTGGGAAGAATGTTCAGATTGATCACTGACCATGCCCATCTGAAGTGGATGTCAGAAAACAAGGACAGTAATGCGAGAATAATGAGATGGTTCTTGGCATTTCAAACCTTTAAATTTACTGTAGAACACAGGCCAGGAAGCCAGCTGGCCAATGCAGATGCAGATGCTTTGTCACGTGTCCTTTGTTTGGGGGTTGAGGTTGTTCCACCCCACAGGTCGAAACAAAGGGGGGGATATGTGATAGAAGCACTGGTAAAGTGGTCAATGGCAGGTACATTTGTCCTAGGTTTTTGGCCTATGTCTTCTAAAAACCCCCAGGAGAAGTCTGTTTGTAAGCAGACCAGAGTATTGGCTTTTGGAAATACCGGTTTGGGTCCTGGGGCTGTGGATGTGAGGAGAGGGAGGGCTCCATCTACAGGCCACTACAGGTGTTGGGCCTTTCAACCTGGTTACAGGCTCATAATTGCGTGCAGCTGCAAATGGCTAATATAAGCTTGGTTTGTTTGTGGCTGAGTGTCTCACACCTGAGAGAGCAGGCAGACTAGCCTGTTCAGAGACACTTGGTGATAATCCTTGTATATACTGTGCACATGTTTTGTTGATGGTGAGGGCAATGGGCCCTACCATAATTATAGAGAGGGAATCTGCTGTGTAGCTAGTGCCCAGCCGGGCTAGGACTTATGTTTTGTTTATGTTTATATTAATTTGGCACAATAAAGACTGGTGCTGACCAGTTTGTATGAGAACCCCATTATAGAGATAGGAAGATTCAATTCCTTTCACAGCCACAGTAGGAGCCTTCAGCAGTAGTGTTCACTGTGGCTTCACTTGGGTGCAGCAAGATGGCTGCCATTTGAGGGCAGAAGTGGGGCCCGGGTCTGTAGGGAAGGAAGCCGCCATTTTCTGCAGCCAGGATGTGGAGGAGAGGGGGTAGGGGACAGCGGACATTATCGGTGGCGTTGTGGCGGCAGTGCGGGCGGTGGTGTAGCAGGTGTTAGGACCCGGGGAAGGCAACACACAGATGCAGGCTTGGATCTGGAATATCCGTAATACCTGCATCTGTGTTTAAAAAAAACAAACACAGAAGCAGGGATGGGTCAGTGAGACCCGTCTGTGCTTCTGTGTTTAATAAAAAAAAAACCTGCGTAAAAAAAAATGGCGTGGCCCCCTCCCCAAAAACAACAACCAGCATTGGGCTTTGGAAAGCCAGTACTGTTTGTGCTAAATACTGTACAGGGGACAAATGATGTAGGGTATGAAGCACAACCAGCACCAGGCTTTTCAGAACCAGTCCTGGTTGCCAAATTAAGGGGGACAAATGACATAGGGGTCTCCCGTATCCAGCGCAACCAGCACTGGGATAGGAGCTGGTCCTGGTTCTGGAAATACAGGGGGATATATTTACCAGAACCAGCACCAGACTCTTTCTAGCGGGGGGTGATGCCACAGCCAGGGGAGCCATTTCACTAAGCCCCGCATCCAAAGTCAGCTCAGGCAGAGAATCCTTGGGGAAGTGGGGACCCCCCAATAAAAAATGTCCCCCTTTCCAGGGCACTCCAGGCCCAGACTGATAGCCCGGGGCTATCCCCAGCACCCCTGGGCAGTGGGTTCTGGGTTGATTGTGTTGTGTGGTGTATATGAAAATCTAAATATTGTCTTTTGCAGTAACATTACAGAATCCAGCAGGCATCCCCAAATATTGGCATTTGGAGAACCACAAGTACCAGCAGGCGGGGCATTAAGGGCCTGTTGGTACCTATAGTATGTATGGAAAAGAAATATTAAAATAAAACAAACGGACACCGTTTTTTAATTTTTAATAATTTTGCTGCACCTTCAGCTGGGGGGCGGCACCCTTTAAGCTCTTTTCCATGGCTGCCGCTTCCCCCAGGACTTCTATGGCATCTTCACCTGGAGGGCTGCGGTGGCCGCCCATCCAGGGCTACTACAGCGTCTTCTTTCAGCTGGTCTTCTCTCCAGCTCCCGGGCCGGTGACCAAGTGGACAGGACCTCGCGCTGGCTGTATATAATCCAGCCGATGGGGTGGGGCGATGATGTCATGAGCCATGATTGGCTCGCGGTGGCCATCTTTGTATTTCAAATATTGTGAGAACAGCTCATTGGCTGAGAGGCGGAAGGCTCACCTCTCTCAGCCAATGAGCACTCTGCACCAAGATTTCTGGACTGAAATACCACAGCGGAGCTGTTATTCGGGTAGGAGTGTCCTTAGAGGACACTATAATGTCCGTGGGTCCAGGTATTTTGCATTTTTTTTTTAGTCAAGACCCTCGATCACCTACATTGGAATGAAGAGGAAAGATCCACGCATAGGAGGAGGGGAGTATGGAATTTTTATTACAGGTTCTCCATTGGATTGTCTACTATAGAAGAGGACAGATTGGCTTCAGGGATACTAGGTGAGTATGTGAGATAGTGTGTATTTATGTGTAAGTACATGTGTGTGTGCATGTATGTTTTAATAAAATTGTACTTTTCTACGGTTTGTGTGTTCTGTGGTTTTTTAATATTGCTTTTGCTGTGGAACTATAGATACCAGAAGGCCCGTAATGCCCCAGCGTGCTGATACTTGATGTATACACACAGGCTATAGATATATGGTGTAAGCACACAGGCTATAGATATATGATGTATACACACAGGCTATAGATATATGATGTAAGCACACAGGCTATAGATATATGATGTATACACACAGGCTATAGATATATGATGTAAGCACACAGGCTATAGATATAAGGTGTATACACACAGGCTATAGATATATAATGTAAGCACACAGGCTATAGATATATGATGTAAGCACACATGCTATAGATAAATGATGTATACACACAGGCTATAGATATATTATGTATACACACAGGCTATAGATATATGATGTATGCACGCAGGCAATTTTGCAATGCGATCCTAGCTATTATGCAAATGCAGGAGGTATATGAAAAACCCTTTATGACACCCCCTGTATGACAATCCCCTGCTGTATTTGCGATTTGGGATCACCATCGCGACCATCAGTGGTTGATAGTCGCTATGGTGGCTGGCCACACACATTAGGATTAAGCCAATACCACTGCAATCCCCTGGTGGGCCCTTCATCTCCCAGTCCCACACAGTCTGTGGGACACAGCAAAGCAAATTTCTGCTGGTCACTTAATTGATATGTGTACCTCTATCTTAGTTTTGAAAAAAAAGTACTTATGAGGGTGACACTATTGTTAATATTATTATTATTATTATTATTATTATTATTATTATTATTATTATTATTATTATTTTCTATCAATTTATGCAGCAATGATTTGGGAATATTTGTTTTTCACATGACTACCTGCCCAGAAGCTGTTCTGCGGAATAGATATATCTTTTATTTCTTTATTTTAGTATATTATGTGTCCTGTAATGAATTTTCAGGCAAGCTTAGTGAGACCTACCAGATTTTGGATGCCTGTCCTGTGATTCTGTGATACTGACATTTGCTCTAATTTGTGGGGAGATTGTGCAGTGTTATACTGCTGCATGCTGGGGACACAGACATGTTTTGGGCCAATGTACCTTTGTGAGTAGGATAAATAATCCTTGTAACTGTTGACCCAAAATGGCTGCCTCACCTTTGTATTATGTTCATGGTTTCTGTAAAAAGTGCCTTGAGTCCTATTGGAGAAAATTACAATATAAATGTAGCCAACTGGTGTTTCTAATCTACTTTAACTAGCAGACCACAGGAGCTAAAAGAAAACAAAATGGCGCAACAAAAATGGCGACAACAAGCATGGGCTTTCTCAACATGGTTGCTGCACTCTTGTTGGAGGATGCACCATTCCAATGGGGAGGAATGTTAAAGGCAGAGCTTTGAGTATGAGCAATGCAGTGATGGTGGGGAGCTGCACCCAGAAGGGCAAAAAAGGGGGTGCCTGGGAGGCCAAACAGGGTCTGTCTGAATGCTGTGGAAAGAAAAGTGGAGCCAGGGGTCTAATGGCAGAGATGAGGTCAGGCTGACCTGGGCACCTGGCTGTGGAGAGGCAAATGCTGGAGAGCTGTACATCAGGGAGAGGTAACCCTATGTTGGCTGGGTAGTACAAGGCAGCACATTCCTTCAAATAGAAATTGGCATAAACAATTTGTTCATGATCCCCTGAGAGAGCCAGTGCAGGGCTCACAAAGCCAGGCAGTTCAAGATAATCCCTAGACCCTGGTCCCAGGTAACTATCATGGAAGGTGTCTTCATTCAAGCCAGGGGTGACTATAGTTGTTTTGAGCTACCCATTTTAATTATGTAGAGAAATCTGCTAAAGCCATCTATAGCCATTGAAAACTATTATACAGATTTACTGGCAGATTTGTAATCTAAAAGAGCAAGTTGTCTAGTCAAGCTGCCTTCACAGTATATCAGTGCATTTAAGTCTGTTCCAGCTGCATTCAGTTTACCAGCGCATTAGATCTGTTCCAGTTGCATCTAGAGTGCATCAGATTGTTTATATTGTCCAAGTTGCAACCAAGTGAAAGAACCACTTAACTGACTATTTTTTTGTCAAAATCGCATAGATTTAAAAAAAAAATGTATTAAGTTTAAATAGTATTTTTAAAAATATTTGAATACAAAATATATACCTAGGGCATGATATGCAACCCCCCAATCCCTGTGTCAATAGGACACCATTCAAATTGAATTTACCACCTCCTATCAAAAATAGCCCCCTGTAGCGGGTAAGTTCAGACGACCAATAGGTGACTGACATGATGCAAACAAGCTTTTTATTCCAAGCTTGAAAAGGCAGAGCCAGTGTAATGACTTTGTACATACGGCAAACACAGTTCAGGAACAATAATACAGCTTACATGAGACAGAAGCTCAAATGAGCAGAGTATTCCCAGCAGAGTCATGGTTCAGATTGTCCAGCTAAAGAGAGCTACTGAAGGTGCAATCTCTCTCTCATATTTTCACAAACTAACTAAACTTACCAGGTTTGTAGCTGGTATTAATTGAGGTACAGTAAGGGTGTGGTTCCTCTCTGGCTACAGGGAGGTTAACCCTTTCCTCAGAATGTGGTAGAGACCCACTCTGTCACATACCTCCCCCGTTAAAGGGCGACCCTAAATTGCCTATGACAGAAGCCCGACTCTCCAGCCCAGTTCGAGACAAAAAATCTGCATTCATATGCAGACATCTCGGTCTGTGCTGGACTTAAAAAAAACCTAATACCACCTTATCAGTCTTGCGTTAGAATTTTTCATAGACTTTAACCATTTTAACGGTGCATGATCAGTAACCGCAGTAACGGTGCATGATCAGTATCCGCAGTAACGGTGCATGATCAGTAACCGCAGTAACGGTGCATGTTCAGTAACCGCAGTAACAGTGCATAATCAGTAACAGCAGTAACAGTGCATGATCAGTAACCACAGTAACGGTGCATGATCAGTAACCGCAGTAACGGTGCATGATCAGTAACAGCAGTAACGGTGCATGATCAGTAACCGCAGTAACGGTGCATGATCAGTAACCGCAGTAACGGTGCATGATCAGTAACCGCAGTAACGGTGCATGATCAGTAACCGCAGTAACGGTGCATGATCAGTAACCGCAGTAACGGTGCATGATCAGTAACCGCAGTAACGGTGCATGATCAGTAACCGCAGTAACGGTGCATGATCAGTAACCGCAGTAACGGTGCATGATCTGTAACCGCAGTAACGGTGCATGATCTGTAACCGCAGTAACGGTGCATGATCAGTAACCGCAGTAACGGTGCATGATCAGTAACCGCAGTAACGGTGCATGATCAGTAACCGCAGTAACGGTGCATGATCAGTAACCGCAGTAACGGTGCATGATCAGTAACCGCAGTAACGGTGCATGATCAGTAACCGCAGTAACGGTGCATGATCAGTAACCGCAGTAACGGTGCATGATCAGTAACCGCAGTAACGGTGCATGATCAGTAACCGCAGTAACGGTGCATGATCAGTAACCGCAGTAACGGTGCATGATCAGTAACCGCAGTAACGGTGCATGATCAGTAACCGCAGTAACGGTGCATGATCAGTAACCTCAGTAACGGTGCATGATCAGTAACCGCAGTAACGGTGCATGATCAGTAACCGCAGTAACGGTGCATGATCCGTAACCGCAGTAACGGTGCATGATCCGTAACCGCAGTAACGGTGCATGATCCGTAACCGCAGTAACGGTGCATGATCAGTAACCGCAGTAAAGGTGCATGATCAGTAACCGCAGTAAAGGTGCATGATCAGTAACCGCAGTAACGGTGCATGATCAGGTACCGCAGTAACGGTGCATGATCAGTAACCGCAGTAACGGTGCATGATCAGTAACCGCAGTAACGGTGCATGATCAGCAACAGCAGTAACGGTGCATGATCAGCAACAGCAGTAACGGTGCATGATCAGCAACAGCAGTAACGGTGCATGATCAGCAACAGCAGTAACGGTGCATGATCAGCAACCGCAGTAACGGTGCATGATCAGCAACCGCAGCACCGGTGCATGATCAGTAACCGCAGTAACGGTGCATAATCAGTAACCGCAGTAACGGTGCATAATCAGTAACCGCAGTAACGGTGCATAATCAGTAACCACAGTAACGGTGCATAATCAGTAACCACAGTAACGGTGTATAATCAGTAACAGTGCATAATCAGTTACCACAGTAACGGTGCATAATCAGTAACCACAGTAACGGTGCATAATCAGTAACCACAGTAACGGTGTATAATCAGTAACAGTGCATAATCAGTTACCACAGTAACGGTGCATGATCAGTAACCACAGTAACGGTGCATAATCAGTAACCACAGTAACGGTGCATAATCAGTAACCACAGTAACGGTGCATGATCAGTAACCACAGTAACGGTGCATGATCGGTAACCACTGTTATCCTGCCCCACAAAGATAATATCTCAATGACTCAAGAGCCCATTTTATATTGAGGAATTTTTTTTCTATTACAGAATACCTAGTCTCTCGTCGGATGAACTTTCTACTAAGTTATAGAATCGGATGTTCAATGCCATCAAACTCCTGACACAAACCTGCCCCCAAATCCACATCTGAGGCATTTGTTTGTACAACAAAAGGCTTAGTCTGGAGACTTTAAAACCAGGCTTTTACACAAAAGATGTTTAATTTTGGCGAACGCAGATTGACAGTCCCTAGACCACTCAATTTTTCAAACAATCTGTTAAGGGAGCCGCTAAGGTAGAAAATTGAGGCAAAAACTTCCTGTAATAGCCTGCTAAACCCAAGAATGACCTTAACTCTTTCTTGATAGTTGGAACTGGGGAGTCAGCTAGTGCCTGTACCTTACTCACAAGGTGCTTCAGACACCCACTGCCCACCACATACCCTAAGTACTTGGTTTAATTTTTACCTAGAACACAATTATTCAAATTAGCAGTTAAACCTGCCTCTGTCAAAGACTGAAGGCCAGCCCTAAGCCTATTAACATGGGCATTCCAATGCTGACTATATTTGACAATATCGTCCAAGTATGCTGCAGAATAATTCTGATCAGGATGAAGCACCTGGTCTATTACCCTCTGAAAAGAGACCAGGGCACCGTGTAAGCCAAAAGGCATTGTTTTCCACTGAAAGAGGCTCAATGGAATAGAAAAAGCAGTTTTCTTGCTAGCTTTCTTTGTGAGCGCAATTTGCCAATATCCCTTCATAAGATCAAGGGTGGAAATATATCTAGCTGAACCTAACCTATCAAGCAGGTCATCGACCCTTGGCATTGGGGAGGCATCAAATTTCAACACAGCATTAACTTGGAGGAAGTCCATGCAGAATCTTGTGGAACCATCTATTTTCGGGACATCTATTTTTGGGCTACACAAGTCGCTAGATGACTCCTCAGTTACCTCTAACTTCAATATTTATTGTATTTCCTTGATTACTTGCACTTGTTTTTCCCTTGGAAGCCTATAGGTTATTTGTCGAACTACTATGCCAGCTGGGGTTATAATGTAATTTAAGACTACATTGGTCCTCCCCCGGTTTATTAGAAAAAAAATCTGAGAATTCATTAACAAGCTTCGCCTAGCTTATCTGAATTCAAAGATTCAAGGGGTAGAGAGACACCATCAGTCTGAGGAATCTATGGACCAACGTCAATATGGCCATTACCAGGGTCTACAAAAAAACCTCTCTTGATCCTTCCATGCTTTCAACAGGTTAATATGGTAAATCTGCATACCTTCATAATTTACTTTGCCAACCTTTCTAATTACTTCAAATGGCCCTTGCCACTTTGCAAGTAAGTTAGTTCTCTGAGTAGGTAACAACAAAAGGATTTTATCCCCAGGTCAAAAAACTCGAGTTCGGGCATTACGGTTATACAGAGGTTTTTGAGCCTCCTGTGCATTTACAAAATTTTCCTGGGCCAATTCACCTAGTAGGTCTATGCGATTATGCATCTGGACCACATATTGATGGATGCTTTCACCCTCTATTGGTTGTTCTTCCCATGCTTTCTACAAATGGTCGATAACACCATATGACTTCCTCCCAAAAAGAAGCTCAAAAGGGGCAATGCCAGTAAAAGCCTGAGGCACTTCTCTGATTGCAAATAACAAACAAGGTAGAATCTCATCCCACTTTTTTTCTCTCAATATTAAAATTCGTTAATATAGAATTTAGAGTACGGTTGAATCTTTTGACTAAGCCATCTGTTTGGGGATGATATACTGATGTTCTGACAGATTTAAATTTTAACAACCTTAACACCCACTGCATTAATTTAGACATAAAGTTTCTCCCTTGGTCGGTAAAATTTCTTTAGGTACTCCAACCCTGGAAAAAAGCTCAATCAACTTAGGGCCTGATTCAGCAAGGAATGCAAGTGAGAGAATGCACTCACTCGGTGGATGGTTTTGCTGTGTGCAGTGCGCATATGCGTACTAGCAATTGCGATGGAAATTGCATTTGCAGATGTTACACAGACCCAAGGCAGAGTGATTGATAGGAAGTGCCATTTGTGGGTGGTGACAGGGGGGTGGTTGGGGGAATGCAGGCATATCAGTGTGTTGCGTTACAGGGGCATTCATAAATTAGCCACTGAGAGTCTCTCAACTCCAGCGGCAGGGTCAGGTCTACCTTTAGACTACATGCAGCTCCAATGTTACTCGATATTTAGAATGTTTACTTAGCCTTGTGCATCAGTACGGACATTATCAGAGGGTAAGGGGGCGGAATCAGTAGCATATTTACCGCTAGGCAACACAAGCAGTTGCCTAGGGCCCAGCGGGTCCCAGGGGGCCCGACGACAGGGTTGTACAATGGAGTGCCCAGGCAGGCTGTCAGTGCATCAATTTGAAAGCTGCCTGGTGCTGGCTCCACCTCCAACTCACTGCTGTGTAGTTGAAGGAAGAATCCCAAGCTGACACTACTTGAAACTGCTGCCTTCAGGTGGGGGCGTGGTTTGAGAGGAGCCACCAGTGCTGATGTGGAGTGAAGGTGGGTTCAGTAATACATTCTGTCCATTACCTTTCCCCCTCCCCCGACCAGCAATGTGTACGTCTTCATGTCCCCTCTACCCTGTTCCTCATTCCAGCACCCCATTTCTTCTTTCATTTGTCCCCTCTTCACCCCTTTCCTTCTGCCTCCTTTTCTACTGAAGGCGATCGAGTCCTGCTGGCCAACGATCAGAAATGGTGAGGAGAAACCTGAGGATGGCAGCTGAGCACAATCTCCTGTTTTAAATGATTTTTCTTCTCTATAATGCTGCAGTCACTGGTGAAAACCTAGTAAATATGCCAGTTTTCACCAGTTAAGCTTCACCATATAAACAGCACGGAATGTGGTTAAAATACTGACCACTGGGATTCCAGCAGTCAGAATGCTGATGCCGGAATTGCAACCTGTCAAATTCCTGGCCTTGACAGCTAAACCACCGAAACCCTGAAATTAGGTAGTGGGGTTAGGAGGGTTAAGCCAGGTACACACTTATTGATGTATATACCCAGCGACCTCGTCAGCGGCAATCATTGATGGGGGAAGGGAACTGGGCCATGCTGCATTCGGCAGCATGACCTCGTTAATGATATCCCAGGTAGCATGTTATCACAATTGGTATCTGCGAGTTACCTGTCTCAGGTGGTGATCGGGTTTCAACGGAGGCCGGCATGACTGGAATCACAGATAATGTAGATAGCTCTATTTACAAGACTTGTGTAGCAGTGAAAACTGCCTTTGATGATAAATGACAGGAACTGGAGGGACCGGACTGGGACCGGCAGGAAGACTTGTTGAATTGAACTGATGAACTAAGAATTTGACTCTGGACTGGAACATCGTGGACTGAACTGATGAGCTTGGAACTTGACTCTGGACTGGAACAATGTGGACTGAACTGATGAGATTGGAATTTGACTCTGGACTGGAGTATGACAATGGCTGAAGGGAAGTCAGGTAATACTGAGATGAGGGCTAAACAGTGTAATCTGGGATTACTATGACAAAGGCTAGAACTCAGGTGCAGGCTGGATAGGATAATTGGGAATAACAGGTTTCAGGAAGGAATGGGAAGGTTTGGGAATTTGCAGGCTGGATAGGATAATTGGAAATAACAGGTTTCAGGAAGGAATTTGTAGGTTTGGGAATTTTAGGTTCAGGGAGGGAGTAGGTAGGTAAAGGGAGCAGGAGTTGATCCACAGCAGGAAGCAAGGCAGGGTGACATGATGCAGGTTTACAGAGTGCCAGGGACCAACCATACCATGGGTTTGGCAGCAATTGGTGGATACGGACAGGTGGTCTGGTAGTAGCATTCTGAGTGGTGGAAGGCACAACATGCAGAGGGAGTATTCATCTCTGCAGCTCTGAAAATCAGAACCACACCTGTGATTCCAATCAGGGCTAGCAGTGCTCACAGACAGAGGAGAGGCCAGGTGCAATAATCAGAGCAAATCCTCCAGGCAAATTACACACACAGATCCATGGGGGAGCTGACAGGGGTAAGTCTCAAGGCAAAAAGGTGACAACTAGACAGGGTCGTGACTGTACCCCCCTCTTTATGGGTGGACTCCGGACACCAAAACAAAAAACTTTCAGACATTTTCCCAATTCTCAATTTCTTGGGATACTTGGAGTGGAAAGTCTACAAAGGTCCTTCGCCGATTCTTCTTTTTGCTGCGAGAACATTTTGTGCCAACCAACGGACCAGGAATCTTTGGTAACTCCTGTGGAAATATGTGGCTGGGAAGGACAGGATCAGAATTTTGGGAGGAACAGTAGCAGAAAGGGGACAAGGAGGTGTGTGCAAAAGTCATGTTTTGGGTTACAGATTCAAAAGTGCTGCTTTCTAGGGATGCCTGGAATTCGGCACGCTGGCCCTTGAAAACTTGACCTTATACGGATTTCAGAGGAGTGGAGGACGAATTCTTGGTAGCACAAACAGAGTGCTTGGACAATATTTTGGAACTGAGAACTTCGCTAGAATTTTGGTTTACAGGGTAAGGACCAAATTCTTTGACAACAGCTTCACTGAAAGTCTTTATATTTTGAAGCATTGGATCTTTGGTGTTGTAAATAGGGGCAACCCAGTCCCAAGCTTTACCTTGAAAAGATGAGATAACAAACTCTACAATATTAGTAAACTTGACTCCACATGGCAGAGAAGAATTCATCATATGGAAGAATTGTTTCAATAAAGCATAGTATTGAGATAAGTCCCCATCAAAATAAATGCATGGTGAAGTATCTGACGAATCCTGTGTGTTCAAGGATTGTGAAGCACTTTCAGGTGCCTGGCAGGAGGAAATTTGAGGATGCTCCGATTGATGAGGAGTCAAAATAACTGAAGCTGACCGATGTTCGGAATTCGGGCCAATTGATGGAACTGGAAGGAGTCCTGGGGAGCTAGAGACAGTAGCATCAACAATCAAAGCTGAGAACAGGCTACAGAGATTATCATCTTCTGAAAATATATTTGCAGGAGATGCTGAACAGGAACCGTGATCAGATTTTGTAGCACAAGACACTTCTCCCTGATAACAGGAACTTGAAACCCCCTCCTGGGGTACAAGGCTTGAGACCCCCTCCTGGGGTGCAAGACTTGAGATCCCCTCCTGGGGCGTGAGACTTGAGACCCCCTCCTTGGGTACGAGACTTGAGACCCCCTCCGGGGGTACGAGACTTGAAACCCCCTCCTGGAATGCGAGTCTTGAAACCCCCTCCTGGGGTGCAAGACTTGAAACCCCTTCCTGGGGTGCGAGGCTTGAAACCCCTTCCTGGGGTATCAGACTTGAAACCCCTTTCTGGGGTATGAGACTTGAGACCCCTCCTGGGGCTGTTGACTGGAGTCCCCTGCTGGGACAAGCAGAATCCGGGCTGGGACCGGAATGAACAGAATCCGGGCTGGGACTGGAATGGGCAGAATCCGGGCTAGGACCGGAATGGGCAGAATCCGGGCTAGGACCGGAATGGGCAGAATCCAGGCTAGGACCGGAATGGGCAGAATCCGGACTGGGACCGGAATGGGCAGAATCCGGCTGAGACCAGAACGGGCAGAATCTGGGCTGGGACCGGAACGGGCAGAATCTGGGCTGGGACCGGAACGGGCAGAATCTGGGCTAGGACCGGAATGGGCAGAATCTGGGCTGGGACCGGAACGGGCACTGAGATGTTGACACTTGGAACCGCTGCTGGAGTTGCAAAGGAAACAGTCTTTAATGAAGTGGTCAGAACTCCCACAATAGAGACAGAGCTGTAAATCTTTGCACTGCTGGCATTCGGCCACAGAGAGCTTGGGGCGTGGGTCACTACGCTGTCTGACATTACTTGGTTCGGAAGAATCCTTGTTTCTTAGGGATTCCAAGGCAAAGGTTATAGTCGAGACAGAGGCAGCTCTAAGAAATTCAGGAATGATCTGAAAAATTTTGGTGAGTAGAGCCTGAAGCTGTTCCAGCAGTCGATGGAAGGTAGTTAGTTGTTCGGGTAAGGTTTGGGTAACATCTAGCCGGTTATTCAGGATTTTCAAAAGCTATAGCACTTGATGCTGTACGGCCTCTTGTGAATCCAAGTGGGTGACCAGGTTACGGAAAGCATCTAGTCCCTTAATAGGTGCTTGATCCGCCACCATCGTTGGGCTTGAACATTCTGTCACAGTTGGTATCTGCGAGTTACCTGTCTCAGGTGGTGATCGGGTTTCAATGGAGGCCGGCATGACTGGAATCACAGATAATGTAGATAGCTCTATTTACAAGACTTGTGTAGCAGTGAAAACTGCCTTTGATGATAAATGACAGGAACTGGAGGGACCGGACTGGGACCGGCAGGAAGACTTGTTGAATTGAACTGATGAACTAAGAACTTGACTCTGGACAGGAACAATGTGAACTGAACTGATGAGCTTGGAACTTGACTCTGGACTGGAGCAACGTGGACTGAACTGATGAGCTTGGAACTTTACTCTGGACTGGAACAATGTGGACTGAACTGATGAGCTTGGAACTTGACTCTGGACTGGAGTATGACAATGGCTGAAGGGAAGTCAGGTAATACTGAGACGAGGGCTAAACAGGGTAATCTGGAATTACTATGACAAAGGCTAGAACTCAGGTGCAGGCTGGATAGGATAATTGGGAATAACAGGTTTCAGGAAGGAATGGGTAGGTTTGGGAATTTTAGGTTCAGGGAGGGAGTAGGTAGATAAAGGGAGCAGGAGTTGATCCACAGCAGGAAGCAAGGCAGGGTGACACGATGCAGGTTTACAGAGTGCCAGGGACCAACCAGGAGTAGGACTAACAGCAGAGCACAGGCCAGGTATTGCTGTAACAGGATGTCTGAATGCCAAGTATTACTGTAGCAGGTTTTCGGGATGCACCAGGGGTTGCTGTCAGCAGGCTTACTGGATTGCCAGGTTTGGCTGTAACAGGTTTTATGGAAGCACCGGAGGTTGCTGCCAGCAGATTTACTGGATTGCCAGGTACAGCTGAAACAGGTTTTCTGGATAGCGCCAGGGGTTGCTGTAGCAGGTTACAGGAATAGACTTGAATGCAGAAACAGCATGAACCATACACCACGGGAAGATGAGATGTTCAGGCCCAGAATGCTATCAGGAGAGGTTATATATACCATGGGTCTGGCAGCAATTGGTGGATACGGACAGGTGGTCTGGTAGTAGCATTCTGAGTGGTGGAAGGCACAACCTGCAGAGGGAGTATTCATCTCTGCAGCTCTGAGAATCAGAACCACACCTGTGATTCCAATCAGGGCTAGCAGTGCTCACAGACAGAGGAGAGGCCAGGTGCAATAATCAGAGCAAATCCTCCAGGCAAATTACACACACAGATCCATGGGGGAGCTGACAGGGGTAAGTCTCAAGGCAAAAAGGTGACAACTAGACAGGGTCGTGACACATGTACAGCCAACTGGGGATATAGTTAATGACCCATGGGAGCACGCATCGTTGATTCTTCACCGCATACACACTGGACGATATGAACAATACTGTATCATTGAACATTATGGTTCATACGGTTCAATTTTATTGTCTAGTGTGTATGTGGCATTAGGGTTTAGTGTGAGGCACTAGGAGTAGGGTAATGCTGCATACACACCAATAGATATATCTGTCCAATCTGTCTGTGGGAAGGAAAATCTGGTCTATTTTCCAGTGTTAGGGAACAATTTTCTATTGTTTTTCGCTCCTGTACATTATCAGATTTTCCTTCCTACCAGACAAATTGGACAAATATATTTATAGGTGTGTATGCAGCCTTAGGCATTAATGGGGGTGGGTTAGGGGGTGGGGAAGTTAGATTTAAAAACTAGGGGAGGAGGTTAGGTTCAGGCATCAGGGAGGAAGGGGTAGGGAGAGGGGGAGGGTTAGGATACTGATCAATAGGTGTTGCTATCATTAGGCTGTTGGGATGCCAGCATCGAGATTCTGACCACCAAGATTCCGAGTGCAGGCATTCTGTACCAAACCCAAATGGCACAGGTATTTTGGCTGTACTTTTATTGCCACAGTACCTGTTCTTTCAGTACATTAAAATTAATAAAAAATGCTTTATTCCTTGGAAAATACTTTTAGTTTATGTGGAATTTTTTTTTTTTTTTTCTTGTAAAGACAGGTGGGAGGGGGGCCCCAGACCAGTAACTTGCCTAGGGCCCCATGAAGTGTAAATCCACCTCTGAGCGGCATTATCTAGTGGTAGGCATCTGCCTCTTGTGCTGCGGTTTCCATGCGTATGCATTTATTAGCATATTCTCTCAGTGGTCGGGTGCGTGCGTGCACACACTTGCATTCCTTGCTGACTTGGGCCCTTAGTCACTACCTGTTTGGCTGTAGCAATCCTTAAGGGAAATGCCTCCAGATAATGGGTAGCATAGTCAACCACAACTAAAATTAATTTATAGCCTTTAGACGGTGGTTCCATTGGACCCTCTAAATCAACCACTATTTTTTGAAAGGGGAACCCCACAATTGGCAAAGGGATCAGCGGGGCAATTGACGGTCGGTTTACTGTTGTCTTTTGACACTTTGAACTGGCTGAACAGAACTGTGAGACTTCAGCATAAACACCTGGCCAATTGAACCAAGAGGTTATTCTCTCCATGGTCTTATCCTGTCCCAAATGACCACACCAAGGAAATGTTTAGGCTAAAACCAGAACCTGCTTTCTGAAAGGACCCGGGACCAGCAACTGTCGTATCACCTCCCCCGTTTGTCTGTGCTTGTCTAGTCAATAAAAAACCTCTCTAAGCAACACAAAATAGGGATATTTTACGTCTGTTACATGTGATAACATGACACTATCCACTGAAATAACCTGTTCAAAGGCCTTTTTTAAAGCTGTGTCTTCCGGTTGGGCCTTTCTTAAATCAGGTACAAGGGGAAGTGTTAAGAAATCTTCATTAATACTACTTAATTGAACATCAATGTCACCACCAGCCATCTGATTCTCCAGATACCTCAATCTAAGAATCGCCACCAGTGACTTATGGTTACCTCTAACACGGTTCTGCCACCACCACCGATGTTAATGGGAGTCATTAGGTTGCCCCCTCAAATATCAATATTGCACACTCACTTACATATAGGTACATATCTTTGACCACACAGGCTCGTGAATTCAACAAAGACATGGAGAATACACTGGATTCAAAAAGTTTATTCCAAAAAATATTTCCAAGTTTATTGGTTACATAAAAAGGTAATACAATTATAGACAATTCAAATATATAGCAAACAATTTCTGAAAATAAAAGGAATTAAAATATCAAACCCAGAGTCTTTACATCACTTTGAGACTCTGTCGTAAAGGAGACACAAGAACATCGGATCCCTGCCAGTCGTCACGATTCTCCTTAGGCACAAATGACACTTGTCTTTGAGGGAGAAGCACAGTTATACCCTCCTAGCTGTATCAGCCCCCACCCTTGGGATTTACCTTTCTCTTTGCTTTACACTGAACATTAATGAATCAGACACGCTCTTCCAAATGTCTTTCAGGAGATTGGGGGGGTTTGAAACAGTGTGGTTGGCAATTGGAAAACCAGTCAGCAGGTAACATAACATACATTCCTCCTAGAAGACTTCTACCCTGTGGCCTGGCTTGACCAGGTCCTGCTCTCTGAAAATGAAGGATCCATCTCCCCCAATCTTTAAGGCTTGTATAGATAAGAGATGGTTATCGTGCATTCTTCCGGAAGACAGGGACTGCTCCCTCTCTACAAGCCTGTAATTCATGTCAAATACAGGACACTGCCTGGCAGTAATTTTGACACACAAAACCAGGTCACATAATAAAATACAATATTATATATTGGGGTATATACAGTGTGTGTATATATATATATATATATATATATATATACACACACACTCGCATGAAATCCTTTCCGGTGATTATTCCTGAGATTAAATGTTGCACTCAGTATTATTCCCCACACCATGAGGATTTAGGCAGGCTGCTAGACACATCAGTGTTCCTTGACCTCTCAGCTTTACCATGGACATCAGTATGCATAGGCACATTAGTAATGACAGGTTCATCAGAATTATTAGATACATTGACATAAACAGGAACATCAGCATTTACAGGCATTTACAGGCACATTGCAAGCATTAGCATTATGAGAAAATTCCTTTTGTCCCAACAAAACATCAAGAGCAAGCCAGTCTCTATGATCCCTTCTTCTTTGTTTCTTAGATTTAGGAGCTTTTACCCGAGACAGAAACGAATCAGGGGAGAAGGTTAATGTCACTCCAAGGGTTGCTGCAGGCACCTGTTCCTCTGGCAATACAAGAGCCTGGAAGTGAGGCCAGTCACATCCTAGTAGCACAGGGACTTGTAACACACACCCATATGTAGTTTGGCAGTCTTTCCCCGATTATCAAAGGGACCGTGGCAAGAGAAAAGGCCCGAACATCTCCATGCACACAACAGATGCGGAATAGTTAGTGGGGCAACAACAACTTGGGGGACAACAAATCCCAAGATCCAGAGTCCACCAAGCCCTCAAGTAGTCTATGACCAAATTGCACATGTACCTGTATTCTAGGAGTAAGCGGGTAGGTCTCTATAGTTGTAAAAACACCAGAAAAAGAGCAATTCATCTGTGGATATGACCATTCTTGATGGCCACATGAAGAACACACTTAAGCTGGAGTTATTGGGGAAGTCCTCAACTCTGGACCTCCATCTTCTGGAAACGGGCGGCCATGAACTTTCCCATAAAACAGCTTTTGGGCCGAAAAGCCTCTTTATGTGAAGAGAAGGGCAAAGCTGTGGACCTCAATTTCCCTGCCAGGGATACTGGTGCATATCTGAATCCATATGTGGCGGCACCTTATCCTGAGATAACACCTGCTGTGCAGACAGACGGGGAGACTTCGGCATAATTAAAGGAGAAAGGTTCCCCAAACCATCCTGCACCAGTAACGTATATTCCACTTGCTGGACATCCAAATTCTCAACTCGATGCAGCTGAACCCAGTAGCAACTTTGGCAGGGAGAAGTGCAGCAGACTGTTCAAAAGTGACCAACTCTACCAGCAGGGCAGAATTATAGAGGTCCAGTTGCAGCCATTTAACTGAAAGGTCAGCCAGTTTCTGGGCCAGAACACATGGCCTTCCATCAGGATCATAGGACACAGACATGAATTTCCGCCAGCACGCTTCTGGATAGAGGGCCTGATTTAGATCCGGACGCTCTGACCAGAGCGCACGCTCTGAATCAGGGCCCTCCTACATGAAAATGGAGCGGCCTTATGGACGCTCGCATAGCTGTGGGTTACCACCCACAGCTTATACGAGCATCCATGATGACCATCGGGCTTGCGACGGAGACCTTGTGGTAGGGTCTCGCTGCCGCAAGCCCAGGAGTGATTTTGGCTCTATCAGAGCCAAAATCACTCCCCCTGACATCACTACTGATGTCAGTGGGTCCGGCTTCAGGGAACGCCTATGTCTGGCAGCCACGACCCCGGCACGCCCACCAAAGGGGGCGTGCTGTCAATCAATATCGACAGCATGCCCCCTTTGGTGCGAGACCTGGAGCGATGGTGAGCCCATCGCTAGCCGGGTCTCGCGCATGCGCACGATGGAACTCCCTCCGTCGTGCGCATGCGCAGTAGGTCACCATCGACCCGCTTGCAAGCGGGTCTGAATGACCCCCTCAGGCCAAACTGATCCGCTACGGCAGCCTTCACTCAGACATATATTTTTGCATCTACCAGGGAGAGGGTGGCATATGCAGCTTGGGCCACCCCATTAGCAGAGGGGCAATCTGTATTGCCCAGGAATTTTTAGGACATGCTTGCAACCCTTTCAAAAGTGGTGAGAAAGGCCTCCACATCATCTGAGGTGTGCATTCTGGGAAGTATTGGAGCAGTTGCCACTGCTTGCTGCTGTTTAAAAAAGTCCAAAACGGCTTCCATGGTGGTCTCTTTAGGATCCTTGGCACAGGACACACTTTGTCCCACTTCTAACATCACAATGTAGTGAGTACGTTCAGATGACCAATCTGACTGAGGTGTTGCAAACAAGTAAGCTTTTTATTCCAGAGTTGAAAGGCAGAGCCAGTGTAATGGTTTCTTACCTAAGGAAAACACAGTTCAGGAACAATAATTCAGCTTACATGAGACAGCAGTGCAAATGAGCAGAGTATTCACAGCATAGTCATGGTCCAGATTGTCCAGCATAGAGAGAGCTAATAAAGGTGCAGCCTCTCCCTCACATCCCTCCTGACTAACTAAACTTACCAGGTTTTTATAAATTAGCTGGTCTTAATTAAGGTAAGGATGTGGTTCCACCCTGGCTACAGAGAGTTTAACCCTTTCCTCAATGAGGGAGAGACCCACTCTGTGACCTTCCAGTGTAAAATATTCCCCAGCAATATTAACCCCCACCCCCATAGCGGTAATAGGTCCCTTTGGCAGAAACCCACCCTCCCCTCCAGGTACAGTAGGTCCACAATTAAGCCCCCCTCCCAATGTATCACTATATATGTAATTGTTTTTTTTATATATTTATATATATATATATATACCCTCAAACAAAAAAAATATTTTAATGTTCATCATGACCCCCCTCCCCTCTAGAGCCAATGGATACACTCTCGTGCCCCCTTCATACCTATCCACTCCCACTCACCTTGTGCAGAGCGCAGAGGAGCATGGTGATGGATACTGATCATCAGTCCCCACTGTTGAAGTTGATCTCTGCACAGAGGGGAACTATGTTCCCCTCCTCGCACTTTTACTTTAAACGCATGTGCCATGGAGTGCTGCTTGTACAGTACTCTGGGGCATGACTTTGGGAGTGAAGTCGGTGGTCACAGACTACCACATAACTCCTAGGGGACCCGAGGAGGAGATCCATTCTGCACCTGTGCTGAATAGATTTCCTCCATTACACAAGTGGGATCAAGAGAAACAGCACTAATTCATAAGTGTCACGCTCCAGCCCTTAAACTCCACTTTCTTACCTCTCCAGTGGCTATCCAGGCTAGTGCTGAGGTCCACTAGTGTTGTGCATCACTCCCGGATAGCACAGAGGCCCACTCACACTGCATATCGCTCCTGGCTGGTGCGGAGGTCTGTCTGTGCTGCTCCTGCCTTGTCTGCTCAGTGTCCTATCACTAAACATGGAGATGGCTCTCCACAGTCCCATGCTCACAGCGTTTCTTCCCAGCATGATGTCACACAACCTGCATGACAGAGTTCTCTCCTAAACAAAAATATGGGCGCAGCCATGTTGAACTCTGTCACCTGATGCTCTTTCTCCACTCAGAGCACTGCTCCCATACCAGCTGATCACAGCATCCAATCCCTGGGGATCCTCCCCTATAAATTCCATTTCCAGACTGACCTCTTTTGCCAGTACAACTTTGCTTCTGCTGATGATACAGCTTAGTGCTGAGGACCTTATTCAGACCCACTCGCTAGATGCGTTCGCTCACCCAATGCGTATGCAAATTCAGCAGGGCAGCCAATGCCCACTATATCTTGGTGTGCGATTGCTTTGTGTATGCAGACACTCACCAGCCAGTCAAAAGATGTCCACTTGCGCACATCATCTCCAGGAAGTGTATGCAACCAACGGATGTGATATAATCGCTTGTGCCTAATCATACCCTACCATAAGTACTGCGAGGACTTCAGTGTAAAATCCAACCAAGTGATGTTTACTATGATGCTGCCTATAATTTATGCACGCCACTGTAATGGCATTGAGATCTAGTTTATAGTGGCCAGTCCCTGTCACCACCCACTAATGGCTTCTCCTGTCACTCTGCTGGGCTGTCTATGCACAGCGAGCGGATGCTTCCCAATCTCTTGCAGTGTTTCGCGCACGCGCACTGCAATGCGTGTGCACAATGCGAAAATCAGCTGGCTGCGGGCGAACACTACCTAGCGAGCGGGTCTGAATCAGGCCCTGAGTTCCCAGGTACTTTGTATCTGAACAGTTCCAGTCTGTGTTATTCCAGTTCCAAGTCTGGTTACAAGTCTCAAATCCATCTAACACCCTAGTCTGGATTTACCACAGAGACTTGCTAATTTCTACCACCATCGGTTCCAGATGATATCTTCAACCATCAGTCCTAGCCAATATGCCAATCATCGGTTCCATCTGATATATTCATCATCGGTCTCAATCCAATCCTGTACTCAATTCATCAACATCAGTCTCAAACCAATCCAGTACTGCAACTCATCATCATCATCAGTCTCAAACTGTTCTAGTACTGAAATTCAACATCATCGGTCTAAAACCGACTCAGTACTCAATTCATCAATATCGGTCTCAAACCGATCAAGTTCTTCAATTCATCAACATTGGTCTCAAATCTATCAAGTTCTTCAATTCACAATATCGGTCCCAAACAGATACAGCTCTCAGGGCCTGATTCAGAGCTGCTCATAAGCGGCCACTCGTTCGCTCCGAGCGATGTTCGCACATCTGCGCATGCGTATGGGTCGTAATGCGCATGCGCCAACCAGTCATTGCGGTCGGAAATCGTGCCTGCTAATTTGAGTGACAGAATGAGGTGTTTGTGGGTGGTAACAGGGGAAGGTGCTTGAAAAAGTGGAGATCCGAACGCAGGCGTGCCTAACGGTCAAAACGGGCGTTTTAAGGGTGTGCATAATTAACAAAGCAGCGTCAACGACCACGTCACTTGGTTGTCTCTTAGCCTGAACTGTTCACATGATTGTGGTAGGAAAGTCTAACCACAAGCACTGCGAGCAGTTCAGAAGCCTTTCGATGTACTCGATTAATCTAATAAATAGCGGAGATGATGTATGAAGCGAACGACCAGGGGGCATCTTTACAAAATAGCGAGCGCATGTTTCTTTCACTCGCTCAGACATAGAGGCATCAACAGACCGCAAAGAGCGAGCGCTCAATTTAAATATCCGGCCCCTTTTTACGAACGAGCGAGCGCAAATAGCGTCCGGCTCTGAATCAGGCCCTCAATCCAGCAACATCAGTCCCAATCTTATTCTGCCCATTTCTTCAGTATCATACAGTATATCCAGTTCCCATTCCATCCTGTGTTCAATAAAGACATTTACTTTATTGTCCTTGTCATCGGGCTCATCATCCTCCTACAGTTCATCTAGCTCCTCACACCATACATGAGGAAATCCTGGCTCCAGCTACCCAGATTGCATCCACGCCACCAAAGTCTCCTCTTCAGCCTCCCACGGCCTGTTCCAACTAAATTCAAACCTCAGTCGTGCAACGTGGTCAGGTAAAGCACTCCTTTCTGTAGTCGCATCTCATGCATTAGTGCCATGTATATGTTCAAGGAAAATGAGTCACACCTGAAATAAGGCTATCATTGCCAATGAGGGACATCTGAGAAATAAATAAACCAGGACAGATCCTGGATCACAGAGACATGTGGCAGCTACATACTCCATTGTGCTCTTTGTACTGATCTTGCTCTGTCCTGACAAACCTCACAGAATAATCTAATTTCTATTTTCTTATTTTACAGCCATCACTTCCTTTCCTTATTCTACCACCACCAGCTCATCTCTCCAAGTATGCGGCTCCCCAGTGGTCTCCAGCCGGATAGTCGGAGGCACAAATGCTGCAGATGGGGAGTGGCCTTGGCAGATCAGTCTGCGTTATCATGGATCACATATTTGTGGGGGGTCCTTGATCTCCAACCAGTGGGTGCTAAGTGCTGCTCACTGCTCTCTCAGGTGAGTCTCTCTTGTTCCACTGTGTCCTTTATTTATCAATATAAAAATTGCTACATAGCTCATCGTTGACCTCTCAAACTTGAAATCAGGCACTTCCTGACCTGACAATTTTTCACACTTGTGTCTGTGTCACCATAAACATGTTATAAAATAAAATAGCTGCTATTTTTGGTGTGATCAAAAATGACTTAGCACAAAATTAATGTATAGAGTTGGGAAGTGTAGAGGCTGGAGCATTATCTAGAGGGCTGGTAGGCTAGAATGGAGAGATGAGTTGTATGGACACATTTGAAGGCTGGGTGAAAGTCCGATTAGATGAGTGAGTAAATCCTTAAGGCAGGAGTGTTAAGAGTTAATCATGGAGGAAGAGAGGTATTAATCTTTGGCAGAGAGAAGTGGGTGGGAGGGAGTGTGTGTGGAAATGAGATATTCAATTTAAAGAAGTTCTTGGTCATCCAGGAGGAGATGGCAAAAACAAAGAAAAAGACCAATAGGAACAGGTCAAGGGTAGAGAGTTACATTTGGATATAATCTGCATTATCTGATATAAACAGCCAAAAAATCTGATTAACTCATCAAAAGAAAACAATGTGTAGGGTAGAAAAGGAGGAAACCAAGGACAGAACCTCAGAGTATGTGGATGCTAAGGGGAAGAAGAGTGGATATAGACACAGTTCTAGACAGAGAAGGAGCAGTTGGACAAGTAGGAGGTGAACCATGAGATTGTTGTGTCACAGTGACAAATGGAGCAAAGAGTTTGGAGGAGGATGAGTTGACATTGTGAAGACAAGGATGATTAGTATTGTATTTAGCAGAGAGAAGATCATTGATAACCTTGGTGCGGGCAGTTTCAGTACAATGGAGATACTGAAGGTGGGATTGAAGTGGTTTTAGGAGAGACAGTTGAAGAAAATCCACTCAAGCAGCCTGGAAGCATAAATAGTTACAAATTGAGGTCGGGATGAAGGACAGTTTCCTGAAGATGGAAGAGACATGGGCATGTTTGATAAAGAATGAGGGGAAGGTACCAAGAGAGAAAGGTAAATGACATTATGGAGGTGGGTGATGTGTGACAAGGCTTTGGGAGAGGAGGGTTAAGGCAGATGGTGGAGAGATTATTGGAGATGACAAGTGTGCAGAAATCGTTTGAAACAGGGGAAAAGAAGACAAGGAATTAGATCTGGAAGTGTTGGTCACAACTGATAGGATCAATATTATTATTATAAATATTTATAAACATTTTTAACATGGAAATTTCAGTGAAAAAAACTAGAGATGGGTAGTTTGGTTCTACTTGGTTATGTTCGGATCTGAAAAACTGCATCTTTTTGGCTATCTGGCTCTTACATGTTTTGGATAGCCAGTAAGAAAAATCAAAACTTTCTCTAGTTTGGCGAAAAGTAGAAGAGTAAAACATAAAAGTTCCACTATAAAAAATGCATAATTTAAATAAACACACACCACAACATTATAATGTATAGGCTACTATTTATTAAGCTTTATTTTATAAAATTATTTAGAATTTGCAGTTTCTGCATAATTTTATGACTTGTTGCTATGCACTAATAGCATGGCAGATCCACAATTATTAATACATAAAGCATTCTCATTGGGATACCTGGAAAGTATCAAGTGATTATATTTGCTGATTTCCTTACCAAGATTGTAATCATTACTAGGGTGTATACAAAAATGAAAAATATGTATTTGTGATATTGCATTGTCAAGACACATAGAGGTGTGTTCAGTTGTGTCCCAGTAGACACTAGTCCTGATATGTTTACAGCAAGGGATTACTAAGAAATTTTTGCATTCTTATTTGTTTTTATTATCATTGTGTAATTGGGCATATTTAATCTTGAAGTATTTCTTTGACTCAAAGAGCATTATTAGTGTTAGATACTTTTTATTAAAAAGGGTTACTTATAAAGGGCTCTATTTATTAACATTATTTTGACTAAAATAAAGTGAAAAAGGGTATTTTCATACCGTTTTCACATTATTTTAGTATCACCTATAGTTATTACAGGGCAATTGGAGTAGAATTCATAAAATTCTACTCCAACCCCTAAATATCACTTATTTTTAGTAATCAGATCGCATTTCCCATAACTGTAATGGGAAATGTGATCTGTCTGGAAGTTACTAAAATTAAATTGTGAAACAAATACCTAGGGAGGCCCTGTGATAATAACGCAACCTGGAGGTGGCGTAATCCAGGGTCTCCCCGGTTCCCGGACTCCTACTCTGCTCTAACGGGGAGAGCAGAGCAGAAGTCTGTCCCAGTAATCAGCTGTGTGGTCTAAACAGACCGCAAGCTGATACACTTAAAAATAAATAAAAAAATAGTAAAAAAAAAATTAACTTACCTGACTCCAGGGACCGGTGGTCGGGGCTCCGGGTGATGTCCTCCCTCCAGTCAGCTGGTCTCCCATGCTGCACTACGGCCCGATCATCAGGTAATCGGGTCCCAGTGCAGTATGGGATATCACCTGACCGGAGGCATGGAGGACATCACCGGAGGCCCGGATCATGTAGGTAAGTGCTATTAAGGGAGGAGGGGGGGTCGCGGGGGGTCCGCGTTTATGGGGGGTGGGGCTTAGCACCGGGGGTGGGGCTTAGCACCAGGGGGAGTAGCAGCGGCGGACAGTCGGCGCATACACAGGCACTTTGTCACAGTATTTTTGCGAAAATACCGTGACTAGTGTGCGGATTGGATTCACAGGGACAGAGCTTTATCGCAAGCTCTGTCCCTGCAGGGGATTTGTAATAAATCCCTGTGATATTGCCTGAATTCGCAATGCGAATTCAGTCATTAATATCACACTACAATCTGCATTCAATATGCGGATTGTAGTAAATAAAGCCCTAAAAGTTTTATATTTTCATAGCTAATTGCTTATTATCCACATTTACCTTGTAATAATAATTAAAACATTTCTTCATTTCAATTTCAAAAGAGTGCCCCAAAACTCAGTCTTTTTGTCTGTTTTGCCTCTATGCAAACTATATTCATTTGTGTACTACAAATTCTTTGATAGCACCACCAACAAAGTGTCATCTTTCAATTAAACCTCTAGATAGAGCTCCACGTTGGTTCAATAATTATTATCATATCAATATATTTCTTACACTGGTGCTGACTCACCCCCTACAATATATAAGTTTGTTCCCAGAAGCTCTGTTCCGCTGCACCTGAGAACTACTGATTAAAGTCTGTTACTGTAAAGTCCTAACTATTGCTCTTCTATCCTTCAGACTGCAGCTATTCCTAATATTCTACATTCAGTGGCCCCTGTTCAAATCCAGTTGGTCCCAGTCCAGTCCAGAGACAATAGTCAATTCCAGCCTAACTTCTGTTCTAATCCAGCCAGTCCGAGTCCAGTCTAAAAGCAACAGTCAGTTCCGATCTGAGTCCTGTTTCAATACAGCCATTCCCAGTCTGATCCAGATGCAATAGTGAATTCTAGCCTGACTCCTGTTCCAATCCAACTGGTCCCAGTATGGTTCAGAGGCAATAGTCAGTTCCAGCCTGAATCTTGATCCTATCCAGCCAATCCAGTGACCTTAGTCAGTTCCATTCTGACGCCTGTTCTTATCAAAATAGCATATTCATTGCCTATTTATTTCCTGCTTCCTGTAATTTAATCTCTACCATAACTCATGCATAAGAGTTACATACACCAAACCAGTTTACAGCACACAACATCCTCTACTGAACCATATCCCTAAGTACACAGGTGTCTTCTGATGTGAAGGTTTGCTCTGGCCACATTTGGACAACATTCAGTTAACCTTGCCTCCTGCAACACCAGCTCCAAGTTCTGCTCCATTAGTTTCAACTTCACTTACTTCTTCTACTGTTCCTGTTCCTCGGCTTTAGCTACCAACTCCAAGCAAACTTGATGGCAACTCAAAACTTTGCCATGGTTTTGTAAACCTGTGTGAAATCCACTTAGGGCTTCTACCTCATAACCTCCCAACTATAAGGTCCAGGATTGCTTATATTGTTTCCTTATTGCCTGCTTTAGCTTTGGCCTTGGTCTCTCCACTATGAGAGCAGGCTGGTCCTTTATTGTACAATTACACAGATTTAATTTCCACCTTCCAAAGACTTTTTGATTAGCTAGGCAGACCAATTTCAGCTTCAAGCAGATATCCTCCATGTTCTACAAGGCTCACGCACCGTAGGACAATATGTAGTGCAATTCAAAATTCTAGCTTTAGAATTGATTTGATCATTTGATTGAATGATGAGGCTTTGCTTGTAGCTTACTGGAATAAACTCTTAGATAAAATTAAAGATGAACTGGCTAATTGACATTTACCAGCTACATTAGATGATCTAATTTCTTTATGCACCAAAATTGACCTTCACATTCATGAATGAGCTAATGAAAGATTCAAAGGTGAACAAGCCAGAACAATTCTGTAAATTCACCCAAAGTATTCATTGGGAGATGAACCAATGCAAATAAATAGTTATTGCTAAACCCCAGAAGAATGTACAAGAAGGAAGCAAGAAAAATGATGCCTTAACTGAGGAGCATCTGGGTATTTCTTTGGTTAATGCCCAATCCATCCAGGCAATGCCTGAACCTAACCTTTTGTGGGGAAGTCCGGTTAGGGTTGTTAAAGAAACCTACTCCAAGTTCTGATAGTGTGTTGCCTGCTACCCTAGAGTTCGCACATGGGGCCTGATTCAGACCAGCTTGCTAGGATGCGTTCGCACATAGGCCGCCGACGTTTGCAATCTACGCATGTGTGTAAGTCGCGGTCCGCGTGTCCGAACCAGTCCATGCGATCACAAAGTTCTGGCACCGTGTACACAGATACCTTGCTAGAGTGAGTGACAGGATGAGCCGTTTGTGGGTGATGACAGGGAGTGGTCGATGGAAATGGGGGTATGGTGGTGCGAACACAGGCTTGTCTTTGCATTTGAACGCCATTTCAGGTGAATGCATAATTAAGACGCAGCATCAGCATACACATCACATGGCTGTATTACACACTGCTGCATTCGCAGTACTTGCGGTAGGGTATGGCCAGCTACAAGTGCTGAGTATGGGTCCGATGTTACTCAATGTTACCGATTGTTCCATACACTTCCTGGACATCATGTTTATTACTAAGGGAAAGTGGGCATCTTGTGTCAGGCTGGTGGGCATCTAAAATCATACGATCACATGGCAAGACACGGTGGGTGTGCTAATGTCTTCCTAGAAATCATGGGATTTGCATACTTACCTGCATCCTAGCGAGCAGGTCTGAATCAGGCCCATGGTTCTAAAACCTTATCTGTGGTTATTGATTCAGGAGCTGCAGGCAATTTCCTTTCTCTCACCATGCTCCTAGAGTTGAAACTACAGTACCAGACAAACCTTTATTTAATCCCAACTCTCTGACTGCTTTTGAAGTTAATCGTATCTCTGATGGAACAATTACTCATCAACCTGCACCAGTTATTCTGCAGATTGGGCTTCTTCATTCCATGTTAATTGATTCCTCATGATACCTATGAGAGAATACGATTACTATATCGTATCAGTACTTCATATATATCTAAAAAAGTCAATAAGCAAGAACAGTAATATTATTCAGAGAGATATATAGCATGTGAAAGTAACAATTTGGATTTCAGCAATATGCAAGTTTAAAACCTAGGTAAAATATTGTTATAATCAGAATTATATGAATCAGCTGAAATGATTAGTCTATGAATCCACTGCCGAACAACAACTTATTAATGTGTAAGTTTAAGCATAATAAATAGTGCAGTAACAAAAGTTGTGTGAGGGAAGTGTCCTCCCTGTGTGCTAATGTGCATCTGCTGTTAACTTTCATACCCAGGTGGGCATTGGAGGGTTAATGAGAGTGACAGCCCTTATTGCAGGACTTATGGTGCTTCTGCTGTTAACTGGTAGGAAAGACAAATGTCCCCCCACACAATTAGAGGGCATCTAGACAGAGAGGAAATATACAGTAAGGTACCTGGATATCAATAGACAATCTCTCTGTCGTGGAAAAGGTGAGGTGCTGTAAGCGCTAAAACAAACTCTTCATGTGCAGCGTAACTGGTATGTCCGACGTACGTTTCACCTGAGCTTTTTCAAGGAAGTGCAGCCTAGTTACACACTCTGGGCCTGATTCAGACCTGGTCGCAAGCGCTGAGCACTCGAAACCGTGTTGATGGTGGCCCACAGCACATGCGCATGACGGAGCCGGCTCCGTCATGCGCATGCGTGAGACCCGCTTGTGACGGGCACTCTGTCACTCTGGGTCTCGCACCAAAGGGGGCGAGCTGTTGATCTTGAGTGACAGCTCACCCCTTTTGGTGGGCGGGCCGGGGGGTGGCTGCCCAAACGGAGGCATTGCCATGAGAACGCCTACCGTTTGGGGGCGGCCCCACAGACATCACCAGTGATGTCAGTGGGAGAGCTTCCTGCTCAATTTGAGCCAAAAGCTCTCTGGGGCTTGTGGCCATGAGAACCTACCACAAGGGTCTCTTCGCAAGCAACAGTGGGGACGCCTTTGTCATTGTTTACCTGCCTATTGATTGTTCAGTGACCATTATCATGCTCAGCTGGAGGCAGGATTGATTTGAAAGGCTAGATGTTGTTGCAGAGAAGTGCAGAGACACTCTGGAGCTATCACAATACTTAGTATTATTCAAAAATTATAGTAATTAGTAGGTCCTGACTATCACCTAATATGATAATAAAACATAAGTAAAAAATATAAGTAAATTTATAAGTGAATCTCTGATTCACTTATATAATTCACCTTATGTCCCCTTGTCTACATGGACAGGGGGACAGGACATTTGGCAATAGGTAAGTTTGTGTGAGTGTGGTAGGTAAGTGTGTAATAAAATTTTACAATCTATGGTGTGCGACTTGTAGTTCTTTAACAATTTTTTTACAGTGGGGGTCAGGTGTCAGCCAAAAGGCAGGCATGCTAGCACCTGTAGTTCCATGGTAAAAACATTAATTTATATCTATTTTTACCACTATTACCCCTGCACCCACCGCTCCAGGGGTGCGAGGAAGACCCCCAGGCTTCAAATTAAGCCTGGGGTGCTCGGGAGAGGAAGAACTCCTTTATTGAGAGGTCCATGCCTACAATGAGATCCCTGAGTTTGGGCTGACATGCTTGGGGTGATAATGCTTTGGCCGGGGAGACCCTGTGAAAGGGTCCCCTGGCTGTGGCATTACACTGTGGCCAGATTCGAACCCAGTGCTGGTTTTAAATATAGGGGGACCCCTATGCAATTTTCCCCTTCTATTTTAAAACCATGACAGGCTTAGCAGCCCAGTGCTGGTTCCTACATTTTTTTTCCTTTTATATTTAGGAACCAGGACTGGGTGAGTATTCCGGGCTGGTTATGCTTTTTTGGGGGGCCCTATGTATTTTTTTTTTAAATTAACAATTTAGGTAGTTTACATGCAGAAACATACACAAATCACGCTGATCTGTGTATGTTACTACCACACTCACATCTCAGGAGGTGGTCTATTTGAAACTTCTAATTAGCTGTGAGTTTTCTACAATTACACCCGAGATTGGAATTATGATTCTTAGTAAATTCCCGAGTTGTATCTTTTTCAGTGAAAGTACTTTTGAGTTTGGCCGATGGTGAGTTCAATCGTGTTTGCAATCTCACCCGATTTTTTAAGTGTAAAGAGAGAAAACTCTCCCAAACTCACCCGAGTTTGTCTTTAGTAAATTTGCGCATTAAAAAAATGCCTAAACTCACCTGAGATTGCAATCTCAACCAAATTTGATTCTTAGTAAATTTACACCTATGAATCAGTTAAAATGTAAGTTTAATTCAATCATTAAAATTGCATGTGCAAACTTGGAAATAACTAAAAAATTTACATAAAATAAAACAAGATAATAGCTATAAAATATAGATAAAATGAAAAAAATTGCCAGCAAAATAGTTATAATGTTTGTCCATTCAATATAATCCATACCTTAAAGTCAATCTTCAGATGTTGCTGGTTTGTTGTGAACTGAGAGCCTGATTCAGCTTTGGAAATACAGTGAGATATAGCACTTAACTGATCATCTTGGTAACACCATGTTGCATGACATGGGCGCAGATTTAAAATGTGCAGAGAGATTTAGATTTGAGAGGGAGGTGTCCAAACTAACATCTAAATTGTAGAGTAATAATAAAGCTGTGCAGTATTTGTGGGCTACATACAAAAGCAGCCAGTATTTACCCCATATGCAAAAACATGTATGTATTTACACCATTTGCATTGCAACATGGTTTGTCCAGGTACACAGTTAAGTGCTAATTCTCACTCTATTGCCAAGCCTGAATCAGGCCCTATGTTACTATATCAGCCTATAATACAATTACTTCAGTGTTTCTAATGTTCTGTGCCACTGCAAAAAATTGCTGTTGGGCTCCTATACACAAATAGAAATGTTACTGGGTAAATGGAAGTTGGATTAAAAATAGTGCACTTACCCAGGTCAGTCTCAATTGTTTAAACAGTTGAACCCAGCGTGTTTCATATGCGGTCTTCCCTCTCCCCAGCCTGTGTGTCCCAGTCTATGGGGTGACAATGCTGCTATTTGTGCTTTGTACACAACTCCTCCAGATCTGTGCATGGAGCGTGGACTGTGCCCGAAACAGTTTGGCCTCCTGGGGATGTCTGCGATCTGCCTCTTACCTTTCCCCAGCCTGTGGGTCCTGCTCAGAGGGTAAGGGCTGCTGCTTCAGATGCTCTGGTGTAAGCATTATTTCCAGCTTTCGGCTTCTGAATGTTTTCTGGTTGGTGGACTGATGTGTTGGGTAGGCGTGTGTCTATGCATTTCACCCTATAGGGCTACATGAGGGCATGTTCTGAGCTGGCTAGTTCTCCTTCTTTATATCCAAGTTTGTTTACAGTTGCAAAGCAACCAATGGTTAGTTTTCCGTGCTTGTAATTATAGTGGCACATGCAGATACAATTCTTATTAACAACAATATATGTATAAAATTATACATTACATTCTGATTCTTTTAAGTCCATTGTAATAAATACAGTATATAGTGTGATGTAGAAAAAGAAAAAAATAATCTAAATAGCGCCAATCTCTAGAAAATCAAACTTTGGTTGTTATGACTTCTAAGAAGATTCTTGATTACCAATATAATGCAATTAATAGCAAAAACTATTTCTGCTGCTAATTTTCCGGATATAATTTTGTTAATTGCAAGGAGGATTTCTCTAAGCTATTTTAAGAGATTCTGGTTACTAACAAAGTGCTACTTTGTCTCAGGGACTATATGTTGCAATTGTTTCTGGATGACCAACTTATTATCAACAGTTTTGCAGCCTTACAACATTACACCTAGGATTTTATGTGGTGCTTAAGACCTTTGAATGGGTTTTTTAATGTCATAATTTTTTTTATATGTATTGTTACTTTTTTTTAGGTTTTTCTTTCTTTATATGTTTTCTGCCTTTTATGAATTTTTTTGAATGTAACATTGATTAAATTGTTATTTGTATATGCTCTTGATTTTTTATTTTGAGAAAGACATATGGTGGTAAGTTTTTAGAAGTGATGTTGCCCATAGCAACCAATGAGATTATAGCTATTACACAAGTCTGCAAAGTTTAAGGTATTGAAAGATTTTTTAATAATACTTTTATATTCTTAATTATACTCCTGTGTACATCAAGAAATAGTATATTTAAAAAAATTACCACATCACATTTATAAAGGGTTACATGCATTTTTAAGAAAAAACAAGAAGTTTAATTGCTTTTGACATATTTATTGTGAAATACGAAGAAGTGCAGATGATATCACTGTGTTTTTGTCTTAATTACATAATAAAATAACAATAAAATCAAACAATAATAGAAACAAGACCATAATTATTGAAAAAATCGTTAATATTGCGTTTTTTTTGTCTTCAAACTTTGCTTTGTCGCTTTTCGCTTATAAGCTTTTTCTGTGTCATCTCTGTGTATCATCCAGCAGTAGTCAGCAATCATGCTGATGTCCCAACGACCCTGGTATCTTCTTTCTACATCTTTAATGGCTTGGTAGAACATTTCACCCTGGTCATCACTATAGTGTAGTGTAGTCTGTGTGTGTAGTGTGTACTGTGTGTGTATATGTGGTGATAGGCAGGAGGTAAAATGAGCCAGCACAGGGCAAAACTGTGTTGCATCTGTTGTATTTGGTTCCACCTTCGCCAGCTCACCTTGTAGCTGTAGCTGTTGTGTGTGTGTAATGTTCCTTTAGACAGTATGGGGTTTAGGCCCTTTGTAAATTTCAGCTTCTGGCCCATGTGGACATTAATCTGGCACTGGGCGGGGGGGAGTTTTATGATGAGAACTGAATTGCAACGTTCTATACTACCGACTGAATTCATTTAAAACAATGTTTTATAATAAATGTAGGCAGAATACATTTATTACTTTAAAGAATATGAAAAAACTTACTTATTCATAAATACACGTTTTGCAGAAAAACATAGTGTGATATGCAAAATTGGGAGTCATTTTCCTGTTCAGAAGCCAAAAATCTATAAGTATCATAAATTTGTTAAAAGAGCTTTTTCATCGCAGACCTGTGTTATCTTCTAGAAGGTGCTAGTTAAATGTTAAGTACAATCTGATTGGTTGCTATGGGCAACATCTCTTTTAAAACTCACTTCTAAAAACTCTCACTTTAGTAAATTTACCCCATAGTGTCTTAATATAGTGTCTTATTATAGTGTGCTATAGATGGTGGGATTGCTGTAAAAGAATTATTTTTCTTGAAAGTGTGTCTATTGGTAAGTATTGTGTGAGTTGATTAGAAATATATTGACACATACTGTAAAAACAAATAATGGTTACAATTTGAATACAATTTGCTTCAAATAAATTTTAAAATATAAAAATTAAAGGAATGGCAATGTGTTAGACCAAATACATAGGCTCTTTCAGAGTATGTACAGAAATCAATATTGAGGCCTTGTGGAGTGATGATAATCATCTTCTAAATCCATTGCAAGATATTTATAGAGAGATCTCTACCTCCAAGGGTTTTCTATTTAAAAATGCAAAATCCAAGATAGTGGCTTTTGGCGCTAAAAAGAAAACCTCTGATTTAATAAGTCACGACACACAGCTGTTTATATGGTGGCAAACCAAAAACATAAGGAACAAATATTTAAAAAACAGCGCTGTGAAATGAGAAAGTGTGCAGTGTACCCACTGTTTAATAAAACAATTTTATTAATAAGACATATATCAACACTCTAATGATCAATATTCAAACTAAAAAATCATCACAATAAAAAACATGTAAATACGATACAAGTAGGTAGCAATAATGACTGTAACACAGTACCAATACGTGTCCAAATCCCCACAGCTCTAATATAAATCCCAGACACAGGTATCAATTATATCCTCACAGCTGCATCCAGCTTAGGAGGAATGTCTATATATGGGAATGGTTGCTGGATCCACACACAGGCTGTGTATAATCAGAAAAGATGTATATATAGTATGAGAAGCGACTTCACAGGGCTCCCATTCTCTGTACCTCGATCCGAACAGAGAAAATGTAAAGCGGCGTCTGCCGCGAGATGATTACAAAGTAGCGACTTCACGGGGCCCCCGTTTTCTGTATCACAATCTGACCAGAGTGGGACTTGTGCCGGTACGGCCGTTGGATTTAGATGGCAGATCTTTAGTGGAGCGCTGTCTGCCGCACAATGCAAACCGAGTGCCGGCTTGGAAATTCCCAGCTCTCTGCCTCTCAATCTGGGTATTGACATGCTGCCTAGTTCGTGGGTCGCATTTCCCTTTTTTTTATTTTACCAAGATCATGAATGCCTACGGGGACAAGAGGACCAGTCCAGGTAATGTAGGTGAGTATGTGTGAGTGAGTGTGTATGTATGTATTAAACGTATACTGTCACAGTGTGTGAGTATTGTGTTTATTTAAACATATCTTTACAGGTGAACTACAGGTACCAGTGGGCCCTTAATGCCCCGCATGCTGGCACTTGTGGTTCTCCAAGTACCAGCATGTGGTGGATGCTTGCTGGGACCTGCAGTTCTACTGTAAAGACAATGTTTATACTTATCTTATGTTACAATACACTTACACTATCAAGTTGCCACCCAGCACCCAGGGGTGGCAGGGATAGCCCCTGGCTATCAGAGTAGGCCTGGGGTTCCCTGGAGAGAGGGGTCCCTTCATTGGGTGGTCCCCAACTCCTCGAGGATCCCTGGCCTGGGCTGACTAGCGGTCAGGAGTAATGTTTTGGCTGGGGAACCCAGTGATAGGGTTTCCCTGGCTGTGACATTACTCCCCCACAAGAAAGGGTCCAGTGCTGGTTGTGGGAATTACAGGGGAACACTACCCATTTTTTCCCCTGTATTTCCAGAACCAGGACCGGATCTGAGCCGGGGCTTGTTGTGTATTTAGGGGCGGGACCCCATGTCATTTTTTATTAACTTTATCTAATTCTAAGCTTTTTAAAGTAAGATACATGAATGCATCTCACTGATCTCATGTATCTGTGTCAAAACAAACTGCTCATGCTGAAAATGAAAGCGTGAAGCAGTTCTATTCAGTCGGGGCTTTGAATTTAGTTTTGAAGTGGGATTTGCTATTCGATTTGTACATGAACATGCAAAAACAAACAGCAAATCACTGTTCAAAAATGAACCAAATCGAATTAGATTTAGAAAAGGCTTCTAAAATCGAATTTTAGTAAATGTGGGATTTGAAGAGGGATTTATACATTCGATTCGATTCAATTTGAAGTGAGCTAAATCAAACATCAAAACAAAAGTAAAAAATGAACCTTGATAAATATACCCCATAATGAGCTCCAAAGCAGCCAAAGAAAGGGGCAAAAGAAGGGGGAAGGAGTAAAAATGGAGAGAGACGAGCCAAGAAAACAGGAGAGAGGAAATAGTTCAAAGGACAGAGGGCTACAGTATAGTAAATAAGAAAACACTAAAAAAGGAAACTCAGTAAGGAAAAGGCAAAGCGCAAACAAGATCAACTACTAAAGGCAGTCAAGAAAACAACAATGCAGTTCCCTGCTCAGATTGTAAGTAAAAAAGAAGCCTGCATAATTCATAAGCCTGCCTTAGATCAGCTTCAAAAGTCCACTGCCCAACTTACAGTATGTACCCAGGCAATCAATAATTTTATTGGCACTGCAAAACACTAAGTATTCAGTTAAAGTATATACAATGAAACAAATAATTATGACACAAAATGGGCATAATTTACTACAACTATGTTGTTTAAAGTAGGGATGTGCACCAACTTCCGTGTTTTGGTTTTGGCTCTGTATCTCCATCAAGGTTTTGAATCCAGATTTGTTTTTGCAAACCACTCTCAAGTGTTTTGTATCCGGATTTTTTAAATAAAAATATAGATTAAAAGTTTTAAAAACAACTGAAATCATGTAATTTTTTTATACAATCCAAAATCCCAAATTGGTATTTAACATCCGAATTCAGAACCCGCAAAAGATTAGAACTGCAACCTGGATTTACCCGAATCTCCTCAGGAAATTAGAACCGCGACTCAGATTTACCCGGACTCACGAAATTCGGGTGGATTCAGATTTCTGGAGAACCAAACCGCACATCTCTAGCTTAAAGTACTAATTCAGTTGATAGAAGAACATGAGCATCAACCCAGTTGTAGTGCTGCGGTTGCTGCCAGTCATGATAGTACTTCAATATATACTAAAGGTGGTCCAGAGGAAAGAAAGGTTTTGAAATCATACCTGAAATCTAAACAATATTACACAATGTTAAAGAAAACATCACCTCTAACAATAAAGGGAAAATTTACTGCTAAAAATTAAAATTGCCAAAATTTCATACACCACACACAGTGGCAAGGAAAGCCTCAGGCCATGGTCTTTCTTTGCAAGTGGTGGTACTGCTACTGCTGGTTTATGCACAAGAATGCCTATTGCAGAAGCCAGGGCCAAACACTTAGGCTTCTTTTAAAATCTCACATGCTACATCATCTTACTCTAAGTCAAAAAGCCTGGATCTGTAGTTAATATACTAACTGATTATTGGCCACTTTAAATGCCTATCAATTTAACTGATCCAGACAAGGAGCGCTGATAAAAATAACAATTTATTATATATTGTATAAAACACGGTAAACATAAATAAAAGAACATATAAAGAACACACAGATATATACAGTAGCAAGCTGATTCCTAATAAATGAATTCTGTAAATGAATATATGGATACCACCTCTGCAGAAGGTGTCTCCTATGAATTTAATTACAGAACCATCTGATTCATCATATGCATAGAGCTGTCTCTGATATCAAAAATAAACAAGGGTTAACCACCAGTGTTGTTATAGATGATTGATGTACATCTCCAGGTATTAATAGACTTCTGGACTTTGGGCCTGATTCAGACCCACTCGCGAGCGGCTGTCCGCTCGCAAGTGGGTCGATGGTCTGCACTGAGCATGCGCACGACGGAGGGAGCTCCGTCGTGCGCATGCGCCAGACACGACGAGCGAAGGACTTTCCTTCGCTCGTTGTGTCCGATCAAAGAGTGCGTGCTGTCAATGTTGATTGACAGCACACCCCCTTTGGTGGGCGTGCCGGGGGCGTGCCTCCCTGACGGGGGCGTTCCCACGGGAACGCCTCCCGTCAGAAGCCGGCCCACTGACATCACTAGTGATGTCAGTGGGAGTGATTTTGGCTCTGATAGAGCCAAAATCACTCTGGAGCTTGCGGTTGAAAACCTCAACTGCAGGCTCCGGCTCGCAATTTCGATGGTCGCGATGGTCACGACCATTGCGGCCATCAAAATGCACGCTCGTATAGCCTGTGGGTGGTGACCCACAGCTATACGAGCGTCCAGGAGGACGCTCCATGAAAATGGAGCCCGGCCCTCATGCAGAGCGTGCGCTCTGCTCAGAGCGTACGGCTCTGAATGAGGGCCTTTGTATTAAGTATCCAAACTTGTATCGATTGCAAATGATGGCAGGGTTTGATACAAAGTGTCCTGATGGATCAACCCACTGTCACCGCAGTATGGAATAAGTCTCAAATAGAAACAACAGGGTCCGTAAGGAAAGGAATAAAAAACTGGCTCACTTAGTGACATGCATTGATGGTGCTTACCGCCGGCCGGTAGGGAGAACGTTTCAATCCATGTGCCCAAAGCAGATGGAGCTCCACCTTAGTCACTCACGTGCCTTTGTTGTTAGCTCCGTACTTGGTGTGGCCACATAACAGACCCTGGTAGTTGTCTTGAGCGCTCTGTCTTGCAAAAAATGGGAACAGCTTGCAGCGTGTGTATGCAGCACTTACGCGTTTCTCCACTGCTCTTACTGGCAGTTTCATCAGAGGGTAATTCACCTGTTGATCCTCTATTGGAAGGTCTCTTCCAATAGAGATCCAGTAGTAATTAGTAGGATCAGGAACATATGTATGGGTGTGTATCCATACTATTATAGTGCATATAACTTTACTGAACGAATCAGATGTAATAATGTATTTATTTAATAATTAAACAGTTATCTGAATAAATATATTTATATTCAACTAAAATTATCAGTCACAATCATTTATATTTAAAATTATTAAAAAATAACATTAAGACATCTGGTAAGGCTTAAATATTAGGCTACAATTATTGACACCTCTACCATGACTCAATCTAATGTATAGTAAGAATAAATAGAACAGTGGAGGATTATTTTTACAAACTAGCTTTAGTGTATTAAAGCTGCCCATCATCCAGAGTGTAATCTGAAAGAGTGTTTAGCACAGCCGGGAACCTTGTGAGCGGTCATGGTAGGACATTTCTTTATCAAAATGTGGAAAAACTGATGTTCATAAAATTGAACTACAAATTCTATGAGGAAGACCTTTGCCGCTTAGTGCAACAAAGTACAGAGACTTCTGTATTGGTGGATTCCAGAGGGGATTCTAGTAGGCCCTGTTTCCTGCTGGTCCTTAGCAGATACATACTAGTATCATCAAATCATATAATTAATTATTCAATTCAACTAGGCCTTAAATCCCGAGGAATCAATCTCATTGAAATTTTGGATGCTTGTTTTGTAACAAAGCTTTAAATGTATTTGATTTGCTTTTCATATAGTTAAATTATTAACAATAGTCAATTAAGCAAGATATTAATCAAATATTTAAACAATTAACCTCATTAGGATTTTGAATGTTTGTTTTGTAACAATGCTTTCCATTTCTCTGATTTGCTTTTTTATATTTTAATTATTAACACTAATCAATTAATCGAACAATTAATCAATAAATGAAATAATCATTTAATTAATCAATCAAATCAATCTCATTTGGATATTTATATTTTAATAGTTTGTTCTATTTTAATAATTTAATTAGTCAATTAATCAATGAATCCTTTACCTGGCTTCCACTAATACTCCACCTATACTTGTCTGTGCTAGCCTTGGGCCTCTGCTCTAGCTTATATTAAACTTCCATCCTGACTGCCACTGCAGTGCCACTCTGTTTCCTAGATATGCTCTATTCTTTTTCAAACTGCCGTATGTTTGTGCCGCTGCTCTGTTGCTTAGTTTAGCCAGTCAGCTAGCTGCAGCCTTTGTCCAATATGGGTGAAAACAATATTGTGAGCTGCGAGGTCACCAAAATTGACTGCAAATTAATGTTAATAATACTGTAGGAAAAGAAACAGGCCCAAATGTCATGATTTTAGCTGTTTTTACCAAAAAACAAAACATAATGACGAATTAGAACCAAACCAAAACAAGGGGGTCCACGTACATCTCTTGTTTTAAGACCGTTTGGCTTAATTATAACTTTTATTGTCCATCTCTTCAGTTCCTCAAATACAAATTATTAATACATCACTTTCCCTTTATTCTCAGTATTATACCACAGGGCTTACATTAAATATGAGGTTTTCTATGTACTACAGTGAGTTCTTTACACTTATATAGTGAGAACTATCCAGTCAGAAAAGATTGTGATGGCAAATCTGCGACAAGTCACTGCATCTGATTCTCAGTCACACGTTATGTTAATGTTGGACTCAACATTGTCTAATGGTGCGTACACACGGTACAACTTTTATGAGTGATTTGAACACTATCGTTCATATTGTTATCGTTCATATCATTCACTTTTTGTCAGTCACCAACTTGACCACTCTGACAATGACCAACGATGTGTGTTCCTTCATGAACGATAACAATATCTATGGTATTTCAAGCATGCAGGCCAACTTGGATGATTTTGTAAAGATTTGCCTTTAAAAAGATAGCTTCAGTGAAATATCTCATAGATGTCTATCATAGATATCTATCAGTGTGTACAACCAAAATCTATCATAGATATCTATCAGTGTGTACACTCAATGTCTATCATAGATATCTATCAGTGTGTACAAACAAAATCTATCATAGATATCTATCAGTGTGTACACTCAATGTCTATCATAGATATCTATCAGTGTGTACAACCAAAATCTATCATAGATATCTATCAGTGTGTACACTCAATGTCTATCATAGATATCTATCAGTGTGTACACTCAATGTCTATCATAGATATCTATCAGTGTGTACAACCAAAATCTATAATAGATATCTATCAGTGTGTAAACTCAGTCTATCATAGATATCTATCAGTGTGTACAACCAAAATCTATCATACATATCTATCAGTGTGTACACTCAATGTCTATCATAGATATCTATCAGTGTGTAGTGTACACCCAATGTCTATCATAGATATCTATCACTGTGTACACCCAATGTCTATCATAGATATTTATCAGTGTGTACACCCAATGTCTATCATAGATATCTATCAGTGTGTACACCAAATGTCTATCATAGATATCTATCAGTGTGTACACCCAGTGTCTATCATAGATATCTATCAATGTGTACAACCAATGTCTATCATAGATATCTATCAGTGTGTACAACCAAAATGTATCATAGATATCTATCAGTGTGTACACCCAATGTCTATCATAGATATCTATCAGTGTGTACACCCAATGTCTATCATAGATACCTATCAGTGTGTACACCCAATGTCTATCATACATATCTATCAGTATGTACAGCCAATTTCTATCAGATATCTATCAGTGTGTACACCCAGTGTCTATCATAGATATCTATCAATGTGTACTCCCAATGTCTATCTTTTATATCTACCAATGTGTACAACCAATGTCTATCATAGATATCTATCAGTGTGTACACCCAATGTCTATCATATATATCTATCAGTGTGTACACCCAATGTCTATCATATATATCTATCAGTGTGTACACCCAATGTCTATCATAGATATCTTTCAGTGTGTACACCCAATGTCTATCACAGATATCTACCAGTGTGTACAACCAAAATCGTTTGACCTGCACTACAGAAAGTTGGAGGGAAATCTATCAACGATATCTATGGTTGTTCAAGTTTTCCCGTGTGTATGCAGCATATGTGGGGCTGGGTGCAAGTTTCAATGGTGAGACTGATGGTTGCATCTACAGACACCCCATGTGGTTTTACAGTGTCTGAATGCAAAAAGTTGAGGTCTCTGTTCCTGTACATTTCAGGGAAAGGGCTTTTGCAATCATTAGCATGTTCTGTCAGATATGCTACTACGCAAATTATACTAAAGTGACAGTAATAGCATGCGACTTAGAATCAGCCCCTCTATAGGTTATTAGTTGACCTGGGGATCCATTTAATAAATGTGTAATAAATGGCTCTTACAGTACTTTACTGTTCATGGTGTTTTCACAGCTGTAATCCTCCATCTTGTTCCATTTTTCTGAAAAATTACCAACTGTCTGTCATTCCTGGAGAGAAGATATTAATATATTGTCTCTGCTTTTCACAGCTATTCCTCTATATATGATTATACTGTTTACCTTGGGAAATACCAGCTGGATGTGACGGATACTCATACAATCATTGCTTATGTGGATAGATTTATTACAAATCCCCTGTATACAGGAACAGGGAGCAGAGGCGACATTGCGCTGGTAAAGCTGGACAGACGTGTCACCTACACCAAGTACATTATGCCAATCTGCCTGCCCTCTGCCCCAATCACCTTCCCCTGTGGCATGGAGTGCTGGGTGACCGGCTGGGGCATGATCAACTCTGATGGTGAGAAACGTTTTTATACAATAATAGCTAAAAACTCAGAGATGAAATAATATCAGGTCAGAAACACACAGTTCCGTGTACACAGATAGAATTATGGACACTAATAAGGGTGAAACTCTCTCTCACTGTGCATGTGTCCCGATAGTTACCGATGATGGGCGCAAAATGGAATTGTTTTTAGATCCAAGCAATACTGACAGGTGTTCCTGGGCGATGTATGGGGTGTGTGGCTTTCATCGGCGGACATGTCAGCGGGGGTATGCCGGTATCGGGGATTGCGTCCACTGCACTGGCGGCCATGTTCCGTCAGACATTCTGAGAAAACATGGAGCTGATATAATATCCAACGGTGCTCCCGATTTCCAACCAATGGGGTGATTTTTTTGCACATTGGTGGCATAGAACCAAAGCTGGTGGGCATCTCTGTAGAATACCCATAGGCTGCAGCCTTAGCATAACTTCATAGTAGCAGTTGCAACAAAAACTGTGGAGAAGAGTTTATGAAGCAACAGGAATGAAAAATAGTTATTACAGGTGGTTCAGTAATGCCAGTAATACAGCACGAGTCTCTGTATGTGAGACCAGGGGAAGATCGATACTCACCCAACTAATGCATGGAAAAGATCCATCAATGGTTGCATCATGGGATTGACATGGGAGCATCATGGGAATGACATAGGTGTGTCATGGGAGTGTCATGTGAGTGTAGCTAGACTTGCTAGTTTGAGACATAGTTGTAGAGAAGGGAAACCTGTTTTAGAAGGATATTTTGCACACATCATAGGAGTAGGACTGCAGATGGAAAAGCATAAAGCCGTGTGTATGGCCACATTAGTATAAGGGTGTGAACCTAGCCGCCATACACTGGGTCTCACTGCTCCATTTCTTAAGAAAAGAAGAGACTATGGCTGCAGCCAAGATTAGTGAATTGGGAGAATGACCTGAGGACCTGAGGAGGCACAACCACAGAATTCTCAATTCAAGTACATGTGTATTGGTCTGAGCTCTGGAGCCACTATCACCAGCATGCCATCTGCATTATTGCCTGAGCTGCTTTTTTGTTGTGTTTTTCAGACCAATACGTGTTTCAGTATTTTTATCATACTGTCTGTACTATGCATCGGGGAGCCTGTGATTCAATGATGCCTCACTATGGGCTCATGGGTTCTATTCACAATAGTGTCTATGTTCTACTGTCTCGAGGCCACTTAGGAATGGAAGCTGGGAATAGACTTCTTTCCAGAATCATAAATATTTAGAATATACTATCCCAGTATTGGGACAAGCCTAAATATTAGACGCGATACAAATACATCACCATTTATATGTAATGTGCAAAAAGTTAATTTATCCCTTTAAAAATAAGAACTATGGTCTAGTGACATGTATAATACATGCATTTCCTGGATGAAAATGTGAACTTTAGTCCTGGTGTTTATCGCTTATTCTCAGTGGATCTGCCGTACCCTGGGACCCTGCAGAAGGTGATGACTCCCCTCATAGATCGGGCCAGATGTGACTATCTGTACCATGTAGGCTCCTCCACCAGCAGTAGTACCACCATTATCCTGGATGACATGATATGTTCTGGTTACAAAGATGGGGAGAAGGACTCCTGCCAGGTAATCACTGCACCATCTAATGCATTTCTGGGAGAATTTTAATTACATAAATATTGATCAGTGAGGGCTGGGGTTCACTCAGGGATTGAATGTTAGCTGGGTTTAATGGAGGAAGCAGCAAGTCACAGAGAGGAGAGCGGATTGTTCTCAGTATAGATAATGGATGCTGACATAGGAATAATGAGATGGTTGGAGGGATGTACTGACAGAGTATGGTCTACATATTGTATTAAAGAAAAAATGTTGTCCTTTTATTAGAACATATGCACACTAATTTCTTACAGGGAGACTCTGGGGGACCTCTGGTGTGTAAAGTACATGGTGCCTGGTACCAAGTTGGCCTTGTAAGCTGGGGTGTAGGATGTGCTGATATAAATCGCCCTGGTGTGTACACCCTTGTGCCCTCCTATCAGTCATGGATCCAGGGCTATGTGCCAGGCCTGGTGTTTACCCATCTAGCAGATATCCCTAAACCAGCCATAGGTTGCGACCAGGCCATGGGGATCATCACAACCACAGGTGAGGAGACAGAATGACTTCATTCATAATTAAGTTATTGAGTGGGAACTGCTCTATTATAACTCTTATTTTCAAATATGTAACTGTAATAATAAAGTATGTAACAGTAAAGAGTAAAATAAATCATATTGAAATAGATGCTTATTTCTGATGAATAATGGTTTCTGAAGGGGACCAATATATCAATATTTGACACTATTGTTTCCTATTTGTGATGTAACTTATGAAAGACCTAGAGTTAATAATATATTGTTCTTTTGCAGAACTTCCATGTTTGTTCCATTACCACATGTATAATGAGGAATAACACACACATGGCTGATTGTGAGAGTTCTCCGTGGTGAAAGCCATACAATAACTGCCAGAGAAGTTTAGCATTATTAATACAATTACAAGTATAGTTTACAAATTAAACATATGTACTGTACAATAAGGTATAAGGGTGCCCTAATTGTACAATAAAGGAAAAAAAAAAAAAAAAAAAAATATATATATATATATATATATATATATATATATATATATATATAACAATAAAAAAAGGGATTTATGTGGTATGACCCATCCATTTAGTCAATAATGTATAAAAGTCAGAGATCAAAGCAAATACGCACTATATAAAAAATAAATCTGCTGGCGCCAATCAGTGTGGTATCTGCCATTGAACATGTGTGTATGTTGCATGCATCGAGATTGCTATGTGATTATGTATGCACCTAGGAATCATTTGCAAAGTGAAAGTCATGTGGTCAGCATTTGAGGGAGGTAATGGGGGGTGGCTCGGTGAATGTAGGCGTGTCTGACCATGGGTATGCATAGATTAGAAATTGCTTTTGCAGCATGAGATCTCTCTTCATTCAAGGAGAGCTGTAAGGAGAGCTGCAAGGAGAGCTGCAAGCAGCAAGGAGAGCTGCAAGGAGAGCTGTAAGGAGAGCTGCAAGGAGAGCTGCAAGCAGCAAGGAGAGCTGCAAGGAGAGCTGAAAGGAGAGCTGTAAGGAGAGCTGCAAGGAGAGCTGCAAGGAGAGCTGCAAGGAGAGCTGCAAGGAAAGCTGAAAGGAGAGCTGTAAGGAGAGTTCTAAGGCGAGCTGTAAGGAGAGCTGCAGTATTTGAGACAGGTCAGACCTGCCACAATGGTTGCATCGTTGTCCAATCTGCGTCGATGTTACCAATGCTTAAGCAGGTATGTGATGTCGGACGCAGATGAGAAGGCATAAGTGGGCTTCACTAGGACCAGGTAAGCTTCACGACTATAAGCATATTTTCACAGCTGCGTCCCATGCGATATCGCAGCTGCAATAGCGTTAACGCTCTCTGCTGATTCAGGCCCAGTAATAAGCCAAAATCAGGGGAGAATTTATAATGGGTGCAGGGTGTGCGGTCCAGCGGCGTCCGCACCGCATATCCTGCACCCACTTATCTCTACAGAGTTCCACGTCGGCGCCGGTGTCTGCGCTGTAAAAAAGGCAGCTGCTGCCTTTTTCCCATAGTTTTGTGCATGCGCAGTACAGGGAAAATGGCTGCGGTGGCCGTTTTCCCGGTGACCTGCGCATGCGCTATAGACTCTGGGCACACTCTAGGGCCCAGAGTCCATAAGTGTGGCGATGGCGGCGCAGCGCTCAGTGTGCTGCCGGCCCATGACGGAGACTGCACATGGACCCCCTCTTCTATAGAAACACCCCTGGCCCAAATATATATATATTAACAGCAACCTAAAAAAGGAATGTCAATCCCGTCACAACAACCAGACAATAATCACCAATAAGGTGGCTCAGTGAGATGGAAATAAGATCTAATAAACCTTTTACTAGTTGTTTCAAAGGTATGCAGTCGGGAAGGGTTAATTTACAGGCGTCAAAATCTTGACGCCTGTCATTTTACCTACGCTGGGAGCCCGGCGCCTGGCATCCCGATCGAAGGTAAGCTGGACGCCGGGCATGGAAAGCCATGTGGGGGGGTGGGTTAGGTTTAGGGCTCCCGTGGGGGGACTTAGGGTTAGGCTAGGGGAAGGGCGGTTAGGGTTAGGCACCCTCGGGGGGAGGTTAGGGTTAGGCACCCCCCGGGGGACTTAGCTTTAGGCGGTGGGGGAGGGGGGGTTAGGTTTAGACACTTAGAGGGGGGATTAGGGTTAGGCACTTGGGGGGAGGTAAGGGTTAGGCACCCTTAAGGGAGGGTTAGGGGGTAGAATAGGGTTAGGAAATACTTACCTTGGACAATCGGGATTTTCACCCCTGCCATGCGATCCCGTTTCAAATACAAGTATGCATATCATAGATAAATTACATAAAAACATAGAAACATATAATTTGAGTGCAGAAAATAACCATTTGGCCCACCTTGTCTGTATATATGATCCTCAGTTCCTTGATATGTATATTCTTGTGCCTATCCCAAGCATGTTTAAATTGCTCTATTATCTATTTTACCACTTCTGATAGGAGGCTATTCCACTTAACTACTACCCTTTTTGTAGCATGCATATAAGAAATAGAAATACACATAAAAAACATATAAATGTCACTATATATAAGGTACATGTAGGGCAAGAAACAGATATCATGGGGTCCGGTACACCCATTTTTTAGGGTCTCCCCACCTCTGGGTCTCTGGTTGGTACAGGCTAAGTGTGTGAGAGTCTTCCTTACCTAGAAATAGTTTCTTCCTGGGCAGATGGTGACTTGAGTCAGTGGGCCTGATTCAGCTTTGGAAATAGAGTGAGATTTAGCATGTAACTGATCATCTTGGTGACACCATGCTGCACTGCAGGTGGGGGCAGATTTAAAATGTGCAGAGAGATTTAGATTTGGGACAGGTGCATCCAAACTGACATCTTAATTGCAGGGTAAAAATAAAGCTGTGCAGTATTTGTGGGCTACATTCAAAAGTAGCCAGTATTTACACTACATGCAGAAAAAAAATGTATTTACACCCCCGCATTGCAACATGGTTTGTCCAGGTGCACAGTTACTTGCTATTTCTCACTCTATTCCCAAGGCTGAATCAGGCCCAGTATTCACTATTCACATAGGAGATCACTCAGTCTGGAAGCCTCCTGTTTGCGTAGGCATACAGTATAACCTAGTGGTCAGGGAACAGGGGTAAATTACCCCACATGGGGTAAAAATGAAATTCCTGGGGGTAATGGACAGACAGCTGGTCATGCATATGAATCATTCTATAATATAGAATGACTCATATTAGGGGTGTGCACCGGCCACTTTTCGTGTTTTGGTTTTGGATCTGGATCTTTCTTCGTGTTTTGGATCTGGATTGGTTTTGCAAAAACCATCCTTCTGTGTTTTGGGTTCTGGGTTCTGGGTTTTGTGTTTTGGATCTGTATTTTTTTTTAAAAAAAGCATAAAAACAGCTAAAATCACATAATTTGTGGGTTTTTATGCTCCTATTCAATTATTAACCTCATTAACCTTCATTTCCAGTCTATTCTGAACACCTCACACCTCACACCTCACAATAGTGTTTTTATGTCCAAAAGGTTGCATCGAGGTAGCTGGATGACTATGCTAAATGACACGAGTGGGCGGCACAAACACGTGGCCCATCTAGGAGTGACACTGCAGTGGCAGACAGGATGGCAGTTTGGAAAACTAGGCCCCAAACAGTACATACTGCAAAGAAAAAAAAGAGGTGCAAGATGGAATTGTCCTTGGGCCCTCCCAGCCACCCTTATGTTGTATAAACAGGACATGCACACTTTAACAAACCAATCATTTCAGCGCCAGGGTCTGCCACACAACTGTGGCTGAAATGATTGGTTCGTTTGGGCCCCCACAAAACAAGCTGGCAATTAATGTGTCCCTGCACAAACTAGCTCTACGGAGGCAAGATGTCATCCTCATCCTCCTCATCCACCGATTCCTTGGATAAAACAGGAAAAAGGGATTTAGGTGTCCCTGGACTGCTTACAGTCTTACCCAAAGTTTCTGAACTTGACAGTAACTTTTTATGAATGCGCTGCAGGTGACGTATAAGGGAGGATGTTCCTAGGTGGTTAACGTCCCTACCCCTACTTATTTCACCTTTACATATGGTACATATGGCAAGACAGTTGTCCGGATTTGGATAGAAATATTGCCAGACCAAAGAGGTGGAATGTTTGGTCTTCTGCCCAGGCATGACCGTGATGGGCTTTTTCATCCCACGGACAACAACTGTCTCCCCCGGAGCCTGATTTAAACAAACCACATCACCATCAGAATCCTCCTCGCCAACTTCCTCCTCAGCGCCAGCTACACCAGTATCCTCATCCTGTTGTACTTCCAGTGACATCTTCAATTTGCATATCAGCAAGTGGACTGTGGGTGCTCCTTTCAGCACTTGCAGGGGGCGTGCAAATGGTGGAAAGAGCCACCTCTTCCCGTCCAGTGCTGGGAAGGTCAGGCTTCGCAACCGCCACCACACTTGGACTCTCCTTGGGGATTTGTGATATCTTCTTAGAATGCACAGTTCTTCGCAGTGCTTTTGCCAGCTTAACTCGTTTGATTTTTTTAGTGGGAGGAGGGCTTCCATCGTCATGTGAAGCTGAACCTCTAGTCATGAACATAGGGAAAGACCTTAGCCATTCCTTGCCACTCCATGTCATAAATGGCATATTGGCAAGTTTACGTTTCTCTTCAGATGATTTAAATGTTTTCTTTAAGGTCATTTTCCTGAACTTTGTCATTTGGGATTGTATGTGCCCTCTACTATGACATTGGGCATCGGCCTTGGCAGACAACGTTGATGGCATGTTATCGTCTATGTCATGACTAGTGGCAGCAGCTTCAGCACTAGGAGGAAGTGCTTCTTGATCTTTCCCTATTTTATTTTTATCGGAGAAAGTTTGGTCCTCCATTTATGTTATATTGATATATACATGCGGCTAAGGCACACACAAACACAGAAAATATTTTTTTATTTTTGCTGGAGAGTAGTGCACTTTGTGGGTTACACCACCCTTTAAGAAATGAGCCAGCCGGCTCTTTACTTATGGGACACAGGTGCACGCTTGGCGCTGCTCCTTTGTTGATGCACGTGCAGCCACAGTGCACACAATTCACAAACACAGAAAATATTTTTTTATTTGTTTGGAGTGTACTTTGGTGGTTACAGCACCCTTTAACGGACAAGCCAGCTGGCCCTTTACTTATGGGATACAGGCGCACGCTTGGCGCTGCTCCGTTGTTGATGCACGTGCAGCCACAGTGCACACAATTCACAAACACAGAAAATATTTTTTTATTTTGTTTGGAGTGTACTTTGGGGGTTACAGCACCCTTTAACGGACAAGCCAGCCGGCCCTTTACTTATGACACATGTGCATGCTTGGCACTACTTTGTTGATGCACGTGCGGCTACTGCGCACACAATTCACAAACACAGAAAATATTTTTTTATTTTGTTTGGAGTGTACTTTGGGGGTTACAGCACCCTTTAACGGTCAAGCCAGCCGGTCCTTTACTTATGACACAGGCGCACGCTTGGCACTACTTTGTTGATGCACGTGCGGCTACTGCGCACACAATTCACAAACACAGAAAATATTTTTTTATTTTGTTTGGAGTGTACTTTGGGGGTTACAGCACCCTTTAACGGTCAAGCCAGCTGGCCCTTTACTTATGACACAGGCGCACGCTTGGCACTACTTTGTTGATGCATGTGCGGCTACTGCGCACACAATTCACAAACACAGAAAATATTTTTTTATTTTGTTTGGAGTGTACTTTGGGGGTTACAGCACCCTTTAACGGTCAAGCCAGCCGGTCCTTTACTTATGGGACACAGGTGCACGCTTGGCGCTGCTCCTTTGTTGATGCACATGCAGCCACAGTGCACACAATTCACAAACACGTAAAAAATATATATTTTTTTTGCGCTTGGGGGGAGCACCCCTGATGGACAGAGCACCCCCTGGACAACACTACAGCACCCCTTTAGGACTGGGACACTGCACAGGACTTTGGAGTGGACACAGCCCATATGGACAACTGACTGCACAACACAGTCCAGCCAGCCCCTATGGACTTTGAAGGAGTGGACACAGCCCCTATGGACAACAGCAGCACAGTGCAGCACAGCACAGCACAACACTACACTGCACTACACTACACTACACTACACAGCCCAGCCAGCCCTAACTCCCACCCTCCCTCTTCACTGTCCACAGCCGAGTGAGAAAATGGCGTAGACGTGGGTACCTCATATAGGATCCTAAACCCGTGAGACCCGGAAGGCGTGATGATGACGTTTTGCCTCGATTTCAAATCCGAGTCAGGTGGGAAAAGTCGAGCCTGACTCGGATCAGCCTCGGATCGGGGGGGGGCTCGGGGGGGTTCGGATTTCAGAAATCGGAACCCGCTCACCCCTAATTCATATACATGCCCGCCTGTGCTGCAGGGAGGCTCTAAGCTGGACACCCGCTGAGATGTTATTACCAGCGGGTGCCCGGCTCCTTCCCTGCTGCGCCGCATTAGCCGTGGCTGGAGTTCTCTTCTGAACTTCAGCTTCCGCCTTTCTCCATGCGCACTATGGAAGAGACGTTATAACTATGGGGGCACTACTACAGGGGCATTATATTGGGGCACTACTAAAGGAGCATTATATAGGGGCACTACTATATGATTTCCTTCCTTTCAAATCAAGGGGGTAACGTCGGCGTATCTAAATCTATTTTGGGGTATAAGGTAAAAAAGTTCCCTGACCCCTGGTATAACCAATGTTATTGTCATGTAGCAGAGGTACATCTTGTTAATACATAGTAACAGAAATTTTGGTGCAGAGAAAATGTGAAATCAAACAATGTTATATTATTAAGATGTATTTGCTAATGTGTTACAATTTGTATCAATAATATGGTGACTTTAGCATAAAGATTACTGTCTCCAAGCCCTTTCCTTCTAATCCTGCCAGTTGTGGATAATCTACAGCCACTTCCCCCCAGTTCTATTCAGTCTCATCCTCCCTTGTGTCTCTCCAGTCCCCCTATGTCTCTCCAGCCTCATCCCCCTGTATTTCTCCAGCTCTCTTCTGACTGTCCATCCAAGCCCCCTTCTGTTCCTCCATCCTGAGACCCCTTATATCTACCCAGCCCTCAGTTTTTTTACAGCCCCACACTGTCCCTCCAGCCGCCATAGGGTCTTTCCACCCTCACAGTGTTTCTCCAATGCCACAGTGTCTCTTCAGCAACACAGTGTCCAAACAGCCCCCACAGTGTCTCTCTTTGGCAGCCCAACAGTGTCCTTTTAGCCCTGACAGTATCTCTGCAGCTCTCACAGTGTGCAGTCAACAACCACAGTGTCTCTCCAGCCCCCACCATCTCTCCAGCCTCACAGTGTCCCACCAGATCCACAATTTCTCTCCATTTTTCCAGCCCCCACAATGTCTCTACAGCCACAGTGTCTCTACAGCCCCATAGTATCTCTCCAGCCCCCACAGTGTCCCTTCAGCCCCCTTAATGTCCATCCACTCCCTGTGTCTCTCCAGCCCCAACAGTGTCTCTACAGCCCCACAGTTGATCTTCAGCCCCACACAATGCCCCTCCAGCCCCCACAATGTCTCTGCAGGCAGTGTTTCTCCAGACCCCAGTGTCTGTACAGCACCATAGTGTCCTTTTATCCTCCACAGTGTCTCTCCAGTCCCCTTAGTGTACCTTCAGCCTCACAGTGTCCTTTCATCTCCACAGTGTCCCTCGAGCCCCCATAACCCCACTGCTCAGTGTTTCATGAAGTCACAAGCACTGCACCACAAAAAACAAAAAACTTTATTTCATCAGCTACAGCCGGTGCAATAAAGTTATGGGGCCTCTTAGAATTTGAGGTCCCAGGACAGCTGTGCTCCCATCTCCCCATCACCGGACCTGTAACAGAAGTATCAGTCTCTGTTCTTAATGCTTGTCAGTAATAGCAGTATATTTTATTAAATTACCAGCAGAAAAAATTACAGTATATTTAAAACTTATATTCTCCCAAGTGGGAAAGTTGAAGTCTCTCTGGTCCTCAACCTTCCTCTCTTAGGGGAATATATGTTTTAAATGTACTTTCATTATTTCTGATGGTCATTTAATAATTTATGAACTGATATTACTGACAATCTGTTAGGATCTGCAGTTAGCAGATCATCTTGGTTGCAGTTCCCAGTCTCAGCTGCTACTAGAACTTTGCATTTAATCCTGTCTGTCTGTGTGCTGATAACATGTGTTCAGTAATTAACTGTCTGCCTGTGTGCAGTATCAGCTGCTCACTAATTGTCTTGTCAGTGTGCACAGGCGAGCTGCACACTGGTCTGTTATTTTGGAGGCTTGCAGGGCTTCCTCTGATTGGACCTTGTATCTGTTAAATTACAGACAGCCCTTCACTCCATGCCGGTTATAGAGTTTTCATGTTTCTGGTTCTGGCTTTGTCTCCTGACTTCCAGTTGAGCTCCAGCATTCCTGCCTCCTATGGTAGTTTGTGTTATCCAGTCCTGCATACTATCTACCTACCGCGTGTGTCATCAAGATGGCACATGCTGCACTGCAGTGTCAGTTGCTTGTGTCAACCCGGCGGAACAGGCAGCACTGCAGAATCAGCCGCTTGTGTCAACCCAGTGGCACAGGTTGCACTCCAGCAACATCAGTGTGCAGTCCCATGCTCCTATACCAGTGACTTTGCATCTGTTATTTCTGGCGTCTGCCGCATCCGGCCAAGTTGCTCCAGCCCTCAAGGCTTCTGCATGGCCCAGAGGCCGCTTCATATTCTCCAGCTTACAGGCTATATCCAGCCAAGTTATACCAGCCCCCAAGGCTGCTGCATGGCCCGGAGGCCGCTTCATATTCTCCAGCCCATAGGCTGCATCCAGCCAAGTTATACCAGCCCCCAAGGCTGCTGCATGGCCCAGAGGCCATTTCATATTCTACAGCCCACTGGCTGCATCCAGCCAAGTTATACTAGCCCTCAAGGCTACAGCATGGCCCACTGACCACAACTAGCCAAATGATACCAGCACTCAAAGCTGTGGCACAGCCCAAAGGTTGCTTCATCATCTATGGCCTTTAGCCCTAACAAGCCAAGTCTTCCACCAGCTCACAAAGCTGTTATACGGCTGCATCCAGCCAAGAATTCCAGCGCTCAAGGCTGTAGCTGGACTATACTCCAAAGAGTCACGCACTTGCCCTAACACAATCATTAGGAGGAAGTAACTGTGCATCTTGGCAAAACCATGTTGTAGTGAACATGGGACACATTTAATATGTGCAGACAGATTTAGATTTAGGAGGGGAGTGTCCAAACTGAAATATAATTTGTAGTGTAAAAATATAGTAGTCCAGATTCTGGCATGAACGAGTGAGCAGCTCTGTTAGCTCCACTACACCCATCGCTAAACTGCTTACTAGGCTGTGTAGACAGCCTCCCGATCAGCTCCGTTTTCAGTGGAGACCTGCTTGATCACAAATGGAGAAATTCCTGTCATTGCCACCCATGCAGAAGCAGCCCTACCAGCCTCAACCTCAGTGGCAAGAGAAACACCTGGCAGACTCCAATATGATGCCAGTTGCTGATACTGCAGTCCATTCACTGATGGCCAAAAAAGCTATTGCAGTGATTTCTACAGATCCTGACCAGCCGCAGGTACACCACTCTCCTGATTCTCCTGTTACATACAGGGACATTGTTGATGCATCCAAATCCCCAATGAACCCTTTATTACATCAGGCAGTAGAAGGCATTACTGCCCAGCTCCAAGATCTCAAACAGAGGATATCAGCAGTGGAGGACAAAATTGGGAAAAATTTTCAAGATGTTTCACAACTGAAACGCTCAATGCTTCAGCTGGAGAAAGAAAATACACAATGATGGAAATAAAACAACTTAGAGAATTGTTTCTGCTGCAATAATATAGTAGTGGTGGGCATTCCAGAATCAGTAAAAGGCCCAGCATTAGCAACTAGGAGGATTAATTCCCCAGCAAAAATGATAAAAATTCTCCTTTGTTTTCCTAGCATTTTTACAGGAAAAGCATCTTATTCCTCAAAAACTTCAGATGCTCCAATGGTCTTTATTAGTGGCAGCACCCTTTAATCCAAAATCTCAAGGCATTGTTATACTAGCTAAGATACATTTGGGGGTAGAAGTGCTTTCCCTTGAAATAGATCCTAATGGCCTATTTTTTCATAGAAGTAATTATATCTGGACACAGATATTGCTTTGTGTAATGTATATGCCCCTAAAATGTGTAAAAAATCTTTTTTTATCAAACTCTTATTCAAATTAAATCTTAATGACCCATCTTCTTTGATAGTCTGTGGGGATTTCAACTTAATTTCTTCTCTTTTTCTCAAATGCTCACATTCCCAAAAAGTATTCCCTTCCCTACCTAAATTGGATATTCCCCTATTGATTAGGAGGCTTCAATTAATGGATATATGGAGTGCTCTTCACCCAATAGAGAATGAATATACCTGTCTCTCAGCAGAACATAATACTCTATCCAGAATAGATTATACACTAATATCTTAAATTTTGTTTCCCAATGTGGTGGAGTTTTGCATTGAACCTATCATTCTCTATGACCATGCACTAGACTGGTTAAATCTCTAAATTCTTACTGACAAAACTTCCCATAGATTGTGTAGGTTCCCCTCACAACTAGCCCAATCTATACAATTTCACAATAGACTAGAAGAGATTTGGGAGGAATACAGAATACATGCTGATGCTGATGCTGATGCTAATTCATCATTCTTCTCGCAAACAACAAAGTCATTTATTTGGGGTGTGATCATCCCCTACATCTCAAAATTTAAAAACAACATACTAAATTGTATGCAGATATTCAGCAGGAGCTGTCTGAAGCCTATCAACAAAGTAAAACTTGTTCAAACATCTCAACAAAAGCTATCTGTCAAAATGCTAAGCTACAGTACACTTTCAGCAGATTCTTTGAAGTATGGGGGAATAAAGATATGTTTTAAATCAATTACATATTTCATAAATTTGGGAATAAATCTGGGAAATTACTCACTAACGTGTAGGTAGGCTACCAACCACTGAAGGTGGTCAATGCTCTCCGACGGTCTGATGGCTCGCTCACCACTTCCAATAGCCAGATCACTGATATAATGCAGGAATTTTATAAATCCCTTTATTATTCCCCTCCCACATACTAGATACCCGATTTTCTACTTACTTGTAGGACCACCTTTCCCTCAAATCATACAGGAAGTGGACCCTATGTTGACAGGGCCAATTACACTTCAAAGTTTGTAAAGCCATTGAAAATATATAAAGGGTGAAAGCTCCAGGTCAGGATGGTCTTTATGGCTAATTCTATAAATTACTAGTTTCAAGAATAGAAGAAACACTAGTATCCCTATATAATTTATACCACAGTAATATAAGTCCTGCCAAAACTGGTTAAAGACTAAACCCTAACAAAAATCTTAGCTGACAGATTGAAAGGTCCATTACCTAGTATTATTCACAAAAACCAAACAGGCTTCATCATAGAAAGACATTCAGTAGTCAAGGTAAGAATAGTGATTACAGCCATTCAACGAGTCCATTCCATTCCCATCCCTCTTTCTGACTCTCATTTAATAGTTGCTCTAGATGCTGAAAAGGCCTTTGACCTTGTCCTATGGTCTCACCTGTTCCATACATTACACCATTTTGGTTTTCTTATTCTTTTTACACTTTGAATGCTTTATACATCCCCTCATTCCCAGATATCCTGTAATAGATAACCCCCCTTTTTTATCTAATCAGTAGAGGAACAAGACAAGGTTGCCCTTATGCCCATAACTTTTTGCAATAGTCATTGAACCCCAAGTACATATTCATTAATATGGTGGATATTAGTTTGCTAAATTGAACTTATAATAGCATTGTTTGCTGACGATACCTTATTATTCTTGGCTGACACACAAACCTTGTTTCCAATAGTAATGAACCGTATTTCCTCTTTTTGCTCCATAGCAGGTTAAAAGATCAGTGTCACCAAGTCTGAAATCCTGCCTCTTATTAATTTACCCCTACGAATTTTAGAAACACCAGGTCTTGACTCGTTTAGAGTAGTGCGAGGGCATATCAAATATCTAGATGTGACTGTTACATCAGAACCGTTCTGTTCTCTACAAAATAATTTTTTCCCTGGCTATAACTAAAATAGCCCTTTGTTTGGATAATTGGGCCTCTTTACCGTTATCACTGTTGGGCCAGTTGGTGGTTATCAAAAGCATTATATTTAAAAAGATATTTTATTTAATACAAATGCTTCCGATTTCAGTGCTGCAAACAGATATTTATAAACTGGAAACCCTTATGTTCAAATTTTTATAGCAAAATTAAAGACCGAGAATAGCCAGACAAAAATGGAAAACCCACTGCAATAAAGGAGGTCTTGGCGCTCCTGATCTAAAATCCTATGCATTGGTGGCCTTTTTTAGATATACTGTATCAGTGACTAGCTGCTGGAAAGGAGCAATTACACTGACTATCAGTTAGATTGAGAAATGTTAGCAACTTACTCTCAAGGGCTTTACTACACGCTAATCCTTCTGATATCCCATATCTTATATTGTCTCACATTATGTTTAATGGCAAAATATTGTTAAAAAACTTTCTAGAAACTATAACTTATTATTTTATGTACTATATTGGGGTTATCCTGCTTTTCCCCCTCACTTGATAACCCTAATTTCCTTCTCTGGAGGGACATAGTCGTTACATACGCATTCAAAGTATTTGATTCAGGTTACACAATATTCTCATTTACTGCGCTACAACAAAAATAAGACCTTCCCAGACAGAACTACTGTATGTACCTGCAAATGAGACATCATTTTTCCTCCTTTTCTGTAACATCCCACACAGGGCCTGAACCGAATCCCCTGGATTCCTTACTTTGGTTTATAATTCCAATAATTAGAAGACTAAATATATTTATCACCATTGGCTGCCAGCTTCACCAAGTTCTTCGTGTGAAATTTTGGGCCTGATTCAGACCCGTTCGCAAGCGCTGAGCGCTCACAACCACGTCGATGGTGGCCCAGAGCGCATTTGCACGACGGAGCCGTGCGCATGATCAAGACCCGAATAGAGACGGGCAATCCGTCGCTCCGGGTCTCACACCAAAGGGGGCATGCTGTCGATGTTGAGTGACAGCATGCCCCCTTTGGTGGGCGGGCTGGGGGGGTGGCTGCCCAGATAGAATCATTCCCATGTGAACGCCTACCGTTTGGGGGCGGCCCCACTGACATCACAAGTGGGAGAGCTTTTAGCTGTTTGAGCCAAAAGCTCTCTGGGGCTTGCAGCCACGAGACCCTACCACAAGGGTCTCATCACAAGCCTGATGGTCGCGATGGTCTTGACCATCGCGACCATCATCCTGGCCACTCGCATTAGCTGTGGGTGGCAACCCACAGCAATGCGAGTGGCCTAGGAGGCCGCTCCATAAAAAAAAAAAGACACCCTGATTCAGAGCGAGCACTCTGTCAGAGCGTCCGGCTCTGAATCAGAGCTTCTGTTAGATAATTGGAGACAGTGGCGTAACTAGGGTATTTGGAGCCCAGGGCAAATTTGAAAAGGGAGCCCCCCCCTGATGTGCGCGTAAAAAAAAAATGGGGCGTGTCAACATGACACACCCTTTTATTTTCACACTGAACATTCCTATCCATATGCACCTTAACCCCAGTAGTACTCCTTATATAGTACCCCCAGTATGCAGTTGTGGTCCCTCTAATGCAGTCCCATAGTAGCACCCCTTATACAGTATCCCCAGTAGTGATCCCCCTTACACAGCCCCCAATTAGTTCCCCTTACTCAGTACCCCCAGTAGTGGCCCCCCCAAATGCAGTGCCCCATGTAAAGTTCCCCCTTATGCAGTGCCCCCAGTAGCAGTCCCCACAATGCAGTGCGTCCAGTAGCAGTATCCCCTTATGCAGTGCCCTTTATATGGTGCCCCCAGTAGTAGTCCCCCCTATGCAGTGCCCTTTATATAGTGCCCCCAGCAGTAGTCCCCCCATGCAGTTTTCCCAGTAGTGGTCCCCTTATGCAGGCACCCAGTAGTGATCTCCCCTATCCAGTGCCCCCTGTAGTGGCCCTTTCTATTATTGGACCCAGTAGTGGTCCCCCGAGTGCAGTGCCTCTAGTAGTAGACCCCTTTTATAATGCCCCCAGTGGTAGTTCCCCCCCTCCAAATAGTAGTCCCCAGTAGATGTTCCCCCTCCTGATTAAGTGCACCCAGTAATAGCCCCCCCAGTAGAGGTCGACCCAATAATGGTGCCCCCAGTAGTAGCCACCCCCCTCCCCTGTTGTGCCCCCACCCCCAGTAGAGGTCCCCCCAGTAGTAGCCACCCCCCTCCTCCGTTGTGCCCCCAGTAGTGCAGATAGGTTAAAAAAATATATATATATAAAAATATACTTACCTGAATCCACGCTGCTGCTGCTCCGGTCCGCGACGCCGCTCCCGCCTCCACCGTAGCCCGCCAGTCCTCCCGGGCTGGCGCGCTCAGCATTATGGGACAGACGTCATGATGTAATGATGTCTGTCGCATTACCCACTGCAGGTGCCGGACGGAAGCCCGGCTCTTGCAGTGGGTGCCGCAGCAGTCAATAGCAGTCAATAGCGCTGGCGGCGATGCGTGTGTTATGCACAGCCTGAACCCACCTCCTAGCGCTATTGGGCAAGCGCTCAGGGGGAGGGAACGGGCTCAGCTGTGAAGCACAGGACCGGTGCTGGAAGCCTAGCGCCAGTCCTGTGTAAATGTGTAGCGCTGACCGCACTCATTGCGGTCGGCGCTACACTGGCTAACTAGGGCAGGCGGGCTGGTACCATGGCCGGTGGCGCCTCCCCGCACCACCGGTTCCTCAGCGCCTGGGGCACGCACCCCACTCGCCCTGCCCTAGTTACGCCACTGATTGGAGATCAGATATTCCAATTATACATGATTTAACAGTGCTAATTTCCCAACACAAAACTACTTTACACTTTTGACAATCAGGTTATATTCAAGAGGTTCAACTTTGTACGCATCATAGAGCATATATCATGCCAGCGATGACACATGGTCCCGGGTGAACAGGGCCTATGGCATAACGCAGGCCACATTTTTCCATTGTATGTGGGATAGCAGAAAGAGTAGAAAGTTTTGGAACAAACTGCTTATCTTTATCAATTTGATCTTTTCGATCCAGATTAAACCTGACCCCTTGACTTGTTTATGTTTAAACTTTAAACAGTGGGATTTAGCCCCCCCTCCAATACACCTTATTATACCCCTCCTCACTGTATTGTGGATAGTTGACAAAATTGTTATTTTAACTTAATGGAGTTCCAAATCTGCACCCGCATTTAATGAATGAAGTTAAACACAGGATGTTACATCTTCTCTACATTGATCATCAGTCTACTCTTCCAGATGTTAATAAAGGTGTTGAGAAATTTTATAAAATAATGTCAACTGTTTATCAGTCATTTGGATATCCACACCCAAAACCATATCTTCGAAAACACTGATGGGTACCTACTTAGATATTTGACTTAGGGATAAATCCTTTATTATGCTGCATGATAGTGAAGTGCTATGGAAAACTCACTTTTGAAGTCAGTACAATAGAATAGGAATCTTATGTGGGTTGAGTCTCCCATATCCAAAATGTATGGGACCAGAAGCATTTTGGATATAGTTTTTTTCCACGTTTTTGAATATTTGCATACCACAATGATATTTCTTGGGGATGGGACCCAAGTCTAAACACAGACTGCATTTATGTTTCATATACACCTTATACACACTGCCTGAAGGTAATTTTATACAATATTTTTTTTATCATTTTGTGCCTTAAACAAAGTTTGTGTACATTGAACCATCATAAAGCAAAGGGGTCACTATCTCAGTCGTGCTCAAAAGAATCTGTATTTCGGAATATTCTGTATTTTGGAATATTTGGATATGAGAGACTTAACCTGTTCTTCTTTGCTGTATTCCTATAATATAATAACTGGTAGATGCTACTCTCAAATGATTATTTATTAATACATACCCAGGATTCTCTCCTTCCCCCTTTCCCCGTATGTGTCTACCTATGTCTCCCCCTTCTTTTCACCAATCCCTTTTTTAGCTTTAATTTAATAATTATTTTGTATGGAGATGTTATACTGATTGATCTTATATGGGTTATCCAGAACGAGCTACCTCCTTGTGCTTATGTTTTTATACACACTGTAACTTTACTCTTGGTAGGACACATAACTCTTACCTTATGGTTCTCGACTCATGGTGACAAGTGTTTTCATCCTTATCGTGTGAGCATACAATATTTTGTTATCACTAATGTCACTTTAATATAATTTTTTAGATTTCTGTTTTCTTCTTTGCCGATATTCATGTAAGACCATATTATGCATTATATGATGCTCCTACTAAAGAGTGTTCTTCGTGTACTCCACCTATTACTCTATTACTATGTATCATGTTTAAATATAATTTAAAAAATCAGTAAGAGCTGTCCAGCATTTGTGGGCTCCTTGCGAAAGCAGACAGATTTACCCCACATGCAAAAAATAAGGTATGAACCTGCCCCCCTTGCTTTCAAACTAGAGATGACCGGGTCCGGTTCTCAGAGAACCGGTCACACCCAACATTGCAATTCTGAGTCGGATCCAAGGACCTGATTCTGATCCACTCGCTAGAAAGCGTTCGCTCGTAGCTGGCCGATTGTCGCTTTCTGCACATGAGAACAAATCGCAGTGCTAGAGATCGGGAATCAATCGCTCGTTGCGTAAAGACTGCTCAGCAGAGCGAGTCACAGGAGAAGCCATTTGTGGGTGGTGATAGGGGCTGGCCACTACAAATAGGGGAGTGGACATGTGAACACAGGCGTGCGTGAGCATCTCAACGGCATTTCAGAGGCATGCACAATTAACAGGCAGCGTCATTGTACACGTCACATGATTGTATATCATACTGAAGTGATCGATGTACCAATGGTTGTTTACAATTCCTGAAGATGACGTGCGCAAGTGGGCATCTTAAGGCAGGCTGGCTGGTGCCTGGTGCCTGCCTTGCCGAATTTGCATACGCTGGGTGCAAGCACACGGATCTAGCGAGCGGGTCTGAATGAGCTCCCAAGACCAGCTTAGGGTTTGCCGCATGGCTCGGATCTCAAAACGAGGCATAATGTCACCCTCCCGATCTCGGATTCTCGCTGGTTTTGGATTATATAAAGGTCCCCGCAATCGGCATCATTTTCACTCCAGCTGCTTAGAGAGAAGCTATCAGACATGTAGTCACTGTCAGTCACTCAAAGTGTGTGTCCAGTCGGAGTCTTGGGCTGAAGGCTGCTGCTGTGTTGTCCATAAAGGGGCTTAGGCTGCAGTATATAAAGGGGGGCTTCCTTCAGAGTGTGCTGCAGCTGCTGTGTCACTTGTCCTGTCAATTAACTGTGGCTGCTGCTGTGTTGTTGTCCTGTCCATCAGGCTAGGGTGCAGTCCATAATGGGGTACTGTGTTGTCCAGGGGGGGTGCTCTGTCAATCAGGGGTGCTCTTCCCCAGTGTAAAGAAATAGTGTTTTTTTGTGTGAGTGCGTTTGCAACTTAGCTGCACTATTATTATTCACGTTTAGTGGCAATGCTGGCCTGACCGCAGTTTATTGTCCACATATTGTGACACTATAAGTAGTAGCACAGTGTGTTATTCTTATTCATAAAAAATATTGTGACACTGTAAGTGGTAGCGCAGCCTAATATTCAACTTTTCACTTTTTTCCTCAATCGTGAATAAATGATAGTCTACTCGCCATCTACATGACCACAAGAAAGTGCTAAATAACATGCGTCTTACAGTATATAAAACATAATGATATCACTGTAAGTAGCAGCGCAGTGTGTTATTCTTTTCTTATTCATAAAATAATCTTGTGACACTAAGTGGCAGCGTAGTGTGTTATTTTCTTATTCATAAATCTTGTGAACCTGTAAGTGGTATTGCAGTGATATTCTTATTCATAAATCTTGTGACACTGTAAGTGGCAGCATAGTGTGTTATTTTCTTATTCATAAATCTTGTGAAACTGTAAGTGGTCTTGCAGTGTAATTCTTATTCCTAAATCTTGTGACACTGTAAGTGGTCTTGCAGTGTTATTCTTATTCATAAATCTTGTGAACCTGTAAGTGGTCTTGCAGTGTTATTCTTATTCATAAATCTTGTGAATCTGTAAGTGGTCTTGCAGTGTGTAATTCTTATTCAGAAATCTTGTGAACCTGTAAGTGGTCTTGCAGTGTTATTCTTATTCATAAATCTTGTGACACTGTAAGTGGTATTGCAGTGTAATTCTTATTCAGAAAAAAATCTTGTGAGCCTGTAAGTGGTATTGCAGTGTGTTATTCTTTTCTTATTCATAAATAATCTTGTGACACTAAGGCCCATATTCAATTAGTTTCGCACCAGCGTACTTAGTTTCAATTAGTTTCGCATACCGCACTTTTTGCCGACTTTGCGCATTTTAGCAGCGGAAACTTATTGGGCACGACCTCATTATTTGCTGTATTCAATACCAAAGGATACAAAAACGCATCCCGTCAAAACTGTAACAGGCAAAAAGTGTTGGCAGAATTGAGAAAATCAGCATGACACCCCCCAAAAGATGCATTAACATTGGAGATCAAAATAGATGTCCCCGATTAGCCCTACTGAAGCTATATGGGGTACTTAAGTGCTGTCAATTGCTCCAAAATAGCGGCTTTGCACAAGTGGTGAAGAATAGAATTAATCAGATTTTTTTGGTGAAAACAAGTAGTCCTGTCCAAATTGGGGTACTTGAAAATGGGCACAAGCATAGTTAAAAATCACTAAAATCAAGTTTTAAGTGCTGCAAAAAACGCACCTTCAGCAGACACCTGCAATAAACAAAACACTTCCCCCATACTTGCAGACCCCCCAAAAGTCTATTTAGCTTGTTTTTGCATTTTTACCTCTACTTTGAACTTTTTTGCCCCCATTTTTCAAGTTGATTTTTTGGGGTGTTAAACTTTTTTTTTGCGTTTTTTTGATGCAATTATCCATTGGGGGCCTGTCCAAAGGGTGCATAGTGGTTTCCGTACCTTTGCACCCCAAAACCGCAATTCTGCACTTTTTTCCACCTGGTATTCATAGGCAAAACTTTTTCGCCTATTACATTGCATTGACTTTCTGCATACGCGAAAAGTCTTTGCAATTGAATACGGCGAATAGTTTCCACCTGGCGAAATGCCGCAATCGGCAAAACTTTTCTGCTGATCACGGCTTTTCACACCTAATTGAATTAAGTCCTAAGTGGCAGCACAGTGTGTTATTCTTTTCTTATTCATAAAAAAATCTTGTGACACTGTAGGTCATTGATCCCACAGCGTATTATTTAAATGTGGTACAAATTGATGTGTGTGATGTACCCCACTTCATTTGTGGTTGTTGATATGGAGAACGATCAGTTGAGAGGAGAGCAAGAACCACATACTAGTGGCGGAGCTTCTGCCAGTGCCACCAGTCATGACGAGACTAGTCCATCTACATCATCTACTAAAGGTGATGCCCAAGGGCATACAGGGCATAAGTCAAGGAATCCAAAATCAAGCAAGCAATGTTTTACATTGTTAAAGAAACAAAAATGTAAAGCTAAATTAACTGCAGAGAAAGAAAAAATTGGCAATATGCCATTTACTACACGAAGTGGCATTGACAAGGCCTTGGCCTTTATTTATGACTGGTGGTTCTGCATCTTATGATGATGTAAGCCCAACATTTTTTTAATTGCTAAGGCACATGAACCAACTATGGGCATAGAAAAGTCACAGATCCCAGAGGAGAGTCCAAGTGTGTCCATGGTTGCCATGTGTGAGCCTGACCTTTTTAATACTGTACTTGAAGAGGAAATATTGACACTGTTAGTGAAGCCATATTAAACATTGGTACAAATTGATGTGTGCACTGTGCCTCACTTCATTTATGTTTGTTAATATGGAGGACGATCATTTGAGAGGAGAGCAGGAACTACATACTAGTGCTGGAGCTGTTGCCAGTGCCACCAGTCATGACTAGTCACTCTACATCATCTACTAAAGCCGATGCCCAAGAGCATGCAGGGCTTAAGCCAGGGCATCCAAAATCAAGAACTAATCTTTTACAGTGGTAAAGGAGAAACATCAAAGGGAAATTTAGCTGCAGAAATACATAAAATTAGCAATACTGTATGTCTTTCATCACATGAAGTGGCAAGGAAAGGCTAAGGCCTTGGCCTTTATTTATAACTGCTGATTCTGCCTCTTATGATGTTGTAAGCAAAAGTGAACATGCTGACATAGAAATTGAGGATGCTTCTGTGGAATTGCACCAGGATGAGCAGGATATATGTGTAGCTGATACTAATAAGGATGTTGTTGATGAGGATGTTGTTTGTGTAAATCAGGCACCAGTGGAAGAAACAGTTATTGCCCATGATAAGGAAAAGCCTATTGTCATGCCTGGGTCCAAGACAAAAAAATCCACTTCTTATTTGTGGAATTATTTTTACCCAAATCCAGATGACAATTGTCAAGTCATTTGTACCCTTTGTAAAGCCAGATTAAGTAGAGGTAGGAACCTTTACCATGTAGGAATCTCCTCCCTGTTGCATCATCTGCAGCGGATTCATCCAAAAAGTTTTGTTTTGACTCATCTGCATCACCAGTGGGTCTTTTGGGAAAGTTTCGCCAGATGCACTTGCTGGAGAAACTGAAGGAGAAGCCATCGCTGCATCATGTGCCACTTGAACTGTCAATTTGCTTACCTACAGGTCTTTGCATCTCCTCAGATCTGTGTCAATTGGGAAGAAATACACAACGTATGACTTAAACCTTATATCTTAAATCTTGCATTTTCTCTGTTCAGTTTGTCCACATATCTGTGGATAAGTGGATAGTGAGTGCAACAGCATTTTGGAGGACACTAAATAGTTTTTTTTTTAATGTCGATGTACAGGTTGGGAATTGGTTTTCTAGTGAAGTGGAATCTTGATGGGAATTGGTAGTGGGGACTCAGGACCTCAATTAACTGTCTAAAACCAACTGCATTATTGGCGGATATTGGATGCACATCTAATACCTGCATAGATTTTATGGCGTCAGTGATCCACTATGCAACTGGTTGACTGCTGTCATACTTGCTCCCCCTTGCAAAGGATTGTTTAACTGTCAATTGTTTTTTAAATTACTACTAGTAGTCTTACAAGTGGAAATTGATGTTATTGATGTTAATAATACTGTAGGAACAAAAAAAAAATTATGTAATTTTAGCAGTTTTTATCAATTTAAAAAAAAAAATACAGATCCAAATCCAAAACACGCAAAGGGTGGTTTTGGCAAAACCAAATCCAGATCCAAAACACAAGGAGATACAGATCCAAAACCAAAACACGGGGGTTGGCGCACATCCCTAATTGAAACATGGGTTGTCCAGGGACACAGATACTTACTCTATATTACTCTATTCCCAACTCTGAATCAAGCCCTCCTATACCTTATATATAGTGACATAGATATGACTTTTTTATGTGTATTTCTGTTTCTTATATACATGCTGCTTTTTATGTAAGTGATCTATGGTATGCAAAACTGTATATTAAATAACTAGTAAATATTTTTTTATGATATTCCTGTATCACGGCACCACCTTATTGGTGTATTTTCTCAAATATACACTATATCTCACAGACTAGGGTACATGATTACGGTTATTGTTGGCTCCTTGTGTTATCCAATTAATGGAGCAAGGGGATAACTAATACTATTACTAGATTTTGTCGAATTTAAGACTTAATATAATTAATGTCAATAAATTGTTTCCAAAATCCAACATGTTTTTGACTTTCGCAAGAACCCTTTTTTCAAAAAAGGTTACTGTAAGTGGCCAACAGGTGAAACTTATTTCAGTAGTGCATCAGCCTTTGGCATCACTTTTACACTGAACTGCCAAATGTCATGGGACAGCAGTACGTAAAGGTAATGGCAGGTGGCGTCAGCATACAGTCATGTCTTGGAAATGCCAGTCCTGCATTAGTTGTAATCTGACACCTCATGAGTTAGTGTGCACACCGGCTAGGCTGTTAATGGCAAGGCAATGTTAATTATCTGAGTTTGAATAGTGGGTGCCTGATGGATAGGACATTACATTTCCAAAGTTTTGCGGACATTCAGTATTTCTCAGTCTACGATAGCACATGTGTGCCTGGACTACTGTACCTCTTGGAAGACATTATCACCCACCATGGACAGTGTAGTGGCCAACCATGGGTGCTTAATGATTATTACCATCGCCTTCTAGCTAGAATTGTCTGTGGTAACGGACAAGTGATACTGGCCCAAATCACATCCACATTACATGCAGGAGGCACCATACACATATCCAGAAGGTCAGTGCAGCATTCTTTAGGATCCATGCAATATGGAAGTAGAAGACCTACCAGAATGCCCGTTAACTATGACACCGGACACAGCACCTCTCCTGGACTCATGACATCACTAATTGGACCCCAGAGGACTGGCAACATGTGGCATGGCCTGATGAATAATGGTTCCAGCTGTTTCAGGCTGATGGTAGGGTTCAGGTGTGGCACAGACCCCATGAGGACATGGACCCCATTTGTTAACAAGGCACCGTGCAGGATGGTAGTGGTTCCATAAAGGTGTGGGGTGTATTCACATGGCATGGGTTGGATCCGCTGATCTGCGTGAACATGTCATTGACTGGTAATCACTACACTGCATTGCTTGATGATAATTTGCAGCTGGTCATGGACTTCATGTTCCCCCACAATGATGGATTATTGTAGCAGATAATGCACTTTCACTCTCATCAGTCCCAAACTTTCTAGAATTGGGGTCCAGGAGCATTCTGGAGAGTTCTGACAAGTGGCGTAACACCACGATCACCCGTCATGAACCCAATCAGGCATTTATGGGACATGGTGGAGAGGTCCATTAGCACCCAAGAGCCTCTACCTACATATATCAGGAAGCTGTGAGAATATCACCCCAGAGGACTTCCAAGATGCCAAATTGAGTTGCTGCACTTAGTCGTGCTAGAGGGGGTCCCACACGATACTAGGCATCTATCCCTAGACTTTGGCACTTCAGTATATGACAAACCATAATTTATATAGTATGCATTTCCATGTCATGTGTAATCAAATTCAATATATTATACAATTTAACAAACAACATTATAGGTATATAACCCTCTCTCTACTTACTTTATTTCAGTTACTACTCCTAAATCATCAACCACATCACCTATATCACCAGTCCCAGTGTGCGGCTCACCAGCTATCTCCAGCCGGATAGTTGGAGGCAAAGATGCTGTGGACGGGGAGTGGCCCTGGCAGATCAGCCTGCAGTATGGGGGGTCACATATATGTGGCGGGTCCCTGATCGCTTACCAGTGGGTGCTGACAGCTGCTGCCTGCTTTGAAAGGTGAGTCTGTCGTGTTCCATCGTGTCTGTTATATTTCAACAGAGAATATGCCACATACAGTAGCTGCTCTCCATGAAATGTGTTATAAGTTTAAATAGCTGCCAACATTGGTGTGTTCAGGACATATACATTTCACATGAGTCTACACATTGTATGTGCAAGTATGTGATAAGTGTATGTCCTGAACTTATGTGCACTGTTGTGAGCGGGAAATTTAGTGATTATTTTTAACATTAAATTCACCTACATTCTGCAGTACTCTAATAATGTTCACTTTTATATCACATTAATATATAATGCAGCCACTTTGCAGGTGGTACCAGGGGGAAGCTGTGGGTAAGATGATAAATATATATTATTACGTATGCTGGGCATACACTAACAATTATCTGTCAGATATCTGGCCAATCTGGCTGGTTGGAATGAAAACCTGGTAATGTATGGAAGCAAATGACAATTGATCACTTGCTCACAAACACTGGAAAAAAGACAAAAATGGTTGTTCAATCTAACTGATTAAAACAAATGAATTTAACCAATTTGAACAATCATTTTTGTCTGTTTTCCAGTGTTTGGACCAAATGGTTGAGTGTCATTTGCTCCCATACATTACTAGGTTTTCATTCCAACCAGCCAGATTGGACAGATATCTGAAGGTGCCTACACAATTGGCAATTTTTTACCCGATCTGGCTGAATCTGATGCATCGGAATGACAGATTGTGTAAAATATGCCTAAATCGTGAGTCCCCGCTGGTCGCACATCGCATCTTCAGATCTTCCGTGCTGTAGGCAGATATGACAATCTGGGATACAATGCACTGGAAAAAGTCTGGATGCAGGAGAGATCGTATGAAGATTGGACAGCATATCGTGTGCAGAGCTGCAGGGGAGAGTTTCAAGGGAAATCGTACACATCATGAGATCGTGAGCTCATTGCCAAGTGTGTAGGCACCTTGACAGATAATTGTATAGTGTATGCCCAGCATTACTCCCACAGATCTGTGCTCAGATTCTCCACCTTGGGTCATCCTGGGAAAACTGTGTCTGTCTTACGACAATACACAATAGATCAGTGATTCCCAACCTCGGTCCTCAATGCATGCTAACAGTCCTGGTTTTAGTGATAGCCATGATTGTGCACAGATGGTTAAATCAAAATAACTGAGGTACTAATTAAGGGGGTAATTCAGACCCACTCACGAGCGGCAGTATGCTCGCAAGCGGGTCGATGTTCCCCACTGCGCATGCGCATGATGGAGGGAGCTCCGTCGTGCGCATGCGTGAGACCCAACGAGCGCCGGGTATTCCATCACTCGGGGTCTCGCACCAAAGGGGGCGTGCTGTCGATGTTGATTGAAAGCACGCCCCCTTTGGTGGGCGTGCCGGGGGCGTGCCTGCCAGACGGAGGCATTCCCAAGGGAACGCCTACCGTCTGGAGCCAGCCCCACTGACATCACTAGTGATGTCAGTGGGAGTGATTTTGGCTCTGATAGAGCCAAAATCACTCCAGGGCTTGCGGCTGGGAGACCCGACCACAGGGTCTCCTTCACAAGTCGGATGGTCACAATGGTCATGACCATCGCGACCATCTTTTAGGATGCTCATATATGCTGTGGGTGGTGACCCACAGCTATATGAGCGTCCAGGAGGATGCTCCATTTTAATGGAGGAGGGCCCTGATTCAGAGTGAGCACTCTGCTCAGAGCGTTCGGCTCTGAATCAGGCCCTAAGTCACTTGTGCTCAAGTATGGCTATCCCTAAAACCTGGACTGTTAGTGTGCCTTGACGACTGTGGTTGGGGAACCCCTGCAATAGAAACACAAGTGATATAGGGGTAAAACCAAAATGGTGCTTTGTAGCAATAAGAAAGAAGTGCAGGTACAGGTAATATATAAACAGTAATTAATGGTATGAGACAGTAAGTGTAATATGGAGTTCTTTAGCTTTAAATTCACAAGTTTAGTCACAGCTTGTGAAATAGGTAAATAGGCTGACGGACAGGTGACCATGGTGATGATTACCCAAAACATTTGTGTAACAATTCTGATGTAATATTGTTTATTTCCTCATTATTTTAAAATACAATAAAAGTATCTTCAATTATGTTGCAATACATTAACAACTTGCTTAAAATTACAAAATGGAGTTATTCGCAGATTATCAACGGACCCTGATACTGAACAACATCAATACCAAAATACAGTTTGTGTATATGTTAAAAGTGGCATGTCCTACTGTGCAGTCTCCAACAAAATGGCACCTCTATGGAAACTAACTGCCCTAACTAAGATGCATGCTATTATGCTAAAATTGTATTTGCGCATGCGCATTTTGTCACTATGTATGAGCAACATGGTGGAGGATAGACATCCTCCTCATCGCTCCTGAGACCCGCGATTTTGTCCTGCTATTACTGCTGTTACAGAACCCTGCACCGCTACCGTCTGCACCCTGCTCTTCTACAGGCTCCGCTCCATATAACATCCAAACTTTGCAACCGTGAGGATATCTGTACATACACTTGTGCTAAATAAACCACAAAGCCTGGTTAAGCCAAACGGACTAATATTGCCTGAATTACAACCACTGGTATGTACAGTACTCTGCTAAACCAAACTGCACATACAGTGCCCAATTCAGACCCGGTCACAAGCGCTGAGCACTCGCAACCGGGTCGATGGTGGCCCACAGCACATGCGCATGATGGAGCCGGCTCCAATGTGCGCATGCGCAAGACCCGGCTAGCGATGGGCAATCTATCGCTCTGGGTCTCGCACCAAAGGGGGCGAGCTGTCGATGTTGAATGACAGCTTGCCCCGTTTAGTGGGCGGGCTGGGGAGGTGGCTGCCCAAACGGAGGTGTTCCCATGAGAATGCCTGCCATTTGGGGGCGGCCCCACTGACATCACAAGTGATGTCAGTGGAGAGCTTCTGGCTCTGTTAGAGCTGAAAGCTCTCTGGGGTTTGCGATGAACGAGACCCTACCACAAGGGTCTTGTCATAAGCACGATGGTCGCGATGGTCTTGACCATCGTGACCATCATCATGGCAGCTCGCTATAGCTGTGGGTGGTCACTCCAAAAATAAAAAAAAATGCCCTGATTCAGAGCGAGCGCTCTTTCAGAGCATCCAGCTCTGAATCAGGGCCACAGTTCCAACAGGTTATGGGCCGAGGTATAACAAGTCCCAGGCACACTGCATGCAAACTACAAAAGCACACAGTTGAAACAAGCACCCAGAACACTTTAATACAGAAAAGGTACCTCAACACACAAGTGGGAGAAAAGGCACCAAAGCATTAAAAGTGTATACAGAAATGCATCATGTACATTGGTTTGTTACAAATGCCAAACCAGCATTGAGGTACATTACAGAGAGCAGCTGGAGCACACAGAGAAGCAAATACAGTGTGTTTTAAGCTAAAAGGTGTCACAGCAAACACATTTGCAGTATCAGAGCTGCAGAATAATGGCTGTAAGGAGTAAATATGCAGAAATTATACCAATAATGGGGTTCATGAAGCTTAAATGTGCAGACAACTACACTACATACATTTTGCTAGCTATGGAAATGCTTCAAGCGGGAGAGACCATGGAAAGTAACAGTAGATCCTGGTGACAGTCCAAGCCCAGATGATATAGAGAGCCATGGGTATGATCAGATTGAGTGTGGAGCAACATGTCTACTACATAATGATAAAGTGTTAGCTAAAGACATGTGGACTGCATTGCAAGAGGAATATCAGGATGGAGATCTCATGAGGAGAATACATTTAAGATGTGAATTGTATAATAAAAAGTTACATGCCTTCAAAAGTATGAATGATTATATAGACAGTAACATGTATGTCTCTCAGAAGTTAAAATCTGTTATTATGTAAATAGATGAAAGAGATAGCAACTGCCATGTTTCAAAATCTTGCACCAGAGGTTGACGTCTTATTTGTAGCATTGGAAACAAACAATGCAAAGTTAACAACAGACACAGGGCCTGATTCAGCCCAGAATAGAATTGCAAGTCTGCACACAAGCAGCATTGCAATTCTGTCCTTGCAATTAAGGTAATGCAGCAGTAGGCGACATGCCTCCTGCATGCATTATTTATCGGAGCTGCATCCAAAGATGCAACATAGGATAATCTGCAATTGCGTCAGCCAGCTAATGGGGTCATGCAAGCCGGCAGCCGCAGATACAACAAAGAGGCCAGGAAATCTCCATCAGCCAACAGAGATCCTGGCCTCTTCCCTCCCCCAATGGCAGTGTCACACCCTCATTTCGGGGGAAAGGAGGCCATCGATGCCCCATTCCTGCCCAAATACAGCAGCAGACTGTCAAACACTCATAGTTTGCTGCCAGACTGAGTGCGAACACGCAGGACCTGTACCGCAGATGCGCAGTATGGGTCCAGCACTTGTGCAGTTAGAGGAATGTGTACCCTGTGAATCTAGTGCTGAGATGGATTAAGTATGATTTACCCGACTGCGGCTGCTCGACAGGGGTGAAATCCCGAGCGTCTAAGGTAAGTATTTACTAACCTTATTCCCCCCCAACCCTAACCCTCCCTTAGGGGTGCCTAACCATAACCTCCCCCCAAGTGCCTAACCCTAATCCCCCCTCTAAATGCCTAAACCTAACCCCCCTTTCCCAGCCACCTAAACCTAAGTCCCCCGGGGGGGTGCCTAACCCTAATCTCCCCTCAGGGGTGCCTATCCCTAACCCCCCCTCCCTTAGCCTAACCCTAACCTCCCGGGGGACTGCCTGACCCTAAGTTTCCCTGGGGGCCCTAAACCTAAGCCCCCCATGCGGCTGTCCACACCCTGCACCTGGCATCCCTTCGATCGGGATGCCGAGCACTGGTCTCCCGACAAAGGTAAAATGACAGGCATCGAGATTTTGGCGCCTGTCATTTAACCCTTGCTGGGATTAGACAGTCGGGAAGCCGGCAGTCAGGATTCCATCCATCAGCTTTCCAACTGCTTCCCGCTGCATTGCAAGCAAAAAGTGAGAAATTTAGAAAATTTAAGTTCAAGTGTTATAATTGTCAAAAGATACAATAGGTCATACAGCAATCAATTGTAAGCAGAAAAAGGTGGGTATTGTGCAGAACCAGAAATGTGATGACAAGGATAAGTGCCCTGAGTGTAACAGATAAGAACAGAAAATGCTCTTGTAACTGTATTGCAACTGCACTCGTCAGCTGCAATGTGGAATGGTTCACCAAATAAGTGAATGTGACCTTATCACAATCAAAGGGATTGGCAATGGAATATTGGCAGCCTTTAAAGTTGGGACAAATAAAGCTCTGTTGAGAATTGGATCAAGAATAAAAGTCTCAGAAATCCTAAATGTATTCTATGTACCAGCAGGGGTAACAAATCTTATTGCTATCGGTGTACTAGAGCGAAGAGGCCACAGATTTCAAATTGCCAAAGGAAAGTGCATTGTGAGAAACAGAAGTGGGACAATTATCACTAAAGGCACATTACACCAGCAATTGTATGTCTATGATACACAGCACTGCTACACAATGATGACAAAAGTCAGATAATGGAACTCTGGCATAACATATTTGGTCACCTTAGTTATGAAAGTGTTTTATAACTACAGAATGACATGATCACAAGAATTTCATTGACTAACACAGAAAAATCCATGTGTGAAAGCTGCATATTTGGGAAACGGAGTCGTTAACCATTTCCGAAATCAACAAATAGAGCTACCACTTGAAAAAGTTAATTCAGATGTGTGTGGACCAATGGAAGCAAAGTCTGTCAGTGGATATAGAAACGTTGTGACATTTATAGATAACTTCATGAGAATAACGCCCATACTGTATAATTCATAAAGGAGAAATCTAAAGTAACAAAGAAAATTGCAGATTACAAGTTCAGAGTTCTGATAACAGTGGTGAGCAGTGGCGGATCTTACCTAGGGGCTGTGAGGCTGCAGCCCCCCCCCCCAGTAAAAGCAGCCACTTCAGTGAGCCAGTGCAGTCACTAACTGCACTGGCTTTACTGTGACTGGAGGTGGCTTCCCATTGGAAGTCACGCTGAAGACAGGCAGCCCCAGGGGGAGTTTTCTCCTCTCCCTGGGACTGCCAATCTGGGCTGGGATCAGCAAAGAGCAGCTTCCAGTGGGAGCTGCTGCTCTGCCTTTCAGGCAGCCCTACAGGGCTTCTTGGGGCTGCAACCAATGCAGCCCCATGAAGCTGATGTTATGCATGTACATGCACAGCACCAGCGCCACTTATGCACATGTGGCGGTCCCGACGCCTGCCAGATTAATTGAGCAGGCGTCGGGACCCAGGCCAGCATAAGCGGCAACCCCCCCTCAGGTAAGAGGACAGGAGCCACTGCAGATGATGAGTATCTCAACAGAGAGGTGGAACAATTTTAGACAAAACATGGAAAATGCACATGTTGACCATTGCTTGTAGTACTGAGCAATACAGAGTTAGTGAATGAGCAAACCATACACTAGTGCAGTAAGTGAGAAGTTTGTTGAAGGATGCAAACCTAAAGAAGCAGTTTTGGGCTGAAGATATGATCACCACAGTACTTAAAGAACCATTCTCCAACATTTCCCCCCAAAGGACATAATACCAATTGAGGCCAGGTCAAAGAGAAAAACAAGTGTGAAACACCCAAGAACATTTGGGAGTACCTCTTATTTCCATTTACCAGAGGAGAGAAGATACAAGCTGGTTTTGAAATAAAAAAAAGTGCATAATGCTCGGGTTAATGTCATGAGAGTAAAGTCTAAAGATTGTGGAATCCAGTTGCAAGAAAACTTGTCAAGTCAAGGGACGTTGTATTCTACTGTATGAGACAACACAAGTTACAGAAAAGCTGAACTTTGACATTCAGAGCAAATATGTGTCATTTGACATGTAAGTAGCTGGATATATATCTGAACCAGAGACTACCAGTGTGGAAGTTCAACCACAACAAAAATAATCTACTACAGTAGATCAAACATAGGCAAGCCATCCAGAAGATATGATGGGGAATTTGTAAACACTGCACTCAATGAACCTTAATATATTTATGAGGCAAAGTGATGAAGTGACTAGACTGAATGGAAGTATGCCATAGACAAAGAAATGGAATTACTGAGTGATAATGATACATGGATCATGGTACAAAGGTCAAGTCATTGAAATACTGTTAGACTTAAAAGGGTATTTATTGAAGAGTACTGTAAAGGCTGATGGGAGTATTGCACGTTACATGGCCCAGCGGGTCGCTAAGGGTTATACCCAGAGGTCAGGAATTGACTATGGTGAAACACAATCCCCAGTGGCAAAATACAGCACTCCACACCTAGTCATGACTAGTATAGCCCTACAAAACATATTATATCAGCTTTGATTTGGAAATCTTAAATGGCAAATTAACGGAAGATATCTACTGTATATGAAGCCCCTAGAATGCTACGTTGAAGGAGAGAAGTCTACCTCCTTAAAAAAGCATTATATGGGTTAAAACGGAGTATTCTTTTTCTAGTAGCCTTTTTATATACACCCCACTATGGGGTCGTATTCAATTTGGAGCGAAAATCTGTTTTCGGTAAAACTTTTTCGCCAATGATGTCATTTTCGCTGAGCACACTTATCCCTGTATTCAATTATAGCATCTTTTCGCCGGTGCAAAAACGCAATGCAATGTAATAGGCGATAAAGTTTAGGCTATGAATACCCAGCGGAAAAAAGTGCAGACTTTGGGTTTTGGGGTGCAGAGGTACAGAAACCACTCTGCACCCTTTTTCCCCCCCCTCTTGACACTTACTGTGTCAAAAAATGCTAAAAAAAACACAAAGGACACCCCAAAAAAGCACTTTGAAAAAGTGGGTGCAAAATTTCAAAGTGGGGGTACAACTTCAAAAACTAGTGAAATAGCCTTTGAGGGGGTCTGCAAATATGGGGGAGGGTTTTTTTTGGATTGCAGGTGCTTGCTGAAGGTGCGTCTTTGGTGCTTTATAATGCTTGCACCCATTTTCATGTACTCCAAATTTGATAGGACTACTTATTTTCACCCAAAAAATTTGCTAAATGCTATTCTTCACCCCTGTCCCAAAAATGCTAAATAGTGCCTATTGAGACCATTCAAAGACCCCAAATACCTTCAGCATGTTTAATCTGGGTCCCCATTGTGAACCCCCATGTCAGAGCATCTTTTGGGGGGGTGTCGGGCTGATTTCCCCAAAATCGACAGGACATTTAGGCTGTTTGGGTTTCGCCAGGTCCCATTTTCACCGATTTGGAATTGAATACGGCGATACGTGGGGACGCGCGCGTATAGTTTACGCCTGCAAAACCTCAAAAATTCCGGCAAAGGTCTTTTCACTCCAAATTGAATATGGCCATTAGTGTTCTTTTGTGACCTGATTTTACTGTTTTAAGAGGTGACACCTCTAGAGAAGATACTGCATGCGTGGTTACAGGTGATGACTGACTGTGCTTGGCCCCAGCTTCCGCCATAGGCATTCTCGTACATCATGAAACAGCACTAGTAGGACCACAACTGAGCCTTTCCTTGCCACTGCGTGTGGTGTATTGTATGTTGGCAATTTTAAATTTTTGGCAGTAAATTTTCCTTTTATAGTTAGAGGTGATGTTTTCTTTACCATGATAACTAAAGGTTTAGATTTGTAGTGTCCTTTACACCTTATTTCCCCTTAAACACCTTTAGTAGATGTTGACAAAGTATTATGACTGGCAGCAGCCACAGCACTAGTACTGGGTTGCTGCTCCTGCTTTTATATCGACTGATCCATTATTGGTTTTATTTTTTAAAACTAGGACAGGAGTAAAGCTATTGTAGTTGAAATTACCACACCAAATGAATGAACAATGAGATAGGGAAAGCAGGGACTGTTACCTTTATAATGCACTTTTATAAAAAGTCTGGATTTTTTGACATGAGACAAAAATATCCACTTATGATTTTTGGGTTGCAGATGATAGGGTATTACCATTGCACAAAAAGCTGATACTGGAAAACACACTACATAGATGTGTCCTCATACATCTTTCCTTTTTTGCTTCATTTGGCACGAGATGTCGTCATGGCTAAGACAAGTAGCAATTGGGTGGATCCCAATTATATTTTCATGCAAAAGTATTCGTATAAAGTAGCATATTAAAGTATTTTAAGAAAAATCATAAGGCATGGCTAATACGCAAATTCAAAGGCATGGAAATTTGTCCATATGGCTAGATTTTAGGAAAGGTGTATGTGGACACATCTCTACATTTTTCATTATTCCTTTACAAAACACTAGCAATTGCATTCATGTACCAGGAACTAAACAAAACTCCTTTGAGATAATTGTTTTGGGGTGCAGATGATGGGGGAATACCACCAAACACAGTAGCTGATGTTAGAAGTGGAATGCGCTACTGTGCAGTCTACAGCAACATGGCTCCTCAAGGGACACTTTTTTCTTTGCCAAGATGGCCAATGTTACCCTACCTGTCTGACGCCATCTTGCTTTAGTGTGTTGGGCAATACAGTGGAGGATGGCTGTCCTCCGCTTACACTGGATTGGCATCACAGATTTACTAAGAATCATGTTTGCCTCTCTATTTTAGTTGGTGATTCTGATTGTGTGTTGTCTAATGTGTAGGTTCAGTTGTATTGGCTCCTTCTAAGTAAACTCTGCCAAAGTACTGCAAAGATCAGTCAGATTTCTGCATTGCTTCTGTGTGTACAGAGTATAATGTAGAAAAATCAGCATGGAGTACACCAACAAAAGCATAACCAGCCCCGGACCCTTGAACCTGCTCTGGTATTGAAAAAATGGGGAATAACAGCATGGGGTTCCCCAGTATTTCCAGTAACCCGAACCAGGCTCAATCAGCCTGGGGGTAATGCCATATCAGAGGACACACATCACGGGTGTCCCCATTATCAAAGCATTAACCAGTCCCAAACTGGCACCACAGCTGTCAGACACTGCTCCACTCCATGCAAGGATATGACCAATGTAACAGTGAGTACAGCTGTACACCAATAAAAACACAATCCTATCTAAGTTCCTCTGGACTGTCTACTTGACTTCCATATGTAAATCCACATTTCCAGTAGCTAACACTGGAAAACACACTATGCCATTTTTGTTTCAAATTCCTTTAACAAACACTGCCAATTGTTTTTATGCACCAGGAAAAGAACCTATCTGACTCTGCAATAATTGTTTTGGGGTGCAGATGATTGTGGGATACCACTGCACACAATGCCTGATTCACTACGGATCGCAATATAGTGTACGCACGCAGTTTTACTACGAATATATGTTAATCTATAGCGAACGTATGCCACCGCACCACTACATAAGGATGCACACATTACCTATACGCACATCCGTAATGTTTAGCAAGACTGCAAAAACATCGGTACAATTGAGTACTATTGAACCCATATGCACAGTTAAGGCAGGTCAGACCTCACTCAGGAATTGCTATGAGGCTTCAGGCAGTGTTTGGTATCGCAGTGGCTAATTTAAGCACACCCATGCAACACCGTTGAAACACACTGGCACGCCTGCGTTCGGCCGACAACCCCCCCATTACCACCTCAAAACGGCACTTCCTGTCAATCACTCTGCAATTGGTCTGCGTAGCCCCTGCGATCACAGTTCCATACACAGTGGCTGGTTCTCACAAGTGCACTGCGATGCCTACTGTATGCTTGTGCAGTACACAACAATCAGCCGATTGCGTGCGTATAGGCAACTGTGGGCCTGATTCAGAGCCGGACGCTATTTGCGCTTGCTCGTTCAGAATAACGGGCCGGCTATTTAAATTGAGCGCTCGCTCTTTGCGGTCTGTTGATGCCTCTAAGTCTGAGCGAGCAAACGAGACATGCGCTCGCTATTTTGTAAAGACGCCCCCTTGCTGTTCGCATCATAGGTCATCTCCGCTATTTATTAGATTAATCGAGTACATCGAAAGGCGTCTGAACTGCTCGCAGTGCTTGTGGTAAGATTTTCCTACCGCAATCATGCGAACAGTTCAGGCTAAGAAACAACCAAATGACGTGGTCGATGACGCTGCTTTGTTAATTATGCACACCCTTAAAATGCCCGTTTTGACCGTTTGGCACGCCTGCGTTCGGATCTCCACTCCCCATTTTCAAGCACCTTCCCCTGTTACCACCCACATACGCCTCATCCTGTCACTCAAATTAGCAGGCACACACTATTTTGCGAACACACGATTTCCGACTGCACTGACTGGTTGGCGCATGTGCATTACGACCCATAGGCATGCGCAGATGTGTGAACATCGCTCGGAGAGAACAAGCGGCCGCTTACGAGCGGCTCTGAATCAGGCCCAGTGTTCCTTGCTGAAATAGGCCCGCAGTTAGAACAATAATATATCTCAACACACACATCTTTAAATATACAATATTTTTAAATTAAATTTGAAAACAGGAAAAAACAGGAAAAGACTGAAAAGTGATATTGGGGGTGCAGCTCAGACACAGCAGCATATTTTTTTATACAGTTAGCCTTGAAATCAACACTCTCTGGCCCTGATTCAGCGCCGGACGCTCTGACAGAGCGCTCGCTCTGAATCTGGGCCGGTCTTTTTTTTTTTTTAGAACAGCCTCCACAGCTATAGCGAGCGGCCAGGAAGATGGTGGCGATGGTCAAGACCATCGTGACCATCGGGCTTGCGACGAGACACTTGTGGTAGGGTCTCGTGGCCGCAAGCCCCAGAGAGATTTCGGCTCTAGCAGAGCCGAAATCTCTCCCACTGACATCACTCGTGATGTCAGTGAGGCCGCCCCCAAATGGAGGCGTTCATATGGGAACGCCTCCGTTTGGGCAGCCACTCCCCTGGCCTGCCCACCAATGGGGGCGTGCTGTCACTCACCATCGACAGCTCACCCCCTTTGTTTTTGTGAGACACGGAGTGCCCGTCGCCATCCGGGTCTCGCGCATGCGCACGACAGAGCTGGCTTCGTCGTGCGCATGCGCACTGGCCAACCATCGACCCAGTTGCGAGCGCACAGCACTTGCGACCGGGTTTGAATCAGGCCCTCTGTCCTCACACACAACTGACAAGCAATGTACTGCAGATTCCTTATAACAAATAAACAAGAACCTATATTATGTTTGCATCACCCCTCACAGTATTATCCTGTTTGTCTGCAGTGTGTGAGTCATACATGCCTACCCTCCCGGAAGTCACAGGGAGGCTCCCAATGTTTTGGGAACCCCTGCACCCCTGGAAGAGTAGGTGCTTCTCCTGCATTCTGACCACTTCCTAGTGAAGTGTGCAGAATAAGGCGAATTTTCTTGCGGAACGGCGGGTCCGCGAGTATGGGAGGCGTGACCTAATGACGCAATTCTATGAGAATCGCATCATTTGGCCATGCCCCCTTATTTAAATATGTGCTGTTTACGGCAAATTGTCACAAAGGGTGGGGCTTAATGATGTCAGTCATCCAGCCCCATCCCCAAAAACCTCCCATCTGTTTCTCCTCCCGTCAAATGTCAGTAAGTATGGTGTAAGTGTGTTGTGTGTGTGTGACAAAAAAAAAACACATATACTGTACACTGACAATAATGCAACTTCCTAGGCTCCCACTCCATCTACCTATTACTTTTATTACTCTTTGTCCTACACTTCATCATAATAGCACCCTGTTGGCACCCTAATAGCAGCATGATGGCGTGCTAATGGTGTTGTTTCTAAATCTGCACATGTTGATTTCAATGGGAAGAGCATTGAGTTAAGGCCCCCATACACCAGCGACTGTGATGCAGAGATGCCGGGTCGGCGCATCAGTGAAATCAAACATATGGGAAATACTGATACATGTGGATAAAATGAATACTGATCGGAAAGTTGTATCTATTGACATCAAAGAGAGGAGATGAAAGAGGATGGAAAGTCTATAATGTAGAGAGATATTTCTGTGTCCAGTTATGGTTAAACAAGTCACACTAAGAAGCCTGTATTAAATCTGATAATCACCTGTGCAATAAACTGATTCACATACGGCAAATTAATTTTATATATATATATATATATATATATATATAAATGGCTGTCTGGACCGGCACTCAGCTGTATAATCAGCGGCACTAGGAGTCTTGAAAAGGGATAAACTTTAATGTGGCTCAAAGTGTCAGATCTCCAATGTTTCGGGGCGCACTGACCCCTTTGTCAAGGATATAAGAAGAAAAGAGCAAAGCCCACTTACCTTATAAAGAGAGATGTCTTGTAGGAGACGTCTCCCTCTAATGGTATTGGGTACGTGGTCAATGGCCATATGTTGAAGCGAGGCTAAGGTATGATTATTAGCAGCAAAATGTCTCGCAACCGGCTGGTCTGAGGGCTTCCCTGAAAGAGCAGATTTAATAGCTGAACGATGCAGGGCCATCCTTTCCCTCATTGTTCTAGTTGTCTTGCTAATGTAGTTAAGGCCACATGGGCAGCTGATAAGATAAATGATGAATGACGAGATGCACGTGAGCGTGTGTCTAATTTTGAACATCTGATTTGTATGAGGATGTTTGAAAAAAGTACCAACTACCATGTTGCGGCAAGTAGTGCAGCCCAGGTATTTGTAGCATCCGGGGCCCTTGGATAAAAAAATGGTGCTGATTTGTTTATAGAAAGACTCAAAGTTTGTAACGTCGGTGTGCACGACCATGTCCTTGATGTTTCTGCCTCTCATAAAGCACGCCAGATGTCTCTTATTCTTCAATGTGGGCATTTCCTTGTCTGAGGAGACAATAGGCCAGAGTGCTCTAGTGGCTCAATGTATAACTGCACTGGTGGTACTAAATTGGCTCTTCCACGGGATAACTGCTTCAGGGTCTTTTTTCTTTACAGCAAAAATTTTGCTCTTGGGGTGTTCAACACTTCCCATTTTTGTTTCTGTAATAATGACGGATCGTAGCCTCAATGTAGAAAATTGTTTACTATAACATTCAAGCTGTTTTCCAAATCCGTATGTTTGTTGGTAATTCTTACCAGCCTGATCATTTGAGACTTGGGAAGTCCCTTTTTCAGGGCTGGGAGATGATGGCTGTTTGCCTGTAACAGCATGTTCTTATCAGTTGGTTTAGAAAAGATGTTAGGTTGAATGCAGCCTCCCTCCAGGGTGACCTGGACGTCCAAGAAGTTAAGTGTGTGATGATCAGTTTGGAACATTAGTTTGATGGATGAATTCCTTGCATTGATGTTGTCCATAAGGTTGTTGAACCGTTCCTCTCCCCAGAGCATGAATAAATCATCGATGTATCTTGCGAACAAGATGATATAGCTAGATGTAACTGGATCTTTAAAAAACATATCGAATTCTTCTTTGAACATAAATATGTTCGCATAGGAGGGGGCTACATTGCTTCCCATTGCACACACGGTTTGTTGGAGAAAGAACTTTCCATCAAAAAAAAAATAATTTCTAGTGAGTGTAAGCTCCAATAACAGTAGAAAAACGTTCTGGTTAATAAACTCCACTTTCGCAGTGCACAGAAATTCCTTCATAGCCTTTAGGCCTTCCTTGTGGGGAATAGAGGTGTAAAGGCTACACATGTCCATGACACACATTAGTGTATTATCTGGAATAGGTCCGATATTGTTTAGGAGGGTAAGGAAGCTGGTGGTGTCCTTGATGAAAGTTGGTTGTTTTGTCACTAATGGCTGTAAGATAGTATCAAGAAACTGGGACACCGGTTGATACTGGCCCTCCCTCGCCAAGATGATCGGTCATCCTGGCGGTTTGATTAATCGCTTGTGGATTTTTGGGACTGTAAACAAAACAGGGACCACTGGATGGTCCTGCGTCAATGCCTTCCTTAACTGGTCTGTGTTGATTCCAATATTTTTCGCAGATAATAAAACCTCGTCTAATTCCCTTTTATATGAGGAGGTGGGATCCAAGACTAAAGGCTGGTAAGTGTCACCTATGGACAATTGTTGATAAATCTCCTCTTTGTATTCGGAGAGATCTTGGATAACAATTCCGCCCCCTTTGTCCGCGGGGCAGATAATGATATCACGATATTCTCATCATTTTCTCAAAGCCTGCCATTCGTCTTTGGTAAGGTTATGGTGCTTAACTGGAGAGGCTTTGGTATATCTGGAGACGGCATCATCCAATAATCGGGTGAAAGATTTTATTGAAGGATTGTAGGATGGTGGATCAAAAGAAGAGCTAGATCTGCAACTAATAAACTCATCATGTGCACCTCTGCATGTGGTAGTTGGATTTGTGCCAAAATATTCCTGAAGGTGTAGCTTGCAAGAAAAGTGGTGGAATGCTATCTTCCATGTAAATTCATCATGATGGCTTGTGGGAATGAAGGATAACGCCTTGCTTAATACATGTAATTCCTGAGTGGATAATTGTCTCCTAGAAAGATTGAAGACTAAGTCTTCTTTTTGCTGGTTTGGTCAGTTAAGCCTCTTGTTCTGACACCCCCTGCGGGAGGGCATCCTCTGTTTTTTGACTGCTGAGGAATAATGACATTGGGATCAGTAGAGGTACTGAGACCTTCTTGTGGATCTTCTGAATCCATTACATTAAATTCACTGTCGCTATTAGACGATGCTGTAGTAAGGTTAAGACCTTCTCTGCATTTACGCCATCACCCTCTCAATCTGAAGGGCCTTTGGGGCTGAAATGGTGTATCGCCACCCATGAGCCAACGATAAACCTTGTTGTCATCATAATCGGATTTAACTATTTGGTATTTGTTACGCTTGAATTTAATCAAGTCTCTCCGATAATTTTCACATTGGGTTTGTAATTTACCCAACCAGTCCTGTGAGTGATCCTGTATTAATACCTGCTTGTGTTCTGACTCAAAGGTGGCTATTCTATTCCTGGTGCGTTCCAGCTCTTGTCCCACTTCCTCTATGACCAAGAGGATGAGATCTAGGCTACATTTGTTTAGGATACCTATCCACTTCTTACAAAATTGTTTACACAGGGGGGATGGTAAGCTGCCTCAGCATGCTGGTGTTTTGGTTGCCTCGGCAACTGGATACGCAGAGCAGCATGACGTCATCATTGCGGGACTCCGGCTGCGACGCTAGGGGACCCGGGCAGCGTCCTCCCCTCCTTCTCTCTTTCTTGGTGGACTTCTTTCTTTATAAGGTAAGCGGGCTTTGCTCTTTTCTTCTGATATCCTTGACAAAGGGGCCAGTGAGCCCTGAAACATTGGAGATGTGACACTTTGTGCCACATTAAAGTTTATCCCTTTTCAAGTCTCCTAGTGCCGCTGTTTATTCATTTCTTGTATATATATGTAAAGGTGCATCAGATATCAGTATAAGCACTGATGAGAAGGTTGCCACACACGGCTATCATGTATACAACAATTACACACTATAAATACAGTACATGGTATCTGTGGAATATCTAAATTATATATTAAATGCTATTGGAAGATAGATCTGTAGTGATCTTTCTATATTTGGATTAGGAAAGGAACTCTGTATGTGGTTCAGACAATGTATCAACTTTGTACTGGAAATTACAGCTAGAGGATTAAGAGACCCAAGGCTGCAATAATATACAGTAGGCAACTTTTGTATCTCTTTTAGAAGTGATGTGGTTAACCAGTAAGATATGTGTGTATGGCTAGCACATTATACTAATTAATTAAATATATATATATAACATCAAGTCCTTCTCTTCTTTATGTTTAAATAGGGTTAACATTTCTTGAACTAAACCATGAAATATTATAAATGATATGTGACATAAAATTATTTACAATTAAAAAATAATAGGACACCGGCTAACCAAGTTTTTAAAACACATATTTATTTTTTTATACACTATTTTTTACATTTATTTCGCTTGCTTCTCATATGCATCTGTATTAGATTGGAAACTAATTTTTTATGTAGTGACTTATTAAAAGTAAAATTTTAGAGTATATATGTATATTATTACCTGAGTGCACCAATAAGGGACTTCTGCCCCCCACCTTTTTCCCCCCTATTCCCATTCATGTGATATATACCTCTAGACTGTTTCTGGTAGCACCCCCTTTCCTAGGATTAACTAATGAGAATAAAGTACCAATAAAATTATAGAATATTGTTTTCCTTGATAGGGAAAAGTAATTAAAAAACTACAAAGAGATACATATTTATGCACCTGCGCAGTGGATACACTTTGGATTAATTTTCTGAACATTCCTGTAGAGAAGATATTAATATATTGTCTCTGCTTTTCACAGATATTCCTCTATATCTTATTATACTGTGTACCTGGGGAAATACCAGCTGTCTGTGACAGATACTCATACAGCCAGTGCTGGTGTGGAGAGAATTATTAGGCACCCCCTGTATACAGGAGTAGGGAAGAGAGGGAACATTGCACTGGTAAAGCTGGACAGACGTGTCTCCTACACCAACTACATTATGCCAATCTGTCTGCCCTCTGCCACTGTCACCTTCCCCTGTGGCATGGAATGTTGGGTGACCGGCTGGGGGAAAGTTTCATCCTCAGGTGAGTACTCATTCAGGGGAGGACCTATTCTTCCTTTTAGTTTAATTTATCATTCTGAGTGCTGGGGATTATGGTGTTAGATTGTGGATACAGCATTATGCATTATGGGTAGCACTGTTACACTGTGGTTAGTATTGCTGCCTCAGACCTATGGGACCTTGGGTTCGATTACGGCCATATTTCTTTCAGTGAGGTTTGTATGTTCTCTCCATGTTTGTGTGGGTTTCCTTTCATAGTCCAAATCATACTGGACTGCTTAATATTAATAAATATTCACTGTACAATACGGTGTAATGTGATTGGTGCTATATAAATGACAAGAATATTTATCATTAGAATGAAATCAACGTATAAATGAAATTATTGGTAATAAACTACTACAAAAATATGTTCAAAAATACTGTAATCCTATATTTACATTGTTTAGCTGGACTGTTTGCAGACATATGATATATGCCATCAGGGATGTCGTCATAATCCCGATGTGCAGGATGATGGCATTTAGAATGCTGATGCTGGAATCTCAAAACCCATCAGAATCTCTGTCACGATGCCGGTATCGGGATTGTGACTGCTGGGAACCCGTCTTCATTCTATACCCAATCAATGCCATTAGGCTCTTCAGAAAGAACCATGAATATAATCAGCAGTAAATCATTTAAAATAAGCAGGTGGAAAAATTAGTATGCATAAAAATGAATAAATTCTGCTACCGTGGCCACCACACTTATGCTGGGCATACACTCTACATGTATCTGTAAGTTATCTGTCCAATATGGCTGGTTGGAATGAAAATCTGGTAATGTATGGAAGCCTAATGTATTGCAGATGGGGCTGCTGAAATGCAGAGTGGACACAAGCTGTCCGTCTACTCTCTTCACTGTTCACTGGTAACTGCACAACCTTCCTGCTACACTGGGCGAGGAATCTACTCTGCCCTCCAATCTGTCGTCTTCCAGGAAATGTGACAAGGCCAGTACAGTGGGCAATAAGGGAGTTAGGTATGAAATCCCAGCTGACAGGATGCCGCTATTCAGAATACCAACAGCGGCATCCTGACAACCAGAATCCTGACACCCATAAAAATGTCTGATAAGTATTTCCCTACCCCTACCCTAACCCTCCCACCCCAGTGCCTAAACCTAACCTACCCCTCCCCACACCCAAAGTCTAACACTCCCTCCCCCTAATCCTAACACACCCTCCCCAGTGCCTAACCCTCCCGCTAATGCCTAACCTTGCTACCTACAGCTAACCTACCTAAATTTTTACCATTGGTATGCCAACCTGATGGGATTTTGGCGCTGGTATTTAGACCCGGTAATAAGTTGTGCTGCTGTTTCTATATGGAATGTCAGCACAGTGCGACTTTTTGCCGATGCAGGGTAATTAAGCTTTGGGAGAACACTGATTACACATAGATAGATAGATAGATAGATAGATAGATAGATAGATAGATAGATAGATAGATAGATCTCACAAGGGGCTCTGCACTCACCATAACTAACAATAATAATAAATAGTGGGGTTTTATTTCATGAATTGATCAGTGCATTCAAGCTTGAAGCCCCCGTCAAAGGACCCCACTTTACTCCAAGTCCCTACTTTATTGCTCAGAATTATAACATGGAAATAGCTATCACATTAGTGTTAAACTCAGGATAAGCCATCTGGTTTAAAGCTCACAGCAACTTTGCTTTTTAAGGTGAGAGAGTCACCAAGCACACCTGTTGCAAAGCACCTAGGAAAACAGCTGACACAAGTTAGCCTTGTAACCTACTTAATTTACCTTGTAAAAAGTTTCATGAAAAGATGCCTGGCGATCAAGCATTATGTGCAATGCAGCTTGTAGTGCATGTGCATGGAGGATAGATGTATGTGGACACATTTGTGTGTGTGTATATATATATATATATATATATATATGTATATTAAAGATGTGTGACGACCCCCTGCTTTGGTTTTTCTATCTGTATCTCCCCTGGTTTTGGATCTGGATTGGTTTTGCCAAAACCGCCCTTCTGTGTTTTCTTTTGGGGTTTTGGATCTGTATTTTTTCTAAAATAATTCATAAAACAGCTAAAATCACAATTTGGGCCTGCTTTTGTTCCTACAGTATTATTAACCTCAATAACATTTACTTCCACTCGTTTACAGTCAATTTTGACCACCTCACAATATTGTTTTCATCCAGTTTAGGCCCAAAATTTTCACCAAGCTAGCTGGCTGACTAGGCTAAGTGGCAGCAGTGGGTGGCACAAACACATGGCAGTTCAATTTAAAACATGGTATATCAGCGAACAAATGTTTTTATTATTCAAGAGTGGCCTGAGGGAGTTGGAGTATTTATGTAGGTGAAGGCAGTGACAGGAAGGATTTATTGGTAGTAAATTTAATTTTATTTTTTGATTCTGAAGTAAATTAATGAGGGAGAAGAGGGGGTGAGGTGGGGAGGCCTTTACAAAAAATGTTTTACTCATTTACATCAGTCCTTGCCCCAGAAGAATCCTTGAGTGCCTTGCCTGCTGCTTGGAGTGGATTTTTTTTCATCTCAGAAGGGTACCAGGAAGACTTCTAGTAGTGCCTTCCAAAACAATTGGCTTAATTAATCCTTTGCAAACCTTCCACATGAAAAAGCATTCCCCAACCTGTACAGGGACATTAAAAAAAATATATTTAGTTGTTGGCCTCCAAACTGCCACTTAACCAGCACAGATATGTGGACAAGCACAAGATTTATGATTTAAGGCCTTACATTGTGACTTCATCCCAGAAGGGGACCAGGAACAGTGCTTTCCAAAACAATTGACTGTAAAATAATCCTTTGCAAAGCTTCCACATGAACAATTCCCAATCTGTACAGGGACATTAAAAAAACAAAGTTAGTTAGTTAGTGGCCTTCAAACTGCCATTGTACCAACTGTCCACTTAACCAGAGCAGATATTGTGGACAACCTAAACAGAGCAGCAAATGCAACAATTCAGATTTAAAGTTTAAATCTTACGTTGAGTATTTCCTGCTTGCTAGGAGTGGATTTTCATCCCAGAAGGGATAAAGACATTGTTTTTTTCTTCCCAATGGACACAGATGTGAAGAGAAAGAGATGCATGTAAATAACTGCTGGCAGAAAAAAGAGGCAATTTGGAGGCTCTTACACAAAACTGCCTTTGCTTTACTTGAGCTGCCCACCTTCCAGTGTGTACTCAGAAATAGTTTTCAGCACAGCCAGGAACCTTGTCAGTGATAGCCCTGAGACTACTGTCCCAAAATGTGGAAAAGATGATGTCCATCAAAATGAGCTACAAATTCTACGAGAAAAACCTTTACCGTCAATTATGTGCAAAAATTACAGAGGCACCGGTAAAGGTGGATTCCAGCAGGAACAAATTAATATTGTGTGAAAAAGATGATGCATACATTACCCCAGATTATAACATCACCCAAGCCTATATCATCATCCCATCCTGTGTTGTGTATAAATTACAGCTGGGCTTCCTGTTAGATTGGGGATTCTTTGTCCACCTTAGTGGATGTGAGCTCCATTTTAGGCCATATCATCACCACCCCCTACACATATTCTGGGCTACAGGAGGAGCAGCTGCACTCTTGAATACAGTTGCATGGCGTTGCCCCTCTGACTTGCTGATATTTAGGTATAGGGGCCATGGGTAGGGACTGGGAGTAGGGACACTATAATCAGAGAACACAGTTTTAGCTTCTTTATTTTATTTTTAAAACCATATCCTCTATTTTTACCTTTTGAAAATGTCTATGTGAATCTCAGCTGAGGCGTTTGTGATGCCATGGCTAATGCACACACACTTTAACTTTTATTTTGGCACTTTGGTGGAGAGCACTCCTGAATGAGGCAGTAGCCTCTTTATAAACAACAAAGGCAGCACCCCTGTGCAGCTACATTGCTAATAGTGTGGCTAACACTCACACACAGAAAAAAAACAATTTTTTTTCACTCTGGGGGTGAAGATGAAGAGCACCCCTGATGGATAGTGCAGTGAGCACCCCTGGACAACACAGCAGCACAGCCAGCCCCTATGGACATTAAGCAGCCAACCCCTGACACAAGTAACAACAGTAGCCAGCCCCTATCAGCACAGCAATCACAGCCCCCTCTTTCCTCTTCACTGAGTGTCATGTAGCCTAGCCAGACCCCACAGCAATCACAGGCAGCCCCCTCCTTCCTCTTCACCGTGTCAACACATAGCAGCCAGCGCCTCAGCACAGCAATCACAGCCCCCTCCTTCCTCTTCACTGTCCACAGCTGGAATGACAATGGTGGCGATCATGGGGAACCTTTTATTCAATCCAAAAACCACGAGAATCCAACAGAGGGATGATGAGGTTTTGCCTTAAGATCCGAGTCAGGTGTCAAAACCCGAGCCAACTCAGATCTCGGCTCGGATTCCAAAGTTCGGGTGGGTTTGGTTCTCAGGGAACCGAACCCGCTCATCTCTAATTATATTAATATATATATATATATATATATAAAACAAGACAAGAAGACGCTAATAGTGTAGTATGTTAGACACTGAATAATTTAAAAAATAAATAATGTGCATACATTTAATTTTATATATTTACGCTTATCTCAACTCCATTCAAATGAAATGATGAGTCAGGACACGGCTTTCATAAGATTTCCTGAAACATAGCCCAGCATCAAGAAAACAAAAACCAAGAAAAGATCATGGTATAGTATATCAAAACTTTATATTCACAGCATATGATTAAGAACACGTACAAAGTAAAAACTTGGTTTGTAGCATATCATTCAAGCATAATTCACCCAAACCCAGGAGTCCAATGTAATCCAACTGAATGGCACCAAATTCAGAAGATCTCTGTAATGATGTCTCCAAGGTGTGGACTTGAACGAATGCAACCAGGAACCGCCAACGCGTTTCGTTTGTGAACAAACTTCCTCAGGGATAAGTTCCTGGTCCATTTGTGATGCTTTAAATAGGGCTAAGAGTTCACTAGAGCAATCAAATTATTTTTCATTTTCACAATAAAAAATGACTCCATTCATGGATACATATATCCCTATGTGACCACAAAAAAAGTCTGACTTTACTTATTAAAATTGTACATAAATATACATATATAACATATTTTCAGACAAGTAAAATATATATAACCTTTACTAAAATCATTAAAAACTATTATATTTTGATATATATCTTTAATTTAATTGAACATGTTGAAATTCATTTACTGACAAAAATTCAAGCTAACCAAAAATGGCCGCCATTTGTGAAGACCATAATTAAAATTATAATACTGGTGTACAGCTGATGAATAAATTGGAGTACAGCTGATGAATAAATTAACCTACGATGAGCCGTAATTAACCTATGGATGACTGCCAACACATATAATTGTGCCGACTAGGAGTGCTATAATATCAACAAAACCCAATCACAGTGATATTGTGCATCATCCGATTACTGGAAATAACGCAATATAAGGGTCATGTGACTAATGTGCATCCACCCCGGATGTGAGGCAACAGGTGCATGCTAAGAGGAACAAGGACAGTGTGGGCATGTCAAGTTGCCGCACGTCTTCCGATTACCGGAAGCGACGTGACACTGCAAACGTTGTGACTATAGTATATCCGCCCCGGATATGAGGCAATGGATGTACACTAAGTGAGTAAACGGCAGTGTGGGCAAACTAAGTTGCAGCGCGTCCTCCGAATACCGGAAGTGACGTGACACTGAAAACAATTAGGAAGTGGGGCAGTGAGGGCAAAAAGAAGAAGAAAAGAAAAAAACATCAAAAGGCGTCCTTCTGATATCAAAAATAACATAACGCCCAAAACCATGTAATATTGTATATAAAAATAGAATAACCCCATACATCAATCACGAATATGAGGCAACTATCATATTACAAGAAGTTGGGCAGTGAGGGCAAAATAAGTGACACCACATCATCCTTAAACCGGAATTGGCATGGCTTCCTGTTTAGGCAAATAGCAGAACTGGGACTGGTAGTGAGGGCATACTAATTATCCTTAACATATTACACCTAATAAAAATGATTAATTTCAAAAATAAATATACAACATGTACATGCAATAATGAATATACATATACAATAAAATACTTCCGTCACATATCTGTATATACATATATGACATAAAATATAAAATTCAAATTACATATCCTAACACAGAAATTAAACTATATCCATACCCTCATTTAAACCTAATGGGGCTAATTAATTACATACATAAATCCAATAGGATTCTTTCTTGGATAAAACTAAATCCCTGTTATAATGATGGGAAGGGACATGTTCTAATACTGTAAATTTAAAAAAATAAGGATCTGATCAATGTATACGAGTGAAATGTCTTGGTAAACTATGATTGGACACATTATTGCAGATGTTACGTAGGTGTTCCTGAATCCTGATCTTAATAGGTCTTTTTGTCTTCCCTACGTAAACTAAACCGCATTCCACAAGTAATACGATAAATAACATAAGAGGTGTTACATGTTACTGTGGATTTTAGCATATATTGTTTGCCATTGTCCAATTGACAAGAAAAGGGGTGTTTATCCATATATTTGCTTACCATGCAATTATTACAAGGAAAACAACCATTTGTGTTTAATGATAGCCATTTCTTTTTCCCAACATTATTATGTTTCAGATTACTGGGAGCAAGCATAGTTTTCAACGTGATAGCTTTTTTTATAAACCATTTCTGGTCTTGTTGGTAAATGTGGACCCAAAATGGGATCTTTTATCAGAGTTTTCCAGTGCTGGTTCAAATTTTTTCTATTTTTTTATTTTCTACATTATATTGAGTCACAAAAGGTCTCATTTTAGAATTAGTTTTAGCATTTGGTGGAGTCTGCACCGTACCTTTAAAGAATTGAGATCTATCTTTGTTTCGCGCTTTGGACCTTGCTTCCTCTAACTAAAAAAATTCTTTAATAAAAGAGGATTGTTTTTAAAATGAGCTTATTTCTGAACAATTCTTCCTAATATGCATAAATTGGGAATAGGGCACATTTTCTTTCCTTAGTTTCAAATTTATTTATTTTTTTTATTTATTTATTAACAGTTTCTTATATAGCGCAGCATATTCCGTTGCGCTTTACAATTGGAAACATTGATAGAACAAAACAGGGTAATAACAGACAGACATAGAGGTAAGAGGGCCCTGCTTGCAAGCTTACAATATATAGGGAAATAGGCATTGATACACAAGGATAGGTGCTATATATATTGCAATTTGGTCCGGCCAGAATGCAGAGTTTCTTGGTGGGCTGCATGATCCAGTCACACAGGAATGTCAGCAAAATGTCAGGAGTATGTGAAAGAAAGACAATATGTGAGGTTATGTGTGGACTGTGAGAGGGGATGTGATAAGACATGGAAGCTATGAAGGTTATATGGTCAGTTCTGGAATCTGATAAGCTTGTCTGAAGAGGTGAGTATTCAGTGAACGCTTGAAGGATTGAAGAGTAGAGGTAAGTCTTATTGTGTGTGGTAAGGCATTCCATAGAGTGGGTGCAGCCCGAAGAAAGTCCTGTAACCTTAAATGGGAGCAAGTAATGCGCGGGGATGAGAGACGCAGATCTTGTGCTGAGCGGAGAGGTCGGGTTGGGAGATATTTTGAGATGAGTGAAGAGATGTATGTTGGTGTAATTCGGTCAAATGGCAACTATCTATAGGTATATAGCTGTTAAGAGTCAGTCTCCTTGAAATAAGTGCAAGTTTTAATAATATTATCAGGACCTGATTCTAACAAAATATCCAAATAGTCTATACTATATTTGTCAGTTTTATAGGTGAATTTAAGATTCCTATCATTGTTGTTCAATTGTATTAATAGATTTTTAATGCTTTCTATGTCACCATTCCAAATAAAGATCAGATCATTTATATATCTTTTATATAGCTTCACACTTGAGATAATACGTGGATTCTTGTAAATAACTTTAACCATTCAATTGGATAAAAAAACTCTTCCTCATATTTTAAAAAAATTATGTTTTAAAATAAAATTAATACCATCAAGCAAAAAAAAAATTATTTTAAACTTAAATTAAGATCCTAATCTAATCTATATTTAATAGATGATACTCCTTTATCATGTGGTATTGAAGAATACAAGGCTTGCGCATCAACTGTGATCCAACATAAATCTTTATTCCATTCAAAAGTTTCTAATATCCTCAATAAATCAGTAGAATCTTGTAATTTTACATATGGGTGTAATTTTAGATCTATATAATGTGAAAGGTTTGAAGTAAGACTCCACGCCGGAGATGATAGGTCTCCCCGGCGGGGAGTCTTTACTTTTATGGATTTTCGGTATATGATAAAACGTTGCCACCTTTGGATGTTGAATATATAAATAAATAAATTCATCTTGGTCTAATATTCCATCTAATTTAGCTTTATGGAGTTATGAAAATAATTCATCCTGAAATTCTTGAGTTGGATCCTTTGTTAATTTACAATATGTTTGACTATCTTCCAAGATCTTTTTTGTCTGTATAATGTAGTTAGACCTATCTTGTAAAACCACACCCCCCCCCCTTGTCTGCATTTTTTAAAACAATTGTTTGATCCTGGGACAGATCTGTAAGAGCCTTTTTCTCTTGTGAAGTTAAATTGTCCCCTCTACTATTTTTATTAAACCTCAATTTTCTGAAATCCTCACTCACAGAGTCAAAAAATATGTCTATGTGACTACCCCTGGATTCAATGGGGTAGTATTTAGAAGGTAATGACACTAAGGATTTTTTAGGTTGATAATCCAATTTTGGGATGGGATTTTTTTAAAAATGGTGTTGTAAAGTAAGATTACGTATAAATTTGTTTAAATTGATAAACAAATTAAATTTATCTACATGTTGACTAGGGGCAAATTTTAGGCCCTTATTTAATAATTGGATCTGTGGGGAAGATAATGTTTTTGATGAAAGGTTAAAGATCCCCTCCCCCTTAAATTCAGCGTGTTCCAATTTGGTTCTCTTTTTGGAGAATTTTCCACTTCCTCTTCTACCTCGTCTAGATATTGTCTGAATCTTTTTTTGAACCCCATAGCGGAATCAAGTCTTTGATGTAAGGTTCCTTTTTTCTGAGGCATATTGGAACGGTGATGTTCTCTCCCTAAAAAAATGAGGTCTTGTAGGGGTAGATTTGGAAGGTGATCTAAACACTTCAAACCTATTTTTTACAGAAATTTCATTACTTACTTGCGAATCAGTGGAATCATGATGTCTCATATTGGGTCGTCTAACCTAGCTATTAATTCTTACAGTTTTTGAAGGATTTCTAGTATAGTTAGTGTATTATTTGCCCAATTTCTAACTTTATTCAACTCACAATCCATTTTATCACGATCAAATTTCTTTTGTTTCCTATTAATGATCTCATTTTCTAAACCCTCAAGTTCTTTTTGTATAATCTTCATTAAAATCCTCTAAATTACGATGAGGAACAATTTTTTTCTCAAGTTCTTCCATTTGATTATCTAACATGACTAATTATTTTTTCCTTTCAGCAACTATTAGTGAAATTAGATTTAGAGAACACTCTTCTAATATTATATTCCATTTTTTTGTGAATTCTTCATTATTAGGACTAAAGGTAGGATTTTCTGTAAATGCAAACCTCTACGAACTCTCTTCACTTCAATGTACTTCTCTAAGGTGATAATGTCATACCAAAGTCTAATTTATTTTTTAGATAATTTTCCATAGTGGCTAAAAGACTAAATACATCATCCTGCTCTAACTCATCATAGGTCCGTAGATCTAAAATTACAACCCTATGTAAAAACATTAACTTCTTATCTTAAAGATTCTACTGATTTATTGAGGATATTAGAAACTTTTGAATGGAATAATGATTTATGTTGAATCACAGTTGATGCGCAAGCCTTGTATTCTTCAATAACACATGATAAAGGAGTATCATCTATTTAATATAGATTAGATTAGGATCTTAATTTAAGTTTAAAAGAAAAAAAAAATTTGCTTGATGATATTAATTTTATTTTAAAACATATTTTTTTTAAATTTGAGGAACAGTTTTTTATCCAATTGAATGGCACAGCAATGGGCACTAAATTTGCCCCGGCATATGCCAACATTTTTATGGGCTGTTGGGAAGAGGAAGTCATTTACAAGAATCCAAGTATTCTCTCAAGTGTGAAGCTATATAAAAGATATATAGATGATCTGATCTTTTTTTGGAATGGTAACATAGAAAGCTTTAAAAATCTGTTAATACAATTGAACAACAATGATAGGAATCTTAAATTCACCTATAAAACTGACAAATATAGTATAGACTATTTGGATATTTTGTTGGAATCAGGTCCTGATAAAATGATTAAAACTTGCACTTATTTCAAGGAGACCGACTCTAACAGCTATATACCTATAGATAGTTACCATTTGAAAATATGGAAAGAAAATGTGCCCTATTCCCAATTTATGCGTATTAGGAAGAATTGTTCAGAAATAAGCTCATTTGAAAAACAATCCTCTTGTACTAAAGAACCTTTTGTAGACAGATGGTGTAATGAAACTAAGTTAGAGGAAGCAAGGTCCAAAGCGAGAAACAAAGATAAAGGTACGGTGCAGACTCCACCGAATGCTAAAACTAATTCTAAAATGAGACCTTTTGTGACTCAATATAATGTAGAAAATTAAAAAAATAGAAAAAATTTTGAACCAGCACTGGAAAACTCTGTTAAAAGATCCCATTTTGGGTCCACATTTACCAACAAGACCAGAAATGGTTTATAAAAAAAGCTATCGCGTTGAAAACTATGCTTGCTCCCAGTAATCTGAAACATAATAATGTTGGGAAAAAGAATTGGCTATCATTAAACAAAAATGGTTGTTTTCCTTGTAATAATTGCATGGTAAGCAAATATATGGATAAACACCCCTTTTCTTGTCAATTGGACAATGGCAAACAATATATGCTAAAATCCACAGTAACATGTAACACCACTTATGTTATTTATCGCATTACTTGTGGATGCGGTTTAGTTTACGTAGGGAAGACAAAAAGACCTATTAAGGAACACCTACGTAACATCTGCAATAATGTGTCCAATCATAGTTTACCAAGACATTTCATTCGTATACATGGATCAGATCCTTATTTTTTTAAATTTACAGTATTAGAACATGTCCCTTCCCATCATTATAACAGGGATTTAGTTTTATCCAAGAAAGAATCCTATTGGATTTATGTATGTAATTAAATAGCCCCATTAGGTTTAAATGAGGGTATGGATAAAGTTTCATTTCTGTGTTAGTATATGTAATTTGAATTTTAGATTTTATGTCATATATGTATATACAGATATGTGACGGAAGTATTTTATTGTATATGTATATTCATTATTGCATGTATATGTTGTATATTTATTTTTGCAATTAATAATTTTTATTAGGTGTAATATGTTAAGGATAATTAGTATGCCCTCACTACCAGTACCGGTTCTGCTATTGGCCTAAACAGGAAGCCATGTCAATTCCGGTTTAAGGATGATGTGGTGTCACTTATTGTGCCCTCACTGCCCCACTTCTTGTAATATGACAGTTGCCTCATATTCGGGATTGATGTATGGGGTTGTGCTATTTTTATATACAATATTACATGGTTTTGGGCATTATGTTATTTTTGATATCAGAAGGACGCCTTTTGATGTTTTTTCTTTTCTTCTTCTTTTTGCCCTCACTGCCCCACTTCCTAATTGTTTTCAGTGTCACGTCACTTCCGGTATTCGGAGGATGCACAGCAACTTAGTTTGCCCACATTGCCATTTACTCACTTAGTGTACATCCGTTGCCTCATATCCGGGGCGGATACACTATAGTCACAATGTTTGCAGCGTCACATTGCTTCCGGTAATCGGAAGACGTGTTACAACTTGACATGCCCACACTGTCCAGTTCCTCTTAGCGTGCACCTGTTGCCTCACATCCGGGGTGGATGCACATTAGTCACATGACCCTTATATTGTGTTATTTCCACTAATCGGATGATGCACAATATCACTGTGATTGGGTTTTGTTGATATTATAGCAATCCTAGTCGGCGCAATTATATGTGTTGGCAGTCGTCCATTGGTTAATTATGGCTCATCATAGGTTAATTTATTCATCATCTGTACACCAATTTATTCATCATCTGTACAACAGTATTATAGTATTATTTATGGTCTTCACAAATGGTGGCCATTTTTGGTTAGCTTGATTTTTGTCAGTAAATGAATTTCAACATGTTCAATTAAATTAAAGATATATATCAAAATATAATAGTTTTTAACGATATTAGTAATGGTTATATATATTTTACTTGTCTGAAAATATGTTATATATGTATATTTATGTACAATTTTAATAAGTAAAGTCAGCCATTTATTTGTGGTCACATTGGGATATATGTATCCATGAATGGAGTCATTTTTTATTGTGAAAATTAAACATCATTTGATTGCTCTAGTGAACTCTTAGCCCTATTTAAAGCATCACAAATGGACCAGGAACTTATCCCTGAGGAAGTTTGTTCACAAACGAAACGCGTTGGTGGTTCCTGGTTGTATTCGTTCAAGTCCACACCTTGGAGACATCATTAAGGAGATCTTCTGAATTTGGTGCCATTCAGTTGGATGCCTGGGTTTGGGTGAATTATGCTTGAATGATATGCTACAAACCAAGTTTTTACTTTGCACGTGTTCTTAATCATATGCTGTGAATATAAAGTTTTGATATACTATACCATGATCTTTTCTTGGTTTTTGTTTTCTTGATGCTGGGCTATGTTTCTGGATATCTTATGAAAACCGTGTCCTGAATCATCATTTCATTTGATTGGAGTTGATATAAGCATAAATATATAAAGTTAAATGTACGCACATTATTTATTTTTGAAATTATTCAGTGTCTAACATACTACACTATTAGCACCTTCTTGTCTTGTCTTTTATGTCTTATTTATAGATCCATTCTGGCAAGGATCGTACAGGAGGAGCAGCTTCTATCTTGTTGTTATAAATTGTTTAATTGGTACAAATATCTGTATTCATTAGCGCATTGAGGGTTTGTGAGTTATATATATATATATATATATATACATATACAAATACACACCAATTAAAGGACATCATTGCTTTTTTTGCTATACCCTGAGTGCCATCTTCTTTGGAAGTATGTTTGTGGACTGGATGAGCACCAGGGGGTCATTGATACTATTTACACTGAGTGCTGGCTGATCTTGGACTATATATATATATATATATAGTTTGATATGATCAGGCCAGGAGGTCCTTCCTGGGGTAGGTTGACTCCTCCAAACATACAGCAGCCAGGAAACAGCACACCAGCCAGGTTTTCTTGCAAACTAGCAGCAGCTAGTTTTTAATGTTCAGTATAAAAACAGTAATAATAAAAATAAATCCTAGCCTGTCTGGGCACTAAACAACAGATTCCCTCTCTAAAAAATGGTAGGCCCCATTGCCCTCACCACAAACATAGGCATATGCACAGCACTTCCAAGTATATCACAGTGTCTTTGAACTAACCTCACTGTCTGTTCTTCCCCAGGTGTATGTGACCCTGAGTAAAACCCTGACACAGCTTATATGAGCCACTTTCAGGTGCAATAAATAATCAATACAAAAATAGTCCAAACCACCTGTGGCCTAGGACTGCAGCCCAGTATATGCCAAGGAGCACCAAATCTTCAAATATATATAGCAATATAAATGAGCATTACAAAATGGCACTGTCCCCAATCCGACCTGAAACCACACGTCCTCTTCTATTTTGACGGTGTAGATGAGGGACTCCAAATAAAGAGAAACATTATATATATTTATATGTATATATATTTTTATATATATATATATATATATATAGTGATAGACGTTAAATTCCAATCTATGAAGAATGTCTTGTAAGTTTATGATGAAGAGCTCACCCCAACAAGGTGAGATGCATTCACATAAAGGTATCTGTGTTCTCACATCATACACCAAAAAAACACTGGGTACTGCATACTCTTCCCACTTGGGAATGGTCTCACCTGAAAACATGTAGAGATGTTCCCCAAAAGGTTTCTTTATACCTCCGAATCACACTCCACAAATATTAGGTAGTTGAAGGCAGGGTCTTTTATTGCAACCAAAAATAATTTTTCTCCTTAAGAGTATTTATTACAAATGCATAAAAACAAACTCCAACTATTAACTGGACCCCTAAAACAATTGCCACTATCTCATCCTGATTGCAAAGCAGCAAATTCCAACTGATGTAATTAGGATGTATAGGTAAGTCCAGTCCAGCTTAGAAGTTCTAATAAAACATCCAAAACCAAGAACGCATTTCTGACCTTCCATGTCCATCCTCAGGGTGTACAGATTGTCCACAATATACCAGATACTTATACCCTTTCTTCCAATACCGGGGAGGCGTATACCACATGTCCACATGTAAAACATGGAGAATTGATTCCCCCTGAAATAACCCAATATGTCTCAAAATTAATCAGTAAATAGTCCCAGATACCTATTATAAACAAAACATACACAATATAATAACAATACATCTAAACATCTCATTATATTACACCTCCATACATCGACTCAGCTCTCCTTATCATATATCCAGTCCATCTATTATAACTATTCCTACTGATGATTGGTGTCCCAGAAAACCCCTGTAATCAATCCTATGGAAGCTCATTTTGGTGGGAATATCCAGCCTGTGGCTACACAAAACATCCATTACATCTGGGCTGATGAAACACACGGCGGATGTGGTGATCAGGGGTTTCCGGCATATGAGCCACTTACATCAGATGCACTGGACCACAAAGCGGAAGCTGGGATTAAAATTTTTCCGGTACACGAAGCATATAGAATCGGGAGGTCATTCAGCCTTCTAGCATCCACGCGCACCAGTTTGTGGGAGTCTGGGATTCCATAGGACACATGTCGGTTTGTATAGTAACAGACTTAACCAGCGATGAATTCCGTATTCCATACAAAAATATAAAAAATATGTAATTACTTTTCAATATTTATAAAACATCCATCAGAAATCTGAACTACATGGGGATTAATATATAATAAAGTGTGTGTGTAACCAATCAATAAAAACATCAATATAAAGCATCTTAAGAGCACTGCATAAAAACAAATCATAAAAACACATCATAAAATCCATTTCATCTCGAATTCCACATTAAGACCTCTAGGTACATGTGTTTTTAATAAATAAATAATTTTCATTTCTTCCTGTGCCAACCTGTTTTCTCCATCGTTGACACACCAATTAGGTTCAATTAATTTGATGCCACACACAAAGATCATATGTTTAATATCACATTGATGAGTTTGTTTAAGATGCAAGGAGACATTGTGTGTCTCAAGCCCTTTTTTAATATTCCTAGCATGTTCTCCTAATATCTCCTTCAACATCCTCAAAGTCCTTCCTATATATATATATATTGACTGCCACAAGAACATTCTAATAAATAAATACAAAACCTGTTTTCAGGTGAGTCCATTCCCAAGTGGGAAGATTATGCAGTATCCAGTGTTTTTTTGTGTATGATGTGAGAACACAAACATACCTTTATGTGCATGCACCTCACCTTGTTGGGGTAAGTTCTTCATCATAAACTTGCAAGGCATTCTTAATACTGTAGATTGGAATTTAACATTTATCACACACACACACACACACACACACACACACACACACACACACACACACACACACACACACACACACACACACATATATATATATATATATATATATATGTTAGTTTCTCTTTATTTGGAGTACCACATCTACACATCTACAAAATCAGAAAGAAGAGGACAAGTGGTTTCTGGTCGGATTTGGGACAGCACCATTTTGGAAGGCTCATTTCTATTGCAATCAATAATCAGCCTGCATTTAGGCTGAAAAGTCCCAACACCTGGAAAGGCCCTGTGGATGGCCACCTCATTTATCTCTCACATCCACACTCCCAGGACCCATTATATGGCTTTGACTTAAAGCCCCCAACTCATTAAGCTCCAGCACATACATCTACTGGGGGTTTAAAAGACATTTGACAGGAATCTGAGCCAAATGTACACTCCATTCATCACTTTACCAGTGCATCTATCATATATCCCCCCCATTTGTTTTGACCTGTGGGGCGGAAGAACTGCAGCCCCCAAATAATACACTCATCACAAATTGTCTGTGTTGGCAAGTTAGCTTCCTGGCCTGTGTTCTATTGTAAACTTGAAATTTGTACTGCCAAAATCCAGCTCATTATTCTCCCATTACTCTCTTTACTCTGACATCCGTTTCAGAGGAGCAATGTCATTGATCAACCTGAATTTCCTTCCCAGCAAGTAATACCTGAGAGTTTCTTATTCCCACTTCATAGCCAACTCTTCTTTCTCAACTGTAGCATAGTTCCTCTCTTGTACATTAAATTTTCTGCTTAAGTGAAAAACAGCATGTTCTTCACCTTCTTTGTTCTGAGGCAGGACCGCTCCTATTCCTATATCCAATGCATCATTTTGCACATTAAATTCCCTGTTACAGCCAGGTAACATCAGAACTGATTGGGTACACAATGCTACCTTTACCTCCTGAAAAGCCTTTTCTGCTTCAGGACTCCATTTAACCATAACTTTCTGTTTGCCTTTAGTAAGGTACATCAGTGGGACTGCAATGGTGGCAAAATTGAGTTTAAATCTCCTATAATACCCTGTGATTCCTAAGAATACTCCCACCTGCTTCTTATTTAGGGGTTGAGGCCAGTTTTGTATTGCATCCATTTTATTAATTTGGGACTTTATCAAACCTCTGCCAATGGTGTGTCCAATATACTTTACTTTGTCCATCCCAAGGCAACCATTTTTTTGGGTTTGGCTTTCAATCCTGCCTTGTAGGTGGAGTCCAACACTGCTTGTACTCTGGGTAAGAGAGACTGTCAATCAGGATTATGAATGATTACATCATCTAGATAAGCAGCAGCATACTGTCTATGGGGCCTTAGAATTGTATTCATCAATGTTTGAAAGGTAGCAGGTGTTGAAAAATCTGTGTTGGCATTCTCAGTTAATTGCACTTGTCAATAGCCTTTGGTTAAGTCTAGAGTAGTTAAATGCCTGGCTATTCCTAATATTTCAAATAGTTCATCCACCCTAAGCATTGGATAGGCTTTGAACTTTGACACACTGTTAAATTATTAGAAATTACAGAAACGCAAACTCCCATTAGGCTTTGGAATAAGCACAATGGGACTTAACCACTCACAATGTGATTCTTCAATTACACCCAAATCCAACATTGTTTTAATTTCTTTAGATACTGATTGCCTTTGGGTTTATGGTAATCTATAGGGCTTTAGGTTAATCTTAACCCCTGGGTCAGTGATTATGTCATTGTTAATAACTGTGGTTTTACCCGGTATGTCTGAAAACAAAACCCTATGTCTGGGATAGCTGACATAGCTGCTCTATCCTTCCAAGTTTTTATAAGATTTACATGGTATATCTGTTCTGGCTTTCTTTTCCTATGCTGGTAAACTTTATAATTAACCTCCCCCACTTTTTCTAGAATTTCAAAGGGTCATTGCCACTTAGCCAGAAGTTTATTTTCTACTGTGGGAACCAACACAAGCACTCTGGGGGTCATTCAGACCCGGTCGTTAGTGCCGATGCGCTCGGACCGGGTCGATTGCTCCCCCACAGAGCATGCGCGCGACAGCGCCGGTTGTAGCAGGTCTCGATCCAAAGGGGGTGAGCTGTCAATGTTGATTGACAGCTCGCCCCATTTGGAAGGTGGGCCGGGGGGGTGGCAGCCCAAATGGGGGCATTCCCATGTGAACACCAACCATTTGGGGGCGGCCCCACTGACATCACTAGTGATGTCAGTGGAGAGCTTCCTGCTCAGACAGAGCCAGAAGCTCTCCGGGGCCTACGATAAGGGAGACCCTACCCTAGGGTCTCGTCATAAGCCCCGATGGTCGCAATGGTCTTGACCATCGCGACTATCACCTTAGGCGGTCATAAGGCAGTGGGTGTTAACCCACAGCCTTACCACCGCAAAGTAGGACATCTTGAAAATTCAAGAGGTACTCACCTCACTCAGACCGACCGCACGCTCTGTGCGACCAGCTCTGAATGAGGTCCTCTGTCCCAAGGAGCAAAGACGCAAAAGTGGGCATAGCGGTTGTACACCCACTGCTATGCCTGTTGGGCCTGTACCATGTGCTCTCTCACTATCAGCAGAACTGCAGCAATTCTTTCCAACATTTGGGAAACATGCTCAAGAACAGTTGTATATGGACTGGACTGCCCCTCCCATGTCTCTTTGGCAATGTCTAGTAACCCCCTTGGATGTCTCCCATACAATAAATCAAAAGGTGAAAACCCAGTAGGGGATTGGGGAACCTCTCTTATGGCCAACAACAAATAAGGTAACAAGTAATCCCAATCTCTACCATCTTTGTCTACTAGTTTCCTTAGCATGTGTTTTAAAGTTTTGTTAAACCTCTCCACTAACCCATTGGTCTGGAGGTGATACACAGAGAGATTCTTAACTGATCAATTTCAAACAGGTGGCATAACTCTTTCATGATTTGACATAAATGACCTTGGTCAGTCAGGATTCCCTTAGGTATTCCCAACCTGCTTAATACATGGACTAATTCTCTAGCAATGGTTTTTGTTGACATATTGTGCAATGGTATCACTTCTGGGTACCTGGTAGTGTAATCCATTACTATCAGTATATATTGATGGACCCGGGTATCACGATCCAATGCAAAGTGTTCCCCTGTTGATGATTGTGAGCCGGGGGTTTGGTTGGCTAGAAGGCAGCTTGGGAAGTGACAGTCCTAGTTCCCTCAATAAAAGGTCCACCCCAGGTGTTGGCTAGACCTAACACACTTGGTGGTCTTCACCAGTGACCCCTCCAATTGGGATGTGGGTTTTGCCACACCGAGTGAGCAGGTCACGACCCTCTGGCTAGGTACCTGGGAGAGATGAGGAAACTAGTGAATGACACTTCAATAATGGGTGAAGCTGTAACACTGGGTTTAGGTTCGGGATACAGTAGCTGAATACTTCAACGTGTGAGCTGAATACTTGCACACAGGAGATCCATTTACAAACTGAATACAGGAGATCAGCGTATGAAGAGAATACAGGAGATCAGCATACGCAGTGAATACTTGAACACAGGAGATCAGTTTGTAAACACAGGAATGCACTTGATAATGTTAGGGATCCTAGTCGCAGGCGCTTGCTTGAAGAACACAGAAAAATGTAATACAGAAATGCACTGAGAAATGTAATGTGACAGCTGAATTAATGATTAACTTGAAGCCTGGCACATGTAACACAGTCAGCTTGGGAGCTGAGCAGCACACTAATAGAGAACAGAGGAACTATTCCATGAAACACTGGAGTTCTGTGAGAGAGCAAAAGTAACACACTCAGAATTAGCATGGGAGATAATACAAGTGACCCTGCAGAGGTCAGCATGAGGGCTGAAACAACACACTGGGGATATTACATGGAAAACACTGGAGAGCATAGCAATCACTGGAACAGCGAAGTTGAACAGCAGTTTCCTGTTCCTGGAGTCAGACTTAAATAGCTGGTCATTGGATCAGAGGATCTACTGAGAGACCACAGGACTAAAATTGGGAGAGACTACTCAGGTGATATGGACCAACATGGCTGCACCCATGCCTGGCACCCCAGGAACCAGGACACAAGCCCTAGCAGACCCCAGGGCGAATACTCAGTCACCACTCACCTCCACTACCTGCGACTGAACATCTAAGCCCAAGGATTCCGGTGTGGAGGTGAGTAGCGGCTGATCACAGGCCGCATCCTGACACCCGGGCAGATTTCATTAACTGTCTAGCCAAACCCATAGCTATTCTTTCAAACAGAAACCTCAATAATGGGTAATGGAACAAGTGGACTTTTAAAATGTGGCCTTGGAGCATGATACTGACATTCAGGGCAGGATGCACAATATTTAGATACCTCTTTATGGACCCCGGGCCATAAAGACCTCTCCAAAATGTGTTCAGTGGTTTTCTGTACCCCTACGTGACCTGCGGTTATGTGACCATTAGCCAGGTCTAACACTGCTATTCTATATGCCTTTGGAACTATTAATTGTTCCACAATATCTTTCCCTTTCTTAGTCACTTGATATAAACAATCCTGGCATTCTGCCATGTGAAGATATGACAACTGACTATCAGGGTCTGCGGGTTTACCATCATTCACTTTTACATTCTCCCTGGCTTTTACCAGAGTAGGGTCATTTAACTACTCCAATGCAAAGATCTCTTTTCTGACTTCAAGATCAGGCAGACAATCAACAGCACTTCCCATCTCATTGGGAGGCACATCACTCCGTGACCCACGATCAGTCTCAGCATTCTCTGGTTCACCAATCATGCTAGAAAAAGGGAACATTTCAGACTCAGAAGAAACTCCCACTACTACTGTATCAGTAACCATTTCAAATGGTTACTTCTGTCACAAATCAGCTTTCCCACAACTTCTAAAAGTGGGCAAAAAGTCTCTCACCAATATTACATCATACATTAAGCCATGAATCAAAACCCTCAGAAACTACAGGGGAACCATACTGTGCTTCTATGTTCACTTCAGTAGTAACATAATACAGAGTATCCCCATGTATGCAAGTCACACCAACAGTTTTTCCTTACATTTTAAGGGGTTCACCAGTTCAGCTTTCATAAGTGTAATCAGGCAACCAGAATCTAACAGAACCTCTACCCAGTTGCCTTCTGTAGTGGCTATACACATTTGGTTATCTGTCTCAGCCTGTTGGTCAGCAGTACAGGCTGGCTGAGCAAAGAAAGACACTCTGCGATTGACATAAGCAGTAACACATTGCATATGTTCAGATGTAAGCAAACAATTAGCAGCAATATGGCTGAAACTACAACATCGCAAACATTGTATCATATTGTTATCAAGTATTTTATGGGGTAGGAAACTTCCTGGCCTGGCTGGCCTATTTGCAGGTTACAAACCCACATTCTTACGTTAATTCCACTGCCCAGCACCCCTCTCCCCTGGAACAGGCTTACCAGTGACCACAGGAGATCACCGTTGTGTAGATGGAGTACGGTGGGACACTGGGCACACTCAGCAGTTCCTCAGCCACCACATACCTCTCCACCTGTTCAAACAATTGGTCTGCTGTTTTAGGGTCTGCATGGCTCACCCACTGCGCAGAGTTGCAGGTAGAGATGACAGCTATCAATCCATGAGGACACGTTCCACAATCTGTGGTCCCATTAGAGTCTCTGGCTGCAGCCATTTTGTGGACAGATGGAAGAGGTCATGCATTTGAGAGTGTGGAGGCTTTTATGTTTGGTATTCCCAGCAACGGACTCATTTGGCGTGAACAAACACTGTGACTCCCAACCGAGTTAGGATTTCTTGTTTCAGTCTATTATAGTCTTTAGCATCAGTCAGGCACGAGTCATAGTATGCTTTTTGCGGTTCCCCAGAGAGGAAGGGTGCCACAAGACTTGCCCACTGATCTTTAGGCCTATTCTCTCTCTCAGCTATTCTTTCAAGGGCCGTAAGATATGCTTCCACATCATCACTCTGGGTCATCTTTTGCAGAAAGTGGCTGGCCTGTATGGAGTGAGTGTTAGTTGGAACATCATTGGAAGCATCTCTAGACCTTGCTACCAGCTGTTGTACACCTCTCTTAAGGCTTTGTGGTTCTCCTCTATGGCCAATTGCTGTTGCCTCTGGGCTGCCTCAAAGGCCAATAGTTGCGCCCTGGTGGATTCTTGCTGAGCCCTTGTAGCTTCCTGCTGAGCTGCTGTCGCCTGAAGCAAGGCTTTAACAATGTCCTCCATGTTGTTTTTGGTTGTAGGGTTGAAGCAGAAACTGGTTTCCCTAAACATCTGCCAAAGCCACCTCCATGGACTTCATAGGACACAAATTTATATCCAAATAACAAGTTGGTGTCTGTCACTTTAAATGTAGAATTTTTCCTCTTGCTGCAGTTTCCAGTGTGTGCTGCCCACATTCTCCACCACTTGTTATTTGATCAGGATAGGAGATCCCTCCTTTGGTAGATGAACACCTTCAATCATACAGCAGCCAGGAAATAGCACACCAGTCCAGGTTTTTGTGCAAGCTAGTAGCAGCTAGATTTTATTGTGTAGTATAAAACAGAAATAATAAAAATAAATACTAGTCCGTCTGGGCACTAACTAAACAACAGATTCCATCTCTCAAAAATGGTAGGACCTATTGCCCTCACCACAAACATAGACATATGCACAGCACTTCCAAGTATATCACAGTGTCTCTGAACAAACCTCGCTGTCTGTTCTTCCTCAGGTGTATGAGACCCTGAGTAAAACTCTGACACAGCTTATATGAGCCACTTTCAAGTGCAAACAATAATCAGTTTACTTTCAGGCTGAAAAAGCCCAACACCTGGAATGAACCTATGGATGGAGTCCTCCCTTTTCTCTCACATCCACACCCCCAGGACTCATTATCCGACTTTTACTTAAAGCCCAAAACTCATTAAGCTCCACCACAGACATTTCCTGGGGGTTTAAAAGACATAATTCATTAATCTGGGCAAAATGTATACTCCATTCACTACTTCACCAGGCTATCACTAACATATATATAATGTATATGTATATGTATATATATATTTATATATATATATATATATATGTATATATATATATTGGTATGATTTTCTGCTGACCACTAGCGGCAGTCCGACATGGATAAAAATCCCAAACGGCTCTTACAGTAAGTATCGCTAATCTATACCACCCCTAACCCTCCCTTAGATATTAGTTGACACTCTCTACGGCTTTGTATGAGCTTTAACCACTCTTCATATAGCTCCTCCTCCATATGCTATTAGTTTTTTTTATTCTTCTTTTAATTCTTCTTTTTTTATGATCTTTTTTGTCAAGTTTTTTTTAGATCCTTTTTTGAAGATCTCTTTTTTAAAATAAATGGTAAAATTAATAAAAAAATATTTAAAATAGGAAGAACTTAATAAAAATACATAATAAATAGATAAAAAAAATTTAAAACACAAAAAAATAATATAACATTTATTAGGACATAGGATTTGTGATAAAAGGATCATAAATTAGCGGTATTAATAAGAGTATAATTTTATGACTTGATATATATTGTTTTTTTTCTATTTTTTATTTTCTAACAATTATGTATTTCTTGCTTGTAAACCTGTGGGACCTCATATTGTGGCACAACAATTATGTATATATAAAGCTAATATTAGATCCACCTAATATAATTACTGAGTATTGAGCTATATGTTTATTTGAAAATCTGTCTTGTTGTATCTTATGTGTTCATGTGATCCGACTTTGCGTTCCACACACTGGAACACAAGCTGTGGACCATGATGCATTGTGGTTAGCAGGAAGTGATCTCACTTCCGGATTGTGCATTCCACGGGCTGGAGCACACGCGGCGGTGGAGTGCACGCTGTCTTAATTTCTGCTGCTACTTATGGTGTCCCAGGGGTAAGGTAAGTCAGTCCTGTGGGCTGTGGCTGTATTGTATCTGCATCTAAAAGTTGTTGTGACTGGCTGCTAGCTTGATAATGGTCCTGGAGGGACCGAAATGTCGCTGCTATCCATATGCTGCTATAACCTGCTGCTATCATACCACTTGAATCATGGAATAAATAATATTGAATGACTATGTCTCCTTGGTGAGTGCATCCTTCTTGATATATATATATATATATATATATATATATATATATATGTATGTATGTGAATCTCCAAAAAATGAGGGTGCACTCACAAGGCTTCAAGAAATGTTCATAAAATATTGATTTTATTTAGATCATCATAAAACGTACAGCCATTGCTACATGCTTCAAGAGGTGTGGCCTCTGAAAATAGTGGCAAGTCCCCAGTAGCAGTACCCCTTATACATGCCCACAGTAGCAGTGCCTCTTATGCAGTGATCCCAGTAGCCTTTATGCAATGCCCCCAGTAGCAGTCCAGTAGCAGTACCCCTTATGCAATATCCCCAGTAGTAGTGCCAGTAGCAGTGCCCCTTATGCAATATCCCCAGTAGCAGTGCCAGTAGTAGTGCCCCTTATACAGTGCACCTAGTAGTGCCCCTTATGCAGTGCTTTCATTAGTGCCCCTTATACAGTGCCCCCATTAGTGCCCCTTGTACAGTACCCTTAATAATGTCCATTATGCAGTGCTCCCAGTAATGCCCCTTATACAGTGCCCCCATTAGTGCCCCTTATACAGTACCCCCAATAATGTCCATTATGCAGTGCTCCCAGTAATGCCCCTTATACAGTGCCCTCAGTAGTCCCCCTTATACAGTGCCCCAGTAGTGTCCCTTATATACAGTGGCCCCAGAAGTACCCCTTATGCAGTGCCCCAGTAGTGTCCCTTATATACAGTGGCCCAAGAAGTACCCCTTATGCAGTGCCCCAGTAGTGCCTCTTATACAGTGCTCCCAGTATTAGCGCCATTTACACATACAACACACAGACACACAGAACCCAAAATGATACTTACCTGAATCCCTGCATATTGCCATTCAGCACTATGGGAGAGATGTCATGAAGTTTCTCCCTTCACCCACTGTACTATCCGGGAGGCATAGCTCATGAGTGAGTTCAAGCCTGGCAACAGCCCTGAGTACAGAAGCCAATAAGAGTCTGTCTGACTTGTAACTAGGGTTTTTGGTGCCTATGGCAAGAAGGTGTGAATGTCAAAAAAGTTGGCATGGCCACATGCCTCAAGAGGCGTGGCCACTGAAAATGGGGGTGTGTTAACATGACACACCACCATTCCTCATCACTCTGGGAACATTCTTTTTCATTCCATATGCACCTTAATGACCCCAGTAGTAGTGCCCCTTATGCAATGCCCAATGTAGTAGTGCCCCTCATGCATTGCCCTCAGTAGTAGTGCCCCTTATACAATGCCCCCTGTAGCAGTGCCCCTTATACAATGCCCCCTTATGCAGTGCCCCTTATACAGTGCCCCCAGTAGTAGTGTCCCTTATGCAATGCCCAAAGGAGCAGTGCCCCTCACGCAATGTCCCCAGAAGCAGTGCGAGTAGTAGTGCCCCTTATACTGTGCACCCAGTAGTGCTCCTTATGCAGAACCTCCAGTAGTTCCCATTATACAGTGCCCCAGTAGTGCCCATTATACAGTGCCCCCAGTAATGACCCTTACACAGTGCCCTCAGTAGTCCCCCTTATACAATGCCCCAGTAGTGCCCCTTATACAGTACCCCTTATAGAGTGCCACAGTAGTGTCCCTTATATACAGTGCCCCCAGTAGCAGTGCGAGTAGTATTGCCCCTTATACAGTGCACCTAGTAGAGCTCCTTATGCAGAACCCCCAGTAGTGCCCATTATACACTGCCCCAGTAGTGCCCATTATACAGTGCCCCCAGTAATGACCCTTACACAGTGAACTCAGTAGTCCCCCTTATACAATGCCCCAGTAGTGCCCCTTATACAGTACCCATTATAGAGTGCCCCAGTAGTGCCCCTTATATTCAGTGTCCCCAGTAGTGCCTCTTAAGCAGTGCCCCCAGTAGTGTATCTTAAGCAGTGCCCCCTGTAGTGCCCCTTATGCAGTACCCAACAGTACCCATTATACAGTGCCCCCAGTGGTAGTGCCATTTACATAAAAAACACAGACACACAGAAAACAAAATCATACTATGGGAGAGACATCTCCCTTCACCCACTGTGGGAGTTGGAAGGCATAGCTCAAGAGTTAGCTCCAGCCCAGCATCCAGTCTGACTGACTCTTTTTGGCTGCTAAATCACACCACCGCCGGGTAGTACACTCACTGTCAGTGAATGTAATACCCGGCAGGGGGGCAGTGTTTTTGTTTAAGTGTATACCGCCGTTGTAAGCCCTAGTGGTGGAGCCCCCTGAATATGCCAATGCTCACTGGTAATAGTAATGCCGAGTCAACAATGGTTGTATGCAATAACCTCCTCCTCCTCCTCCTATGGTCCTGCAGAGGAGAGTACAGTGTTTTCCATGGTGAGTGATATATAGTTGGACTCTAGAACATGAAACATTATGATATAATATTTAGACATGTGAAGATGTAGGTACAGAAGCATTGGTACATACATAATAGATAGCAGATAGACAGCTGAAATTTCAAGAAAGGAACGAAGGAAGGCAAGGATAGGAGATGTAAATTTGGGTGTCATCAGTTTAGAAATGTTATCATAAACAGGAGTTGCTTAATTCACAAAGGGAGGATTTGTGCAATGTGAAGACCAGAGGACCAAAGATGGAGCTGTGCTGGATGAAGAACAGGAACTGGAAGTGGAAACAAAGAAATAGTAGTTGGAAAGGCATGATATAAATAAGGAGACAACACAGAAATGAAGACCAAAGAATGATGGATGTGTAGAAGGAAAAGATGGTCCACTATGTTGAAAGCAGCAGCAGCATGGACAGTCTTGATGCAAAGAAGGGAAACATTATTGTAGATGGTGAATGAAGGAGTGAGAGTGGGAAGCTCTGGAGGTGGTTACAAACAATTCACTCCAAACATTTGGAGGTGAATGGAGTGGCAGTTGGAAAGAGAGTATCAACTGTAGTAGAAATGTCCATAAAACATGCCCATAACATGCCCATCAGACAGTGCATCTGCATACATATGAATTAGCCACTACCATGGAATGCCAAATACCTTTCCAAAATGTTTGGGAGATCATGCGTCTCAATCGCTACTGTGCCTATATGATAACACACCATGGGGACGCATATGCTGTGACTTTTTACTGGCTTATAGATTGACCATTTTGTGAAAATATCGGCAGTGCATGCAGCTCAGAATCAGAGGTTGGATATATGTCACCTAAATAGAAAAGCCTATGATAACAGTTAGTGTAGGGTACATCCTGCTAGAGAGTGTATACAACCAATCAAAATAGTAGGCAGTGACTAATATTTGAAAAGAAGTTCCAAACTACTTTTTTTTTAAAGCTTTAAAGTTACAGTCATTTGAGGGCAGGAACATGTAATTATCAGGAGCTGTGCACATGTAGTAGAATAATGATACATTGGCTGTGCTATCCTGAATAATGGCTATAGTAATATTGATGGGGGTAATCTGCTGCATTATAGCTGGTATAAGCAAGTGGAACTCAGGAAACTGTAATGTTACTAATACTATACACAGTGGCTGTGACTGGCTTAGTTCATGAATTGCAGCAATGCAGAACCTTCTTTGGGTCTAAAATACAAGAGAGGTGGCCCAGGAGTCAATTTCCCTCCTGACCCCATGTGTCAGCCCTCCTCTAAATGATCATTACCCTTTTATGTAGCTGCTTGAGTTTAACAGTAAACTTTCCTGTTATTTCATAGGTAGCCTACAGTACCCCAAGACCCTCCAGAAAGTGATGACCCCACTCATCGGTAATGCTACATGTGACGTGATGTACCACATAAACTCTACAAATAGTGCCAGCACCAACATTATCCAAAAAGACCAGATCTGTTCCGGTTACCAAGATGGAACAAAGGACTCATGTCAGGTAATTCACATCTGTACATTTGTAGGAATTCAAAAAAAGGAGAAGAAAAGTATTGTCTCTTTGTTGGCACACATATAATTAAATAAAATATAAATTTTATTATAGAAATATTAAAAAGTCTTAAAATTCACTTTTTCTTGTTAGTGCAATATTTCATTAAAGGAAAATTCTATTAAACAAGGTAAACATATATCATAATCTTTGTTAATTATATTATTTTTTTTAATCACCAAACGTGTCTCCATGTCTGCTTTAAGTTGTGCTTTTAATAATTAACAAATATGATAATCTTTGGATTTTAATGTCTTTATTATTTATAATGCTCTCTTTATTGTGCCCAATTGGGTATGTTACATACAGGGATTAATAACACTGTTACTATAATCTGTTCCCATAATGATAGTATATTAGTCAAATATATTTCTAACATTGAGCATAATACATCTCAAATGATACCTTCATTCAACTTTTAGTATCACAGTGCCCTCTATTGGATAGAAGCAGCAATTCAGTTATATGGATTGTGTATCTAAAGGCAACTCAAGCTAATGTATAGTAAATCAGACATAACGCCCTCTGTAGGGGTAAAGCATTTATAACAACATCATTTTGCCACATGGGAACATGTATGCAGTATCTAAAGTAAAATGCTAAGACCCAGAGCCATAGGGAGGGTGGTGCGGCCGTTGCCTCTGCACAGGGCAGAATACTTCAGGGTCACCGGCCACACAATTCCCCGCTCCAGAGGTCTGCAGGAAGAGACCTCCGGCAGTGGTGTGCGGCGCACCAAGAATGCCGGAATTTGTAGGAATTCAAATATTCGTTGTTTTTTTTCATTATTATATTTGTTTAACTTTTTATATTGCTGCAATTCTTTCCATGTGCTAAATAAGAAGCAAAAAATATTTTTGTTTTGAGACATGTTCAATTACATATAAGTCGTACCTAGGGCCCGATTCAGACCCGTTCTCTAGGCTGCATTCGCACGTAGCCATCAGGAGGCCGAATATGCAAATCCCACGATTGCACAGCAAGACATCAGTACGCCCACTATGCCTTAGCGTGCAACCGTCAGCCAGTCTTAAGACGCCCACTTGCCCTTCGTAACGCACGTCATCTCCAGGAAGTGTAAATAACAATCGGTAACATTGAGAACCATCGGCTGCATACGCAGCACTTGTGGTTGACCCTACCCTACCGCAAGCACTGTGATTGCAGCAGTGGTTTATACAACCAGGTGATGTGTACAATGATGCTCCACATTAATTATGCACGCCCAAAGAATGCCATTTTAATGCACAGACATGCCTATGTTCACACCACCACTCCCCCATTTTCCAGGTCCTTCCCCTGTCACCACCCACAAATGGCACTTTCTGTCAATCAAACTAGCGGGCCGTCTGTGTCTTCTGGGTGATTACTTCCCAATCGCAATGACTGGTTTGCTAATACGCACATTGACACATACGCATGCGCACATAGTGGCAATCGACCTGCAGCGTGTGAACACAGCCTAGTGAACAGGTCCGAATCTGGCCCCTAGTGCAAGATGTTGAGTTGGACAGAATTCACAAAAAAAATGCAAACGTAATATAGGCAAAAACAATACATTTTACACACTATGTTATGTTGGATGCATTGGGCTCTGAATCAATCATACTGTATGCCTGAAATAATCAGTAGCATACAAGCAGGGGCAGCTTAAGAGAGTAGAAGGCCCATGTGCAGACTCCATGTGGGCACCATGTTCACAGTGATTTTTTTTATTGTGCATGCGAAAATCTCCAGGAAAATGGCCGTAGATCCATTTTTCAGATGATTTGTGCAGCACCACTGGCATGGGACTCTGGAGAGATAAGTATAATACACGAGTGCAGGGTGTGTGGTGTGTGGACTCCCCTGCATCTAGGGGGTCATTTGCATTGCACACCCTGCACCAATTAAAGATTAGGGGTTTTCACAGCTTCGGGCTATTACAGTAATGTGTTGGGTTACCAAAGAGAAATCTCAGATTTCTTCTGTGGTTTTACTAGTTTTGACTAATTTTGCTTTCCCTTACACAAGTCTGAGGAAAATGATCCATTTGCTATTTATAAACAACAGTAAGCTCAGTTTACCACTCTTTGAAAAAATAATAGCGCCATCTCAGGATAAGAGCCATTTCTTCCTGCCTCCTCCCCTCATCAGTGTAAAGCTCCTCCCCTTCAGTGTACAACAGCCAGTGTTTGTACAGTGCCACTGCTGGGTAATAAGTACATAAAGGGATGGTGACTTTTGTCAGCATTAAAAAAAAATTACTATATTATTTATATTACAAATATATATATTATTCCATAAAATACAAACCTTATGGTTTCACATATCCCAATAAGACTTCCTACACATGTACAGAAATGTCAAAAACCTACTGTATTGTCACTCAATTGCCAAAAAGCAATGAAATTCTGAATTTTAAGGCTCACACCTTAATGGATGTGTTCCTTGCACAATACAGTTATGATAGGCCATCACACCCAGTGGGTAACTGCAGATTCAGAACTCTCATGGAGTGAGAATGCTGTCACTCACACAATACAGATATGGAGCCATCACACCCTGATTCAGCACTCTCATGGATTGAAATTGCTGTCACTCACACAATACACATATGGTGCCATCATACCCTGTGGTAACTGCAGATTCAGCACTCTCTTTTGGTGAAATTGTTGTCACTCACACAATACAGATACAGTATGGTATGTCATCACACCCTGTCATTACCTGCAGATTCAGCACTCTCATGGTATCTGATTGCTAGAGCCATCACACCCATTGTTTACTGCAAATTTAGCACTCACTTTGAGTAGGATTGCTGTCACTTACACTATACAGATATTGTGCCCTGTGGTTACCTGCAGATTCAGCACTCTCATGGAGTTAGATTGCTGTCACTCACACAATACAGATATGTTGCCATCACACCCTGTGGTTACCTACAGATTTAGCACTCTCACTGAGTAAGATTGCTGTCACTCACACAATACAGATATGGTATGCCATCACATCCTGTGGTAACTTGCAGATTCAGCACTCTCATGGAGAGATATTGGTGTCACTCACACAATACAGATATTGCTCCATCACACCCTGTGTTTACTGCATATTTAGCACTCTCATTTAGTGAGACTACTGTCACTCACAAAATACAGATATGATATGCCATCACACTCTATGTTTACTGTACATTTAGCACTCTCATTGAGTAAGTTTGCTGTCACTCACACAATAGAGATATGGTGCCATCTCACCCTGTGGTTACCTGCAGATTCAGAACTCTCATGGAGTGAGATTGCTGTCACTTAAACAATACAGATATGTTGCTATCACACCCCGTGGTAATTTGAGGTACAGGACTCTCAAGGAGTGGAACTGTTGTTACTCACATAATATTGTAATATTGATATGGTATGCCATCACACCTTGGCCCTGATTCAGAGCCGATCGCTCTGACAGAGCGCTCACTCTGAATCAGGGCCAGTCTTTTTTTTTTTTAGAATGGCCTCCTGGCCGCTCGCATAGCTGTGGGTGACCATCGGGCTGCGATGAGACCCTTGTGGTAGGGTCTCGTTGCCCAAGCCCCAGACAGATTTCAGCTCTAACACAGCCAGAATCTCTCCACTGACAAAAATATTCTGACCTGGTCAGTGATATACGGCATAGCCGGTGAGACATTTCACCATCTCTACCGTGCAATTGTTCAAGACTTTGAAACTGGTCAATACTTTAAAAAATTTTCAGCATTGTGTGCCCGACGGGGTTAACACTATACAAGCTTCAGATTTTCTATCATCGTGGATATTTAAACTGATGCATTGTTTGCAGATAAGTGGTTACATAATTTCAAGACTATGAATTAACTAGCAAAGTGTGTCAAAACGTCTTTCATATTTTTATTCTGAACTCTTCCATGCAGGAATTGTCATTTCCGATTCCAACCCAGCACAAATCAGTACCCTCATTTTGTACAACAGCTAGTTATTATTTATTTTTTACTATTCTTTATTCATTTATGGTTTTTATTTCTTGCCAATATTTGTGTTTGTTTTCTTGACATATGTCACATTGATTTATTCTATGTACTATCTCAATTGCAATATTTCTTGCTAATTTATTCAATTTTATCATTTAAATTTATCTGTACACCAGTGCGGTGTGTGTGTTTCCATACATTTGTTTTAGTGCTTGTGGGGTTGCAATTGTTCCCCTATATAGCACCGCTGCAGGTCTATTTTCAGATATAGTTTTCAGTGTGGTATCCAAGCGCTAGGATATTTTCTTTGTTTTTTTTGTATTTTCTAATTGCTTTCTTTAGCTGCTAAATACACACCTGTAACTTAGTACAATGTATTTCTCTTGGTTTAATGATTTAAAAACCAAAAGAGAACACTATTTGTCCACCTTTGATAGTGAAAGTATGAATGACATCCCTGAACCTGATATGAATAGAGGCTTTCTAGAATTAGAAACACTTCTTCCATCGGAAAGCAGACACTGGTGGGATAGCATTTTTTTACAAAAATGTATAGACCTTGATAGCATCCCAAAAGGTTTACAAGTTCACAAGAACCTATCAATTTTAGATAATCCAGAGTTAACTGCTGAGTGTGAGCAAACATTAAAATGTTGCTCAATATCATTGATAAAATTGTTAATTAAATATAGGGAAAGGAAGGTTTTAAAGGTAACCAGCGAGATTGAACAAACTAAAAATAATTTGATAAAATTTAAAATGAACCCTGAGTTCAAAAAGAGAGAAAGTGAACTACAACAGAGTATTCAGACTTATGAGTATGAGCTAATCGAAAATAAGAAACAAAAATTATTCAGGGATGAGAGATGTGGTCCAATTAGAAAACAGTCATTCTTCCATAAGAAAAACATGTATTTCCAAAAGAAAAGTTTCCTAGATGATAAGAAAAATGAGAGAATGCATCATGTGGATGAAAGGAAAAAATATAAATCTGCTATGAAATCTCTATCTCCTAGAATCCCATTAGAGGAATCAGTTCAATCCAAACTCTTTCCCTCTAGAGGTACACCCTGGATAGAAACAGGAGCACGACCTAAATCTAATAATGATAGAAATCAGGATTTTCGGGTAAGAGAACCAGAGTGGAAAATACCAATAAACACCAATCGTTATGATTCGTTAATCAATTCCACCACAAAAAGATCCAGAGATGTAGGGGAAAGAGGGGAATGGGACGAACAAGAGGTGCGAAGACCAAGGCACCGCTAAAAGACTCTCAAACAAGAGGCATATTTAACTTATCAAAAAAGACCCTCATGGATTCTGAAATTGCATTATTGTCTAAGGGACTCAGCTATGCACCAAGGTCTAACCCCAATTTATTTAATTTATTTTCCGAATTGAATCGTTATGTTAGATCTCTTTGCAGACAGAGATACTTTTTTTCTAAAAAAACAATCTAAAATTGGAGAATCTAATGATCCCATTCTTCTTGACATGGATGACATGGAATGTCTATCAATGTTGGAAACACTAAAAGAAGAGATTGGCGATTCTCCTAATTTAGAATTAACAGATGTATTTAATATTAATAACTCTATTTCAAACTTATATTCTAATACAAAAAAAATTAGAAAGAAATCTCAGTTCTTTCCCCTTCATCAAAAAAGTCCAACAATACAGTTGTTTTACAAAAAAACACTTAAAGAATTTCAAACTTTGTGTAATAAAAAACCTCATTTGGATTTGGGGAGATCAAATCTAGCGATTGATGAGAGGAAAGCTCTTAGGTCTCTCCAGGACGATGACTCCATCGCCATCAAGTCAGCTGACAAGGGCGGTGGGGTCGTCGTCCTTGACAGATCAGCATATATGGCTGAGTCCCTCAGACAATTTCATGATTGCACTTACTACAAAATAATACCCAGGGATCCGACTATGGAATTCAAAATAGAATTACATACACTTTTGACTGACACTTTGGCGGAGGGAGTGATAACTAGAGAGGAATTTAATTTTTTATTCACACATTATCCTGTCACTCCCATTTTTTATTATTTACCAAAAATACACAAATCTCTCACTGCACCCCCGGGTCATCCTATTATTTCTGGCATTAATTCCCTCACATCCAATTTATCTTTTTATGTTCATCACCTTCTCCAAAATGATGTTGTCTCTCTGAGATCGCACATAAGAGATATTATACATCTTCTCAATAAACTTGAAAGTTTTAGTTGGCGTCCAGGGTATGGATTTCTTACCCTGGATGTCCAGGCCCTATATACTAACATTCCACATGAGGGAGGCCTAGATAGAGAATGTGCTGTTGAAAGATCTTGGAGGGACAGCGGATATTTCTATTAGCCTCAATGAGATTCTTACTAACTCACAATTATTTTTTGTTTGATTCCTCCTATTTTCTTCAGACCCTCGGTACTGCCATGGGAACCAGATTCACCCCGAGCTTTGCTAATCTCTATATGGGTGCATTCGAAGATAACTATATCTGGAGTGGACCGTTCAGGGCGAATCTGGTTTTCTATGGCAGGTTTATTGATGATTTAATTTTTTGGGGGATGGGGATTTTGATTCAACTGTAAAAGTCACTGAATATCTTAACACTAATCATATGAATCTTCACTTCACTTCCACTTTCAGTCACATTTCAGTTGATTTTCTTGATGTCACTCTCTCCGCTGAAGAAAATAGGATAATTTTGACTCTTTATACCAAGGCGGTTGATTGCTGCTCCTATCTTCATTATGGGAGCGGCCATCATCGGCCTTGGATAAACAACATACCGAAAAGCCAGATGGGGCATATCAGGAGAAATTGTACTAGGGAGTCAGACTTTGAGTTTCATGCCAAACAATTGGAAATCAATTTTTTAGATAGGGGATACCCTTAAAATCTGGTGGATGAAGCAAGAAAACATGCTCTTGATAAGAGCAGGATTCTTTCTAGACCTACCTCATATAATGAGGAGGATACTAAAATACTTAGATCCAAGGATAACCCTAGGAAAGATCCAGATGAGGATTCCTCATCCCTCCTGTTCATTTCACAGTTTAATAACGAATCTAGACGAATACGTTCCATAATAAATAAAAATTATACTATGTTATTGAACGACTCAATTCTGTCTAAATGTATAGAACCAAAAGCTAAAATAGTATTCAAAAAGAATCGCAATCTGGGTAGTTTTTGGCACCTAGTATGCTAAAACCCCTGTCAAAATATCATTAGAATCTGAGATATATACAGCATAAGACAATTTAACACATCAACACGTAATTCATTTTCTACATTGTTGCCTCAGTCTTGTACTTCCTCTGGATCTCTGTGTTAGTAGTGTTTTTAATTCAATCTATTTTTGTGCAACTATGCTCTAGTGGTACAATGATTATTTAATACTAAATATACATGTGTATATATTTATCAATGTCTGCTTTCCAATAATCCACTTCTATTAATACTTGGAAAATGTTTGTTTGTCTATATTTACCCATACTTTGGTGCTTAGGCTATAGGTCTTTTTATTACATATAGACATAATTCTATTATTTGTTTTGCTGCTTATTTATACATACATACATGTGCATGGATGTATGGACATACATGTAGGTGTAGGTATGTGAGTATGTGTGTTTAAGAGTTATTTGTGGGTAATATCTTAGTACCCTCGTATGTTTGTACCAGAAGGTATTTATGTTTTTTATATATATGTATGAGTATGGATGTTCATGTAGGTACGTTTATGCACATTTATGCGTATGCACATTTATATTTATTGTTATTTTCCCATTAATGTACTATTAGACTTTATATGCCATGTTAATATGAAGGCTATTGCGTTCATTATCTAGTACATATTATTTGCCTAATATATGTTCTATTTCTATGTATAGATTACTAGCTTTCCACTATATATCTATATATTATTAAGTACTAATGTTTTTTTATATATACTAATTTATGCTAGCTATCATGTGCCGCTAAATGGATAATCAGCAAATAACACTTTGATTGGCTATCTATGGCTACCAATTTGAGAGTGATTGGACTCATTATGGCTCCTATTTAAGATGGACGATATGGACAAGGGCATTTAGCTTGAAAAAGTCCCAGGAACAGGACGAAACGTGTTGCTACACTTACCTGTTCCAAGTGTCTTGTCCTGTAACCTGCTCCTGCAAAGTGCTGCCAGTGCCCGCAGTGTCTGATCCAGGTGCGAGGAGAATCTACAAGTCACGGCTGCGCATAATCATCTACCCGGATCTCCTCTCAGCATTCTCCTGGCCCCGGTATCCGGCAGGTAATCATACTATGTAGCCGGACGGAAAGCCACTGCACCTGATCTTTGAGACAGCGCGTCCCTGAGTGCATTCTGACCAGGTCAGTGATATACTGCATAGCCGGTGAGACATTTCACCATCTCTACCGTGCAATTGTTCAAGACTTTGAAACTGGTCAGTACTTTAAAAAATTTTCAGCATTGTGTGCCCGACGGGGTTAACACTTCAAATATCCAAAAAGCTACTAACTGTTGTGCTATACAAGCTTCAGATTTTCTATCATCGTGGATTTTTTAACTGATACATTGTTTGCAGATAAGTGGTTACATAATTTCAAGACTATGAATTAACTAGCAAAGTGTGTCAAAACGTCTTTCATATTTTTATTCTGAACTCTTCCATGCAGGAATTGTCATTTCCGATTCCAACCCAGCACAAATCAGTACCCTCATTTTGTACAACAGCTAGTTATTATTTATTTTTTACTATTCTTTATTCATTTATGGTTTTTATTTCCTGCCAATATTTGTGTTTGTTTTCTTGACATATGTCACGTTGATTTATTCTATGTACTATCTCAATTGCAATATTTCTTGCTAATTTATTCAATTTTATTATTTAAATTTAACTGTACACCAGCACGGTGTGGGTGTTTCCATACATTTGTTTTAGTGCTTGCGGGGTTGCAATTGTTCCCCTATATAGCACCGCTGCAGGTTTATTTTCAGATATAGTTTTCAGTGTGGTATCCAAGCGCTAGGATATTTTCTTTGGTTCTCTCGGTTTTACTCTGATTTCTTCATACGCTCTTTTTTCATTTAATTCATCATAATGTTTTTAGTTTAATTGGTTTAATAGATTTTTTCCTTGTAAATCATAGTCTTCCAGATTTGAACAGTTCCTTCGTATGTGTGTGAACTGGCTCTGTGGAATGCTCTTAATCCAACTAGGATGATGATTGCTCTCTTCAAGGATATAACTATTAACGTCAACCTTTTTGCAGTGTGTTCTGGTCTGTATGCTTGAGTTATGTATATATATATTTCCAAGTCGAAGAATTCGACCCTCTCTTTGTCATATTTGGTAGTGAATACCAAATTCTGATCATTTTGATTTATGTAATGTGTAAACTCTTGTAGAGAAATTTCATCCCCCTGCCATATGAATAGCACATCGTCAATATACTGTCTCCAGAGGACCAAGTTTGCATCGAGCTCACGCCTACCCCATATGTTCCTAACACCATATTAGAGACAGGTCCTCAGAAAGAGGATGTAGTGACAGCTGCCTGCGACATCCCATAAATAAGTACTAAGAATACAACACACACCCTATTTGCATCTGTACAGGAAGACCTCAACACAGCAACAAAATGGGCAGATCATTTTTTAGAGCTAGGGACGGATACACAGAGGTTGGGACAGAGGATACTAGCAACAAACAAAAGGAAACTGGAAAACAGAAGGGGATGTAGGGGAGGGGAAAAAAAGCAAAACAGAAATAAGGAACTAATAGGTTTACAGCAACCTATAGTGATTTTCAATCTTAGTGACAAGATACTAACACCTGCACAGACTTCGTTACTTAACAAAGGACTGAAATTTGCCCCTAACAACCAACTAGACAAATTTGAGACATATTTGGATGTCAAAAAATTTACAAGGAAAGTAGCATTAAAGAAATATTTTTTGGACCAACACAAAGCGGTCGCAAACACCTATCATACAAATAAATACCAACACTCAAATCTCAAACCAAAATCAAAATTCAATCCAAGTTATCTTAAGGGTAACTTTATACAAACCTTCGAGAAAGCTGTCATACAAGACATATGTAAACTTAATAATAATAAACAAAGAGGGGCATATAATAATTTGTCAAGGTCAGAAAAAATTACATTACAGGAATTAGAAAAAGACACCTCAATAATAATTAAACCCGCAGACAAGGGAAGTGGAATAGTAATATTGATTAAGAATGAATATATGAGAGAGGCCTATAACATTATTTCTGATGGGAGTACGTACCTTAAACTTAAGGGAGACCCCACAAGTAAATTCCAAAAAGTATTAGACATCATACTACAGGAAGGCATGTCGACAGGGATCCTAGACAAACAGGAGTTTGACTTTATTAGCACTAAACATCCAGTGATTCCCGTTTTTTACTTCCTGCCAAAAATTCACAAGAACAACACTGCCCTCCAGGCAGACCTATCACTTCAGGGATTGATTCCCTGACATCATCACTTTCCTAATATATCGATTACTTTTTGCAAAAATATGTGAAACAACAGCAATCCTACATTAGGGATATGACACAATGTTTAAACATACTACAAGATATGGAGTGGAAGGATAATTACTGGCCTGCCACTAGTGACGTAACATCCTTGTATATGGTGATTGACCACATGCAAGGTCTGGAGAGTGTTAGACACTTTCTGGAGCAAGATTTGGATATTGATAAAACACAAATCGACTTTATAGTTCAAGGTATCGAATTTATATTAACTCATAACTACATGTGGTTTCAAGAGGAATTCTACCTTCAACAGTGTGGCACTGTTATGGGGACCAAGTTAGCACTGAGCTACACAAACCTGTTCATGAGCCTTTGGGAGATCAGGAACATATGGGGTAGGCGTGAGCTCGATGCAAACTTGGTCCTCTGGAGACTCTACATTGACGATGTGTTATTCATATGGCAGGGGGATGAAATTTCTCTACAAGAGTTTACACATTACATAAATCAAAATGATCAGAATTTGGTATTCACTACCAAATATGACAAAGAGAGGGTCGAATTCCTCGACTTGGAAATATATATACATAACTCAAGCATACAGACCAGAACACACTACAAAAAGGTTGACGTTAATAGTTATATCCTTGCAGAGAGCAATCATCATCCTAGTTGGATTAAGAGCATTCCACAGAGCCAGTTCACACACATACGAAGGAACTGTTCAAATCTGGAAGACTATGATTTACAAGGAAAAAATCTATTAAACCAATTAAAAGAAAAACATTATGATGAAATAAATGTAAAAAGAGCATATGAAGAAATCAGAGTAAAACCGAGAGAACAACTACTTATATATAAAGATAAAAAGAAACAGAAGGAGAAAGACAATAATAAGATTTATTTCATTACAAACTATACAGATTTAGCCCCCAGAGTCAAGAAAATTCTAAATAAACACTTGTCCACTCTAAATCTGGACAACCAATTGAAGAATATCTTACCAGACAAACCAGATGTAGTTTACAGGAAAGCATAAGATTTGAAACGTAAACTAGTCAAAAACCATATAAGAGTCAACACATCTGGGAAACAAACCACAATAGATGGGAAAAACAGCAGGACAGGTTTCTATCATTGTGGCCATTGCCAACAATGCATCAGTTTAGGCAATAGAAGTACCTCTCCAATAGAGAGCATTACCAGCAGACATACCCAGGAGGAGTACAGGATACATCATGCACTTACTTGTGATAGTAAACATGTAATTTATATACTAGAATGTTCATGCAATTTACAGTACGTGGGACGTACCACGATAAATTTGAAAAAATGCATAGCAGAGCACAATCTAAATATAAAGAGAGGTTTCGAACAACACAGCGTGTCAGATCATTTCAAGAAAAAACATCACAGTGACTCCAAGGGTTTGAGATTTCTAGCAATAGATCAGGTCATGCCATATTGGAGGGGAGGTGACCATATCGAAACGATTGATAAAAGAGAAAGTAGATGGATATTTAATCTACATACATTGATCCCAGAAGGACTAAATATAGACCCGTGATTTGGAAACAGCAGTGATCATGTTGTAATAGGCATATTGTCAATGCACATGATTTGTAATACAATTCTCTATAAAACACTGACTAACATTATGGCCGTGTTTAACTCTCAATGAGAAATTGTATTATTAGTAGTTTCTACATACAACAAGTAGGTATAACATACAATATGTGATAAGGACGACGAGGATGGGACTACTTTGTATGTATATAAAACAGTGTTTAGGATATATATAAACATCTTAATGTCTATCAGTGTAGACCACCACAAATGTCTATCAGTATAGACTACCACAAATCTATTCTGTTCTTAAAAAAAGAATGTTAGGATGTATAAGAACAAACAATGTAAAATATGGCTGCGCTCAGTGAGGAGACACATTCATGACCACATCCCCATTTACCCAGCACATCTAACCAATAAAATGGCCGCTGCAAGATTCATGCTCCCAAATACTGGGTAAGATCTTACCAAAAGGGCCGCTGTAGTAAGCACAGGGCACTACATGAAACAGAGAATACAATACATACTGCAGTGCTGGAAACTTTATCCAGTAGACGTATACACAATCTAGCACCTGTCAGCATAGATTTATTTAAACCAATAAGGATGGTAGGAGGTTTAATAAAATGTGTACTAATTTACAATATGACCACGTAAAGTGAGGAGATGCAATCAGGCTCACATTCTTTACAATTCAGATGCATCCCACCGTTAATATGGCCACCGCAATACCCATATGGTTAAATCTAGCTGTATCCCACCAATAAATTGGCCACCGCAATACCCACATTCACAAACAACAATGAAATATCTCCACCAAAATGGCCGCCGGAGTCCGCGCATGTGCATGACACAGAGACCACAATTCACACTCTAGTGATTGCTACTCAGGTCTCTCTAGCTGATGATGTCACAACCGCAAACACGGAAATGCGGGGAGCGCGGGCAGCGGCAACAGACAGTACATTTGGAAAGCCTATTTATGAGGGACAGAAGGAAAGGTAGGCACCTTGAAAAAGTCCATTACCTGGATGAAACGCGTTGGGAAATGCCCCTTTTTATATAATACTTGGACACCTACATGCCTTGTATATTTTGCGACTTCACCTTTAACCCATTATTGTTTAATTAGACTCTTGTGAGTCTTTGAATTTTTACATGGAATAAATAAGTATCTGTTTTCATTGGAGTGCATAGCCTCCCTTATATTGCTTAACATACATCACCCCTCTCTCCACCATGGACCTCTTTAAGCACCGGGACAAAGGATACCAGCAGCAACCAACCAATTTGGTGGAGAGGAGAGAGAAGAGGGTACGCTTCAGCAGAACACCCATCCTACAGAATTCAACAAAAATTTCATTGTGAGACTTTATTCCATAAAGAACACACATCCGACAGATTATTGAGACATTTTTCCAAGACCCCTCATGTTGGATTCCCATGAGATTTTTTAAAACATTGTGGACATAATTAGACATCTCCCAGTCAGGGGAAAGAAGGTTTTTTTGAGACATTAGTAGCTGATGGTTGCTAAGGAACATTTCATCTATAGTCTGACATTAAGGAACTATCTTTACCACACACCACCCAGTTAGAACAACCCAGAGCGCATCACTAATATACTTTGATTTATGTCTATGTAGAGGTGGGATACCTTTAATTAAGTGGAGCTGCTAGGGTTATCATAATAGGCTGCCTGACAAGAGATCCAGAGTGCTGTTTGTTCTTATCTTCATACAAGTACCAGCATGCCTGGGTAGAAAAGGCCCACTGGTACCTATAGTGCCATGTAAAGGAAATATTAAAATAAAAACATGACACCAATGTTTTAATAATTTATTGCCCTGCACCATCACCAAAAGAGCCTTTAAGCTCTTTTGTGTGGCTGCTGCACCCCCATGGCTTCCAAAGTTTTTGTCTTTGCTATTCACCTGGGGACGCAACAGCATTTAGGCTTTTTTGCAAGGCCGCTGGAGGCCCAGGGCTTCTGGCATCTTCTTCTTTGCTCTTCACCTGGGGGTAGGCTGCTTTTAAGTTCTTCTGCATGGCTGCCGGTGCACCAGGGCTTCCAGCATCTTGTCATTGCTCTTCACGAGAGGGGCAAGCTCTTTTGCATTGGACAACTGCTCCCCAGGTCTTTTGGCACTGGCAGCATCCTCTTCTTACAACTTCACCTGGGGGGCAGCGGCCTGTAAGCTCGTTTGCATGTCCAACACCCATGCAGGACTACCTTGGTGTCTTCTATCTCCATGACTTCCTTGGGTTCCTTCCTTTGCCTCTCCTCAGCTGTCAGAATGACACCCGCTGACTCACGCTGGATAATATTAGCAAGTGCAAGAGGATGGCGCAATGATGCAGCAAGCAGTGATTGGCTCGCCACAGCCATCTTCAATTTCAAAGATGATTCTGCAAGCAAGCCAAGCTCATCTAGCCCCATTTTTTAAATGGGCTAAGCACACCGCTCTTAGCCAATTAGCAGGTTGTTCCCACGCTACTGGCGGCTGATTGACTGACAATCATCCAAGTGTAGGAAACATGGATTCTGTCACTTTTGGAAGCAACACTGTATGTACAGTATTATGCATATTCAATTAGGTGCGAGAATAGCACTTGCAGGTGCTGTTTTTTTGCTACTCAATTAGGTGTGTGGGGTTTATCATATTTTCAATGCCGGGAGATTATTTTGAATGCAATGACCAATTTTTCCTAAAATCAATATTTTTAGGAAAACTGGCTGGGAATTGTTCTGGGACTCAGGTGGCACCCCTCCTAATGACTAATTAAGTAATTGGAAGTTTTCCAATTAGCTTAATTAGTCAGAAAATACTCACCTTCCGAAGTGGTGTCTTCTCCCTCCAGCATTGGGACCCTATATTCTGCAGCAGCAGTGTGCGTAAGTATGTTTTGTGAGTGTGTGTACTATGTGTGAGTGTTTGTAAGTGTGTATAAGTATGTAGGAGTGTGTGTAAGTGATTTTGAGTGAGACCCCTGGAAGCAGCAGCAGGGAGAGCTAGATCTCCCAGCAGCCCCTGCCTTTCTCGCAGCTCCCTCGACTCCCAGCAGCCCCCTCTCCAGTGCAAAGATGGAGAGGAGATGACCGGGAGCTGTGGAGACCACTGGAGTCCATCAGAGATGTAAGTAGGTTTTTGTATCTCACAATGCTGGGTTTTCAGTGCTGAGCGCCCTGCGTGCATTTTTTAAAATTGAATACAGAGGGTATTGGGAGATCGAATACCTGTGATATTCCAAAATTGGGCACGAGGTCTGCAAGTTTTTGTGCACCAGTAGATACTCCACCATTGCACGCACAACTGCACGCACTATCGACACTTGCACATGTCTATGGAAGACATGGCCTCTGTGGAAGTGGCTGTGCATCTGAATAAGCTGCCACTTTCATTGACACGCCCATGACACTCCCAAAATGCCCACGAGAATTACTTTTGTGCGTTCACTGCCAGCCACCACCCAGTCAGCGCCCTGGAACGCCAATCACTTTTCAGCTCCATTTCTGATACCATCTGAGGCTCTTGCAGCAGCACCTTGCTGTGTACACTCGGTAACACATGCAATAGGTGTCTTCTGAATTTTTTTATGCATGCTTAGTAGAAAATAATGGACAATTGATGGATAAAATGTCACACAAACTTGTTGTTGTGAAATAAATATAGCAAATATTAATTGGTAACAGCACAGAACCCATTAGTTGTACAGAGATAATGATGAATTCCACATTGGGTAGAATTAAGTAAATTAAGACAAAAATTGGGAATTTGTAACGTCTGTTTAAGGATTCAGGTTCCTAGTCACATAGACATTGGATGTTGTCATAAAAAGTAAATCACAGAACGTAATAAGCAGCAATTTGCATTTGAAGTCTGAATATTTGCCCAGTTTTTCAAGCTAAATAACATGGCATAACCAAGTGTGACACATCCAGTTTTAATGGGGGTATGGTATATGTCAAAATTCAGACTGTCGACACGGGTATGTCAGCGTAAGACATGTCTACATGAACAAGGACGATATGTAGTCATAATGTCAATATGATCATTATGTCCACATTGTGCATGACGACAGTCGTCATGTTGACGTGATGTGTTTCTAGTTTTAGTGCGATTATCTTAACCTTAACAGCAGCCTAAACCTAGCCCTATCTGTAATTGTAACCCTAATCCAACCTGAACCCTAACCTTAAACCTAGCCCTAGTTGTAATTGTAACCCTAATCTAACCTGAACCCTAACCCTATTTGTAACTCTAACCAATAATCCTATCATAACCCTAGCTGTAACCCTAACCCTAATCCTACCCTAACTGTAACCCTAATTCGACCCTAACCCAAGCTGTAACTCTAACCAATAATCCTACCCTTACCAGAGCTGTAAATGTAACTCTAGTTCCTTAACCATAGCTGAATCTCTAACCCTAAACCTAGCTGTAACTCTAACCCTGATCTTACCCTAAATGTACCTGTAATGCTAATATAAATCCTACCTTAACCCTATCTGTAACTGTAACACTAAACCTAATCTTATCCTAAACCTAGCTGTAACTCTAACCTCCTGCCACAACACTACAGTAGCTGTAACTCTAACCCCTTATTCTACCATAAACCTATCTGAAATTCTAATCCTAACCCTAGCTATAACTCTAACCCTGATCCTACCTTAAACCTAGCTGTAACATTAGCCTAATCCTAACTTAACCCTAGCTGTAACACTAACCTTAAACCTAACTGCAGTCTAACCATAGTTGTTACTCCATCCTTAACCCTAACAACAACTTAACCCTAACACTAGCTGTAACCATAACCATAAATGCAGTCTAATCCTAGCTATAAGCCTAACCCTAACATCAGTCTAACCCTAAATGTAATTCTAACCCTAACAGCATCCTAAACATAACCCTAGCTGTATCTCTAACCCTAACCCTAAAGCTATCTGTAGCTCTAACCCTAATCCTAGCAGCAGTCTAACCCTACTGTAGCTGTAACCCTAAACCTACTAGCAGTATTAACCTAAAACTAAGGATGTGCAGGCTCAGATTAGTTTGGATTTTCCCACCAAATTCATATTTTTCCCACCAAAATCAGGTCTCAGAAAGAGGCAAAACATCATCTTTCATGGACAAACATTCATTCCTGTCATTCCTGGACAAAAGTCCATGAAAGATGATGCTTGTCCATGGAAGATGAGGTTTTGCCTCTTTCTGAGATCCAATTTTTGGCCGGGAAAAATCAGAATTTGGCTCAAAAATCTGAACTAATCCGAGCCTGCACATTCCTACCTAAAACTAACTCTAACAGCAACCTAACCATAGCCCTATCTGTAACACTTACCCTAATCCTTCCCTAACCCTAAAAGTACCATAACCCTAGCTGTACAGCTGTAACGCTAACCCTAAATCTACCCTAAAATTAGCTTTAACCCTAATCCTAACCATACCCAAACTCTAACAGTAGCCTAACCCTAGCTGTAACACTAACCTTAATCCAACACTAAACCTACATTATATAAAACTCTAAGAGTATTTCTATTCTAACCCTAGCTGTAACTCTAACCCTAAAAGCAGCCTAACCCCAGTTGTAACGCCAACCTTCACACTAACAGCAGCCTACCACTAGTTGTAATACTAATTTCAACCATAGCAGCAGTCTAACTATAGCTATAATTCTCTCTAACCCTAACAGCAGTCTAACAATAACCCTAGCTGTAACTCTGACCATAGCCCTACCCAAACTTAGCTTTAACAGTAACCATTACTCTTCCCTAACCCTTACAATAGCCTTACCCTAACACCAGCTATAAATCTAACCCTAACCATACCATAACACTAACAACAGACTAACCCTAGCACTAGCTGTAAGTCTAACCCTAACGTACCTAACAGCAGCCTAATTCCAACTATAACTCTAACCTTACAATCAACCTTGAGAGTAGCCTAACCCTAACTGTAACTCTAAACCTAACCTTACCCTTATCATAGTTAAAACTCTAACCGTAACCCTACCCTAACACTAACAACAGCTTATCCCTAAGCTTAGCTGTAACTCTAACCCTACCCTAACCTAACAGCAGCCTAAACCTAACGCAAACCTTTACTCTAACCCTAACAGCAGCCTAATTCTAACCCTAACTCTAACCCTAATAGCAGCCTAACCCTAACTCTAACCTTTACTCTAACCCTAACAGCAGCCTAACCCTAACTCTAACCTTTACTCTAACCCTAACTGTAACTCTAAACCTAACCCTACCCTTATCCTAGTTATAAATCTAACCATAACCCTACACTAACACTAACAGCAGCTTATCCCTAACCTAACAGCAGCCTAAACCTAATTCTAACCTTTACTCTAAGCCTAACAGCAGCCTAACCCAAACTCTAACCTTTACTCTAACCCTAACAGCAGCCTAACCCTAACTCTAACCTTTACTCTAACCCTAACAGCAGCCTAACCCTAACAGCAGCCTAACCCTAACTCTAACCTTTACTCTAACCCTAACAGCAGCCTAACCCTAACCTTTACTCTAACCATAACAGCAGCCTAACCCTAACTCTAACCTTTACTCTAACCCTAACAGCAGCCTACGCCTAACTCTAACCTTTACTCTAACCCTAACAGCAGCCTAACCCTAACTCTAACCTTTACTCTAACCCAAACTGCGTGCGTAATCGCTATTGCATTCATAGTTGCGTTCCGTAGTGAATCAGGCCCTCTGTACATATTACTTGGATTCTGCTATCTCCTGTAACCAGCCAATGTCAATTACTAGAAATGAGGAATAGAATGATAGAATAAGCAGTGAAATGACTGGCTGTGAGGTGCCATGTATACAGTGGATTGTACCTGTGTCATGTATCACAGGAGACTGGATAATGAAGTGTGAAAGACAGATATAACAAGTACAAGTGTTGCACATAATTGACAATATTTAGTAATGTTGACCTCCTGGCTGATGACATTTTCTCTCTGTTATCACCTAGGGAGATGGCGGGGGACCTTTAGTTTGCAAAGTGCATGGTGCATGGTACCAGGTGGGCATTGTGAGTTGGGGAGTCGGTTGTGCCCTTCCCTATCGTCCTAGAGTATACACACGTACTACAGCCTACCAGACCTGGATACAGAGCTATATACCAGAGCTGAGGTTCACAACCCTGACAAACATTCCTCAGCCAACCGGAGTGTGTGGTGGTAAAAGCCCTGATACCACCACTATGACCACTACGAAAACTATTATTACTATGACCGCTAAGCACAAGAACAGTGGTAATGGAGGTGCCCGGCTCCTGTGTCAGGATCTGAGTATTCTGATCCTTGTTACCATCATCCTAACTCTGATCTAACCACAAACTTCACAACAACAATGTGTTAGATTGTGTAACATTAATCCTATTATTATTCTATATTCACTGGTGTTACATGTAATATTATTCATGCTCAGAATTATTACTCAGCTAAATTAATGTCATGGCAGTATGTTGTGTACCCATGTGTTTCAGAATTGATTATAAAACAAAAAGAAATCTATATACAATATATCTTTAATCATGTCTGATATACTGTACACAATGCAATCTCATGTCAATTTGCCTTTTTTGACTAAACAAATTGAAACATGTTTCATTTTTCCATTAATTTAATACATTTTATCATATTTGATGATATGGAAGTAGCAAAATCTGAGTTATTTAGTCTTTGTATATTAGATTAAACTAAACCTACTGTGCTCCCATTAACCAGCTGCCTGTTAATATCCCCCCCCCCCACACATTGTCATCTTGTGTCTGTCATTCCCTGGGCATGCTTGTTTTGGTGAATGGTGTTTTCTCTCTCCCTTTCTCTGGCGCCTATTCGTCCATACTAAATGGTCCGTTACATATGTGGAAACATTAGTTTCTGCATATTTAGGTTACCGGGCCATTTATCATCAGAGGTCCGATAGGACCACCTGCTATTCAGAAAACCCAGAAAAATAGTTTTCATAGTTTGCCTGCACGAACAAACGCCATCTTCGATGGTTCTCGGAGCCCGCTCATTCCTATGAGTAGGAGTTCTGGTGATGTGAAGAGGGATCCAAGCAGATCCCTCCGCCACCTCTTCCCTGCCTCTCCGGCGGCTTTGCACATGCGCAACATCGGGTCACATATACGCAAAAGCTGGCCACAAGGGAAGTTAGGTAACACGTCTGTAGTAGTGTTAATAATCACGTGGACAGCTGCTTTGATTTAATGGTGTTAAATACCCCCTGCGGTGAGGTGAGCACTTAAGTATCCTCCGGAGCAAGGTGAATACTTCATCATAGGAGGCCATATTTGCCCCAATGATAAGTAGGCCTCTATATATATATATATATATATATATATATAATCAGGGGCATTTTAAGAGAGGAGGGGCCCATGTGCAGCCTCCATTTGGGACCTCTCTTCTCTGTCGGCCCACTGAGCACGGTAGATTCTGGATACATGCCAGAATCTACTGCACATGCACGGGTCTCCAGGAAAATGGCACCTGTGCCTTTTTTCCCAGGGACATCTTTTCTGCATGCTGCTCACCGGTAAAAAATGTCCGCCGCCATTTTCCTACTGATTATTTTTGCTGCTTTGCAGCACCGGTTCAGCGCTGCGGAGCAGCACATTGAAATCTGTGGAGAGGTTTAAGTATTTATTAACTATGGGTGCAGGGTGTGCGGTATGGGCCCCCATGAACGCCTATATCTATAAATGTCTGCACGGTAGGCTGCCTTTCTTCTATTCTTCTTCTTTCTCAGTTCTGTTGGATTTCACTGAATATTAACCACGTCTATAGTCAAAAAACAATTGTACATTATTATAAAGATAAAACAAGCTTATGCTGTATGGACAAGTGGAATATCTTAAAATACAATTGATTAGAAAATATGCGGAAATAAGAGAAGCAGAAACCAATCCAGAAATCCTAAAAAGAGAAGCAAAGTCCTGTGCAAAGACAATACCACTCTCCTCCAGCACTAAGGGCCATATTCAATTACGTTTGAAAAGTCCATTTCTGCAGAAAAGTATCACCGGTGACGTCATTTTGCCATGTGAAAATATATCCCCGTTTTCAATTCCAAAGACTTTTCGCCGGTGCAGTCAATGCATTGTAATTGGAGAAAAAGATTTGCCTATGAAAACTGTCGGAAAAGAGTGCATAATTGGGGTTTAGGGGTGCCATCTTGCGGGAACACCCATGCAGCCTTGGGACAGACCCCCAAAGGTAAACTGTGTCAAAAAAAGTTTCAAAAGAACACCTCAAAAAATGACATTGAAGAAGGGGGCGAAAAAGTAAAAGGTTGGGGGACAAAATTATAAACTAGCGAAATAGACTCCAGGGGGGTCCCCAAGTATTCCCCAGGTGTTCTTAAGATTGCAGGTGCTTGAGGCAGGTGGATTTTTTACATTTTTTAAAAATTCACTGTAGCATATTTTAAATATGTTAGCACTCATTTTCGTGTACCCCAAATTTGCTGGGACTACTTATTTCACCCAAAAAAACTTCTAAAAGCAATTCTTCACCACTTGAGCAAAGACGCTAATTAGCAGCTATTGAGAGTATTTAAGGACCCCAAATACCTGCACTAACATTGGGTATCTATAGTGATCCACAATGTTAGTGCATTTTTTTGGGGGTGTCAGGTTGATTTCCCCATTTTGGACAGAATTTTTCGCCAGGTCAGAGTACGCCGGGTTCTGTTTTTGCTGACTTCTAGTCGAATATGGGGATCAGCGGCAGCGCGCGCGATACTTTTTTGCATGGAAAACCAGCGATGACGGGGAAAACCTTGTCATGCAAAAAGCCTTCGACTTTTCGCACCTATTTGAATACAGGCCTTTAACCTTGAACAAATATGCAACACACCAAGAGGTGACAAATATTCACAAATGCACTTGTTTAACATCTCATTTCAAACCATTAATATGGTATGGGCCCTTGCTGCTATTACAACATCCTTCCATCTTCAGAGAAGGTTTCCATTAGACTGTGTAACATTCAATCAGCCACCAGAGAAATAATGAGTCGGGCACTTATGCTGGGTGATAAGGCCTGTGTCAAGAACTGTGCTCACCTTCAGAGTTGTGCTGCTCTGTCCTGGCAGGGGTCCCAGCCTGAAGTCTCACAAAGGGTGCTGCCGATGGTTCCTCAGCATGATGGTGGTCTCAGGGGACTGGAGCTCTGGCAGCGATCCTGTTGGCTCCAAGCACTGAGAGCTATCATGGCAGCTCCTGTCCAGCTAGGTGTGTCACTGGAGGGTCCTCAGTATGCTGGCAGTCTCAGGGGGCTTGGGGTTCCAGCGGAACCAATCATCTCAGCGCCAGGGTCTGCCACATGTAGCTGAAATGATTGGTTCGTTTGGGCCCCCACAAAACAAGCTGGCAATTAATTTGTCCCTGCACAAACTGGCTCTACGGAGGCAAGATGTTGTCCTCATCTTCCTCATCCACTGATTCCTCACCCTCTTCAGTGTTGTGTACATTCTCATCCTCACAGAGAATTAATTCATCCCTGCTGGAATCCACCACCACAGGTCCCTCTGTATGTTCTGGAGGCTGGTCTCCCTGGAAGAATTGATAATTAATTTTGATGAACATCATCTTCTCCACAATTTGTAGAAGCAACCTCCTACGCCTTTCGCTGACAAGGTTCCCGGCTGCACTAAACACTCTTTCGGAGTACACACTGGAGGGGGGGCAACTAAGGTAAAATAGAGCCAGTTTGTAAAGGGGCCTCCAAATTGCCTCTTTTTCCTGCCAGTACAGGTACGGACTGTCTCACATGCCTACTTGGATGCTGTCACTGATGTAATCCTTCACCATTCTGTCAATAGTAACAGTAGACATGTCAGAAATTGTTGCCAGGTCCTTCAGTCCGGACCAGATGTCCAAACTTGGTCCTGCCTGCCCTGCATCACTGCCAGCGGGTTGCTTGGGATACCTAAGTTGTTTCCTGGCAGCCCGTTGCAAGAGAAAATGAAACAGGAGCTGTTGATGTATCACGTTCCACTTCAGCTGACAGTGTTTTCACCAGCAGGTTTTTGCATCTCTCCAGGCTTGTGTTGGCTGGAAAGAGGGACACCACATAGGCTTTAACCTAGGATCGAGCACGGTGGCCAATATGCAGTGGTTTGATTTCAACAGACTGACCACCCTCATCCACAAGTCCCACATGCCGAGTGGAATCACTCCATCTTAGCTCCTCCTTAACTTTCTCCAGCTGCTTCTGCAAAAGCCTGATGAGGGGAATGACCTGACTCAAGCTGGCAGTGTCTGAACTTACTTCATGTGTGGCAAGTTCGAAGGGCTGGAGAACCTTCCACAACACAGAAATCATTCTCTACTGATCTTGAGGCAGGTGCATACCCCTCCTTTGCCATAGGTGGATGTATAGGATTGAATGGCCTTTTGCTGCTCCTCCATCCTCTGAAGCATATAGAGGATTGACTTCCACCGTGTCACAACTTCTTGCTTCAGGTGATGGTGGGGCAGGTTCAAGAGTGTTTGCTGGCACTCCAGTCTTCGGCACACAGTCGCTGAAAGGCAAAAGTGGGCAGAAATTTTTCGGGCCACCCAAAGCATCCCCTGCACGCCCCTGTTGTTTTTCAGAAAATTCTGCATCACCAAGTTTATTGTGTGAGCAAAACATGAGACATGCTGGAATTTGCCCAGATGTAATGCCCGCACAATATCAGTGGCATTGTCAGATATCACAAATCCCCAAGAGAGTCTAAGTGGGGTAAGCCACTGGTCATTGATTTCCCTCAGTTTCTCTAAGAGGTTGTCGGCGGTGTGCCTCTTACTGAAACTGGTGATGCACAGCGTAGCCTGCCCTGGAACTAGCTGGCATTTCAGAGCTGCTGCTACTGGTGACGCTGCTGTTGTTGCTGTGCAAGGTGATACATCTACACAGTGGGCTGTCACAGTCATATAGTCCATATTCTGCCCTGTTCCACTTGTCCACATGTCCATGTTTAAGTGGACATTGGGTACAACTGCATTTTTTAGGACAATGAGGACACTTTTTCTGACATCTCTGTACATTCTCAGTATCGCCTGCCTAGTGAAGTGGAATCTAGATGGGATTTGGTACCGGGGACACACTACAACCATCAATTGTCTAAATCCCACTGCAGTAATGGCGGTTACTGGATGCACGTCTAACAACAACATAGCAGTCAAGGCCTCAGTTACCCATTTTGCTTCAGGATGACTGCTGTCGTACTTCATCCTACTTGATAAGGACTGTTGGAGGGTTAATTGTTTAGTAAAAGTAGTGGTGTTCCTACTTCCTCTCTGGATGAATGACTCCCAGCAGCAACAGCAGAAGCAGCAGCAGTAGGTGTAGCAATGCAGGATCCTCTGGAGGAATCCTGGATAGGAGAGTCAGTCATGCCAGTGACATGGCCTGCAGGACTACTTTCGATCCTGTCTAAGGAGGAAATTGATGAGAAGGCAGCTGATGGTGTGGTTTGCAGGCGCTTGGATACAACAGGACAAAGGGATTTAGGTGTCCCTGGACTGCTTATGGTCTTAGCCAAAGTTTCTGAACTTGAGAGTAACTTTTTATGAACGTGCTGCAGGTGCCGTATAAGGGAGGATGTTCGTAGGTGGTTAACATCCCTACCCCTACTTATTTCACCTTTACATATGGTACAAATAGCAAGAAAGTTGTTGTCCGGATTTGGATAGAAATATTGCCAGACCAAAGAGGTGGAATTTGTGGTCTTCTGCCCAGGCATGACCGTGATGGGCTTTTTCATCCCACGGACAACAACTGTCTCCCACGGAGCCTGATTTAAACAAACCACATCACCATCAGAATCCTCCTCGTCAACTTCCTCCTCAGCGCCAGCTACACAAGTATCCTCATCCTGTTGTACTTCAACAGTGACATCTTCAATTTGAATATCAGTAAGTCGACTGTGGGTGCTCCTTCCAGCACTTGCAGAGAGCATGCTAATGGTGGAAAGAGACACCTCTTCCCATCCAGTGTTGGGAAGGTCAGGCATCGCAACCACCACCACACTTGGATTCTCCTTGGGGATTTGTGATATCTTCTTAGAACGCACAGTTCTTTGCTGTGCTTTTGCCAGCTTAACTTGTTTGATTTTTGTAGCGGGAGGAGGGCTTCCATCGTCGTTTGAAGCTGAATCACTAGTCATGAACACAGGGAAATACCTTAGCCGTTCCTTGCCACTCCGTGTCGTAAATGGCATATTGGCAAGTTTACGTTTATCCTCAGATGATTTAAATGTTTTTTTTTAAGGTCATTTTCCTGAACTTTGTCATTTGGGATTTTATTTGCCCTCTACTATGACATTGGGCATCTGCCTTGGCAGACGATGTTGATGGCATTTTATCATCTATGTCATGACTAGTGGCAGCAGCTTCAGCACTAGGAGGAAGTGGTTCTTGATCTTTCCCTATTTTATTTTTATCGGACAAAGTTTGGTCCTCCATTTATCTTATATTGAAATATACGTGTGGCTAAGGTGCACACAAACACAGAAAAGAAGAATTTTTTTTGGGGGGGTTACACCACCCTTTAACAGACTTACGACACAGGTGCATGCTTGGTGCTGCTCCTTTGTTGATGCACGTGCGGCTTAAACCCACACAATTCACAAACACAGAAAAGAAGAATTTTTCTATTTTTTGGAGTGCACTTTGGGGGTTATACCACCCTTTAACAGACGAGCCAGCCGGCCATTTATTTTATAACACAGGCACACTCTTGGCACTACTTTGTTGATGCACATGCGGCTACTGCGCACACTTCACAAACACAGAAAAAATATTTTTTTTATTTTTTTTGGAGTAATTTTGGGGGGTTTTAGGACTCTTTAAAAAACAAGCCAGCCGGCCCTTGATTTATGACACAGGTGCATGCTTGGCTTTACTTTGTTGATGCACATGCGGCTACTGCACACACAATTCACAAACAGAGAAAAAATTATTTCTTTATATTATTTTTAGTGCACTTTGGGGATTACAGCACCCTTTAACAGACGAGCCAGCCTGCCGGCCCTTGATTTATGACACAGGTGCACACTTGGCGCTACTTTGTTGATGCACATGTGGCTACTGCGCACACAATTCACAAACACAGAAAAAATAATTGTTTTTTTGCACTTGGGGGAGCACCTCTGATGGACAGATCACCCCCTGGACAACACTACAGCACCATTTTAGGATTACAGCCTTTATGGGACACTGCACATCACAGCCCAGCCAGCCCCTATAGACTTTGGAATGGGCACAGCCCCTATGAACAACTGACTGCACAACACAGCCCAGCCAGCCCCTATGACAGCAGCACAACAAAGCCCAGCAAGCCCCTATGGACAACAGCAGCACAACACAGGCCAGCCAGCCCCTATGGACAACAGCAGCACAACATAGCCCAGACAGCCCCTATGGACTGAGTGGACACAGCCCCTATGGACAACAGCAACACAGCACAGCCCAGCCAGCCCCAACTCCCACCCTCCCTCTTCACTGTCCACAGCTGGAGTGAAAATTGGTGCCAACACCGGTACCTTTTATAGAATCCAAAACCTGCTAAATCCGGAAAGCAGGATGTTGACATTTTGCCTCAATTTCAGATCCGAGTCAGGCGGGAAAACTTGAGCCTGCCTAGGACCCGTCTCCGATCGGGGGGGCTCAGGGGTTTCAGATTTCAGAAATCCGAACCCGCTCATCACTACTTATATCAGACCATTCTTATTGCAGACCCTCGTACCACCAGAGAGCAGGTATTGAATCTTCATCTAGGCAATCCAGAATCCCCAGTTCTGACAACCTGAATGCAGCAGGGGTTCTCATTCACACCAATATGTTCAATGCACTAGAGGTCAGAGTTATTTTCATGGCAGTCATGTTCTTCCACCCCAAATCATTATATGTCTGACCTTACTTTGTACATGGAGCATTGCCAAGAGGTCAAGGCCTAAGAATAAAACATAGCCCCAGACCATTAGTTCTTTTCAACCAAACTATTCAGTTGGCAGAGCACATTCTGGAAGGAATAATTCTCCTGTCATCAGCTAAACCCAGATTTCCATCAAATGGTGAAGCATGATTTGTATTTGTAACTTCAGAGAACGAGTATCACTACTCCAGAGGCAAAAAGTGGAGTGCTTCACACCACTCCAGCCAACATTTAGCATAGTGCTTGGTTATCTGAGGGTTGTGTGCTTCTCAGCCATGGAAAAACAATTGGTAAAGCTTGCAGAGAGCAGTTATAGTGCTTGCCTTGCTCCTAGAGGAAGTTTGGATTTCTGTAGTGAGTGTTTGGCAGGTGGTTTTTAACTTATATGCTTTTATTAAAGACTGACCATGCAATTACTTGTTCTATGACAATCCCCAAGCCTTCATCTCTATGCAATGACACAGAGATGGCTTTGCTGCTAACCACTATAGACACTGTCGGTAACAGGTTGGTCAACATGACGCTGATCGCCTAGCAGCTTGCTTAACATGATGCTAATCAACTGTGGTAGTGTAAAGCAAACATTTTAAGTTTTCGATATAAGGAGAGGAATTCATGTTTATCATCGATATTAACTCACTACAACATACTAATAATACTAGGAGAGGAATTCATGCTGACCATTAGTAGGGCACTGCTGCTGAACTCACTGCAAACAGTACTGTAGGTCCTCACCTCCCCCCACCCTTCATTTCTATGCAGTGACATACAGTAGAAATTAAGCACATAGGCCATATAAAGTAATGGCTACTAGCATAATCTCTATGTTTTACAACAGCCATGTGCCTAGTCACACAAAGAGAGCAGCCGCACATTTCTTAAATGTCTGCTGCTGCTCACTCTGTGGCGGTCAGCTCCCTCGAGGCTGGTCTCAACACTCAGTGGGCTAGATGCACATCAATGTATTTAGTCGCATAGAACATGTAAAATAGTGATTGCTTGCATTGTTCTTAAAGCGGCCATGTCCCAGAACAAACACCCATGTATTTATATGCATTGAATTTAAATGTAATGACCAGTAGCAGTATTCCTATATTTTACAATAGCCATCACCCTTGTCCCATAGAGCACTGGCACACATCTTCCATGCATGCCACTTGCATGCTCCATGGCAGTCGGCTGCTTCATGGCTTGTCTCAGAACATGTTGCCCATTTTGTCCAGTTGATTCATACCAGTTATCAGCTGAAGCTACAAACACATGCAACAACAATGCAAGTATATTTTCACCTTGAAGACCTGCAATGTTTTGCACTCTTTCGCCATCAGCCATATTTTAAATACCAATGCCTGACATCACTTTTGGTGTCATCAACACTGAGGCAGACAACTCTGTGTAAAGTGCATCCCATAGATAGATGCATAGATATGCACGAGCCAACTTCCAAGAACAAATGCCCTATCACCTGTACCAAAATTGGGCCATTCATCAAGAAGGTATAGCAGGAGATATCACAGAATGGGGATGGTGAGAGATGCAAGCAGAACATAATGGTGTAGCAGAAAAAGAGATGCAGGGTGGGATGATAGTGTGGCTGAGAGAAGCAGGAGGATTGTGTCACTGAGAGAAGCATAGAGGAGATGATGGTGTGGCTAAGAGATGATGCAGGGAGGAGATGATGGTTTGGCTGGGATATACAGGGGGGAGATGATGGTGTGGCTGAGAGATGCAGGGGGGAGTTGATGTAGCTGAGAGATGCAGGGAGGAGATCATGTCATGGCTGAGAGATGCAGGGGGAGATGATGTGGCTAAGAGACGACCATTGGAGGAGATGATGATGTGGCTAAGAGTTGCAGGGGTGATATTTTGTTGTAGCTGTGAAATGCAGGGAGGAGATGATGGTGTAGCTGAGAGATGCAGGGAGGAGATCATATCAGGGCTGAGAGATGCAGGAGGAGATGATGGTGTGGTTAAGAGATGATGCAAGGAGGAGATGATGGAGTGGCTGAGAGATGGCACAGGAAGGAGATGATGATGTGGTTGAGAGTTGATGCAGAGAGGAAATGATAGTATGGCTGAGAGATGATGCAGGGAGGACATGATGGTGTGACAGAGATGACACAGGGGGAGATGATGGTGTAACTGAGAGACGACACAGTTTGGAGATGATGGGGTGGCTGAGAGACAACACAGGAAGGACATAATGGTGTAGTTAAGAGTCGATGAAGGGAGTAGATGATAGGGTGGTTGAAATATGATGCAGGGAGGAGATGATGGGATGGCTGAGAGATGACGCATGGAGGAGATGTTGATGTGACAGGCAAAACAGGGAGGAGATGATGTGGTGGCTGAGAGACACAAGGGAAGATGACGGAGTGAATGAGAGACAATGCAGGGGGAGATGATGGTGTGACTAAGAGATGATGCAGGAAGGAGATGATGGTGTGGCTGAGAGAAATAGGGAGAAGATGACCGTGTGGCTGTGAGATGCGGGGGAAGATGATGGTGTGACTGAGAGAGACTCAGGGAGGTGATGATGGTGTGGCTGAGAGAAGCAAGGGGATGATGGTGTGGCTGAGCGACAATGCAGGAAGGAGATGATGGTGTGCTTGAGAGACGATTCAGAGAGGAGATGATAGTGTAAGTAAAAAATATGGTAGTTGCTCAATCAGATTAATGATATACTACAGATGCTTGTAAAGGTCGGGGTTTACACTGAAAACAGAAAAAAGGAATTTGCCCCCCAGCACACTGCAGCTAAATCAAAAATACTTCAATCAACGGATCTCCTCTTCTGGACAGTTGCTTTTTTAAGTCAGAGCCTCCTGATCTGCAGGGATGTAAACGTGTGACTCCCACCACCATGTAAAGTGGGTCCAACCACAGGCTGTTAGTAATTGTGTTTATGTGTGTGTACATATACGGTATATATATATATATATATATATATATATTAGGGGTGAGCGGGTTCGTATTTCTGAAATCCGAACGCCCCCGAGCCCCCCCGATCCGAGTCCGATCCGAGTCAGGCTCGACTTTTCCCGTCTGACTCGGATCTGAAATCGAGGCAAAACGTCATCATCCCGCCTTCCGAGTCTCGCGGGTTTTGGATCCTATATAAGGTACCCGCGTCTGCGCCTTTTTCTCACTCGGCTGTGGACAGTGAAGAGGGAGGGTGGGAGTTAGGGCTGTGTAGTGTAGTGTAGTGTAGTGCTGCTGTTGTCCACTACTTCAAAGTCCATAGGGGCTGGCTGTGTTGTGCTGTGCTGCTGTTGTTAATAGGGGCTGTGTCCACTACTTCAAAGTCCATAGGGGCTGGCTGGACTGTGTTGTGCAGTCAGTTCTCCATAGGGGCTGTGTCCACTCCAAAGTCCTGTGCAGTGTCCCAGTCCTAAAGGGGTGCTGTAGTGTTGTCCAGGGGGTGCTCTGTCCATCAGGGGTGCTCCCCCCAAGTGCTAAAAAAATAATATATTTTCTGTGTTTGTGAATTGTGTGCGCAGTAGCCGCACGTGCATCAACAAAGTAGTGCCAAGCGTGCGCCTGTGTCATAAGTAAAGGGCCGGCTGGCTTGACCGTTAAAGGGTGCTGTAAACCCCAAAGTACATTCCAAACCAAATAACAAAATATTTTTTCTGTGTTTGTGAATTGTGCGCGCAGCAGCCGCACGTGCATCAACAAAGTAGTGCCAAGCGTGTGCCTGTGTCTTAAGTAAAGGGCCGGCTGGCTTGACCGTTAAAGGGTGCTGTAACCCCCAAAGTACACTCCAAACCAAATAACAAAATATTTTTTCTGTGTTTGTGAATTGTGTGCGCAGTAGCCGCACGTGCATCAACAAAGGAGCAGCGCCAAGCGTGCGCCTGTGTCCCATAAGTAAAGAGACGGCTGGCTCATTTCTTAAAGGGTGGTGTAACCCACAAAGTGCACTACTCTCCAGCAAAAATATAAAAATATTTTCTGTGTTTAGCCGCACGTATATATCAAATCGATATAACATAAATGGAGGACCAAACTTTCTCCGATAAAAATAAAATAGAGAAAGATCAAGAACCACTTCCTCCTAGTGCTGAAGCTGCTGCCACTAGTCATGACATAGACGATAACATGCCATCAACGTCGTCTGCCAAGGCCGATGCCCAATGTCATAGTAGAGGGCACATACAATCCCAAATGACAAAGTTCAGGAAAATGACCTTGAAAAACACATTTAAATCATCTGAAGAGAAACGTAAACTTGCCAATATGCCATTTACGACACGGAGTGGCAAGGAACGGCTAAGGTCGATCCCTAGTATGTTCATGACTAGTGGTTCAGCTTCACATGACGATGGAAGCCCTCCTCCCACTAAAAAATTCAAAAGAGTTAAGCTGGCAAAAGCACAGCGAAGAACTGTGCTTTCTAAGAAGATATCACAAATCCCCAAGGAGAGTCCAAGTGTGGTGGTGGTTGCGATGCCTGACCTTCCCTGCACTGGACGGGAAGAGGTGTCTCTTTCCACCATTTGCACACCCCCTGCAAGTGCTGAAAGGAGCACCCACAGTCCACTTGCTGATACGCAAATTGAAGATGTCACTGTTGAAGTACAACAGGATGAGGATACTGTTGTAGCTGGCGCTGAGGAGGAAGTTGGCGAGGAGGATTCTGATGATATTGTGGTTTGTTTAAATCAGGCTCCGTGGGAGACAGTTGTTGTCCGTGGGATGAAAAAGCCCATCACGGTCATGCCTGGGCAGAAGACCAAACATTCCACCTCTTTGGTCTGGCAATATTTCTATCCAAATCCGGACAACAACTGTCTTGACATATGTACCATATGTAAAGGTGGAATAAGTAGGGGTAGGGACGTTAACCACCTAGGAACATCCTCCCTTATACGGCACCTGCAGTGTGTTCATAATAAGTTACTGTCAAGTTCAGAAACTTTGGCTAAGACCATAAGCAGTCCAGGGACACCTAAATCCCGTTGTCCTGTTGTATCCAAGCGCCTGCAAACCACACCGTCAACTCTCCCCTCGTCAATTTCCTCCTTAGTCAGGATCGGAAGTAGTCCTGCAGGCCATGACACTGGCATGACTGACTCTCCTATCCTGGATTCCTCCGGAGGATCCTGCATTGCTACGCCTCCTGCTGCTGCTGTTGCTGCTGCTGGGAGTCGTTCATCATCCCAGAGAGGAAGTAGGAACACCACTACTTTTACTAAACAATTGACTCTCCAACAGTCCTTAGCGAGGAGGATGAAGTACGACTGCAGTCATCCTGAAGCAAAACGTATAACTGAGGCCTTGACTGCTATGTTGGTGTTAGACGTGCGTCCGGTATCCGCCATTAGTGCAGTGGGATTTAGACAATTGATTGAGGTAGTGTGTCCCCGGTTCCAAATCCCGTCTAGATTCCACTTCACTAGGCAGGCGATACCGAGACTGTACAGAAACGTCAGAAAAAGTGTCCACAGTGTCCTGAAAAATGCCATTGTTCCCAATGTCCACTTAACCATGGACATGTGGACAAGTGGAACAGGGTAGACTAAGGACTATATGACTGTGACAGCCCACTGGGTAGATGTATCACCTTACGCAGCAACAGCAGCAGCGTCACCAGTAGCAGCATCTCAGAAAATGCAAGCTCGTTCCAAGGCAGGCTACGCTGTATATCACCAGTTTCAGTAAGAGGCACACCGCCGACAACCTCTTAGTAAAACTGAGGGAAATCATCGCCCAGTGGAGTACCCCACTTAGACTCTCCTAGGGATTTGTGATATCTGACAATGCCACCAATATTGTGCAGGCATTACATCTGGGCAAATTCCAGCACGTCCCATGTTTTGCTCACACAATAAACTTGGTGGTGCAGAATTTTCTGAAAAGCGACAGGGGCGTGCAGGAGACGCTTTGGGTGGCCCGAAAAATTTCTGGCCACTTTCGCCATTCAGCGACTGCGTGCCGAAGACTGGAGCGCCAGCAAACACTCTTGAACCTGCCCCGCCATCACCTGAAGCAAGAGGTTGTGACGCGGTGGAACTCAACCCTCTATATGCTTCAGAGGATGGAGGAGCAGCAAAAGGCCATACAAGCCTATACATCCACCTATGACATAGGCAAAGGAGGGCGTATGCACCTGACTCAAGCGCAGTGGAGAATGATTTCCGTGTTGTGCAAGGTTCTCCAGCCCTTCGAACTTGCCACATGTGAAGTCAGTTCAGACACTGCCAGCTTGAGTCAGGTCATTCCCCTCATCAAGTTTTTGCATAAGCAGCTGGAGAAAGTAAAGGAGGAGCTAAGATGGAGCGATTCCGCTCGGCATGTGGGACTTGTGGATGAAGCCCTTCATTCGCTTTGCCAGGATTCCAGGGTGGTCAATCTGTTGAAATCAGGCCACTACATTTTGGCCACCGTGCTCGATCCTGGGTTTAAAGCCTATGTGGTGTCTCTCTTTCCGGCCGACACAAGCCTGCAGAGGTGCAAAGACCTGCTGGTGAACACACTGTCAGCTGAAGCGGAACTTGACACGTCAATAGCTCCTTCTTCATTTTCTCCCGCAACTGGGGCTGCCAGTAAAAAACTTAGCTATCCTAAGCAACCTGCTGGCGGTGATGCAGGGCAGGCAGGACCAAGTTTGGACATCTGGTCCGGACTGAAGGACCTGGCATCAATTTCTGACATGTCTACTGTTACTGCGTATGATACTGTCACCATTGACAGAATGGTGGAGGATTACATCAGTGACAGCATCAAAGTAGGCATGTCAGACTGTCCGTACCTGTACTGGCAGGAAAAAGAGGCAATTTGGAGGCCCCTGTACAAACTGGCTCTATTTTACCTGAGTTGCCCCCCCTCCAGTGTGTACTCCGAAAGAGTGTTTAGTGCAGCCAGGAACCTGGTCAGCAAAAGGCGTAGGAGGTTGCTTCCACAAAATGTGGAAAAGATGATGTTCATAAAAATGAATTATCAACTCTTCCAGGGAGACCAGCCTCCCGAACGTACAGAGGGACCTGTGGTGGTGGATTCCAGTGGGGACGAGTTAATACTCTGTGAGGATGAGGATGTACACAACACTGAAGAGGGTGAGGAATCGGTGGATGAGGATGAGGACGACATCTTGCCTCCGTAGAGCCAGTTTGTGCAGGGACACATTAATTGCCAGCTTGTTTTGTGGGGGCCCAAACGAACCAATCATTTCAGCCTCAGTCGTGTGGCAGACCCTGGCACTGAAATGATTGGTTTGTTAAAGTGTGCATGTCCTGTTTATACAACATAAGGGTGGGTGGGAGGGCCCAAGGACAATTCCATCTTGCACCTCTTTTTTTTCTTTGAATTATGTACTGTTTGGGGCCTAGTTTTTCAAAGTGCCATCCTGTCTGCCACTGCAGTGTCACTCCTAGATGGGCCACGTGTTTGTGCCGCTCACTCGTGTCGCTTAGCATAGTCATCCATCTACCTCGGTGCAACCTTTTGGACATAAAAACACTATTGTGAGGTGTGAGGTGTTCAGAATAGACTGGAAATGAGTGGAAATTAAGGTTTTTGAGGTTAATAATAGCATAGGAGCAGAAAAATCAACACATTCTGTGATTTTAGCTGTTTTTATGCTTTTTTTTAAAAAAATACAGATCCAAAACACAAAACCCAGAACCCAAAACACCGAAGGGTGGTTTTGGCAAAACCAATCCAGATCCAAAACACGAAGAAAGATCCAGATCCAAAACCAAAAAAAAAAAGTGGCCGGTGCACACCCCTAATATATATATATATATATATATATATATATATATATATATATATATATATATATATAGGGGAATCAGTGGCACTCATGGGTCTTGTTAGAAAGAATAACACCAACGAAGGGAACATTCATTCAACGTTTCAGTCGCTCAGACTTTTATTAAGAACTCAGTTAAAAACAAATAAACGCATTCCTTTATACAAACATGACAGTTTGTTGCAGCCCAGCCTTTCCTCCACATGCCGGTCGGTGCCACCCGGCGGATGATGTCATCGACATGCCTCCCGCGTGACCCAGCTTGCGTGATGACGTCATGCAATGCTGACGCACGGCGCAGCTTGTTGATATCCTTCAACTGAGTGTCAGGCAATCAGACCAATGTGGAAGTGTGCGGCCAAATATAAACATTGTGTGATCCTGTAGGAACAGGCAAAATGAGGCTTGGAAATAACTAATAGACAGTACACCAAAGAACTAAACGTGATTTACACCTAAACATGCGAAATAGAAGGACAACATGGGAGAAACAAAATAATTGCGGTGCAAAATAATACATAAACATTAGCATATGGGGACAAACAATACAAGAGAGAATGGGAAGGTGAAAAACTTAATAGACACCTGAACATATAACATAAACAAATTGAACCCAGATACATTGGGTCAGTGGAGGGTGAAAATATAGCTACCCAATGCCATAAAAAGGAAAATATACAATAATATATACAATTGATTGTGTCTGCATGTGATGGTATGACAAAAACATATCAAGACTCCTAACATCTATGGTGTCCTCTGTCGGGCAGTGATGTGTTAATACAGTCAATTTAGATATATAATGCAAATATATAATGCACTATAAGAAATGGTGGGCCAGACCAAATATTACTGTAATCATACTCACAGATCAAAAATGTGAATGGGTACTGGAGCAAATGTGAATGGAGCAAAAGGCTCAGAAGCTGGATGAAAAAAAGATATTATTAGTGTATTATATATAATATATAATAGAGACTAAAAAGTGCTTGCAGTAGCCGATGGTTGCAGTGGAAACCGTTGGAGAGGCTGGATGAAGGTCCGTGGAAAACTAATATTTGTGTTTCACTTACAGCACCTGGTATTCTAAGGAGGTCTCTCATCCTTGTACTGACCAGGCCAGACACTGTATAGCTTCCAAGATCGGATGACATCGGGCACATCCAGTGCTGTATGGTTGTAAGTGGCTGAAATCCATATGTATAAAATACCTCATATACCCAACGGAGCCTCACCATAATCAAAACTGGATCCCTACAATGCTTTTGCAGTCATACTGATGGTGATGATGGTGGAATGAACAAAATGCTCGTTGTAATGGAGTATAAAAACTCAAAGGCAAAATATGATGCTAATAAGGCCAGAACGAGTAAAACAATGAGATAACATAAAGCAGTGTAAATAAGAGAACAGAGTAAGAGACAGAATGATCACAGGAAACAAGCAAATGATAAAGTCTCAGTGAGACCAGAAGGGACCACAGTGTTCATCCTGTGTATCCATCGTGCTTCAAGTTGTAGAAGTTGCTTGTCTCTGTCTCCTCCTCTCTTTGACAAAGGTACATGGTCAATCGCTTTATATATGAGGGTGGCTAACGAAAGTCTACGTGCACTAACATGTCTGGCCACCAGCTTATCAATATCCTTTCCTTCTAAGGCCTGTCTGATGGCTGTACGATGTTAGGCCATCCTCTCCATTAAAGTACAGGAGGTTTAACCCACGTACATAAGTCCACATAGCTACCTAATAATGTATGTGATGGATTTGCTGGTGCACATCAATATATGCCTGATGGAGATTTGTTTCCCAGAAAGTGGGTGCACAACATCAGGACCAATTTCAAGATATCTACATGTTGTGCATCCCATACATCTATAACATCCATGCTTTTTTGTAAGGAAGTGCGTGCTGGAATTAGCAGTGTAGTTAGAGACATCGTTGCGTACAAGCCAATTCTCCAGATTTTTACCTCTCTTGTAGCCCATCACGACTCTGGTATTTTTAAGTGCTGGAAGGCTGGAATCTGTGTTGATGATAGGCCATAATCGTTTGGTTGTATTGTTCACAAATTTGCTGCCTGTGTTAAAATGGTTGATGAACAACATCTGTTCATGCGCACGAGCTGGCTCCCTCGTGCGCATGCACATTGGACAAACATCGAAGCGGCCTGCAGTCGTAGACCGTACGGCCGCCTCTGAATGAAGCCCTTTATGTGAGACGTTGCTATTATATTTCTCCTGTGAATAACTTCTATTTACTTTTATTCCGTGCTACCGAGATTTCATGAAAAGGTCATTCCTAAAGCCACCCCAGGTTATTGTGCCTAGTAGGCATGCCTCCTCCCTGGAGTCTCATGTGTCGGCAGCCATGACAGTTTGCACAGACCTAAAAATGAATCCGGATCTGGAACAGGCTACTGGGGTACAGGTGCTTCAGGGTTTGATCACTCATTTGGAAGTGCAGGAAAACACTCAAGTTCAAGTTTTGCAATGACTACAGGATCTTTCCACACATTTTGATAAACTTAAGATTCCTGTAGCAAGTACATCAGGGGTTACTGCTTCTCATTTACGTTTACTGACTCCCACCTCTTATCATGGTAATCCAAAAACATGTAGAGAATTTCTCAACCAATGTGAGATTCATTTTGAATTATTACCTCAAAGTTTTACCACCTCTCATGTTAAAGTGGCTTATATTATGTCATTATTGTCTGGTGGGTCTCTCCTTTATGTGAGAGAAATGGTGCCTTAATGTCTAATTACCATGCTTTTGTTTCTCCTTTCAAAAGGATATTTTACATACCTGGAAGATTAGTGGCCGCGTCTGTGGATATTTTGCAAGTAAAGCAAGGAACAGCTCCAGTTGGTCAGTATGTGGTTCGTTTTCAAACTATAGCCGCAGAACTTAAATGGAATAATGAGGTATTAAGAGCAACATATTGGAATGGTCTCTCTGAGAGACTTAAAGATGAGTTGGTGACTCGGGATCTTCCTGAGAATTTGGATGAGTTAATTTCATTGACTATTAAAATTGATCTACGTATGCTAGAAAGAAGGGTTCAGAGGAGTCACTCTGAGTATTCTAAAAGTTCTCTTCCCCAGTCACGCTCTTTTCATAGTACATCTGATGAGCCTATGCAAATTAATAAAGCTAAATTGTCTGAAGTTGAGAAGCAACGTAGGAGGCGTGCTAATTTGTGCTTGTATTGTGCATCCTCAGAACATTTCTTGGCTAAATGTCCAATAAGGCCGGGAAACGATCGTCCCTAGTTGATGGAGGGGTACTTTCTAAAGTTTTCCCCAAAAAGGATTTTTCATTTCTGTGAGCATTCCTGATTTTGGTTCTTCGTGTCAAGAGTTTTCTGCATTGCTAGATTCTGGAGCAGCTGGCAATTTTATTTCATTATCTTTGGTTCAGAAATTAAAAATTCCTGTTGTCAAATTAACCCATTCTTTTTCCCTTTCTGCAGTTAATGGGACTAGAATTTCTAATGGATATGTTACGCATCAAACAAAGTCTATGAAGTTGAGGGTAGGAGCTTTCCTTGAAGAAAGTTTAGTTTTTGGTATTACCCATTTCTATGTATGATATAGTTCTTGGTTTACCATGGTTAACTCTTCAAAACCCTCATATTGGTTGGACTTGTTCTCAAATTCTTTCTTGGAGTCCTAATGCAAATTAAATTGTTTGATTCCTGTGGTACGATTGGCTGAAGTGAAAGTAGATGTTCCACCTTCTCTCCCACAGCCTTATCATGAATTTGCTTATGTCTTTTCTGAGCAGGCGGCAGACAAACTTCCACCGCATTGTCCCTGGGATTGTCCTATTGAACTTATTCCAGGTAAAATGCCACCCAAAGGTCGAGTATACCCTCTCTCTTTTCCTGAGACTCAAGCCATGTTGGAATATGTGCAACATAACCTATGAAAGGGGTTTATCAGGCCTTCTTCATCTACCGCTGGAACTGGCTTCCTTTTTGTAAAGAGAAAAGATGGTGGTCTTCGTCCATGTATCGACTTTAGAGGTCTAAATGAGATCATGGTAAAAATAAATATCCTTTGCCTCTCATTACAGAATTGTTTGACAGAGTTAAGGGTTCTCGACTGTTTACTAAACTTGATCTAAAGGGAGCTTACAACTTGATCAGAGTTAAAGAGGGTGATGAGTGGAAAATGGCGTTTAATACGCGAGATGGCCATTATGGGAACCTCGTCATGCCTTTTGGGTTATGTAATGCTCCTGCGGTGTTCCAGGAGTTTGTGAATGAAATTTTCCGAGATATTCTTTATCAGTTTGTTATTGTTTATCTTGATGATATTTTGATTTTTACAGGAATCTTTCTGATCATCGTACCCATGTTAAAGAGGTATTAAGTTGTCTTCGAGCTAATAAGCTTTATGGTAAGATCTCCAAGTGTGTTTTTGAAGTCCCAGTGATACCCTTTTTGGGTTATATCATTTCTGGTTCCAAACTTCAGATGGACCCTAAGAAGTTAAAGGCTATTCATGATTGGGTTTTGCCCACTTCACTAAAATCTATTCAGAGATTTTTAGGCTTTGCCAATTATTACAGAAAGTTTATCAAAGCATTTTCAACGATTGTAGCTCCAATTACTGCTATGACAAAAAAAGGAGCTAATCCCAAAGTGTGGTCCCAAGAGGCTTTGGATGCCTTTCAGACTCTCAAAGATGCATTTTCCACTGCCCCCATTCTATTACAACATGATGTTGAGAAGCCATATATGCTAGAAGTGGATGCCTCCACTTATGGAGTTGGGGCTATTTTGTCTCAAGTGGCTGCAGATGGGAGAACAGTGTCTTGTGGATTCTTTTCACAAAAGTTTTCTAGTGCTGAGAGTAATTACTCCATTGGGGAACAAGAGTTGTTAGCTATTAAGTTAGCTTTGGAGGAATGGAGATATTTATTAGAAGGTGCAAAGCATCCTGTTACTATTTTTACAGACCATAAAAATTAGTTGTATTTGAAAACTGCCAATTGTCTGAACCCACGACAAGCTCGTTGGGCACTCTTTTTTTCTCATTTTGATTTTGTCCTCAGGTATCATCCAGGTTCATTGAATAAAAGCGCAGATTTCACGCTCAATGTTGGAAGAGAAAGAACAAAATGAGGATCAAAGGTACCCTATAATAAATCCTCTGGCTTTTTGTTCAATTTCCCTCTCTCCTGATCCTGCTCCTGGGAAGATATTTGTGGCACCAGAGTTACGAGGTAAACGTCTTCCCTGGGCTCATAATTCTCGTTTCTCTGGACATCCAGGGGTTCGTAAAATGTACAAATTTTTGCAAAGTTCCTATTGGTGGTCTTCCATGAAAAAAGATGTCCAAGAGTTTATATGTTCTTGATCTAAGTGTGTACAACATAAGCCATTTTAAGTTATAACTCACGAGCTAAGTACATATGGCAATGTTTTAATAATCCTTTCAGAAACCATACCCTGATGTATACAAGCCCATTCTATGGACAACCTTGCATAAAAAATATCATAACAAACACAGTATTCATGCAGGGTTTAGTAAAACAGCTTCCTGAGAAAAGTAATTAGAAAAACAATACACCAGGATACTGTGGGTGTTTTTGCATGTAAATGGAGAGACCCCACATGTGGACAGGTGTAGCTGTGGCAATTGAAATATGGCCAAGACACTGATCTGCACAATTGAATTTGTCTGAATGAACAATGGTAATAAATCTGCTTGAAAAAAGAACTGACACAGGTAACCTAAATAGGCAGAAGAAAACCTTTGAACTCACTGTCAGACAGGATGGCACCAGCAGTCAGCTGGGGGTCTCCACCCTGTTTGAAAGTGAAACTCACTTCTCATAACACCTTGCACTGTAGTTTAAAAAAACATATGTTGGAAGAGTATGATATATGTATATATGTGTATGTATGTGTCTGTATATATTTATATATATATATATATATATATATATACATATATATTAAATCCATCATAAATAGATGCACATGCATAAACACCGCACATTACGCACAGTTACGCTGTTTCACTCTACATATAAATGCACCATGCATATTAGCAACTTTATGCAATATTCTCTTACACTTACACATACACAAATTACATGAAAGGTTCCCTAGTACTAAAGTGTAATATTCAAGGTTTATTCAAGGATTATTAATGTTGTGTAATAAAGGTTATTTGATATCTAAGGTTTAGTACATGGTAAGAAGATGGGCGGTAGATCTGCGCTCTCGTTGACCATGGGGTGGTGTGTTGTGGTTTCGGGGTGCTGCATCTTTGTGTGGGAGTACCTTTCCCGCACTGAAAACATATGGGGGTAGGGGGGGTAAGGTGCGCTCTTCCTGCTAGTAATGGTGATGTTGATGACTTGTGTGTGTTTGTTAGTGGTGTTAATTAGAATGTTTCTTCTGGTGGTGGTGATGTTTTGGGAGTGAGGAGGGTGTGATTGGGTATGGAGTGTAGTTTGGAGTAATGTGAAAAGGGGAATGGAATAGGATCAAAATGAGGCCAGCGAGACACAGTAATTTTGGGAAAAATCTTTTATTGAGTAGTCACAATGCTGCTCTGTTTAGATCCCGGGCAGGTGGGTGGGGTTCAGTGATGAGTGGTGACCTTGCACGTCACCCCTGCTGGACCTATGGTCGACAGTCTAGGAAGTCTCGGGGGGTGGGGGGATTTGCAGAGTGGGTTGGAACACCTGTGCGGCCTCCCACGTGTTAGTGTGAGTCTTGGCAGTACTTACCTACCGGTAGGTTTTTGTTATGCTGATGTAGGTTGACGTTGCGGCCGTTGCAGATAGGTTGGAAGCTGCAGGTTTGTTGGTGAGCTGGATCAGCGTGTTGCTGGTGTGCTGCAAGTGCACGGCTGTTCTGATTGGTCTGCGGAGGTCAGCGACCGGAGTATGCAGCTGAAATTGGCTCTTGGTCGTGCTGCTGGTGGTGCGGAGCCAGAGGTGTGGATGGGTGAGCTGCTGGGAGGCTGGGTTGCAGCATGTGTGCTGGGACCACCCCTGGGTGGTGGTCTGCCCGGGATACTAATTAAGAAATTTGCCAGGGAGGAGGGGGGATGTGGAAAGTGTGACCGGGATGGAGCTGGTCACTGGCGATGTTGGCTGGGCGGACTTGCGGCCGGATGTGCGGGATGCTCTTATCACTGACGGTCCCTTGTGGAAATGGAGATTGACGGTGGAGACACCCCTGGCCAGGAGTGAGTTGCTGAGCACGCCTGGGAGCAAGGGGGGAGAGGGGCTGGTCCGGGGTGGAGCCGGTCACTGGAGGTGTGAGCGGTGCGGACCAGCAGGCGGGTGGGCTGAGAGCTTTCTGCACTGGTGCTCCCTGGTGGGGATGGGGATCTTTAGTGGAGGTCAGCCTGGATCAGTGTCGGGTTTGATGTGAGGGTCTCCAACTTGTTTCGGCACAGGTGTCTTGTTCAAGGAGGTGTGAGAGGATCAATGCTTCTGAGGTTCTTATGTAGGTCACTTCCGGGGGTGGGGGTGTGATCAGGTGACTCATGGGGCCAATGGTGTGTTTGAAAGGTAATGTGGTGCAGGTGTGTGCAGGGACTTTTGCTGAATGGTGATGCGGTGCAGGTGTGTGCAGGAACTAGCTGGAGTGATGAATTTAATCAGATTAGGCCACTGGTGTGTTTGATAGGTAATATGGTGCAAGTGTGTGCAGGGACTTGCTGAATGGTGATGCGGTGCAGGTGTGTGCAGGAGCTAGCTGGAGTGGTAAGTGTAACCATATTAGGCCAATGGTGTGTTTGAGAGGTAATGCGGTGCAGGTTTGTGCAGGGACTTACTGATTGATGATGCGGTGCAGGGACTAGTTGGAGTGATACGTGTAATCATATTAGGTCAATGGTGTGTTTGAGAGGTAATGTGATGCAGGTGTAGGGGCTTGCTGTTTTTTTTTTTGTCAAAGGTAATGCGGTGCAGGTGTGTGCAGGGACTTGCTGAATGGTGATGGGGTGCAGGTGTGTGCAGGAAGTAGCTGGAGTGATAAGTGTAATCAGGTTAGGCCAATGGTGTTTTTTTTTTTTTTTTTTGAAAGGTAATGCGGTGTAGGTGTGTACAAAGAATTGCTGAATGGTGATGCAGTGCAGGTGTGTGCAGGGACTAACAGGAGTGATAAAAGGTGAGGTGATAGGGGTTGGGGCTGGAGGAGAGCGTGGGTGGGCTGGTTGGAGATTACTTCGTTATAACGGATTTGACTTCGTTGTCAATGTTGAGTCCCCAGGGGGTTAATGTTTTCAGCGTGAATATCCATCTAAGTTCCTCCTTGTTGAGGATTTTGTTATGGTCTCCGCCTCTCCAGTTTTTTTGCATGTGTTTGATTCCTATGAAAGTGGTGCCTTGTGTGCTGCTATGGTGGTATTCTTTGTAGTGTATGGGTATGTTATGGTTCTCTGTTTGTTTGGTGATGTTTCTCAGATGTTCGGCAATTCTGGTTTTTAGTGGTCTGGTGGTCCTGCCTATGTATTGTTGATTGCATGGGCATTGTATGAGTTAGATTACGATGTTAGTGTTGCATGAAATGTGTTCTTTAATTTTATACGTGGTGTTTGTCTGTGTGGATGAGAATGTTGTAGTGGGTGTGGTGCTTCTATATTTTAGTGTGACGCAGTTGGTACATGAGCCGCAGTGGAAGAAACCCCCTGTGAGTTTGGAGTTGTCTAGAGTGCTTTGTGTTCAGATGGGTGGAGGAATGTGGTTGGATACGAGTTTGTTATGGATGTTGGGGGCCTTGCGGTAGATGACTTTGGGTCTGTTGGGTAGGATACTTGTCAGTTGTGCATCTTCCTTAAGTAAGTGCCAGTGTTTGTTGATGATTCTTTTTATTTGTGTCGCCTGGGTGTTGAATTGTGTGATGAAGGGAATGTGGTTGTCTGTGTTTTGTGGTTGTTGTTTGTATTCCAGAAGTGGTTTCCTATCTCCTAGTCCTATTCGGGTGAGTGTGGCTTCTAATGTGTCCGGTTTGTATGCTTTGTCCGTAAATTGTTGTTTAAGTGTTGTGGCTTGTTCGTGATAGTCCGTGAGTTTTGTGCAGTTGCGTCTGATCTGCTTGAACTGTCCTGTGGGGATATTGCTGAGCCAGGAGGGGTGATGACCACTACTGGAGAGGATGTAACTGTTGACATCTACGGGTTTTTGAAAAGTCTTGGTCTGTATCTGGTGATTATCAATGTATATTTCTAGGTCTAAGAAGTTGACGGAGGATTGGCTTTAATAGGTCGTGAATTTGAGGTTCCAGTCATTGTTGTTGATGTATTGAATGAAGTCAAGGAGTGTGTGTAGGGGACCCTTCCAGATGCAGAGGACGTCGTCTATGTATCTGGTCCATAGGACAAAATTCGCATCCCAGTCATGACCCGTCCATATGTGGGAGTCCTCCCAACAACTCATGAACAGGTTAGCATAACTAAGGTTTAGTACATGGTAAGCAGACCGTGTCTGGTGTTGTACTGATCCACTGTGTCTCCACAGATTCCCGGTACCATCGGTGAGAAGATCAGAACCTGCGTCTGCAAACTATGGACTATAGAGTTAAAACATTAAAAATGTACTCTGTAATGTTAGCAGCTTAGATTTGCATGCAGGGGGAAAAAGGATACAAAGGGCGGTTGGAGGCCGTTGTGTCCATTGGAAATTGTCCAATAAACGACCCTATAACCAAGAAACCTTTAAGAAGAACCAATGGAATCATGCCAAACTTATCTATTGTATTTCCAAATCCCTGCAAGGGTATATATGTGTACTCTCTGACCCCAGTGGGGAGTCTTCTTGCTGATGCTGTTGACGGAGGTCTCTGATGCCGGTATCTGGGCCAGAGCGCGTGCGTATATAACAACTGTACCTTGGGTCTGTATGATTTATTTGTGCTAAATTGTCTTTAGATCACAGCATGTAACCTACTGTTTTTATTTTGAATAATAACCTTTTGTGCGTTGGAAACACATTCAAAGCCTGAAGGCATTTATTTACGTATGACTCATTACGCTAATTGCGATAATTTTAGAAGGTATAGGCAGGATCGTATAAAGGTGTAGAAGGTATAGGCAGGATCGTATAAAGGATTTAGAAGGCGTAGGCAGGATTGTACCAAGGTTTACTCACAATATAACAGATGGGGGCTCTGCTGAGTGAATCACACTATGTGATACATGGTAACACTTGGATAGTTGTCTTTCAGCAAAAGGGTGGAGGCGCCATGACAGGAGACACATTTAGCCGTCGCCTGTTACCATTTTGTTGCTGAAAGCGCACTGCCGGTTATTGTGTAATAGGAGTGCTGATTAGAATCCAGGTACGAAGGAGGAAAGAGTTTTTTTTCCTTCATCAATAGGTTTTTCTTTGTATTTTGTTTTGTGTGTTAAAAAGGGGAAGTCGCATTATTGTGTATGCGGCTAAGTTACATTGTAGCCTAAGAGTCATAATACGTTTTGTGTAGTAGTCGCATTATTGTGTATGCGACTAGTCGCACAATAGCGTATACGTATTTCCGGTCTTGTTGTCACATGTTTTAAACAAAGCTGTTGAGATTACATTATCAATTTTTGCCAATAACTGGGCTAATGTGTATTTTTCTGCTCAGGAAAAAAGTGTGTAACTGTGAGTATTTGTTTAGGGTGTAACATGGGTCCTAAATGTTAAGGGTATCGTAGGACCCTTAAGTGCTAGGCGTAACGAGCGGCCTAGTATCTCGGTAGCAGCTTACCATTTACTATACACAAGGCAGGTGTATGGGTTGTTATTTTTTTTAGGGTTCAGCTCTCAGTGTGATTACAGTATTCAGTAATCGGTTAGGCTTATTTGAGCACTGTAATTGAACCACATAGTTTTGGGCTAAACTGTGATTGTGAACTGGTGAGAAGGTGGACAAAATCAATTGAAAAACAAAGGGTATTTATTGCCCCATAGCGGTTGAAAGCAGTCAAAAAGGGATTTCTGCGTGGGAGTAGCTTTTCTTCCATAGGTGAGTGGAGGCATCTAGAGGTCTTCCATAGGGTTTGTGGTTATGCCCTTTTTAAAAGACGTCCACAGGTAAGTGAAAGTATCTTGACTGTCTTTCACCAGTTAAAATTTTTATTGAAAGACGTAGGGGTTGCCCCAGGATGGGAGCCACGCAAACAGTAGAGATGTTAGACAATGATGTGCTGCTAATGGAAGCGCAGCTTGGATTGGCATGCCGTATTATGCATACTAAGTATGGTGCTTATGCAATTAGGTACTGTAGTATGGTTTAAGATGATGATAAAGAGTGTTAGACCGTTTCCCAGAATTGGTAGCTTTGATAAGGAGGTATTGAACAATCAGTCTGGTGTGTTCTTGAGTGAAAAAGGTAACATATAATGAATGTTTAAAATTATGGCAGCATGAAGGGAATGCGTGGCTTAAAGGTGTGCAAGCGACGCAAACTAGCATTGCGAACGCATTACCAGAAAGTACACCCGTAGCGCTAAATTACAATGCGTGTGAGCTGTGAAATGGCGAGCACTTGCAGAAAGGTAGCGTTGTGGAAGGTATTGCAAGGGGTTCACGTGCACCACCACCACCCTATGAGGACGGGGGTGCAGATATAGTTGTTGAAAAAAACAATAAAAATGTAACAAGTAATTTGTACCCTCTCATAAGTAACCATAAGGAAACTTTTAATGATGTGGATAATGAGCCTATTGTTATGTCTGCCATTTCCCATGCTGTACACATGTTAGATGCTCCACCATGGCAAGCACAAGTGGTGCCGCCATCTTCATCAATGATAGTACAGGAAGTGTTAACATCCACTGCACCCGTAGAGGAAGTTGTTAACCCTATATGTAGCAGTAGTAGACTAAACCCCCAGCCAGGAAATAAGGTCAAAAGTAGCAGTGCGGCCGGTCTGCATCCAATCCGGACAATAACTGTTCCGCATGGGAATGCGGATGTGAACGGAGTAGTGCCCACAAGGGAAGGAAGTAGTAATGCATTGTCCTTGGACAAGAGCGGAGCTAAATTCCATAATGAAGGATTTCCCCGATCCCAAAAAGTAATTAGCCAAATGTCAAAGAATTTTGAAAAATTTGGGTAGTTCTCACGAGCCAACCAATAAAGTTTGGTGGGTGGTGTTAAGGGTCTGTCTACCACGCAATATCGACGTGCCAAAATTTAGCATGGATTGTGTATTGGATGGAGATGTTCCCTTAACAGACGAAGTTAATCAAGGTAACATTTCCCGCATTGTAACTCAATTAGGTGTATATTTTCAAGTAGTAGTTAACTGAAGCAAAATTTTCACCATAAAACAAAAAGAGAGTGAATGTGCAGAAGATTATTGTAACCGGGCTCTGCAGGCTATCACCCAGTACACTGGGTTAGAAGATATAAAAGATAGGACTCACCACAGGGGAATGATTGTCAATCTACTCATGGATGGTCATAAAGAGAACCTAAAGACTCGGGTTCAGACCTCAAAGCCTGGCTGGAGGGGAGTCACTGTAGACACCCTCATAGAATCTGCAATTGAATATGACAAGAACATCTCTAAAAAGAGAGAGACCCAGAGCAAAAAACTAATGGCTGTCAGTATTCAAGCTCTAGATGGAATAACGGTAACATCACAGCCAGCAGACACACCTGCATCCACACCTGCACCTGAACAGTTACACGTCCTCACTAATCCTACACCACCGCAAACACAGCCCTACCCCACTAATCACACACAGCCACAATTCCCATACTATCCACAAACCCCATATCTCCCACAATATCCTCTCCCTCAATATCCTTACCCATACCCACCACCTTTACCTCCTGCTCAACCAACACAACAATCCTTTCACCCATCGCACTAACAAAGGTGCTACAACTACAACCAAGTGGGACACATAAGAAAGAGAAGTAGAGTACAGAGGGTAGGACTCCCAAACCAGGGAGTACCTGTATATACTCATAGAGGTTATACACAGAATACAGGAAAATCCCAACAGTCACCAGCTCCAATAGTAGCCTTAATTGCTGTATTGGAGAATGAAAGCCAGCAGTCAGGTCATACCTGTAGTTTTATCATACACAGCCACAAATATCTTCAGCCACGATATTACCCTCAAAATCTTTATCTTCAACCACAATCTTTCCCTACTGCTCCAACCACACAACAGCGATTACCCCAGGGTTACATAGACAGCCCCAGTATCTTCTCTCAGGCCTTACACGACTGTTTACAATCCTTTTACCCTGCCAATGGATCTGTTCTCATACAATATGTAGACGATTTATTGCTATGTTCTGATTCGTTTATGTCATGTTTAAATGATACTAAACTTTTGTTGCTTCATCTCTCACAAATAGGACACAAGGTTGCTAAGGACAAACTACAGCCATGCCAGTCCAGAGTTAAATACTTGGTACATTGCCTAACCCAGAGATTAAGACATCTGACTATTGATCAAACCCAAGCCATACAAAACATGACACTGCCATGCAATCAGCAGCACATCTGTACCTTCTTGTATTGTACGAAAGCTGATGGGCGAGCATCAGGTGTCCTCACACAAAAAAACATGGTGATGCCAGTAGGCCCATAGCATACTACAGTGCACAATTGGACACTGTGGCAAGATCACTCCCAACATGTTTACGAAGTGTAGCAGCGACTGCTCTATTGGTGAGTAAAAGTGGGGATGTGATATTGGGCCATGATATTAATGTGTATACTCCCCATGCTGTATCAGCCCTGCTGAACTCTGCCCAAACCAGCCACATCTCTTCAGCTAGGTCCACTAAGTAGGAACTAGTTCTAACAGCACCTGAAAACATCACTGCTGAACTATGCAGTACGTTAAAACCAGCAACGTATTTACCATATGTGCAGCATGATGCACAAAGGGTGGAGGGAGATGAGTTGCTGGCAGGAAGTGAGTTCAGTGGGCATACTGATGCACATGATTGTATGGATTATCTGAACCAGACCCTTACTGCAAGACCTGACATACACACTTTTAGAGAATATAGATGTGACATTCATTTTTTTACATGGACGGGAGTTGTCATAGACAAACTGACACTGGAGAATTGTAAATGACGAGGACATCATAGAAGGTAATCCCTTGTCCAGGGCATGTGTAAGTTGATGGGTAATAAAATTATGGCAGAGACTGGACTAGGATGGCCAGAAGCATTACCATTGGTCCTACATAGCATAAGGACCACTCCTAGACCCCCTCTAAACCTGTCCCCCTTTGAAATACTGTTTGGTAGACAACCTCATTTGATTATAAGCCCACAAGAAGACTTGAAGGGTAACAATGAGGTAAAAGTAAGGTATCTTATATCAATGAGTAAACAGTTAAAACAGCAACAGCAGAAACTGAAATTGTTGTCACATGATATGCCTGAAACTAACTGTCATGATGTTGAACCTGGAGAATATGTTATGATCAGAAATTTCTTGCATTCAGGTTGTTTGACTGATCATTAAGTGGGTCCATATCAGGTGCTGCCGATGAGTGCCACATCTTTGAAGGTGGCTGAGAGAGATACCTGGGTCCATTCCACTCACTGCAAAAAGTTCAACCAACCGGTGGAGAAACAAGGCAGAGACCAGGCCGATAACGTGGATCTGTCGATCGCGAGCTTGTTCTGGAGGATTAAAAGGTTGTAGTGAGATACCTGAGCAAAAGAAATTTGCTGGTTCTTGCTGCAGCGATGGACTGGTCTGCTGTGTTCACTTTTATATTCTCTTCCAGAGTTTCCATCATCCTGGTTTGCTCGGGGATTTCTGGTTTCTGTGACGGGGGACCAAAAGAGGAGATGGAAGCTGATGGCAGTGCAGATGGAGTGGAGTTAAGAGGAGGACTGCTATGCCAATCAGGGTAGTGTCTGACCAATCATTGTTAAGAGATCTGTAATGTCTGAAACTCGGGGACAGTGTGAAGGTTTATCGTCTAAAGATTCCTGTATTTGTGAACTTGTGGGTCCCTAGTTGATGACAAATGTATCCAACAGTGCCAGCTTAAATATAACCCATACTTGGGTGGGTATCCTTTAGAGGATTATCATAGCATGGTAGGCAAAGTTTTAAATCAGACTGATTGTTGGGTGTACTCACACGTGCCTCAGGGCCAGCATAATGTAGGGTTGGTGCCATTTCCGCTGAATATTAAGGACATTTTAAAATTGCTAAAAGGGAAAATGTTGGATGGAAAATTTCTCTCATTCAAACCGCCTCATTTCAAACTCCATCAATTCCAAGTAGATAGATCACTTTTGTGTTTAACCATAACCAAACCCAATAAACCAGGGAGTTGGGAAGTGATGGGGAATAACCAGATGATGACCTTCTCACTGAGAGCTGATAATGAGCCTATGAATTATGAACTATTACGCAAATTTAGGTCAGGTGGAAGACACTTCTGGCTTAAATATACACTGAGCAACACCAAAGAAAAGGTTGGTAGAATACCAGAAGGGTACTGTGCTAAGGTTATACAACCAGAAACATGTATTTGCCAGATGGGAGAACCTGAGATAGGATTATTTGCGATGGAAATGTGTTTAATGATAATGATGCATACTATTCCTTATGTTCTCCCAGATGATGTATATTTTATATGTGGAAGAAAAGCATATAAGTGGCTCTCCCTGAGTTCCGAAGGTTTGTGTTACCTGGGAAGAGCATTCCCAGAGGTTATGACCCTCGCACATGTTGAAATGCTTGGTATTCATAAAAACACACCATCACCATATCTTCACACGCAGTATGAACACAGAGGCAAAAGAAATATGATACCTGGTGATGTGCATAAAGCCACTCAGTTAATTAGTGAGACAACTGGCTTTCAGGTTTTAGTAGCACTGGATCCCACCAGGATTGCTCGGGGTACACTAAATTTTAGATATATCCAAGATCTTGCTAAATTGATAGATAATATCACCGAGATGTATGATGACACCTTCAGGTATACAGGTAGGGAAATGCAAGCGTACAAGAAAGAACTGGTGCAACACAGACTAGTGCTAAATTACTTAACAGTTATCACTGGAGGGTACTGCGTAACTTTGGCCACCCAATTTGGAGTAAAATGTTGCACTTATGTCACTAATGATATCAGCGATCCCAAGGAGGTGATAGACTGGAAGATGGATGAAATTCTGCTGCTAAAATCAGAATTTCGAAGGAACCATAATGCTTCAGTGGCTGAAGTAGAGGAGAATGTAGAGGAATGGTTCACATGGTTGAACCCAGTGAAGTGGTTCTCCAGACTAGGAGAGTGGGTCCAAGAGCTTGTTGCTACAGTAGGTAAATTCCTGATCCTTATAGTAAGTGTCATCTTAGTAATTGGCTCATGTGTCAGCAGTGTTCCTAATGTGTTGAAGTGCGGAAAACATACTAGGGCGAACCGAGACATTAAGATGATGGTGGTAAATGGCAGCGATATGAATCAAGGTAGGTCAAGGAAGAACTGCATTACAATCCTGAGTTAGAGTGTACTGTATGACAGTGTAACCTGAATTCGTGTGGTTGTGCATAAATATATAATTTATGTTATCTTAAGTCATCTTAGGTAATGCAGTCCCAATCCCCCTTTCCAAACTTCCTTTATTGGTGAGATGAGTTCCCACATCCTGCCAATGGTCCCTTGAGGATCCGCAGATGGCATATAAGGGTTGTTTTACCCTCCTGGAGAAGCATTATCTAAATGGTTCGAAAGACCAAACCATGTCATACCATATATAACATTAAACTGTATATTCTCAAGCATGACTAAACAGATTCAGAATAGGTTGTGATAGGATTTGATTGGCTATCAAAGGCTGGACTGTCGAAGCCGGATGAATGAGTGAGACAGAATCTGTTTACAATCGGAATCTGCAAGACTAAAATTATGCGACTGATCACCCAGCACCATTTTAAGTTATAACTCACGAGCTAAGTACATATGGCGATGTTTTAATAATTCTTTCAGAAACCATACCCTGATGTATACAAGCCCATTCTAAGGAGACCTTGCATAAAAAAATACCATAACAAACACATTATTCATGCAGGGTTTAGTAAAACAGCTTCTTGAGAAAAGTAATTAGAAAAACAATACTCCAGGATACTGTGGGTGTTTTTGCATGTAAATGGAGAGACCCCACATGTGGACAGGTGTAGCTGTGGCAATTAAAATATGGCCCAGACACTGATCTGAACAATTGAATTGGTCTGAATGAACAATGGTAAGAAATCTGCTTAAAAAAAGAACTGACACAGGTATCCTAAATAGGCAGAAGAAAACCTTTGAATTCACTGTCAGACAGGATGGCACCAGCAGTTAGCTGGGGGTCTCCACCCTGTTTGAGAGTGAAACTCACTACTCATAACACCTTGTATTGTAGTTTAAAAAAAAAACATATGTTGGAAGGGTATAATATATGTATACATGAATATGTATGTGTATATATATATATATATATATATATATTAAATCCATCATAAATAGATGCACATGCATAAATACTGCACATTACGCACAGTTGCGCTGTTTCACTCTACAAATAAATGCACCATGCATATTAGCAACTTTATGCAATATTCTCTTACACTTACACTTACACAACTTACATGAAAGGTTTCCTAGTACTAAAGTGTAATGTTCAAGGTTTATTCAGGGATTATTATTGTTCTGTAATAAAGGTTATATGATATCTAAGGTTTAGTACATGGTAAGCAGACCGTGTCTGGTATTGTACTGATCCACTGTGTCTCCACAGATTCCCGGTACCATCGGTGAGAAGATCAGAACCTGCATCTGCAAACTATGGACTGTAGAGAGATAAAACATTATAAATGCACTCTGTAATGTTAGCAGCTTAGATTTGCATGCAGGGGGAAAAAGGATACAAAGGGCGGTTGGAGGCCATTGTGTCCATTTGAAATTGTCCAATAAACAACCCTGTAACCAAGAAACCTTTAAGAAGAACCAATGGAATCATGCCAAACTTATCTATTGTATTTCCAAATCCCTGCAAGGGTAGATATGTGCACTCAGTGGGGAGTCTTCTTGCTGAGGCTGTTGACGGAGGTTTCTTGCTGATTCCGGAATCTGGGCCAGAGCGCGTGCATATATAACAACTGTACCTTGGGTCTGTATGATTTATTTGTGCTAAATTGTCTTTAGATCACAGCATGTAACCTACTGTTTTAATGTTGAATAATTACCTTTTGTGCGTTGGAAACACATTCAAAGTCTGAAGGCATTTATTTACGTATGACTCATTACGCTAATTGCGATAATTTTAGAAGGTATAGGCAGGATCGTATAAAGGTGTAGAAGGTATAGGCAGGATCGTATAAAGGATTTAGAAGGTATAGGCAGGATTGTACCAAGGTTTAATCATGATATAACAGCCCCCAAATTAGCACAAATATTTATCAAAGAGATATTTTGTCTTCATGGACTTCCTTCTGAGATAGTGTCTGATCGGTGTGTCCAGTTTGTTCCTCGGTTTTGGAGGGCTTTATGTTCATCATTGCAAATTAAATTACAGTTTTCTTCTGCATATCACCCTCAGTCAAATGGACAAACCGAAAAAGTGAACCAGGAGTTGGAGACCTTCTTGAGAATGTACATTTCTTCTTCTCAAGATGATTGGATGGATTTCTTGCCTTGGGCTGAGTTTGGTCATAACATTCATTATTCGTCTGCTACAGGTGCAAGTCCTTTTTTTGCCAATTCTGGTCGGCATCCTCGAGTTCCTGAGCTTCAATCAATTCCTACAGTGGACGTTCCAGCAGCCAAAGCTACCCTCCAACATTTTTCTGGAATTTGGAGACAGGTACATAAGTGTCTCAGGAAAGCCTCTCATAATTATTAGGTCTTTGCTGATAGAAAAAGTTTGGCTGTTCCTAAATATTCTGTTGGGGATCATGTCTGGTTGTCTACTAGAAATCTTCGACTAAAGTACCTACTATGAAGTTTGCTCCCCGGTATACTGGTCCTTTTCATATTATAAAAATTATCAACCCAGTGGCATGTAAGTTACAGTTACCTCCAAAAATGCGTGTACCTAACTCCTTTCATGTCTCCTTGCTTAGACCATTGATTCTTGATCGATTTCATGACAGCTTTTAATCCAAGATCTCTACTCCGAGCCGTAACCCTTCCAGTCTACAAGGTATTGTAATTGATTTTGATGCTTACATTGGAGGAGCTATCCTGCTTGTTGGCGTTCTTCACATACAGGGAATAGAGAGTTAAAGTGATCATCTGTTTCCAAGGTGTTGTCAGGTTGTGGGATTCCTAGATTGCTCATTATTTCAAACCTGATTCCATTTGGGTCACATGTTCTGAACTTCCTATGGATCACAAACCTCTAGTATAAAGCCTGTTACTAACTGTGTCTCAGTGTCTGTGCAACGTTACTTTCAGGTCTTTCTTGGACTCCTGCCAGATCCCTGCTGTGCCTGTGGGTTGCTGTGGACTTTGCTATATCTCTGCTAATGTTCCAGCTAAATTTCTGATGCCAGTTACCAGTCGCACTACAGAGCTCAGCATAGCCATTGCCTAAGTATTGCTTTCTGTTCCACTGCTGTGGTTTCAGCTTTTGCTGCACTATTTACTTTGCCTAATGTCTCCTACTCCTGTGGACATTGAACCCCTCTTCGTTACAGTTGTCAACTGCACCATTACAGTTATCATCACCACATCGCGGGGCTCAACCCCATTCCAGATTCTATTTACACTGCAGGGTTCAACCCTGTTCTGGGACCAAACCACTTCACAGGGCTCAACCCTGCTTCAACCTTCATTGCATCGTGGGGCTCAACCCCGCTTTGGATTTTAGTTACACCACAGGGCTCAACCCTGGTCCAGAACCTCACCGCATCATTGGGCTCAACCCTGCTTCAACCTCATCGCATCACAGGGCTCAACCCTGCTTCAACCTCATCGCATCTCAGGGATCAACCCTGCACCGACCTCACTGCATCACAGGGCTCAACCCTGCTCTGACCTCAAAGCATCACAGGGCTCAACCCTGCTCCGACATCACCGCATCACAGGGATCAACTCTGCTCTGACCTCATCGCATCACAGGGCTCAACCCTGCTCCGACCTCACTGCATCACAGGGCTCAACCCTGCTTCAACCTCACAGCATTACAGGGCTCAACCCTGCTCCATCTTTCACTACATCACAGGGCTCACTCTGCTCCGGATCTCCATCACTACAGGGTTCCACCATGGTGAAGCTCCTCTATACCATCCTGAGGTGTTAGCCTCATACTGGACTCGGGGTTCACTACCATATTAGCTATTCTGTGTTAAAGACTATACATGGGGGTTTTTCTCCTATATTCATTATTGCTTATGTGAACCTCAGTGTTGTTGAGACTTTATGTGAGACATTGCTATTATATTTCTCCTGTGAATAAATTCTAATTACTTTTATTCTGTGCTACCAATATTTAATGAAAAGGTCATTCCTAAAGCCACCAGAGATAATTGTGCCTAGTAGGCCTGCCTCCTCCCAGGAGTCTCAAGTGTCGGCAGCCATGACAGTGATAGCAGATTAGTCCACACAGGAGCTCAAAAACTTCCTCACAGGAGTTTCTGATGTAGAAGTCTATACAGGGCTGGTGATGTGTTCCACTAAGCTCCATGGCAGAGTCTTATCCCTTAGCCAAAGTCAGTGACTAACATGATGAGCTGCCCTATGTGACTTCCTTTAAAACCTTCTAATTTCCCACAGTGCTCATGACCACCCTGGGGAGTTGTACAGTTTCCTGACTGGTAGGGGTTCTTTATCTTGTCCCTTCCACCAACCTCCCCCAGATATTATTTACCTGATGACCACATGCTGGCTTGGATCCATGTTGACTGTTAAAGTCCAGAGAGGAACAAAGGGAAGAAAATAGAGGGAACAATGACAGGGTAATTGGTTTAAATCTTAATTGTCCCCTGTGGAGGTGAAATTTAACTCATGAGATGCTTTTTCAGTGAGATGTTCTATTTCTCTACTGGTTACTTCCTGTGTGGCTAGATTATTATTACAGAATATAATATACTGGCTATTGCAAAAATTCAAGTCCTGTGAATGAACACACACATGGAAACATTTACACCAGCAGATGGATAGTGAAAAAAAAAGTGCTAAAAAGTTAATTAATCACTGCAGAGAATGAGACTGCAAATACATTTTTACCACACATTTCATTTCCTCACATTCAATAACAGAAATTTCCAGTCATTTCCAGTTAATTTTGCCCATGTCACAGCTCACAATATTGTTTTCACCCATATTGACCAAAGCTTGCAGTGAGCTGATTGGCTAAACTAAGCAAGGGAGCAGTGGCACAAAGACATGGCAGTTTAAAAAAGAATATAGTACATCTAGGAAAGATAGTGATACTGCAGTGGCAGACAGGATGACAATTTAATATATACTATATGCTACTATAGAATGTTTTCTTTAATCAAGAACTAGAGCAGAGGCTCGAGGCCAGCTCATGTAAAAAGAGGTGAAGTATTAGTGGAATCCAGGTAAAGGATTGATTGATTGATTAGATGATTGAAATGGAACAAACTATTAAAATACAATAATCTAAATGAAATTGATTTGATTGATTGATTAGTTCATTGACTGACTAATTGATTAGTGTTAATAATTAAACAATAAAAAAGCAAATCAGAGAAATTGAAAGCATTGTTGCAAAACAAACATCCAAAATCCCACTGAGGTTGATTTCTCAGGATTTAAGTCAAATTGGATAATTCATTATTGATTATATGATTTGATTATACTAGTCTGTATGTGTTGAGAAGCTGTAGGAAACAGGGGCCTACAGTATATGCCTGCAAGAGAAACTGGTGATGGATGGCATTGCAAGATACAAAAGTACATGAATGCCCCAGTTAAGTATAGTATTATACAGTACTCTGAATGTCAAACACACACGATCTTGGCTAAGCCCATAATGAAAAGTGGTGCAATATGGAATTGTCCTTGGGTCCTCCCACCCAACCTTATGTTTTATATTAAAAAATACATGCACAATTTAATAAATCAAGCACTTCAGCATCAGGTACTGCCACTCTTGTGGCTGAAGTGCTTGGTTTTTTTGGGCCCCTACAAAACAATCTACCAATGGGCTTAATGCGACTAACAGTATTGTTAATCATCTCTATGACTGGAATCATCTCTATGACTGGAAGATGTCAAATAAGTCTCAACCTCATCAGTGTTAACATCATCACACAATATTAGGTTAAGTCTATGTACTTTGTTGCAATTGGCGGCAAAGTTCTTCCTCATAGACTTTGTAGTTAATTTTTATGAAATACGATTGTTCCATATTTTTATGAAGTAGCCGCCTACGGCGATCGATCAAAAGGTACCAGACTATGCTAAACACTCTTTCCAAGTACACACTGGAGGGTGAGCAGCTTAAGTACACCAAAGCTAGTTTGTACAAGGGGCTCCAAATTGTTTTTTTTCCTCCCAGTTATCAAAAGGATTGTGTGACATGCTAATTTGTACACTGCCTTTAAAATAATCCACTATTCTATTGATTCTTAGTGTATCAGATTGAGTCATGGTAGAGGTGTCAAAAATTATGAGCAATTCTTTTAAGTCTGACCAGATGTCAAAATGGTGTTTCACTTTGGTGCACTGAGTTGACCTTCAACACCAGTGGGTCTCTTGGAAAAAGTTAGTTTTTCCTGGCAGCAGCATTTGCAGGAGAATCTGAAGCAGGAGATGTCATCGTGTCATTTGCCATTTGGGCTGACAACTTGCTGTCAAGGAGCTCTTTGCATCTTTTAAGATCTGTGTCAGTTGAATCAAGCATGTTTGCCAAAATATAGTGATCAATTTGCAAGATGTTGACAACCCTTTGGTCCAGGTGAAGCAAAGAAATAACTTGTTCTTCAAGTCCAACATACTTAGCAGAATCACTTTAGTTTCTATAACTGTTTTTCTAGTAGTTTTATTAAGGGAATCATCTGACTTAGGCAGTGTCTGAATTCAGTGTATTAGTTACTACTTTAAATGGTTTCAATAGCTTGCATACAACCCTGTATGCAAGCTATTGAAACCAGTGAGTATTCTCCAGTGTGCTGTGCTAAGGCACATTTCCCCTCTTCTCTCAGTGTTATAACTTGTTGTGTAGGAATGGATGGCTTGTTGCTGTTCTTCTATTTCTTCTATTCGCTGAAGCATATAAATTATGAAATCCCACCTGGTCACTACCTCTTGAATTAGTTGGTGTCATCGCAAATTGAACTGTTCTAGCAGCTGCTGCATTCTTCTACATGAATGCCAGAGATGTCAAGAAATGTTTCATGACACAGGCAGCCACTTCTGCAGGTCTCTGTCATTTAAAAAAAATTATGAACCACCAACTTATTTTGTGGGCAAAACATGGGTTGTGTTCAAATTTACCCAGTTTTAATGCTCTCACAATGTTACTTGCATTATTGAAAAATACAAATCCAGAGGAGAGTTCTAGGGTAAGCCATTTTGTAATGACATCCCTGGGTTTTCTTTTTTTTCAAAATGTTTTTATTTGGGTTTTAAAATATTTTAGTTATACATACTAAAGCATTTTAGATATGAATACAACAATATATTTGTTAGCAAAAATTTATATATATTCATATCTTCATATACAATATTTGAATTTGAACAAAATAATTACAAAAAGTTATCTTTGTAAATACAAAGCTATTGTTCTTGAATAGAAGTTTGTGGATTCTTATTTCAATTATTATAAAATAATATTTTCAACAAAGGAAAAAAGGAAAAAGAAAAAAGAAAAGAAAACAGAAAAAGAAAAGGAAAGAAAGGGAGAATCACCTACAGTCCCACCCCTCCTATATATAATTAAATATATTATCTAAGCTGAACCGGAGTATCTGATTGGTACAGTCTAGTTTTGTACCATAGAGTTGTTTGAAAACAACCATGAATTTGTTGTCTGATTGATATATTCAGAGTGTCAATAAAAGATTCTCATATTTAAAATAATCTTTCTACACTGTGTTCTTTGTGCAATGATGTTTCCATCCAATCCATTTTAAAGGTACTGTATGAAAAAGTTTGTTCTTAAACATTTGTATAGACGGAGGGGAAAAATTTATCCATTGTTGGAGTATACATTTCCTCGCCACGGCTGAGAGTATCAAGAGTAATTTTCGGCACCAAGGCGAAACCCTTGAATCTGTTGTTAAGATTCCAAAAATAGCCCATTCAGGAGTCAGTGTGCAAAAATGTATCAGTTCTGAATCGCTAGTTGTTTTATTTGGTACCAGAATTTTTTTATAGAAATACAGTCCCATAAACAATGATAGAGTGAGGCTTCAGAACTAGTGCATTTCAGGCAAATTGAAGAAGAAGTAAGCCCAAATAGAGGGCAGTGAGAGGTGACATATAACCCCTATAAAGCAATTTGAAGAACATTTCTTGATATGTGATGGCCGTAAGGACTCTATGAGAATATATAAGTGCCTTTGGCATTGATGCTTCACTGAGGTCTGGAAAGTGCTTCTGCCAGCGAGTTAAACCAATTACTGTACATAGTAACCACTGTAGTAAGGGGTTTTCAATATTTTATAAAATAAAGAAATAGCTCCTTTATAATTGTCTGGTGACTGAAGGGCCATGTCCAACCGATTCATCCAGTCCATACGAGAGAGAAAAGAATTTACTTTGGATATGTAATGCTGTGCCTGCAAGAAAGCTAAATTATGGACCTGTAAAAAAGGGAATTTAGTATGGGCTTGAGAAAAAGAAAGCACTCGGCATGTATCTAAATTTGAAAGTTGCGAATCATATTTAGACCATTAGAAGCCCATTAATTAAATGGAGCGGAAGCTAATCCATGTTGAAAATCCATATTTCCCAATAGTGGAAGGAATAAGGAATGAGAAGCACTGAGTTTCCATTTGTTACAAACAGTATGCCAAACAGACCAAACTGACATTAAAAGAGGTTATTAAGCACTTCCCTAGTAATTTCAGATTTATTCAGATGTAGAAAATATATTAGGTCTCTATTATTCAGAAAGGATTTTTCTATTAACCACTTAACTGATGATTTTTCCCCCAAAAAAACGCTCCAAAATTGTTGGTTTTTTTATGAGTATATGAGGTGAGGAACATCCATTTTAACTTATCCGAAATGGTTTCAGATTTGTAAAAAAAAAATTGTTTTTTAAAATAACTGAACATCGGAACCACCATCGGAACATCAGAAACATTGTGACGTTCAATTTGAGACCAGATACAGGAACCAGGTATGTCAGGGGCGTGAGGGCGGAAGTTAACTTACTTTTCCCCAGCGGCTGCTCAGTTCTGCAGCCGCTGGGTAGGGAATCCTGCTTTGCTGACCTATCAGCAGTGATCGATAGCACAGCAGACAGAGAGGGAGAGGGTGCTGGCAAGCATAGGGACTGGAAGTCCCTCTGAGAGCAGCAGCTGCGGGAAGATTCTCTTCATGCAGCCGCCATCATGTTTATCTGTCTGGATGAAATTTTACGTCCAGTACAGATAAAGAACTGCCTGGTGTGGACATAAAATTACGTCCATGCCAGGTAAGTGGTTATGTAATTAGAATATAGACTTGAGTGTGAAATCCAATCTTTTATTTGTCTACAAACTACTACTTGATTATTTATTTCCATATTTGGAAAATTAATTCACCCTTCTGATTTATCACATTGTAGTAACTGAAGACTAATACAAGGCCTCTTTTTTTTCCAAATGAATTGTCTAAATGCCACATCAAACCGCTTAATATCTGCCTTAGTGAAAACCACTGGCAGAACTTGTATAGGATATAATAGTTTTGGGAATGTAACCATTTTTATAAGGTTTGCTCTACCCAGATAGGATAATTGCAGGCATTGCCAATCTTCCATTTCTTTAATCACTGTATCTATGATATGCTTAATATTAAGAGAGTACAGATTATAAACATTTCTGGGAAGTCTAATTCCCAAATATGGGATGTCGGTGTCGGTGTCTGCCCATTGTAACCTACCCAAATCCAGACTATTTTTAGTCATGGAATTATTTAAAGCCATTACTGTGGACTTAGAGTAGTTTATGGTAAATCCCGAAAATGCACCAAATTCGTCTAATTTTGAAAGAAGTGGAGTCAGACTATCACATGGATTTGAAATAAAAAGTAAAAGATCATCAGCGAAAGCTGAGACTTTAACTTCTGTTTGGCCTAAGGAAATACCTTTAAGAAGGAACCAGGACGGTAAAACTCTCAAGAATGGATCCAATGCCAGGTTAAACAGCATAAGGTACAATGGACATCATTGACGTGTTCCTCTAGACATTGTGATAGAGTCACATTAATTAAAAGATTTGTATGAGGAGAAGTACAGAGATATTTAATCATATCGATAAAAGAGGAACTGAACTTTCTAATTTGTAAAATTGCATATAGATAAGACCATATAACTTTGTCAAATGCCTTTTCAGTGTCTAGGCTTAACAACAAATTGGGTGAGTGATGCTTAACAGAGGAATAGTACAACACCGCTACTGCTATACTGACATTTTGGACTATGTGTCTGCCATGGGTAAATCCAGTCTATTGCGGTGACAAAATGGAAGGGAGCATAGACTGTAAGTGGCTTGCAAAGATTTTGGCTAAGATCTTATAGTCCTGATTGAGGAGGGTAATGGGTTTGTAAGAGGAGATAGATTCTGGGCCTTTATTAGGTTTTAATAGTAAAATGGTATATGCATTGTTAAACGTGGGATATTGAATAGTTCCTTTTAGAATCTGTTGAACTATATGTGTAAGGGTTGGGATCATTTCCTCTTTTAAAAATTTATAAAAATTTCCATTAAACCCATCAGGTCGTGGTGATTTGTTAATTCGTAGACTATTAATGGCAAGTGTAATTTCACTTTCGTCTATTTCAGCATCAAGAACTTTGTTCATGAGATAATTCAGGCAGTTTAGCTTCACTGAGAAAATAATTTGATAATACTGGATCTACAAGGGAATCCACATAAAGGGAAGTAAATAGGAATGAAAAATGTGAGATATGCCAGCAGTTTTGGTTACACTTACTGTGCCTTGGTGTCAGAGTCTAATAAACTGCTATTTCTGTTATTGCTACACCACAGGGCCAGCTCTAGGGGTGTTTGACCAATGCGGTTGCACAAGGGTGCCACCCCTAGAGAGCCGACCCTTCCCCACATCCCAATTTCAGTACTGTCCCGCTGCTCCACCCGTGGGCCGAAGTGGCCCGCGGGTGGTCTAATCGGGAGGTTGGGGACCCCCACCGCCGCAGCTGTGCGGCGGTGCCGGACCCCCGGAGTGTGAATGGATGCCGCGCGCATGTGCACAGCATCCATTCACTGACGTGAGAGGGCTGGGGGAAGCCCAGCCAGTGACGGAGTGTTGGGCTTTACCCCCAGCACGCCTCTAAATAACGTCACACAGGGAGCATGGCCTATGGTAATTAGGCCACGCCCCCAAATTCGGTCGCGTGCCCTCTGATGGGCTGGCACAGGGTGCTGCAAGGTCGGGGAGAGCCTGATCGAGCGAGGAAGCTCATTCCAGTGTAGGGGGCTGCCCGGGCAAAATCTTGGACACGAGCATGAGATGACGGAACCAGGGTGGAGGAGAGATAACAGTCATTGGCAGACCGGAGTGAGCAGGAGGGAGTGTGTAAGGAGATGAGGTTGGAGATGTAGGGAGCAGTAGAGTTAGAGAGGGCCTTGTATGTTGGTACAGCCAACTACCAGTCAACATAGGGAGCGCACCTCAACTAAATAATTGCACCCAGACTGGTGACCTGCGGTTCTTTCCCGTCTCTATACAGCCAACACCAAAACAGAAACAAACCAAAAAGGGGGAGGGAGGGTGAGAAACATGGAAACAAAGAGGCTTTGGCCCACACTACTAACTCATTATATAAACATTCTCCTAAAACACGCCCCCCCCCCCCCCACTGCTATAGGCCACCTAACCAAGTGATCTGCACACATGCCAGCCCCATCCTAGGGGTTTAAACCACCTCTTTTCTTATGCTAATCATTTTGTTTCTCTAACAAGAAGAATGGTAGAATGATGTGGGGCACACTCAGGGGTCTATTTACTAAGCAGTGTTAGGAGACAGAGTGAAATGGGATAAGGTATCAGTCAATCCGCTCCCAACTGCCATGTCACAGGCTGTGTTTGAAAAATGACAGCTAGGAGCTGATTGGCTGGCACCTTATCTCTTTTCACTCTGTATCCTAACACTGCTTAGTAAATAGACCCCTCAGTGATTTACACTCAGTAAGGCATAGGGCTCTATCTACTACAATCCGCATTTGTAATGCAGATTGTAGTGTGATATAATTATGACTGAATTTGCATTGCGAATTCAGGCAATATCACAGGGATTTACTAAAAATCCCTTGCAGGGACAGAGCTTGCGATAAAGCTCTGTTCCTGCGAATCCCCTCCGGAGCCTTTTGCAAAAAATACCGTGATTAAGTGCCCGCGCATGCGCCGACCGGTCAACACTGCTACCGCCCCTCCGGCGCTAAGCCCCACCCCTGGTACTAAGCCCCACCCCCTGCGATCGCGGACCCCCCGCGACCCCCACTCCCCTTTTGCAACCCCCTCTCCCTTACTTACACTTACCTGCATGATCCGGGCCTCCGGTGATGTTCTCCATTCCTCTGGTCAGGTGATCTCCCATACTGCACTGGGACTCGATCACCTGATGACCGGGCCGCAGTGCACTGTGGGAGACCAGCTGACCGGAGGGGAGACATCACCGGAGGCCCAATCACCGGTCCATGGAGTCAGGTAAGTAATTTTTTTTTTCTATTTTTTTACAGTAATCAGCTTGCGGTCTGTTTGGACCACACAGCTGATTACTGGGACCGACTCCCGGCTCTGCTCTACCCATTAGAGCAGGGCAGGAGGCCGGTAACCGGGGGAGACCCTGGATAACGCCACCTCCAGGTGGCGTTATTATCACAGGGCTTTCCCCGGTATTTTTTTCACATTTATTTTTAGTAACTCTGGTCGGATCCCATTTCCCATTACAGTTATGGGAAATGCGATCTGCTTTACTAAAAATAAGTGATAATTAGGTGTTGGAGTAGAATTTTACGAATTCTACTCCAATTGCCCTGTAATAACTATAGGTGATACTAAAATAATGTGAAAAGGGTGTGAAAACACAAAACGCCCGTTTTCACTTTATTTTAGTAAAAATAATGTTAATAAATAGAGCCCTTAGACTCTAGACTTATGTGCAGATGGAGTCCATGGTTTGTGTACAGCCCAGGACACAACATGGTCTTAATCCACAAAGCAAACAATGTAATAAAAAAATTCCACACAAAATGTCCACATGCAATAAAGACATTCTCACTTTCCCCACAATGAGGAAGGTAAAATGTTTATGTAATAAAAGCTTAGTAATAAAGTTATAGGAAGTTGAACTTTCCTCCCTCTCCATACACCTGGGTGCACATCCAGGGGCTGAGGCAGTATGAGCACTATGACAGCCTGCGTATCGCATTATGCACAATGTCACTCTGCACATACACGGAAAGTGATCGCATATACATGGAGCTATACACACAGACATTCTGCATGACACACACCCTACACAGAGAAGGCAGCAGAGGAGAGGGAAGGGGGGACACTCACTAAGAGCATGCTTGCACAAATACGGCTTATACAGACCATCCATTATACACATACAGTATGAGCCTGTTAGGAGGCAGATCTTTTGCACTTGCTATAGGACAGCTATAGTACCGGTACACAGTGATGATGATGACTTGTAGAAACGTAGGCCTCAGAGGATTTGAACTGAGGCTGGACACACATGTTGAGACTGACCGCTGAAGAGGTTCTAAGAGGCCCATTTATCATTAAATATTTGAGGTAAAATCCCCGAAAACACACGTTTTCAGGGGTTTACCTCAAATACTAAGTATCCCCCGGATGTATGAAGGAGGGACCGCAGCATACAGTACAGTATATCTCCGATACCTGCTGCGATCCCTCCATTGCCACCGGCAGCCCCCTCCCCCATAGGTTTCTATGGTGGAAGCGATGCTGCCAAACGTACCAATATCCGGAATGTGACGCAATCCCGATATTGGCTCCAGCAGCTAACGCCATCTGAAGATAGCGTTAGCTATAGCGCTGTAGCCTATAGGCACTTACCGCATATCAGCCGGCGGAGGGATCTCCCAGATCCCTCCGCCGGCAATGGGCACCGCTCATGTGCAGTCCCGAATGAACTCCGGCCACATCGCAGGAACGAGCTCCTCTCGGAGCCCGTCATCCTGCGTGTGCCAGTTAATACATCCGGCCACTATGATCGCATTTTACAATGCGATCATGGGCGGTACTGCATGCCCTGATCGCATTGCAAAATGCGATCATTAATAAATGGGCCCCTAAGCCTGGCCTGTGATCACCAAAGACATAATAAGAATCATTCTATTATATTAGATTGTTCACATTGAACAATTAGGATATACATATATATGTAAACTGTATCTTATATGTGTAAATGAATATATAGTAGGGATGTGCGCCGGACCATTGTTGCCGGATTTGGTTCTAATTCGTCGTCCGGCTTTGGATCTGGATTTGCCAAACTGCGGTGACTGGCTTTGGATTTGGATTTTTTACAAAAATTGACAAAAAAAGCTAAAATCACATAAATTGGGCTTTTTTTTCTTCCTAGCGTATTATTAACCTCAATAAAGTAAATTTCCCGTCATTTACAGTGAATTTAGACCACCTCACAGCTTATAGTATTGTTTTCACCATTATTGGCCAAAGGTTGCAGTGAGCTGACTGGTTACTAAGCGATAGAGCAGCGGCACAACGACACAGACACCACAGTATAAAGCACATCTATGTAACATTGCCACACAGCAGTGGCAGAAATGAAAGGTAGTGCAAGATGGAATGGTCCTTGGGCCTTCCCACCCACTCAGTGGGGTATGGCCAGCAGAGTCACAGTACTTGTTACACAGTGGGCTACGGCCCAAGGAGTCACTGTGCACAATCTTGTTCACAGTACACCGCACATAGGGCCTGATTCAAACTCGGTTGCAAGCGCTGTGCGCTCGCAACCAGGTCAATGGTAGGCCAGTGCGCATGTGCACGACGGAGCCGGCTCCATCGAGCGCATGCGCGAGACCCGGATAGCGATGGGCACTCCGTCGCTCCGGGTCTCGCACCAAAGGGGGCGTGCTGTCGATGTTGAGTGACAGCACGCCCCCTTTGGTGGGTGGGCCAGGGGAGTGGCTGCCCAAACGGAGGAATTCCCATGAGAACGCCTCCGTTTGGGGGCAGCCCCACTAACATCATGAGTGATGTCAGTAGGAGAGATTTCGGCTCTGTTAGAGCCGAAATCTCTCTGGGGCTTGCGGCAATAAGACACTACCACAAGGGTCTCATCGCAAGCCCAATGGTCGCGATGGTCTTGACCATCGCGACCATCTTCCTGGCCGCTCGCTATAGCTGTGGGTAGTCATCCACAGCTATGCCATCGGCCAGGAGGCCGTTCTTTAAAAAAAAAAAGACCGGCCCTCATTCAGAGCGAGCGCTCTGTCAGAGCGTCCAGCTCTGAATCAGGGCCATAGTGCCCCTGATTCACATTACACCATAAAGTAGTGCATCTTATTTATGTTACAACAACACACAGTAGTGCCCCTTTTACACAGTGCCCACAGTAGTGTCCCTTTTACACAATGTCCACATTAGTGACCCTTATACACAAAGTCTGCAGTAGTAATGCCCCTTATACAATGCCCACAGTAGTAGTGCCCCTTATACAATGCCCACAGCAATAGTGTCCCTTACACAATGCCCCCAGCAGTGGTGTCCCTTACACAATGCCCACAGTAGTAGTGTCCCCTATGCAGTGCCCTCAGATGAAGTGCCCCCAGTAGTATGCCCCCATTAGTAGCGCCCCTAGTAGTATGCCCCCAGTAGAATGCCCCCAGTAGTAGTGTTCCTAGTTGTATGCCCCCATTAGAAGTGCCCGCAGTAGCTGTGCCCCCAGTAGTATGTCCCCATTAGTAGTGCCTCTAGCAGTATGCCCCCATTAGTAGTGCCCCCAGTAGTTGTGTCCCTAGTAGTATGCCCCCATTAGTAGTATGCCCCCATTAGTAGTGCCCCTAGTATTAGTGTCCCTAGTAGTATGCTCCCAGTAGTAGGCCCCCAAGTAGTATGCCCTCATTAGAAGTTCCCCTAGTAGTTGTGCCCCCATTAATAGTGCCCCTAGTAGTATGCCCCCAGTAGTAGTGTCCCTAAAAGTGTGCCCCCAGTTGTATGCCCCCAGTAGTATGCCCCCATTAGAAGTGCCCCTAGTAGTTGTGACCACTCATTAGTAGTGCCCCTAGTAGTATGCCCCCATTAGAAGTGCCCCCAGGAGTTGTGCCCCCATTAGTTGTGCCCCTAGTAGTATGCCCCCATTAGTAGTGCCCCCAGTAGTGCCCCCTTACACACAAAGAAAAAAAAGACTTACCTTAATCCCCGCTCCTGCCGTGACCGCAGCTGTCCACTCCTCTCTGCACTATGGTAGAGACGTTATGACGTCTCTCCCATCACCCGCAGCGGGGGGGGGCTGGAAAGAAGCGCTCATGAGTGAGCTCCAGCCGGCTCCCTCCGTGGATGCAGCAGCCAATGAGAGTCTGTCTGACTGTCATTGGCTGCTATAACAAACACACAGCCGCCACTGGCAGCTGTGTGTTTGTTTCTGTGTAGGGCAGACCGCTATCACTGCGGTCTGCCCTACACTAGTGGGGCCCTGATGTCGGATTCTCTCATGAGGATCTGATGTCAGGAGGCTGCTGTTCGGCCGCGAAGTGGATCCGAGTCAGGCGGGGAACACCCGAACAGCGTTCGAGTGGACTCGGATCCCCAATGTTCAGAGTGATTCGGATTCCACAGAATCTGAACCGCTCATCCCTAATATATGGTTTTGTAGTTATTTCTATTCTGTACTGTGTAATCCAATTTTGATAAACTAATATTATACCGAGAACTCTGTGGGTGTTTTACGTTATTTCATGTGGTGAAAGGACTAAGTGAGGAAAGATTTATAAAGCAAGGAACAGTATAAGGAAACAAAGAGGATATAACAATCCTTTTATATTGATGAGCCAGGACCCAACTGTTTTCATTGTAATTTTATACTAGGCCAAAGATTTGGTAGAAAAGCAGGAACAGGTAACAAGTGCACAGAAGAAAGTGTTACTTGTGTGTTATTACTGCAAGTCTTTTCTAGAAATTTGGACAGATAAGCTTTCGCCTGCACACTAGCCAAAAATAAATACAATTAATTACTGCAAACCTAGAAAAATTAAATGTTCCTTGGATACTTTTTTATTCCTTTGTCTCCCCAAATTTGAAGCGATATCAAGGAGCGGATTGTCACATCCTAAGGACTGGAACACAGTTTAACTATTTGAAATATTATTGTATTGAAGTAGTGTCCTGCTGGACGGAGAGGCATTAAAACATGGTGAAAACTTATCCCCGTTTTTTTCAAAGACTTTTCGCATCGGTGAAAAGTCTTTGAAATTGTATATGGGGATAATTCAAACATGCGAAAACGACGTCATAATTTATCGCCGATTCCGACTTTTCGCATCCAAATTGAATATGGCCCTATATCTTTATTAAGCTCACAGTATCCCATCCCACCACTATATGTTAGTAATTTATGAGTGATCTGTGTACTATAGAAAGTCACTGTTAGATATAGCCATGCCTCAAATTTAAAGCATAGACAGGACTCCGTACAGTAAAGCCGGGTACACACTAGACGATATGTCGTCTGATCCAGCCTAGTGCCCCCCCTCCCCACGGATAGCTACACAAGCCCTTATACAGTGGTCCTTTCTATGCATTTCCCCCAGTAGGGCCCCGTATACAGTGCCCCCAGTAGTACCCCTTATGCAGTGCACCCAGTAGTGGTCTCCCCTATGTAGTGATCCCCCTATAAAGTGACGCTTATACAGGGCCCTCAGTAGTGCCCCTTATACAGTGCCCCAATTAGTGGTCCGCCTATGCTGTGCCCCCAGTAGTGGTCCCCCTATGTGGTACCTGAATCTCCGCTCCTGCACCTACCACCGTCCGCTCCTCCGTCAGCGCTCGCAAGCGGGTCGATGGTTCCCCACTGCGCATGCGCATGCTAGAGCCGGCTCCGGTGTGCGCATACACGAGACCCGGCCAGTGACGGGCGCTCCGTCGCTATGGGTCTCGCACCTAAGCAGGGCAGTTGTCGATTATGATTGACAGCTTGCCCCGTTTTGGTGGCGGGCAGGGAGGGTGGCTGGCCAAATGGAGGCATTCCCGAAGGAATGCTTGCCATTTGGGGGCGGCCCCACTGACATCACGAGTGATGTCAGTGGTGAGCTTCCTATTCTATTAGAGCCGAAAGCTCACTGGGGCTTGCGGGAACGAGACCCTACCACAAGGGTCTCGTCGCAAGCCCCGACGGTCGCAATGGTCCCGACCATCACCTGGCCATTCACTAAAGCTGTGGGTGGTCACAGCTTTAGCTTTAAAAAAAAACAGGGACGCCCTGATTCAGAGCGAGCGCTCTCAAGGAGCGTCCAGCACTGAATCAGGCCCTATGCTCTGAAAAGTGATAAATTGTTAAGTGATAAACGACCAGCCACTCAGCTCCTAACTGTCAAGTTACAGTCTGTGTTTGAAATATGACCATTAGGAGCTGATTGATTGGCAGTTTATCACTTTCCAGAGCTTAGTACATCTGGGCCGCAGCCTGTGCTATCAACACAGAATCACATAGAAGCCTATATCTCCAGGAATATATAGATAATTATCCAAAAAGATTGAAAATTGTACTATATTCTCCTCACAATGCTCCATTATATTATTTATACCCTTCAGATAACCCTGTATATTTATTTAGATGTATGGCACACAGTGACTAAATACTTAACTATTAATATTTCTAACATTACCATATATACACACGATAACCAGACTTTATTACTTTTTTCATTCATTTTAATATTTCACTGAAGTTCATTGAGCTATATTTTTCTGAAACACTAACAATATACTGTGTACTGTATGTGCACCATATATGAACAACGCTGTTTTTATCTCTTTGAGTAGGATGGATCAATTCCAAGCTTCTTACCGCATCATTCTCCAATAGTGATCCCATAGGACCCCTCCCAGTGTCCCCCCTCTTTGTGCATTCACAGAAGGGCTCCCAGGTCATAAACTTGAAAGTCCCAACACCGCAAAGTACAGCTCTATAAGAAGAGATGTCCTTTGTGGCTTTAAGTACAACTGTAAATACATATGGCATAACCAAACAAACACTGCTATGCATACGATCAGTGACGGGATCTATTGCATTCAAAATGCGATGCTTGATGTATCCTGCCGTTTGCGTGCCATTTTTTTAATTTGCAATATATTTATCTGGGCTTTCTGTGCTCATTAAAATGCATTGTCCATTGAGATAAATGGGAAATCTGACTCACCTCACTAATAATCAGGTAATCTCATCTGAATCCAGTGGGATTCCTTTTGGAGATTTGGCAAATAACAAGTAAAGATAAGGGGCGCTAGTGGATTTAGGTTGGGTGCTATGAAAAACTTAAATCACCGAAAGCTTTAATAAAATGTTGAAAGATGTATTAATCATCATAAAAAACAACACATGTAAACACATAGGGGCATATTCAATTGGGTGCGAGAATATCACAAATCCCGCATCTGCGAGGTTTATCCTGTAGGTGCGGGATTTTTGCTATTCAATAAGCTGCATGGTTTTTTTTGTTTTATTTGAGCCTGGAGGTTTTTTTCCTTGCACCTCCAGAGCAAAATCAGTGGGACTTGCTCTGGTACCCCGATGGCACCACCCCTTAGGACTAATTAAGCAATTGGAAGTTTCCAATTAGCTTAATTAGTCCTTAATTACTTACCTTCTTCAGCGTCGGGAGCCGGCTCTTCTGAGTATGTCAGTGTGTGTGGTGTTTGTAAGTGTGTATGAGTGAGTGTGTGTGAATATATGTGAGTATGAGTGTGTGTGTGTGACCCCCGGTGTATGTGTGTCCCCCTCCCAGTGGGAGTGTGGCCCCCTGGAATGGGCGCTGGGAGAACTACATCGCCCAGTAGTCCTTGCCCCTCCCACCAGCCCCTGGAGCTTACCAACAACTTCCGAGACTCCCAGAAGCCCCCACTCCAGTGAGAAAATAGAGGGGAGGCCACCGGGAGCCGCGGAGACCACGGAGGCCCCCGGCATGTAATACCCCTTTTCCTCCTAAATTCCATGTCTGACCCGGAGTTGGAACAGAGTTCCTATCCGGATCAGACCCGGAATTTAATTGGCGCCGATTCGGGATATTCCCGAGTCGGCGCCGCTCACACCAGAGTCGGGTCTGCATAGACCCGGCTTTCCCGGCGTGAAAGTGGACACTTGGAGATGACGTCATCTCTAAGCGCCACTGAAGCCGGACCAATCGGCCGACTTGCAGTGCACTCCAGGTCATCGTGACCCGGAGTGCGCTGTTCTCACAGCAGGATTTCACGGTCTAAGCCCATGTTAAACCCTGCTATTTACCTGGGTTGGATTGCCGGGTCACTCGACCCGGCAATCCAACCCTCTCCCCTTTTACACCAGGGAGCTGCCCAGGCTAACCCTGCAATAACCCGGGTTTTAGCTCAGGTGTAAAAGGGGTACAAGTGAAGAATACTTTTTTTTTTACGCAGCGTGGGGCTTTCAGAGCTGAAAACCCTGCGACCACTATTTTTTTTATTGGATACCACAGGTATCGGGAGCGCGCAGAACCGCGGTATTCCAAAATTGGGTGTGAGGGGTATGAGGTTTTTTCCTCGCTAAACCTCGCGCCCAATTGAATCTGCCCCGTAATGTAATTAATGTATCTGATAAGCAGAAGGCAGAACTACTTTATTCATGGACAGCTGTTTAGTAGATACCCTGGTTCAATACTTCTCTATACAAAAATGAATTACTTTATGATAGCAAGATACTGTATACAGGGATTATTTTGGAGGAGACAATTGAATATAAAATAGAATTACACCTAATTTAGTGCAGTGAGTTGCAAATTTACATGTGAACCACTAAAAATAAAATCAAACTTAGATTGATCTCCCCTGAATGTTCTGAAGACCACTCAATGGATTTCAGTGTACTTATTGCCCATTAATTATTACACTATTGTGTCCCTCAGTCATAGCGTTCATCTGCATAAACCATTTCCCTTGCTGTATTCCTGACATAACGTAGTACAAACATTAGCGATATCCAGAAATCTAATGATTTCCATTCTGTGAAATAGAATTTAGTAACATGAACAGGAAAGATTATTCTGTACCATTCTCTTGTGTTACTGACCATGACACACATTACACAGCAACATACACCATACGAAATACAGACAAATGGAACAGGTGTTTCAGCAGCGGATTTCTTGCATTGTGTTCTCTCTGTGATGAGAGTAAGCTCTCTGGACAAGCTACACAGAGATTATTGGATGCTAGACCCTGGGAGAGGAAATTTTACCATAACACTTACACTAACAAGACTCTTCACTAAAGCTCCTATACCTGTCACACATGCCTTCCTATCTGTATACTGTATACGTCTCCAAGAAACAGGCTCCTCCCATTTACATTTGGTCATTGATCATTTATTCGTAATTGTCCTATAACAGAATCAATATATAGAGAAACATCCGCACAACATGTTTTTCTTTGCATTTATCTTTAGTACAAATAACACTTTTATTTACACTTTAACTTTACACCTCTTACTGATCATACATACAGTGTTTCTATTATTATTATTATTATTATTAGTGAATTGTCTGATTATCTAAGTTACTTCCACAGCATCGCGTTATCTCTTCATCAAGAAAATAAAATCGATCATGTATAGTAGGTTTTATTCTCCTTATGTTACAGAATCTGGGAGGTAAATTTGGGAACATGTATTATGTAAGATATAACCACAGAGGTAATGACACAGCCTGCAGGCTCCTGGCTCAGAGTCACAGGGTACAGCCTCCTTACTATAAATGAGGCTCAATATTTACATTTTGAAAAATTTTTAATGTTTTGTTTTTTTCACAAAATGACAGATAGTGTATGTTTTCTCTAAATACTGTATCTGTCCTAACTCAGACCTAATCAAGAAATATAGGGGTCTATTTACTAAGCAGTGTTAGGAGACAGAGTGAAAAGTGATAAGGTACCAGCCAATCAGCTCCCAACTGTCATTTTTCAACCACAGCCTGTGAGATGACAGTTAGGAGCTGATTGGCTGGCACCTTATTCTCCTAAAACACTGTTTAGTACATAGACCCCATAATATTTGATCCATCTAGATGACGCTGTGCTATAACCTCACCTAAATTACTATATATTGCAGGAACTTTGTTCTTTTTTCCCCAACGTGCAAAGTGTGTGTGCTTCTAGGGGGAGAGTCGGTAAAGCGAGAGGTCCCAAAGAACTGTTCTACACGCAGATATTGCAGGTAGGAAATTTTACACATGCCCCATAGAAGTGTGAGCAAAATAAGCAATGCTTTACTTAGCGCAATCCCCAGAAGTGCGTGCTGAGGCACATTGCACAGGGCTGAAGCTGGCGTTAATTTAATCTGCCCCATACCTGTCATTTGGATGTTCTTGTGTCACTTACATACTGATCTTACATTCCTGCAATGAGGCAATATTTGTTCCTCATCTCAGATGGGAAAGTTTTACTTGTGGTAAAGTTGGAACCCAGATAAAGAGAAACTTGTGCGTTCAGGATTCCTCATCTGTTCACCATCATATGTCCCCACATCAGTACAGTCACTATTAGTCATTTAGCTCTTGTGTGGCAACATTATGACTTTATTACTGGCATAATCATTCTGAACTGCATCTTCCAGTCAGTATAGGTGGGCAAACTGGCTACCCACATTGTGGCAGAATTGGCACGCCAGGTAAGCTACTGTACCAATCCCCAGTCCTGGGGAGTTACTTCCTTAGTATCACATGTGGACATGCTCTTGTTATGCAGAAATGAGAGGTCTCACCATGGAATTTTGGATTTCAATTGTCTTGTACTTTATATTATACTATTGTATTAGAGGGGCAGAATTAGTCTAAATTCTGGATCTCAGAACTTTGGTAACAAAGTATATACATTATCTCAGAAGCTTCTCGCAAATGTCCAGTTACAGTACTCTGCCAAGTACAACAGCAGTAATCAGAAGACTCATTGACACATGAGGTCCCAGCCCAGCTGCTGTGGTACTTTCATGGATGGTTTCAGAGACTGTGAAGCTCTGGACGGCCCCTGTTTGATTCTTTGTGGTGAAACTGTCGATTTTGATAGTTGTGACATTCGATGTCTTTTCATATACCGCGGTGTCAGTAATATTAGCTTGTTCCCGTATCCAGCTTACAAAACTGGTAATCTTGGTGTAGACGCCAGGAATGCCTGGTTTGGCACAGCCAACTCCCCAACTCACAACTCCGACTAGCCACCAAAATTTACCAAGCTGGCATGCCAAGGGGCCACCCGAGTCTCCCTAGAGAATACAATGAGTATAAGAGGTTAGAGTGGTGCCCTAGCAGGAGAGACACATGTAATCAGGGTCGAGTGTCATTTGTTTTGGCATTGGAAGCATATGAGCTGTAGAACAGTAACAATATATCTTAGGTATTGATCCTTTACTCTATAATTGGATACTTCCTAGGCTAGAGTGTGATGGGGAACTGAGCCTATAGTATTGTGGGTCAAACAAGTCACTCTGGTAGGTTATCAGGAAGTAATAAAGTTCAATCAATTTAAACCCTAACTTGAGAATTTCTTCCTACTCATTTGGTTAAATGAGATCTATAAACAAAAGACTGTTTATCTGATTTACATGTTTTTAAAGTAGTTATTGATCCTTATGCACTTACAATTAAAACCTAATATAAGATGATCACAGATTTCTAAATGTGTACCAGAAAGATAACATAAATATATAATAAAAAATATCCAATAATCCAAAATTAAAATGATAAAATGATTCAATTTAAAATGCAAGCCTGAGGAAGTGGACCTGATCTGTGAAACGCGTCGTTTAGAGTTTAGGTTGATAAAACAACACTACTTCCTTATAATACTCCAAAGTGATTTGTGTGAACCACAATACTGTAGGTACAGTTCCCCATCACACTCATTGGAGAAATTGTTCTTGTACATCCTACTCAGTGACAAACTGCACTATAGGGACATATATGATGTCATAGTTCAGTATGTTGCAGTAAAAAGACTAACAGAAAACATAACATGTCACAGAATGTTTGATAATTTCCATAAATAGCAGTTTACATACAGTAGGGGTCTATTTACTAAGCAGTGTTAGGAGACAGAGTGAAAAGTGATAGGAGAGTGACTTTTCACTCTGTCTCCTAACACCGCTTAGTAAAAAGACCCCATAGTGAGACCCAGATCAGGATATTACTAACCACTGTGCTAACCAGGATGTAGTCAGGATGCTGGCGGTCGACATGCTGACCACCAGAATCCCGACACTGAAAGGCCGGCATGGGACTAAAGATAGGCATCTAAATACTGACGCCTATCATTAGCCCCACGCCGAAATACCGACGCCCGGCATAGCGAACATAGGTTAGCCGGGCATCACGACCAGTGGGTGGGTTAGGTTTAGGCATCCCCAGGGGGACTTAGGGTTAGTCACCGCCCCAGGAGGGTTAGTTTAGGCTAAGGGAAGGGAGTTTTAGGGTTAGGCATCAACAGGGGGAGGTTAGGGTTAGGCACCCCCCCTGGGAGGGTTAGGTTTAAGGTGCGGGATGGGGGCTTCTGGTTAGGCACCACGGGGGTGACAGGGTTAGACACTACCCCCTGAGTCTTAGGGTTAGGTGACCCCAAGGGAGAGTTAGCGGGGGTAGAGGGGAGGGATAAATATACTTACCGAGATTGTGATGTGTCGGACTTCCAGGGTTGGGATTTGAACTGACGGCTTTTAAGCTGTCGGTATTTCATACCCAACCCGTGCTAACCTGGTTACTATTTTCCTGCAGGATTACTGAAACATGATGCTGTACTTCCAGCACACTGCCTATGTCAGTCATGCTCTATGTATGCTTCCCTAATAACTTACCAAAGGTCTATCCTCCCCCATTATCATCTCATGTCCCCCACCCCACCCAGGATGTTGCTTATGTGAAGATCTGCCTATGGGGGCTGATTCTAAGTTGGGAGAAAATAAAATTTTTTATTAACTTTGCACCTGGACAAACCATGCTGCATATTCTAAAAAAGTCCCTACTTTATTACTGGCCTGTATGGTTATGCTGCCCACCTGGGAACCTCTACCGGCTCCGGAACCTGTCTATGTACACTTTGGCTTCCACAACTGGTCACCTCCATGGGAGATAGGTGATGATGAGAATTATAAATACAGCACGTGTCTTGGACACCTTTCCTTACCTGGCAGCCATCTTTCCCACCCTCAGGGTAGCCGGCACAGAGCATGTCGTCCTTTACTATTTCCGGGCGACTAGAAAAGCCGTAGGCAGCCTGAAACATTTCATCGCACGCAGAGGAGTTTATGAGAGGGAGATCCACCTCCTGCAGTGTGAATGGTTGAGGTAGCTGAACTGTAAAATAACCCACATATGTACTAATACATTATTATTGTATAACAATACATCTGACGTTCTCATACACATTGCCCACACTTCTCTGTCTGTCGTTGCGATCAATACAAAGTGCACCTTTGGTTTGTTCATTCACTTGTATTTGTTATACAGCATGGCGGTCCTGCTGGCTCACTGATAAATGGGTTAACCAGAGACAGCCGCTGGTTGCAGGCACTAGGCAGTCACACCGGTCCGCTAAACCCAACACATTGCAGGGCTCACAATATGTTAAGTGTCTATAAATGAAATGTAAAATGGTTTCCTCCAACTAACTGTCAAGGACACAGGTCAGTATCATGAGGAGTGTACAAAGCAAGTGTGTGTGTAGGTGTGAGTGTGAGTTTGTACATATCTGCACTGAGCAGGAACTTGGTATAAGTGAGGGCTAAAATACTGAGACCACAAAAGTTTTTCATTGTAATAGAATTGATTGGTTGCTAAGGCAACTTGTCCACTTTTTAGAAAGTTTGAAACATCCCCGAGGGCAGAAAGTAACAATTTTCACCAGCATACCGGCATGTGTGATCGCCGGTATGAGGAACACTCACCAGAGCTGCCCCGGTAATGAGAGGACTTCAAGGGTTATGACCTGGGATTCCTATTGTGGGGCCATTGGCCTGCAGGAGGATAGAGAAGGATCCTTTGGATCCCTCTCCAGAGCTTTTTTTGAAGAGAACCCCATAGTCGTCTATAGGCAATGCCATTTATAGATGGTGTTACTGTACCTATCATGCAGAATCTCTTGAAAGTTATGCTTTCCGGAGCTTGCTGCACAACGGCACGACGTACCCCAGAATTCTATGGGTACTCTGGTGTTATTATTATTGTTTAACAAGGGTTTTGTAGGGCAGAACAGGAGAAATAGGACTGACACATCCCGACATGAGTACAGGCAGTGTGTACCCCCAGACTATATGCAGGGGAACTACATATCCATCCAAAACACCTTTTAGGTTCCCGGGTGGGACCAGTGTAACCTCCAAGTTTCCAGTGAAAATAAGTAGGAAGGCACCGGAGGTAAGCAAATATAGGATAAAAGGCACATTTGGTCCCCATGTGGCGTGATCGCCAGTTGCGTAGCGTCTCTAGCATGAAATCGCTCCGCACCGGCTCAGATTTTGAACACTTGCAAATGGAGCTATGTGAGGCCATATAAATACAGCAGCAAGGGTACCAGGCGTTCTGGTGATGTACGGATAGCCTGAGAGGTCAGCATCAGCCAATCAGAGGCGGCCTGCTAGTGCCATCACTGAGTATTGTTTCACCCTCCCTCCAGCACTGGACAGAAATATAACTCTCATAATGCATATAGATGGGTGCATTCACTGCTACTGTAGGTGTCACAAATAACTACTGTAAATACATGGCTGGTGGAAAAGCTGAAGTCTCATGCCCTGCAGATACCACACATAGGAGAGAAAATGGGTCATGTCGCTGAGATGGAAAATAATTCTGCCCATTGATAGGTTAATCTGATTCATTTTCTCATAAATATTTCACATAAAAATGCATCACACTTGGTTCTCTCACCATTTTCCGCAATGGTCCCCCAGCCGGTAAGCCAGCATTTCATTCCATCCGGGAAGTCCTGGTTGGGGGATGGAAGGCAGATTGGCTGAATGTTGACAGTATAGGTCACAGGACTCTTCAGTTCTATCAATGCCAGGTCCCCACTGGTTGTATGTCCGTTGTATATGGGTTGGATGAGGTAGTTCTTCACATATATAATAACCCTTGTATTACTCGGTCCAGTGAGGTTCAAGATGCCCATCATCACATATAAATTACTGGAATCTCTGTTACTGTGGTCAGAAGAATGATACATCTGTTATTTATGAATAATAATAATAATTCATAATTTAAAAAAACCTTTGTTGTCAGTTATTGTTATCACTGTTATCACAGAACCAGGTCTTCTGGCAGGCCCGTGTGCTGTATCAGGGGGTGTGGTCCCTACATTATGGGGTGTGGTTATGCCTCACCTGCAATCCCATGCTGCCACAGAGTCCTGGGCAATTTCCACATGCTCCCCCCCCCATTTGGTTGCCCCTGGTTACAAACACATGCTACCCAAACAATGGGAAACTAAAAAATGGTTAATATGGGCACATGTCATTCTGTCTGGAGAACTTATTTTTCAACAGTTTTTTCATCAAATAACATAAATGTGGGACCATCTTTACCGAGTGTAACATTGGGATGTGATATCATGTGTCGACATTCATTGTGTAAACACAATAATGTCGACATGTTCCGAATATCGGCATTCTGCATTTCTACATGTAGCGAAATGTCGTCGGTCATAATGTCAACATTACTATTCAGCCTAAAATTAACCCTTTCCCTACTTTCAGCATAACCCTAAAACTAATTGCAGTCTAACCCATGCTGACTGGAGAGAGAACAGCTTCCTGGTGGTCACATAATGTGTATTAAAAATGACCAACAGCGTCCTTGTCTAAGTTGGACTGTAACTCTAGAAATAATTATCTGACTGAAAAGGTGGTTTTATCACTTACAAAAGATGCCGATACTATATAGGGGGATATTTCATCACCTGGAGATGGCGTTAGTTACCGGGGCATTTGGTAAATAAGCAGCCCCCATAACAATTTATGGGGGCTGCTTTTGCGATTGAAAATGGGAGACTGCATACATGCATTGGATACTTATAATTTCTGGGTACACCCCAAAAAAGGGTGTTTTGGCTGCATATCCCTCATTTTGGGCAAAATCCTGTCTATTGATATTTCATCTACTAAGCAGTTTACGGGCCCTAATTATAATTAATAAGTAGGGCCCATAAACTGCTAAGTAGGTGAGATATCGATAGGATTTCGCCTAAAATGCCTCTTAATTGGTGTTTATGGCATGACTTGGGTTGCCCACTCCTAAAGGGGTCAAATACATTTTACAGAGGCCACTGCGCCCAGGCTAGAACACTGGTGGGAATGGGGCCTTTGCCCTTCACCACTGTAATTGGCATGTTAATGACATTTACCATATTTACTGTACATGTACTAAGAAAATTGTGAAAGAGATAAAGGGCCAAAAGTAATAGGGTGAGAGTCTAGACAATGTGAGAATTTAGCACTATGCTCTCACATTGGTCGAGTTTTATCTTCAAAATGGGAAAACATCTGGATGAGAGTTTAAATCGTGAGAGTTTATCGAGTCTAAAAACATGAGAGTTTGCTCTGTTCTCGGACTCTATTTCATTGGGCGAGTTTGCTCTGTTCTAAGACTCTATTACATTGGGCGAGTCTGCTCTGTTCTCAGACTCTATTACATTGGGCGAGTCTGCTCTGTTCTCAGACTCTATTACATTGGGCGAGTCTGCTCTGTTCTCGGACTCTATTACATTGGGCGAGTCTGCTCTGTTCTCAGACTCTATTACACTGGGCGAGTCTGCTCTGTTCTCAGACTCTATTACACTGGGCGAGTTTAAAAAGTGTGAGAGGTAACTACTAAACTCTGACATTTTCTAACCTCTCACCCTATTACGTTTGGCCCAATAGCATCTGATTTGGGGTTACTTTCCCAGAGCATCCCCATAGTCACGTGGAGGTTACAGGTGAAGCCGGCACCCACTGTGACCTGTTACAATAGAAGTGCCAGCAGGTAAATCTTGCTCCACTGTTAGACAAATTCAATAGAAGAAGGGGTTTACTTCCTCAGTGCACATATCCCTGCACATACAGTGTATATCTATTCCAGTGATTCCCAACCTCGGTCCTTAAGGCACACTAACAGTCCTGGCTTTAGTGATATCCATGGTTGTGCACAGATGGTAAAATCAAAATAACTGAGGCACTAATTAAGTCACTTGGCTATCCCTAAAACCTGTACTGTTAGTGTGCCTTGAGGACCGAGGTTGGGAACACCTGATCTATTCCATATGTTAACGAAAAGCAATAGGAGTTGGTTCAAATAGAAGAACCTCGACCAAGATCTCTATAGAGGGTGCACTCAAATAGCTTCAATTATATCAAAGCTCAAATTGCAGTGTTTAAAACATAACTTTTAATAAATATAACAATAGAATAAAAGGACTTACACAGATGTCAAGAACTCTGACACAGAGTTGTGAAAAGAGTGAATCTAGGTTATAAAACCTGGATGAAGATAGGCAAAATATGGAAAAACATATACTGGACAATACAACATGAAACATGTAATACAATATACAAAACACCAGGTCAGTGGGTGTTAATTGGAAAATCCAATAAAGTAGCAATGTTAATTTCTTCTTGCCAGCAAAAGGTATATTACAGAGAGCAATAGGAAAAATAGAAAGTTAGGGGCAACAGATTCAATACTGGGCTCTGCTGCGCCTTTCACACTTAAAATAAGTGGAGGAACATGAGTGAGAGATCTGCCAGTATCGTGACCCCTAAGGATAATTAGTCAACAGTGGTCTTAGTCATCAAACCCAATTACTACTATCTGCTGTCATATCTATGACATTGGACAGCAAATGAGTGAATCGATAGCAAGAGATGGGGACCACTGGGAAGTATAGGATAGAGTGGAGTTGTTTCCAATATGACAGGTAAGTGGATTATTCCTCAACCTAGTATCATAGGTTATAGAAACTCTCAAGTGAAAAATAATGTTGAAACATATTAATTCTCAGTTAACTGTGTGATAGAAAAGTGGGGGCTAAAGATTCCACAACCAGGCTCTGCTGCTCGGTCTCATGCAAAATTTGCAGAGGAGGAGGAGTGAGAGATCTGCTGGTGTAGTGGTCCCGAGAGACAAAAAGTCAAGAAGAGGTTCCCTTCATCAACCCCAATTTCTACTGTTAGTTTGTCATACCTGCCAGCATTGGTCAACAAATGAGTGAATTATCAGATTGGTATGGGAGCCTCTTGGAATTATGACAGTAAAGTCACACTCAAACTGTTAATCAAATAATTTTTATCACAAAGGGTCATGTTAATGCGATCTCAAAATTAAATATATTTGGTCGCGAGGATACATCAAAAGGGTATATGTCACCTGAATGCTGCAATATTAGCCAGTCAAATTGCATCTAAAACCCAATATATTCAGGCATCAGAAATATGTCGCTGATGGTGATTGAATCAACATGTGTCAATATCAATCCAACGCACAAATAATCAACAAAACCTAAAATAATGTTCTAATCCAGGATAACTATAATATCAGCAAAAATTGCTATACATCAAAGAACATATTGCAAAAATAATGACCAGTGATGGATTGTCCAAATAATATATATCAGTCCTATCAAAAAGCAATATGAATTGGCTGTAAATCAGTGTAATTCAGCTTATATATTGATTAACATATTCTCTGCATATATGATATAAATAACCCTGTTCTTGTAAGAAATAGGAAAATGCTAGGCAATGAAAGGGTAAATCCTAAGTAGCCACCATAGGTATTATCCTGCCACATAAATAAATGAATCAGATTGGCATATTGACTGCATCCCACGTGATCATTTGACTTGCATGGCATGTTAACAGCACACCGCGGTTATTTAGGATTTACCCTTTTCATTTGCCAATATGCCAATCTGATTCATTTATTTATGTGGCAGGATAATACCTATGGTGGCTACTTAGGATTTACCCTTTCATTGCCTAGCATTTTCCTATTTTTTACAAGAACTGGGTTATTTACATCATATATGCAGAGAATATGTTAATCAATATATAAGCTGAATTACACTGATTTACAGCCAATTCATATTGCTTTTTGATAGGACTGATATATATTATTTGTTCTTTGATGTATAGCAATTTTTGCTGATATTATAGTTATCCTGGATTATAACTTTATTTTAGGTTATGTTTATTTATTATTTATTATTATTTATTTATTACCAGTTATTTATATAGCGCACACATATTCCTCAGCGCTTTACAGAGAATATTCGGCCATTCATATCCATCCCTGCCCCAGTGGAGCTTACAATCTATATTCCCTACCACATGCACACACATACACACTAAGGGTAATTTTGTTAGGAGCCATTTGACCTACCAGTTTATTTTTAGAGTGTGGGAGGAAACTGGAGTACCTGAAGGAAACTCACGCAAGCACAGGGAGAATATACAAACTCCGCACAGTTAGGGCCGTAGTGGGTATCGAACCAATGACCTCAGTGCCGTGAGGGAGTAACGCTAACCATTACACCGTCTGTGCTGCCCACAATTATGTTGATTATTTGTGCGTTGGATTGATTTTGACACATGTTGATTCAATCACCATCAGCGACATATTTCTGATGTCTGAATATATTGGGTTTTAGATGCAATTTGACTGGATAATATTGCAGCATTCAGGTGACATATACCCTTTTGATGTATCCTCGCGACCAAATATATTTAATTTTGAGATCGCATTAACATGACCCTTTGTGATAAAAATTATTTGATTAACAGTTTGAGTGTGACTTTACTGTCTTAGGGCCTGATTCAGAACCACTCGCGAGCGGCTGTCCGCTCGCAAGTGGGTCGATGTTATGCACTGAGCATGCGCACGACGGAGGGAGCTCCGTCGTGCGCATGCGCCAGACGCGACGAGCGAAGGAAATTCCTTCGCTCGTTGTGTCCGATCAAAGGGGGCGTGCTGTCAATGTTGATTGACAGAACGCCCCCTTTGGTGGGCGTGCCGGGGGCGTGCCTCCCTGACGGGGGCGTTCCCACGGGAACGCCTCCCGTCAGAAGCCGGCCCACTGACATCACTAGTGATGTCAGTGGGAGTGATTTTGGCTCAGATAGAGCCAAAATCACTCCGGAGCTTGCGGTTGAAAACCTCAACCGCAGGCTCCGGCTCGCAATTTCGATGGTCGCGATGGTCTCGACCATCGCGGCCATCAAAAAGCACGCTCGTATAGCCTGTGGGTGGTGACCCACAGCTATACGAGCGTCCAGGAGGACGCTCCATGAAAATGGAGCCCGGCCCTCATTCAGAGCGTGCGCTCTGCTCAGAGCGTACGGCTCTGAATGAGGGCCTTAATTCCAAGAGGCTCCCATACCAATCTGATAATTCACTCATTTGTTGTCCAATGCCGGCAGGTATGACAAACTAACAGTAGAAATTGGGGTTGATGAAGGGAACCTCTTCTTGACTTTTTGTCTCTCAGGACTACTACACCAGCAGACCTCTCACTCCTCCTCCTCCTCTGCAAATTTTGCATGAGACCGAGCAGCAGAGCCTGGTTGTGGAATCTTTAGCCCCCACTTTTCTATCACACAGTTAACTGAGAATTAATATGTTTCAACATTATTTTTCACTTGAGAGTTTCTATAACCTATGATACTAGGTTGAGGAATAATCCACTTACCTGTCATATTGGAAACAACTCCACTCTATCCTATACTTCCCAGTGGTCCCCATCTCTTGCTATCGATTCACTCATTTGCTGTCCAATGTCATAGATATGACAGCAGATAGTAGTAATTGGGTTTGATGACTAAGACCACTGTTGACTAATTATCCTTAGGGGTCACGATACTGGCAGATCTCTCACTCATGTTCCTCCACTTATTTTAAGTGTGAAAGGCGCAGCAGAGCCCAGTATTGAATCTGTTGCCCCTAACTTTCTATTTTTCCTATTGCTCTCTGTAACATACCTTTTGCTGGCAAGAAGAAATTAACATTGCTACTTTATTGGATTTTCCAATTAACACCCACTGACCTGGTGTTTTGTATATTGTATTACATGTTTCATGTTGTATTGTCCAGTATATGTTTTTCCATATTTCGCCTATCTTCATCCAGGTTTTATAACCTAGATTCACTCTTTTCACAACTCTGTGTCAGAGTTCTTGACATCTGTGTAAGTCCTTTTATTCTATTGTTATATTTATTAAAAGTTATGTTTTAAACACTGCAATTTGAGCTTTGATATAATTGAAGCTATTTGAGTGCACCCTCTATAGAGATCTTGGTCGAGGTTCTTCTATTTGAACCAACTCCTATTGCTTTTCGTTACCCTATCAGTACTCTAGGTAGCACCACCACCCCACCTTACTTGAGGCAGTATTTGTACTAGAACCCACATTGGAGGTGGTTATAGCATCTTTCACTACAATCAGGATATACCTTAGTTTCGTTTATTAGATGCATCTTGGAGCAGTGCGGTCACACTTATCCCCTTCCCCTTTCCCCACATTTTCTATTCCATATGTTGACTGGTTAATTTAAAACGTAACTTTTAATTATTTTATATGTGAAAATATATCAACAAATTATTACTGTTACAATCAAGAATAGCAATCAAAGCAGCAAGATATTAATAGAAAATCAATAGAAGTGTTAATAGATAGAACTGTGTTTAAAATGTTATTAAATTGAAAGAGTGTCCTTAAGTACCCAGTTCCTATTCCAGCTCCTATAAGAGATTATTATCCAAGTCAATCCCAAGAAAATATATTATTTATGTCATAGAACTAGTTGGTAGGGATTTATTATTATTTCCTTATATTGGATATGTTGTTTGTTTTATAATAACAATCTCTTATAGGAGCTGGAACTGGAACTGGGTACTTAAGGGCACTCTTTCAATTCAATAACATTTTAAACACAGTTCTATCTATTAACACTACTATAATTGATTTTTATATTAATATTTTGCTGCTATAATTGCTATTCTTGGCTGTAGCAGTAATACTTTGTTGATATATTTTATCATATAAAATAATTAAAAGTTACGTTTTAAATTAACCAGTCAACATATGGAATAGATATATACTATATGTTACCTAGGGATATGTGTACTGAGGACGTAAACCCCTTCTCTTTCCCTTTCTTCTTTTGAATTAGTCTAATTAAGGGTATCGGTAGCACTCCTATCCATTGATAGAATTTGATTAAGAAATTAATTAATATTTGAAACTTGTATATTATACAGAAATGAATATCCCTAAGATACCACTTACACAATTATAAGGCACGTAGTTGCTCAGTTGTGACGTTATGATCCACAGACCACAATGGACCCAGATCTATTCTTCTTACCTTACACAATGCGCAGCTGACGCAACCCATGTTTCGGAGATCAGGGACCCACCACAAACGTGACTTGTTTTATCCACAATGCTGACCTGCCAGGGCCACTTCCCTAGCAGAGTATCCTGGCCACCCACCACACGCTGGCTGTATGTTGGCTGACCACATCCTACAAGGAGAAAATAACTCATATTGGATACAGCCCCTGAAGTATCACATGAAGCCAAATTTACTCCATCCAGCCTACAACCTATTTCTGTGCATCAGTCTCAGCTGGAATGTGTCTCCTATGGGATTGCAATTATTATTGTGAGGCAGGAAGAAATCCCTGCTGCCAGCAATGCTTCTTCCCCTGCGAGCACTACATCAGGGCTCATAGTGAGAGGCACACTGCCTACTGACCTTGCTGCCAGCACTACATCAGGGCTCATAGTGAGAGGCACACTGCCTACTGACCTTGCTGCCAGCAGTACATCAGGGCTCATAGTGAGAGGCACACTGCCTACTGACCTTGCTGCCAGCAGTACATCAGGGCTCATAGTGAGAGGCACACTGCCTACTGACCTTGCTGCCAGCACTACATCAGGGCTCATAGTGAGAGGCACACTGCCTACTGACCTTGCTGCCAGCACTACATCAGGGCTCATAGTGAGAGGCACACTGCCTACTGACCTTGCTGCCAGCACTACATCAGGGCTCATAGTGAGAGGCACACTGCCTACTGACCTTGCTGCCAGCACTACATCAGGGCTCATAGTGAGAGGCACACTGCCTATTGACCTTGCTGCCAGCACTACATCAGGGCTCATAGTGAGAGGCACGCTGCCTATTGACCTTGCTGCCAGCACTACATCAGGGCTCATAGTGAGAGGCACGCTGCCTACTGACCTTGCTGCCAGCACTACATCAGGGCTCATAGTGAGAGGCACACTGCCTATTGACCTTGCTGCCAGCACTACATCAGGGCTCATAGTGAGAGGCACACTGCCTACTGACCTTGCTGCCAGCACTACATCAGGGCTCATAGTGAGAGGCACACTGCCTATTGACCTTGCTGCCAGCACTACATCAGGGCTCATAGTGAGAGGCACGCTGCCTATTGACCTTGCTGCCAGCACTACATCAGGGCTCATAGTGAGAGGCACGCTGCCTACTGACCTTGCTGCCAGCACTACATCAGGGCTCATAGTGAGAGGCACACTGCCTATTGACCTTGCTGCCAGCACTACATCAGGGCTCATAGTGAGAGGCACACTGCCTATTGACCTTGCTGCCAGCACTACATCAGGGCTCATAGTGAGAGGCACACTGCCTACTGACCTTGCTGCCAGCAGTACTTCCCACAGGGGGTGTTCCCATAAGATTATCTGAATACACAGGAAATATAGGTGGTGGGGAAGCCATCCACTGCGAAAGCCTAACGGGAGTTATGTCATCAGCACTAGGGAGCTGGCACAGCTTTTACCACAAGCCCATTTACAGAGCGTATCTTGCATATAGATAGATATATGAGATAGATAGATACGAGATAGAAAGATATGAGATAGATAGATATGACATAGATATATAGATAGATAGATAGATAGATATGAGAAAGATAGATAAATAGATAGATATATAGATAGATATGAGATAGATAGATAGATAGATAGATAGATAGATATGAGATAGATAGTTAGATAGATAGATAGATAGACAGATAGATATGAGATAGATAGATAAATAGATATATAGATAGATATGAGATAGATAGATATGAGATAGATAGATAAATAGATATATAGATAGATATGAGATAGATAGATAGATAGATAGATAGATAGATAGATAGATAGATAGATAGATAGATAGATAGATAGATAGATAGATTATAAGATAAATACCTGCAGCTGGGACTGTTCTTATAACAATGCCTGTAGGAGAAGAAAAGGTACTTGGTAAATAACATACACTATATAGAGGTCACACATTCATTTTATAGATGTAAATACTATACTATGTAAATTGTACTACACTATAGAATGAAAAATTCTTCAGATGTTTCAATAAAATGTTTAAAAAAAAAAAAAAGAATGAACCTATGTCTGTACTATATTACATTACATTTCACTTCTGAATTTTTTAGATGAGTTGATTACAATCGAGCAATTTTATGCACTGAATATACATTTATTATTGCTGTATATTCACATGGAATAACAAAAAGCCACATACCAAGGGTCAGACTTTGGTTTGTGGGGGCCCCAGGGAAACTAAATTGTGGGGGCCCCATCAATATAATATGATGGTGATGTTATTGTACATACTCCCAGCACCACAAATGTGTTACACAACTGTAGGGACCCACAGTTCACATTATGCCACACAGGAACCCCAGTTCCCTTTATGCCACACAGACTCCCCAGTTCCCATTATGCCACACAGATACCTCATTTCACATTATGCCACACAGAAACCCAAGCTCACATTATGCCACACAGATACCTCAGTTCACATTATGCCACACAGAAACCCCAGTTCACATTATGCCACACACAAACCCCAGTCCACATTATGCCACACAGATACCTCAATCCACATTATGCCACACAGAGCCCCTAGTTCACATTATGCCACACAGAGACCTCAGTTCACATCAGCCCCCATCAATAAAATTGATACATAGATATGACATAGATGGATAGATAGATATGACATAGATGGATAGATAGATATGACATAGATAGATATATACATAAACTCTCCAATTTCCATTATGCCACACAGAATCACCAGCTCACATTATGCCACACAGATACCTCAGTTCCCATTATGTCACATAGGAACCCCAGTTCACATTATGCAACACAGAGCCCCTAGTTCACATAATGCCACACAGAAGCCCCAGCTCACATTATGCCACACAGAAACACCAGTACACATTATGCCACACAGAAAGCCTAGTACACATTTTGTAACACAGAAACCCCAGCTCCCACTATGCCACACAGACACCCCAGTACACATATGTCACACAGATCCCCCAGTTCAGATATGTTACAGAGCCTCCTATGCTGGAGATGTAGCTATGTGTAGGCACCCTTATCTGCTGTATGGAAACTAAGGTGCCATGTGCTCTCAATATCCCCCTATCCCCTTCTCCCTAATTCTATTTCCTAAACTGCCAATATGTAATCCTCATTTGCTTGATGGATTAGTGTCCTTCCCATGTATTCCCCTCAGGATATTGCCGGCCCATCCTGTCATTGTCAATATCTACCCAGTTCCCCATTCTCCCTGAAATCCCATCAGTTAAACCTATTTTTATCCTTATTTTCATTGTTCAAATACTGTTACTTTTTGCTTATGTATTGGACTTGGATTGTCACTGTTTATATCCTTGCCGCTGGTGCGGCAAATCGCACCAGACATAGTGCAAGACGAGCGCCCATGAGTGGATATGTGCACTGCAATCGCGCCCACACCTCCATAGGAATGCATGGTGCGATCGCAATGCACGCCATAGCAGACCGTATTGAATGTAGGCGCAGGGAATCGCATGGTACGATGTGTGCGCACGTTTGTGGTGTGATCAGCCACAATGTAACTGGGCACATCTGTTTGTCCATCTAAAATGCAAAAAAAAATTAAATAGATATATTAGGTGGCTTGAAACTACAAATTTAAGAAAACTTGTTAAAAAAATATTCAAGATCACAAAGAATTTTAAAAAAAGTGCACAATAATTTTGGACCAGCAGGTGGCAGTCATTACCATTGCATATGCTAATTGCACATTGTACTTTTTATTACAGTGAGTTACGGAATTACATTACAGTCTGAGCCTTAGATTTGTTCTATATGTTTATGTATAATCCTAACCATAACAACCACGTTTGTTCTCCTATAACATTTTCCAACTTATACTGTATGTTCCTATAAATACTTCAGCAATGCTCTCTACAAAAGACTTATTGCAGCAGGAGTATAGCAGTGAGAGCTACACATTGCCACATGAAAAGGAGCAGCCTCATCAGTGCCCAAAACACAGCGAGCAACTCAGTAAAGATGAGAAAAATGTTTTAATCGGCTGCGTGGAATCGTCGCCCTCAGTCGGTTCTGCTGTGCAATTCAATTGCAAAAAATGTTCCCTGCAGCAGAAATAAACCCCCCCCCCCCCGTCTGGGAGCCTAAGGTAAGTCCACTAGAAGCAAAACTAATCTGTTACTTTAACATTTAGCAAGGAGGGAAAAATTGTACAAATGGTTTAAAAAAAAACCCTTAAACAAAACAAGGAAAATTAAAATTTGGAGAAAAAATACACAATTCTAGTTCTTGATTTTTCTCAGATTTTTTGAAAATTTAAAATTTTAGTTTACCTCTCCGCCCTTTTTATCACCTCTGAACTTATTTTGTTTACCTTATATGCAGGGGTGTATCTATAATTGGGGCAGGGTGTATAGTGCAAACGGGGTCCAGGGGGGCCCACAACGCACACACTGCGCCCATTTAAGTAATACTTACCCCTCCAGAGTCCCGCGTTGGCGGTCCCATCACTCTACAAATCACCTGCGCATGTGCAGTAGACTCCGGCATATAACTAGGGTCTGCTCCGCTCAATGCGCTTCCGCCAACCATGGGAAGAGGAGGAGGCCCGGACAGAGACTGCCCTTGCTTATATGTCTGTGTTCTATGTACATGGGTGGGTTCCCCCCACTGTCCGGTGCTACGGAGCACTGCGGTGCCTCACAATAAATAATGATAATAGTATTCGGGGGCTTTCCTAGGGGGATATTTTCTGATGGAATGGCTGCTCACTAGCACATAATATTCTGTTAAAAAAAAAGTCTTCAGTTAAGGGTAAAAACATGTTTTAACATTTATTCTGCAGTAAAGATGTTTTGTCATTAGTATACATGGAGGTAGGAGTGATGGAAGACAGGACAACCTATAATGTTATAGAATATGTATGAAAATCCTGACATCATGAAAATGATCTGGACAAGAAGTTAATATTAATACCAGCGCTACTTACTGCTTATCGTCCTCCATTATGGTGTTAATTTATTACAAGTCGGGTTTTCTACTACACAAATATGTATTATGATGACATCACTCACCCAGTGCTAGAAGTAGGAGAGAACACACAGCCGCCCCGTTACATGGGCAGACTCTTCCATACTGTCCTCGGCCATTGAGCCCCCCTGTGCGTTTCTGCATGCTTACTGTCACAGCACAGTACACGGAATGCTCTGCGGATATAACTCTGTGCTGGTGGCTGGGGGTGTTCTTGGAGACTTTTCTCTGTTGGACCTTCTCTTGGACCCTTTATCTCTCTTTATTCAGCTGTAATATCCCATATATCCCATAGACAGTGTCTATCACCAATGTAGCCGTTCTCCGTCCTTCACTCTGAGCAGATATCTCTTTCCCTTTGTCCCCAATATCAGTCTCCACTTGTGGTCTTCTTCTCTGTTGTGCTGTCTGGATGTGGATGAGTCTTGTTAGGGCATCGGAACTTGGTTTTGTCTCCTAAGTCTTCCCTGAGGCTGTATCTGTGCACAGAAGCTGGAACATGTCCCCACAGCTGTACTGTACCTCTATTGTCTCCCAAATGCACAAAGAAAATCTTCCCACCGTGACACTGCCCCAGGCACATATAGCCCAGCACCACCAGCAATCACACAAGCTGGTAGATCACTGCATCCTGCAAGAACAGCACATGTCTGGGATACTCTGTGCTGCTGTGAACATTCTGGTGATCACAGATTTGGCAACAGCCTGCAGAACTTTATATCGGTCTGACCTGTTCCTATCTATACAACATATCAACACCAACTCTACCAGTTTTCCCAGTGCTAGTGTTATGGCTGCTTGTCCCCTTCCATAGACCTCATTAGTGGTCCTGTTAAATGGGGTTGTGTGTCATTATTGGGTAACAGTAACAGTGGCATATCATTAACGGGTGAAGGGTATGTGGTGCACTTGGGCTCCTGGATCAAGAGGGGCCCAACAGCGCACATCCTGAACCCAAAATGGTATGTCTGCAACAAGATCCCCCTCCCACCTTTGCTGTGGTGCCATCTTTTGTGTGATACATTGGGAAAGATGATGTTGGAGCAGGTGATTGTAGCCTGGTTTATCTTCTATGCATGCGTCATCTTACAGGAATATCACACAGAGCATGGTGCCACAAGCAAACGGTAGGATGGTGGCCCACTGCATGGATGCGGGGTCAGCTACAGATACATCTATGGGCACTGACAGTGGGCATCTCAGTCCTTACACATTCGGATGAACACCAGGGAGGGGCTTTGTAGCAACATTATCATTAAAGTCGCAGATATGATTGTGGCAAAAAGCGCTGAAGCAACTGCAATGAAGTTGTAATCAGCCCCATAGTCTTTCTGTTATAATGGAAACCAGTGAATGCCATGTGGAACTTGTTTTCACTACAGAACGGGACCCCATACATGTGGTCTCACTATTGAAGGGGGCCTCATACATGTGGTCTCACTGTTGAAGGGGGCCTCATACATGTGGTCTCACTATTGAAGGGGGCCTCATACATGTGGTCTCACTGTTGAAGGGGGCCTCATACATGTGGTCTCACTATGGAAGGGGGCCTCATACATGTGGTCTCACTATGGAAGGGGGCCTCATACATGTGGTCACTATTGAAGGGTACCTCATATATGTGGTCTCACTATTGAAGGGGGCCTCATACATGTGGTCTTACTGTTGAAGGGGGCCTCATACATGTGGTCTCACTATGGAAGGGGGCCTCATACATGTGGTCTCACCATTGAAGGGTACCTCATACATGTGGTCTCACTATTGAAGGGGGCCTCATACATGTGGTCTCACTATATAAAGGGGCCTCATACACAGGGCCGTAAATAGAGTGGTGCAACATGTGCTATGGCACTGCAAGACAGGGGGTGCTGTTTGACCACCCCTATCTACTCCCTGTCCGACTCCCCATCCATCTGGCCACCTCCCTAAGCACCTTCAGCAACATCATATTTTATGTAAAACACACATTTCAAAATACTGTCATACCCGGGACTCTAACCTATCACCTCTCACATGACAGTCAGACACCTTACACAAGGAGCTATCTGCCCCACAATTTCTGATGGCAGCCCTGAAGACAACCACTAATTTCTGACCCAGGTGTTACCAGCACATTTCGAGTACTTTTGCTGGTGAGTTCAGCTGCAGGCGCAGGGTACATACACAGACCTCCCCATCACTGATAGTTGTTACATATACACTACAAGTAGCGCTCTTTCTATTCCTTCAGTCAGTGATCTACACTGCCGGCTCCAGGCTTGTGCATGGTTGTGCTGATGGACAAATCCTGCTGCAGGTGCAACTTCACCAGTGCTCTCCTACATCTAGAGCTGGTGAGTTATTCTGCATCATTATTGTGCATCATCACTTCAGCCACTGGATTTACACTATGGGTCTGATTCAGCAAGGATTGCAGTTGCAAAGACGCACGCAATCGGCCAATGTTTGCGCTCTGTGTATGCATGAGCGGCTCACAGCTTGCGGGAATTCGATTGCAAAGACCAAGCAGATTCACTGCAAAGTGATTCACAGGAAGAACCTTTTGTGGGTGGAGATGGGGGAGCGGTCAGCCAAACGCAGGCGTGCCAGAGCGTTTGGATGGCGTTTTAGGGGCATACATAAATTAGACATACGCAGTGTGAGGTCTCTTAGCATGTAGGGAAGTTAGCAATTTATAAGTGAGGTCTGAACTGCCGTAATTGTGCGAAAGGCTCCGATGTACTTCGATGTTACCGATGTTTTGGATGGATTGCAAGGTATTATGGATGTGCGAGAGGGGAAGTGGGCGTCTGCATGTTGTCAGTGCGAGTGCTTTGAGATTGCAAACATTAGCATACTCTCGCAGCAGACTTGCGTACGCGATCGCATCAGCCATCCTTGCTGAATCAGGCTTAGTATTTGGCAGTGACACCTGGATAACAGTGATACAAAGGTATCGGTACCCCTTTGTCATCATATGGGACAGATCAGATTGGTCGTGGCTCTTCCCCATGAGGCCACTCCCATTTTTCAGATAAGCGTCGTGTCCCTATTTGAAAAATAGGGAAGGGGGCGCCATTGCTCTTTCTGGCCCATGGCACCAAAATATTTAGTTAGGGCTCAGGTCATACTCGTGGTTTCAGTATAGAAGGGCGGCTCCGGTCACACATGTGGTCTCAGTATAGAAGGGGGGCTCCGGTCACACATGTGGTCTCAGTATAGAAGTGCGGCTCCGACCATACATGTGGTCTCAGTATAGAAGGGGGGCTCCGGTCATACATGTGGTCTCAGTATAGAAGGGCTGCTCCGGTCACACATGTGGTCTCAGTATAGAAGGGGGCTCCGGTCATACATGTGGTCTCAGTATAGAAGGGGGGCTCCGGTCACACATGTGGTCTCAGTATAGAAGGGCGGCTCCAGTCACACATGTGGTCTCAGTATAGAAGGGTGGCTCCGGCCATACATGTGGTCTCAGTATAGAAGGGGGGCTCTGGTCACACATGTGGTCTCAGTATAGAAGGGGGACTCTGGTCATACATGTGGTCTCAGTATAGTAGGGGGGCTCTGGTCCCACATGTGGTCTCAGTATAGAAGGGGGGCTCCGGTCATACATGTGGTCTCAGTATAGAAGGGCGGCTCCAGCCATACATGTGGTCTCAATATAGAAGGGGGGCTCTGGTCATACATGTGGTCTCAGTATAGAAGGGGGGCTCCGGTCACACATGTTGTCTCAGTATAGAAGGGAGGCTCCGGTCATACATGTGGTCTCAGTATGGAAGGGGGCTCTGGTCATACATGTGGTCTCAGTATAGAAGGGGGTCTCCGGTCACACATGTGGTCTCAGTATAGAAGGTGGGCTCCGGTCACACATGTGGTCTCAGTATAGAAGGGGGGCTCTGGTCACACATGTGGTCTCAGTATAGAAGGGGTGCTCTGGTCATACATGTAGTATCATGCTAGAATGGAAACCAGTAATCAGTATATCAGGAATCCTGTTCAGTTGTGCTTGACCTGGAGATACATATTATCCTTCTGAGAACTACGGTACATAGTGACTTGTAAAACCTTTCCACCCATCCAGAGACCTGGGGCCAAATGTAATAGGGTGAGAGTTTAGAAAATGTGAGAGTTTAGCAGTAAAGATCTCATACTAATACATTGATTGAGTTGTATTATCAAAACAGGAAACACCTGGATGAGAGTTTAAATCTCGAGAGTTTGCATGTTCTGCGACTTTATTTCATTGGCTGAGTTTTCCATGTTCTGTGACTTTATTACATTGGCTGAGTTTCCATGTTCTGTGTCTTTATTTCATTGGCTGAGTTTCCATGTTCTGTGACTTTATCACAGTGGCTGAGTTTCCATGTTCTGTGACTTTATCACAGTGGCTGAGTTTCCATGTTCTGTGACTGTATTATATTGGCTGAGTTTCCATGTTCTGTGACTTTATTATAGTGGCTGAGTTTAAAAATGTGACAATTTTCTCTCACGTTTTCTAAACTCACACCCTCTTACATTTGACCCCTGGAGTCCAATTATAAGGAGAAGCCACATATCACAATTGCAGCACACAACTTGTTTTCCCCAAACTCTGCCAAGAGTATAATAAATAATAATAATAATAATAATAATAATAATAATAATAATTATAATAATAATAAGACATCAATGTTTTCTAATTAACAATGAAAGTTGGGATAAATTGGGGTCATAAATGTACTGTTTGTACACGTTTGTGATTGAGGTCTCCTTAGGATCCAGGATTATTTTTGTCCTAACCTTCACCTCTGAATGTTGAGACAATGCAGATTGACCCTGTGACCTCCAGCTGGTGTGCAATTACAAATCAGAGCCATGGGTGTATCTGTCATAAGTTCGGTTCATACAGGCCCCTGGGAGCAGTAGGGCTCACACATCGGACACTCTACACCCATACACTACACTTTCCTCTCTGGAGTCCGGCACTGCAGAAATCACAGAGAAATTGGTGGGTCTCCAATTTACCCTAAGATTTGCGCATTCGTGGTATAGAAATCACCAACACCATGTTCTCGGAGACAATATCTACTGTGCAACTGCATGACAGAGGGAGGGGGGGCATGGATACTGCACACAGACCCTTCCTTTTCTTAATTACCTCAAATCCGCTTCCATCCAGTACAAGATTCTGCTCCTAACTCTCTATCAGTCACTGTGCCTCATTATCTATTGATGACACAACTACTGTATCTCCTCTAGCCCCAAAGTGCACTGTCTTGGAGTTAGCCTACTGTAGACTCCTCCCTCTCCTTTAAAACACACATTCAGCACCTCTTGCAGTCCTGCCATATTCACCTAAGAAATATTTCCTGGATTAGACCCTTCCTCACCCCGAATGCTACTAAAACCCTCATCCTCTCGCTGGTCATTTCCAGATTGGACTACTGTAACCTTCTCCTAGCTGGCCTCCCAGTCTCTCACCTCTCTCCAATACAATCGATCCTCAATGCTGCTGCTCAGTTCATCTTCCTCTCCAGATGTTCTACATCTGCTTCCCCTCTCCTTCAAGCCCTACACTGGCTCCCTTCTCCTTCAGATGCCAATTCGAGGTTCTTACACTCGCCTACAAAGCCCTCACCAAATCATCTCCCACTTACATTTCTGACCTCATCTCCCTTCAGACTCCCACCCGTCCACTTCGCTAAACAAATGCACGCCGCCTCTCTTGCCAACTGATTACTTCCTCCCACTCCAGCCTCCAGGATTTTGCCTGTGCTGCTCCCTACCTTTGGAACTCTCTCCCTCTTAGACTATCCACCTCTCTACAAATCTTCGAATGGGCTCTCAAACCCACTACTTCATCAAGGCCTTCCAGCACTCATCCTAACCCACCTCATGCTCTTTCCTCCCTATATACCCCTTCTGTGTCACGCCTGTCTGTCTGCCCCTCCCCTTTAGAATGTAAGCTTTCACGAGCAGGGACCTCTTCCCTCATGTGCTTCTCTTTACATTTTCTTCTACTCCTACTCCCCACAAGGGCACCTTACATGCGATTGCTAACTCCCTGCTGGTTATTGTGAGTGTTTTAATCGCTATTGCAGCAGTGTATATAAACCATGTCCTTGTCCTGCACTGTAATGTACTGTAAGTTACTCGTTCCTTGTTCACTTATTAGTTTATGTACTGTACTATGTAAGGTGCTGCGGAACACTTGTGGCGCCATATAAATAAAGGATAATAATAATAATAATAATAATAATAATTGCGTGACAATTTACCAATGTACTTTACTGTCCAACATTTCTGCATTAGTCTATAATACAAGGCTTAGGGCTCTATTTATTAACATTATTTTTACTAAAATAAAGTGAAAAAGGGTGTTTTGTGTTTTCACACCCTTTTCACATTATTTTAGTATCACCTATAGTTATTACAGGGCAATTGGAGTAGAATTCGTAAAAGTCTACTCCAACCCCTAAGTATCACTTATTTTTAGTAAGCAGATCGCATTTCCCATAATTGTAATGGGAAATGTTATCCGACCAAAGTTACTAAAAATAAATTGTAAAAAATACCGGGGAAAGCCCTGTGATACTAACGCCACCTGGAGGTGGCGTTATCCAGGGTCTCCCCCAGTGACCAAACTCCTACTCTGCTCTACAAAGCAGAGCAGAGCCCAGAGCCGGTCCCAGTGATCAGCTGTGTTGTCTAAACAGACCGCAAGCTGATACACGGCAAAAAAAAAAATAGTCAAATAAAAAATTCACTTACCTGACTCCAGGGACCGGTGGTCAGGGCACCAGGGATGGCTCCCCTCCGGTCAGCTGGTCTCCCATGCTGCACTGCGGCCCGGGCATCAGGTGATCGGCTCCCAGTGCAGTATGGGATATCAGCTGACCGGAGGCATGGAAGACATCACAGGAGCACCGATGACTGCAGGTAAGTGCTATTAAGGGAGGGGGGGTCGCGGGGGGGTCCGCTATCATGGGGGGTGGGGCTTAGTGTCGGGTGCGGGGCTTAGCGCTGGGGGTGTAGCAGCGACGGTCGGTCAGCACATGCACGGGGCACTAGTCACTGTATTTTTTTGAGAAAATATCATGACTAGAGTGCGGAGGGGATTTGCAGGGACAGAGGGCCTGATTCAGAGCTGAACGCTCTGACCGGAGTGCTCGCTCTGAATCAGGGCCCTCCTACCTGTTTTAGGAGTGTCCTCATGGACGCTCGCATAGCTGTGGGTTACCACCCACAGCTATAGCGAGCGTCCATGATGATGGTCGCGATGGTCTTGACCATCGCGACCATCGGGCTTGCGCCGGAGACCCTGCGGGAACGCCTCTGTCTGGCAGGCACGTCCCCGGCATGCCCACCAAAGGGGGCGTGCTGTCAATCAACATCGACAGCACGACCCCTTTGGTGCGAGACCCGGAGTGATGGAGAGCCCGTCGCTCGCCGGGTCTCGCGCTTGCACACGATGGAGCTCCCTCCATTGTGCGCATGCACAGTGGGGGAACATTGACCCGCTTGCGAGCGTCCTGCGCTCGCGAGCGGGTCTGAATGACCCCCAGAGCATTCTTGCAAGCTCTGTCCCTGCAATGGATTTGTAGTAAATCCCTGTGATATTGCCTGAATTCACAATGCAAAGTCAGTCAATAATATCACACTACAATCTGCAATATAAATGCGTATTGTAGTAAATAGAGTCCATAGTGTGATTGATGAGACTTAGGGTTAAAATTACTAAGAAACAAGATAGTTCGAGATGACAATCTCAGGTGATTTTGTTCTTTTTTTCCCTATTGCAAATGTACTAATGTCCATCATTAGTAGATTTCTCAAACAATTTTGTTCAAATCTGGAGAGATTGCCAACTCGAACTAAATCACCATCAGGCCAACTCAGAAGTACTTATCACCTAAAAGATACATCTCTCAAATTTACCAAGAATCGGGATGACAAGCTCGGATGAGATTGGAGCAAACTCTGTCAAAATCACTTTTCCATCTCTCAACCTCCTGAGCTGCGACTTTGGCAGAAACATACACAAATCAATGTGATTTGCGAATGTTTCTTGCTGTAAATAGTTAAAATAGGGTTAATTTAATAAAAAAAATTATGTAGGGTCCCCCCCAAAAGTATAACTGGCCCTTGACTTGTCAGCCTCTCTTGGTACCTAAAATTATGGGGAACAAAGCGAGTAGGATTCCAACATAATTTAGGAACCAGAACCAGGCTGCAGGGCCAGTCCTGGTTTTAAATATAGTGGGAAAAGTTACGTAGTGGTCCCCCTATATTTAAAACCAGCAACGGACCCAAAACGGGGTGTAATGCCGCAGCCAGGAGACCCTATTACCGGGTCTCCAAGGCCAAAGCATTCTCACCCCAATTTGGTCAGGACAAGCCGGGGATCTCAGGGGAGGTGGGGACACCACAAGAAGGGGTCCCCCTTCTCCCGAGCACCCAAGGCTAGGTCTGAAGCCAGGGAAGCTTCACCACACCCGTGTAGTGGTAAGTACGGGGTAATAAAGTGTAAAATATAAGTAAACTATTGTATTTTACAGTGGAACTACAGGTGCCAACATGCCTGCCCTTTTGCACTTGTAGAACTACAAGTGCCAGCAGGCAGCCGGCACCCGTACCTCCACTTTAAAATAAATACAGTAGTTAAATAAAAACATAACACACACCGTAGTTAGTATAAATTACACACATACCTCAATCACACATACTGTACTTACCTGTACCAGCCGGCGGTCCACTTGTCCAAAGTAGAAATCCCTGTGCATGGGCCTGCAAAGAAGATCCTATACTCACCTACATCCTGGCACTTCTCTCCGTATCATCCAGGGTCTTGTTAAAACTAAAAAACAACTTACGCGCACCATACCGAACATGTGTAAGTATATGCTGTTACATATACTTACACCTAGCGAAATGACAGATAATCAGGATCATCTGTTATTTCTCACGGGCCGCTAGCCAATCAGCGGACACTGTACACGTAACCGGCCGCTCATTGGCTGGTTCCACGTGGGTCTCACGTATTTCCCAATGTTTGCATGAAGGGATTATGAAACCCCAGTACTCCTGATTCTCCTGTGGGGCTTATTCGAATGTTAGAATCAAATTGCTCATATATCAGTGTAAGCGCTCTACAAAGGGAACATCCACGTGTACCCATCTCATTTATTGCTTACACTGTCCTTCAACCTATAAAGTACACTACACAAATTATAGTATCACCATGTTATTTTACTAAGCTGAGCTGCCTATTCACACTACACATGCAGGGCCGAGAGGGGAAGGGGGTGTGTCCTAATCACGGGAGGCATGTCCACGCACTCTTAGAAACAAATTTAAAAAATTCCTATTTGCAGTGCCGCCAAGTGCCGGACCCCCGCAGGAGCCCTCCAACAAGCCCGGTGCAAGGTAATTAGTACCCCCCCTCGGCACCCCTTTACTCATGTATAGGACACAACAATACTTGCTGTGTACAATTCTATCCAATGATGGTGAACAGGACTGTTCTGTGTAAACCATATACGTATGGACGTCTATTGCACACCTTTTACTATATTACTACTCTAGGGTGAGGAGGTGCATGATGAAAATGTAAAGATATAAATTCAAACAAATGAAAAAATATAATACACAAGAAAAGTAATGTTAGCGAGGAAACATTACTATCCGGCCTCTCACGTCTTCATTATCCCCTCTGCAGAGTCACTGCATCAACATCAAAGCCAATACAAGAGACAATGCAAATCTAGGGGGCCGATAGTATACTCTGATTGCACCTCTGCAGCCTGATATAGGAAGATCATCTGTCACTATGTTCTCTGCCTATAAGTACAGAACCATTAAACACTCTGGACCTGATTCAGTACGGATCACAAGTGCGATCGACGCCACGATTACGCAGGCAGTCTCACTGCGAAGATATGCTAATGTCTGCGATCGCTATGCCATTACAGCACAACACAAGGACGCCCACCTTACCTTACACACATCCGTAATACTTTGCAAGTCTGCAAAAACATCGGAAACATCGAGTACAATCCGAGACAGAGACTCACGCACACGTGCACAAGGTCAGACCTTACTCAGAGATTGCTAACCTTCCGGTACGCAGTGAGAGATCAGGCTGCGTATGGTATCGTAGTGGCTAATTCATGCACACCCCTGTAACAGCGTTCAAATGCACTGGCACGCCTGCATTTCGCTGATGACCCCCTGACACCTCCCCCCAAAAAGTCACTTCATGTCAATCACTCTGCGATGGGTCTGTGTGATGTCTGCGAACGCAGTGTGCTCGCAGTGTTGCCTTTCCTCACGCGCACTGTAGAGCAGATGCATGCACAGTATGCAACAATCAGCAGCAGCAGTCTGCGTGCGTAATCGCACTTGCAATCCCTACACAATCAGGCCCTCTATCCACAGACAAAGGGTCAATATAAAACTCACTTGCTGACACTCACCTATCATCAGAGAACGTGTGAGGAGAACCTGTGACAGAGCCTTCATGTGTGAGCCAGGGTACAAGTCAGCAAGCGAGACCTGTGTATGAGGTAGATAGATGTATAAGAAATATACATGAGAGAGATAGATGGATGTACTATGGAATATACATGAGAGAGATAGATGGATGTACTATGGGATATACATGAGAGAGAGATAGATAGATGTACTAAGGGATATACATGAGAGAGATAGATGGATGTACTATGGGATATACATGAGAGAGAGATAGATAGATGTACTATGGGATATACATGAGAGAGATAGATGGATGTACTATGGGATATACATGAGAGAGATAGATGGATGTACTATGGGATATACATGAGAGAGATAGATGGATGTACTATGGGATATACATGAGAGAGAGATAGATAGATGTACTATGGGATATACATGAGAGAGAGAGATAGATGTACTAAGGGATATACATGAGAGGGATAGATGGATGTACTATGGGATATACATGAGAGAGATAGATGGATGTACTATGTTATATACATGAGAGAGAGATAGATGTACTAGAGATATACATGAGAGAGACAGATGGATGTACTAGGGATATACATGAGAGAGAGATAGATGTATATTCTATGGGATATACATGAGAGAGATAGATGGATGTACTATGGGATATACATGAGTGAGAGATAGATGGATGTACAATGGGATATACATGAGAGAGATAGATGGATGTACTATGGGATATACATGAGAGAGATAGATGGATATAGTATGGGATATACATGAGTGAGAGATAGATGAATGTTCTATGGGATATACATGAGAGAGAGATTAATGGATGTACTATGGGATATACATGAGAGAGACAGATGGATGTACTATGGGATATACATGAGAGAGATAGAAGGATGTACTATGGGATATACATGAGAGAGAGATAGATTGATGTGCTATGGGATATACATGAGAGAGAGAGATGGATGTACTATGGGATATACAGGAGAGAGATAGATGGATGTACTAGGGATAAACATGAGAGGGATAGATGGGTGTACTAGGGATATACATGAGAGAGACATGGATGTATATTGGGATATACATGAGAGAGATAGATGGATGTACTATGGGTTATACATAAGAGAGATAGATGGATGTACTATGGGATATACACGAGAGAGAGATAGATGGATGTACTAGGGATACACATGAGCTAGATAGATGGATGTACTATGGGATATACATGAGAGAGAGAGATGGATGTACTATGGGATATACATGAGAGAGAGAGATGGATGTTCTATGGGATATACATGAGTGAGAGATAGATGGATGTAATATGGGATATACATGAGAGAGATAGATGGATGTACTATGGGATATACATGAGAGAGATAGATGGATGTACTATGGGATATACATGAGAGATAGAGATGGATGTACTATGGGATATAAATGAGAGAGTTAGATGAGTGTACTATGGGATATACATGAGAGAGGTAGATGGATGTACTATGGGATATACATGAGAGAGACAGATGGATGTACTAGGGATATACATGAGAGAGATTGATGGATGTACAAAGGGATATACATGAGAGAGATAGATGGATATACTATGGGATATACATGAGTGAGAGATAGATGGATGTACTATGGGATATACATGAGACAGGTAGATGGATGTACTATGGGATATAAATGAGAGAGATAGATGAGTGTACTAAGGGATATACATGAGAGAGATAGATGGATATACTATGGGATATACACGAGTGAGAGATAGATGGATGTACTATGGGATATACATGAGAGAGATAGATGGATATACTATGGGATATACAAGAGTGAGAAATAGATGGATGTACTATGGGATATACATGAGAGAGATAGATGGATGTACTATGGGATATACATGAGAGAGATAGATGGATGTACTATGGGATATACATCAGAGAGATAGATGGATGTACTATGTGATATACATGAGAGAGATAGATGGATGTAGTATGGGATATACATGACAGAGATAGATGGATGTACTATGGGATATACATGAGAGAGATAGATGGATGTAGTATGGGATATACATGAGAGAGATAGATGGATGTACTAGGGATATACATGAGAGAGAGATAGATGGATATACTATGGGATATACATGAGAGAGATAGATGGATGTACTATGGGATATACATGAGTGAGAGATAGATGGATGTACTATGGGATATACATGAGAGAGATAGATGAATGAACTATGGGATATACATGAGAGAGATAGATGGATGTACTATTGGATATACATGAGAGAGATAGATAGATGTACTATGGGAAATACATGAGAGAGATAGATGGATGTACTATGGGATATACATGAGAGAGATAGATGGATGTACTATGGGATATACATGAGAGAGATAGATGGATATAGTATGGGATATACATGAGTGAGAGATAGATGGATGTACTATGGGATATACATGAGAGAGAGATAGATGGATGTACTATGGGATATACATGAGAGAGATATATGGATGTACTATGGGATATACATGAGAGATAGATGGATGTACTATGGGATATACATGAGAGATAGATGGATGTACTATGGGATATACATGAGAGATAGATGGATGTACTATGGGATATACATGAGAGCGATAGATAGATGTACTAGGGATATACATGAGAGAGATAGATGGATGTACTATGGGATATACATGAAAGCGATAGATAGATGTACTAGGGGATATACATGAGAGAGATAGATGGATGTACTATGGGATATACATGAGAGAGATAGATGGATGTACTATGGGATATACATTAGGTCTGTACTTTTATATCCTGATGATAACTTTTACGTAATAATGCAGATTTATCTTCCTTCCCTCACATAAATCTGGTATTGTAAAATATTTACTGACTTTTTGTTGTGTTGTATTTTAATCCATTTATAAAATGTGTCTTAAGAGATTTCTTTTATGTAACAATATTATTAATCACAGAAATAGTATATTAGACATTATAGTTATCCCCAATAGGATTCTAAAAGTAAACAAAAGTATTTTCTTTAAATTACCAAATTACTGTCTGTTCCTCATTGGTCTCTTTGAAAGTGTCCAGACTGTCCACCTGCCCTTGTAGCCTCAGGTCCTGATGGGTGCAATGTTTCCCACAGTATAGATATCTGGTAATGAGTGTTCAGAGTTCTGGTTGATAATTCCTCTTGCCCATCGACCATCTCTTTTTCTGTCGCTATCACAATTCCCTCTCTCTCAATGTTCTGTCTGAGCAGCAGTTAGTTGGGGAATGTAACATGATAATGTGTTTTGTGCAGTCATCTCCATTGTCTCCCAGATGGTCTCCAATATCAGCCATTTACTGTCAGAGGCGTCTCACAATGTGCATACACATACGCTTGGTGTGATAGTGTTAGAAGTCTCAGCCAGATCCATGGGTGGAGAGGGAAATAGCACCTCTGAAGATGTAACATCAATAGAATAATAAAACGTCTCACTCTGTCATTACATAGAGAAAATATCAGCAATTATTGCTTCAAAATAAAAAGATGGAGAATGAGAAATGACAATTAGTAATATTGTGTCTGCAGGATGTCCCTGTTTTCCTCCGTTATCTTTCATTTCTGCAAATTGCGAAAATAAGAAATAATTTTTCTGGCAAACCTATCAACAGCGCTCAGCTGAAACAGCGCTCGCGATAAATGGCTTTTTCTGAGGATCACCTCCTAAGTCTTGGTTCTTTCAGCCCCTGGCTTATGCCAGCAGCAACAAACTTCCTTCATTTCAGATGCCTTGAACTTCATTTGCTGATCGTACCTCCTGTATAAGGAGTTGGGAATGTGTGTGCAGGCTTTATGGTGAGCAGAGTACTGTACACACCTGTGGTTAAATTGTAGGCAATGACCACTCAGGTAACTTAACCAGGTTCTTTAGTTTACTTTGTAGTAGTAGATGTACATATGTACTCTCTGATATACCGCTTTTACGCCAAAGTCCCGGGTCTGACCTGGGAATTGAAACACATTTCCAAACCGGATCAGACCCGGGACAGCCCCCCTTTTACTCTGACACGGCTATGCCCGGGTCGGCACCGTTCACACTGGACCTGGGTCAGCAATGACACAGCTCTCCGGAGCAGGTGAGCAGCGCCTCTTCCTCTCCCTCCCCCTTCGCGACCTACTTACCTTACTCCGCAGTGGTCTGGAGGCAGTGAGAGCGGGTGGGGTGCGCTGCTCCATTGAGTTCAGTCCGGCAGTGGACGCTTGGAAATGGTGTCATGATGATGACACGAAAATGACCCATGCTCAACCTAGCAAGCTAGCCGGCTCGGATCCCCGGGTCACTGGACCAGGGTTGATCCGTTTACACCGACTAAAGTCCCGGGTTGATGCGCGTTGATGTGCATCAACCCGGGATTTTTCAGTCGGTGTAAAAGGGGTATTACAGATATCTGGTTCTAGATGGAGTGGAGCAGAACAGGGGTGCTGAGAGATCACCAGCTGGTGACTGCCCTCTTAGTATGGGTAGCGGTGCAGGGATCTGGACCAACGGATCAAGAGGGTAATGTTGTGGTTCTCCGTATGACCAGATGGGCTGGTCCGGCCAGTGCTGCTGAGACAGTTCCACCGCCACCTCCACTGTTTCGCCCACACACTACCACCCCTGCCGCCAGTATCATAGAAGGCACAACATCCCCCACCGCAAGTCTCATACAGGGTGCCGCACACCCTTACCTCCGCTGTCAGAATATAGGGCGCGACGTCATCATGGCATGTGATGTCATCACACTCACCGGGCGCTGCAAGGGAAGGGGATCTATCCATAACCATTCATGTGAGGAACGCTGCTGAATGCTGATAGGGAGAGCAGAGCTGCACAGTTATATAATAATTATTATTATTACTAATATAAACACTACTGTAAATAATTAAAAAATGTTGATTTGGCAAAGCTACAAAGCAAAATTCATTGCTATTGTGTGATAGTTACAAACAAATGGTAATTTTAATAGCATCCAGTTTTATTAAAAAAAAAAAAAATGTGTGGCCTAATGTGATAAAGGGCTATTACCGTGTGTGGCATAGTATGTTACAAAGGGTATTACTGTGTGCGGCATAATATGTTACAAAGGGTATTACTATGTGTGGCATAATGTGTTGTAACTGGATGTGCGGGTTCATTTTACTCGGATCTCTTCACCACATTAGCACAAGTTTGGATTAGTTTGGATTTATCTTATTGACTATCTGGCTCTTACATGTTTTGGATAGCCAATAAATTAAATCTGAACTATTCCGAACTTGCACTTATGTGGCGTATAGATCAGAATAAAACCAAACCTGCACATCTCTAGTTATAAGGGGCATTACTGTGTGTGGCATAATGTATAAGGGGTATTATTGTGTAGCATAATGTATAAGTGGCACTACTACTACATGGCATAATGTAATAGGGGCACTACTGTGTGGCATAACATGAATGGGTTCAGGGTGGCATAACGTGAATGGGCTAAACTGTCTGGTGTAATGTGTATAAGGGACACTACTGTGTGAGGTAATGTGAATAAGTGACACTACTGTGTGATGTAACGTGAAAAAACAACACTACTCTGATATAACGTGAAAAAGGAGCACTACTGTGTGGCATAATGTGAATAAGGTGCACTTCTCTGTGATGTAACGTGAATATGGGGCACTACTGTGTGCAGCAACATGATTAAGGGGCACTACTGTGTGACGTAATGTGAAAAAGGGACACCATGTGCGGAACTACAGTACTATAGGTGCAAGGGGTGCTGCTGCTATCGGGCCCAGAGCTGAGGGGGGGCCGTATTCCTTGACAAACTTACATGTGTTATATACAGTGCATCCGGAAAGCATTCACAGCGCTTCACTTTTTTCCACATTTTGTTATGTTACAGCCTTATTCCAAAATGGAATAAATTCATTTTTGTCCTCAAAATTCTACACACAATACCCCATAATGACAACATGTAAAAAGTTTTTTGAGATTTTTGCAAATTTGATTTAAAAAAAAAATGAAATCACATGTACATAAGTACTCACAGCCTTTGCTCAATACTTTGTTGATGCACCTTTGGCAGCAATTACAGCCTCAAGTATTTTTGAATATGATGCCACAAGCTTGGTACACCTATCTTTGGGCAGTTTCGCCCATTCCTCTTTGCATTACCTCTCAAGCTCCATCAGGTTGGATGGGAAGCATTGGTGCACGGCCATTTTCAGATCTCTCCAGAGATGTTCAATTGGATTCAAGTCTAGGCTCTGGCTGGGCCACTCAAGGACATTCACAGAGTTGTCCTGAAGCCACTCCTTTGATATCTTGGCTGTGTTCTTAGGGTCGTTGTCCTGCTGAAAGATGAACCAAAGATGTCTCTGTACATTGCTGCATTCATCTTTCCCTCTATCCTGACTAGTCTCCCAGTTCCTGACACTGAAAAACATCCCCACCGCATGATGCTGCCACCACCATGCTTCACTGTAGGGATGGTATTGGCCTGGTGATGAGGGTTTTTGGTTTCTTCCAAACATAATGCCTGGCATTCATGCCAAAGAGTTAAATCTTTGTCTCATCAGACCAGAGAATTTTGTTTCTCATGGTCTGAGATTCCTTCAGGTGCACTTCGGCAAACTCCAGGCTGACTGCCATGTGCTTTTCCCAGTGCGTTCGTGGGAACACTAGGCGAAACACAGACAATGTTACATCAACGGACACCACAGTAGGGGTACCTGGAACAGGGCCTGGGAAGTGCAGAAACTGGAGAAGGTGCAGTGGGAGAAAGAGGTAAAGGGTGGGGGACAAAAACTACCTGTTGGAGTGGAAGGTAAATGAGGTAGAGGGGCCACAACCTGTTGTGACGCAAAATGATGCTGCCAGTACTGGGCGGAGGACAAGAAAAAAAAAACAGGCACAGAACAATGGGAAAATGGAGGTCAGTAAACATAGAGTTGCCAGTAAGGGAAAAGAGCCCCAGCAGAAAAATAATAAGGGGATCCGTGGCCAGAAAAAGGTGGAACAACAGGGGGTTGGTAAACAGGAGTAAAAAACTTGTAAGAGCAGAATAAGAGGACAGAGTAGGAAGAGATGGACGCAGGGGATAAAGGGGAGGGGGCAGACAGGGGGGAGGGCCTGGCAGGAAATGGAGGGGAGAGGAAAGGGTGGGAGATGCCCCCCAAGTGAAAAAAGGGGGGTGCAGGAAAGCAGCACCCACAGCAAAATATTCCCCCATGGGTTAAAAGGGGCTGGGTTTGTGTATAAAGCGGACAGGGCCAGCAGCAAAATGGCAGGCCCTGCCACTGCAGGGGGGGGACCACAGGAAGCCGGGGCCCCCACAGCTGATACAGGGCTGCGGCGGGGGCACCCGGTGGAGGAGGAGGGCAACAGGAGGCCGGATCCCAGGCTGAGCGCAGCAGACGGGGCTACGTGAGAGACACGTGTGGCCACCGGAAGAGAAGCCGCACCCGCAGGTAATCATGGGGGGGGAGATGGTGGGTGGCGACCCCGCAGGAGGCAGGGGCCGAACATGGACAAAGGTAAGGCCGTGAAAGCCCGCAGAACACTAGCGGTGCAGTGGGGGGCGTGGCCGGGCACCATGCCGGAAGTGAGGCTCCGGGCTGGCAACCAAAGGAAAGGAAGCTGGGGAGGCACAGGGCAGAAACAGGAGATGGGCGGGAGAGGTACATAAAATGGCAGGGAGGGGGAGCAAAGCACTAAGGTGGGGAATGAAAAAGATGAGCAGTGAAATCAAAGGAAGGGACAGGGGGGGATGAAGCAGGGAAAAAGTGGAGGGGGAGAAGAAAAAGATAACACAGAGAAGGAAAGGGAAAACAGAAAAGACAGGGAAAACACAGGCAAGGAGAAAAGATAAGCATAAATGTCACCAGTCACTGTCCAGATGTCCACCATGGGACAAACACCATCCAGAAAAGAAGTTGCTTGGTGTACACCAGTCTTATAAAGCCCACATATAGCCACTCCCAATATATCACACATGGTCAGAAACTAACCAACCAAACAAACCCCCCAAACTAATCTACCTAGCAACAGTTGACCAAAATTCTAGACAATTACAAAAAACTAAGGACTCTTATATAGCCTTATGCTTATTCAGCTTGCGTCTCATCTTGTGCTACAGAATCAGCAGACAGCCCCTGAGACAGCACTGGGAGTGACTGGAGGACATCACATCCAAATACCAAAACCTTATTTCACCACATGACTCTGGAAGGCACGATTAATGACTAAGCATCAAAATTTCAGGTTAATATACCAGGATATAAAACAGAAATTTATTACAAGAAAATACATATATATATGCATATATATATAACTAAGAGAGTGCAGACCACCAAGTATTGCTCTTCAGGATATTGCTCCAAGGAAATAGAGGACTCAGGTGCAAGTAGCTGTTCTGGTACTAGCAACAAAGTACAGATTGACTTAATGTGTATCCACACTATTGATCATGCTATTATAGATATGCATAGGACTGTTTGCTAGTATGGTAATGGATTGTAGATATTAACCTAGTGCTACCAATTTGGTAAGGGTGGTGTGTGAGTTGGATCAATCACCATTAAGGCACCAATAAGGAAGAGTAAAGGTCGTGAACAATACACTAAATGATATGTTCTAAAACTTGATTTTGTTAGGGATTTTGATACTGGTAATCTCCAAAGCAGTCCAGTATCAGCAGTACGCCATAATTTTATACTAAGTGTTGGATAAATATATTTTAGAGTGTAATGTATTATTGCTAGTTATATGCATGATCCAGAACTGTCAAAGAGGTCCAGCGAAATAAAGTGATCATTATTTTACTTACTGTCAATTGTTGTGTTGGGATTGGGGACCACCTGCCTCTTTGCTGTGACGTGGGAATGGTGTGAAATCCAATACTAAGTATCTTCAATCACCTTAGGGGTGTCACGCAAGTTTCCCATGATTTGCAACTCTGTGATTTACTAAAGGCTAACACAATTCTGCACTGAACTAGATGACCAAACACACAAATAGAAGTCAATAGACCAACGAACCAACACACGAGTACTTCCCATATACTGTGAGCTGTGTATCCTGCCAAAGCAATGCACGGATCAGTGTTATCTGTGCAGTGCTTTTGTGGGGGGATACGGTCATAATCCTGACAGCTAGGATTCCAGTATTTAGAATCCCAACACTTATCAGTATACCGGTGTTGGCAGCCCAACCGCAGGAATCCTGAAGGTAAGTACTGGCATTAGGGTGCGGGTTAGGGTTAGGCACGATGGGTGGGAGAGATAGGTTTAGGCGTTGGGGAGTGGGGAAGTTAGGGTTAGGCACTGGGGAGGGAGAGTTATGGTTAGGGGTAGGTTTAGGGGTTAGCTTAGGCTTACTTACCGCTAGTACCAGCATCCCGTTCACATCCCCTTTTGTGTGTAGTGTAAATAAAGGAGATAAAATTAGGAAACAAATTGGAGTGTGTTCCGCTCTGATGGGGTGCATTTGTCAGAGTTATGGTAGGTGTGTATTTGGGTGCTGTATTTTCTTTTTGGATACGGGCTAGTGTTTTTGGGTTGGGTAGCAGGCTGCAGTTGGCGGGAAGGTGCTACAAACCAGCGGCCACGTAAGGTGTAAGAAAATTATGTGGAGTACATTTCCTTTGAAGGGTCTTAGTATGGCCTACCTCTGCGGGAGGACTTTGGACGTCCATCTCTGCGGACACGCTCATACTGTGCAGTATTATAGGGAGTTGCGAGTCTTCACAGCTCAGCTTACAATGACCACAGGGGGGGGCATTTCAGTCGCTCCCTAATATTGGTTAAGCATACCTCCCAACATGACCCTCTCCAGGAGGGACACAATGCTCTGGTCCTGGACTTCCCTGGTAAGAGGCGGGGCTGCAGCGCAGTTCAAAATTCAAATAGGGGAGTCACACCAACTGTCATCTCACACACTGCCAACATCACTGGCCGGGACTCACTGGCAGTTGGTGTGACTCCCCTATTTGAATTTTGGACTGTGCTGCAGCCCCACCTCTGGGCCCTCCACCAATCATAAATTACCAGGGAAGTCCAGGACCAAAGCATTGTGTCCCTCCTGGAGAGGTCATGTTGGGAGGTATGGTTAAGTAACACTCAGCTTACAATGACCACAGGGGGGCATTTCAGTCACTCCCTAATACTGGTTAAGTAACATATGGCTGGAGCTGAGTGTTTGTAGCATCCTTCTTTGCCTCCCAAAAGTAAACTAAAAGCTCAGGGTCATACCTTCAATAAAAGCAAATTATGACCATTTAACCAAAGCAGTCTGTGTCCGTGTCTTTATTTTAGCATAAGTTAGTTGTAAGTTGTTATATTGTTTTTAATTGCAATAAAGTTATGGATGCCTTATAAAGGGGAGGACGGCCTAAAGTCTCTGTATCAGCCCCTGTGGGCCGTCCTCCATCTGCCTCCTCACAGCATCGCTCTCCAGGTCCGTTACCCCAGCTCAGCTCCAACCAACTGCCCTTTCCCTCTAACTGTCACTCACCTTACCACCTGACACTGGTCATATGACAAGCTCCTGACCTCTTCAGCAGCTGCAGAGACTGCTGAGAGTTGTGGTCTGCACGATGTCAGACGTAATATCTCGCATAACGGGGTATTACACTTGTACGGGAATGCAATCTCTGCCAGGCTAAATATACAGCTTGGAGTCTAGGATCCCTGCTAAAACACACCAGGAACACTTTAGAGAAGATGAGAAGACATACAGGTTGATAGTGCTGATCATCTGACGGCATTTTCCAACATGCTTGATAATTAAACCACTGTTTTCTAAAAGAACCTTTATTTACATCGCACAATACAGTGATATTATGTCATATGTCCAACATTGCACGTGATGTCATAGTGCGTGGCCAGACACTGGTTACCTATGCACAGGGCACAGGGTTTTCCTCTTACTCCATGAGATATACAGTAGATCAGCCACTAAAATCTACAGATGGATTTGCTTTGCTTCATTCCACAAAAGATCTTTCATAACCATGGAGACAGAATTAATTGTTCGATCCTTTAATCACATCCTGTAACAGCCTAACAAGCTGATCAGTAGAGCTATCACCCATGCGCTGGGGAAAATGTGGGAAACACGGATAGCGCTACCGGGGACCGTACTGTAGCCCGTACTGGACAGATAGGCCTGCGGGTTTATCACTCCAGTGAACGTTACATTCAGAATATTCTCTGCAGCTTCTGGCACATTATTCACAATCCAGTCCTTATAGTAAGTCAACCGGGTATAAACTCCGGGGCGGTTTAACATCCCGCAGCCATCTCCCCAACTCACTAACCCAGCCAAGAACCACTGTCCGTTCTCAGAACATACCAAGGGTCCCCCAGAGTCACCCTGCAATGGTAAGGAAAAAATACATACATCAATGACATGACCACAAAAGGAGTGAGACTTGTTAAATTATCCCAATGATAGTGAAGTACACTAGCCATCCAACCATGGGCAAGTGGGGATCCGGTCAATATACAGACAGTCAGGATGCTGGAGCTTAGAATGCCAGCGGCGGAATCCTGACACCTTTCAGAATCCTGGCACAGGCATCTCGACAGTAAGTAGTACTGGGGTTAGGGGGAGGGTTGAGGTTAAGGGTTTGGGTTAGGCCAGTGGTTCCCAAACTGTGTGCCGTGGCACCCTGGGGTGTCCCAGGAAACTTGCTGGGGTGCCTCAGGTTGGTGGTCCAGCAGCAAAACAAACTATTTATGGTCAATGTAATGTGAATTTGTGGACAAACATAAGCTCAAACCTGTCCACCACCAAATATTGGCTTAGGGGTGCCGTGTAAACAATGCTGATGCTCTAAGGTGCCGTGATTCAAAAAAGTTTGGGAACCACTGGGTTAGGTACTAGGGGGAGAGTTAGGGTTAGGCACAAAGGGAGGAGGGTTAGGTTTAGGCACTAAGGGGGCAGTTAGGTTTAGGCACCAGGTAGGGAGGGTTAAGGTTAGGGAGAGGGGGATGGTTAGGATACTGACCAACAAGTGTTGGTATCCAAACCTTGTCGGGACGTCAGCGTCGGGATCTGACCACTGAGATCCTCCGGCACCCGTACCCAACCTGACCAGTGTCATAGATTGGGGCAAATGCATTTTTAAATTGATAACAAAATAAAGTGGTTTATTAAGTATTTCTGGTCCTCTTATTCCAATGGTTCCTGGTAATTAAAATGTGCAACCAACCAGGACAGCCAGATGATACATACCTTCATAGTTGATAAGCTTTGGAGTAGGATTCTGGGTGACAAATGTGTCACTGTTTTGCATGTACTTATAGTAACCATGACAACTGGAAAATCTAAGATGTGTAGATGTAATTGCTCAGAGTTAATGACACATAAGGAAGCCTCTTTACAGTTGTAGCAGGAGGAACGGGTTGGGTACAGGAGGCCAGCGCTGGTATTTTGAGAAGTGTCAGGATTAGGACCACAATCCCGGAGGAACAAAAGGGCTACTGCTGTATGTATTTTTGTATCACAACATTTTTAATGTAACCCCACTCACCTGACATGAGTCTGTGCCCCCCTGCTTATATCCTGCACATATGGTGTCATTCAGGACAATCGGGACACTACTGGCGGTATTATCATTAATGTGATACATTGCGTCACAGGTCGGTGTATCGATCAGAGGGATCTTCGCTTCCTGTAAAGTCTGAGGAGACGCCAGATTAACTGAAAGAAGAAAAAGGGAATTTACCAAGTGTGTTAGCTGGGGCCTCACCTGTGTCCCACCTACCAGAGGCAGCTTATACGTCCCTACTACGCTATATAGAAGTTCAGATCCAGTCACCAAAATAAAACAGAATCAAGTAATTTACAGGACACTGTATTATACTGACCTTATTCTCAGCACCAAGAGACACCCTGCATTGCCCCCTCCCCCAAAAAAAATAATAATTAGAGAGCGAGACAGACAGTTTTGGGTCATGACTTAATAACAAGTGATGTGTGACACATAATGGCTGACAGTGGCAAACGCAGAATATCTTGCCTTATTTTAGAGTGAGTGCGGCCAGTCCATGAAGAGGTCATATTTAGCACTTATCCAGCTTCAGTATGCATCATACTTTGGGCGGGATGTATGACGCATCGCATTTTAGCTTCCCGCCGGTCTTCACTTGCATGCCTACTTTGGTAACACTGGTATGGATGATGAACACAACAAAGGATCCCTCTCTCGGCAAGAAGGACCCTTTGCGATGGAGGGTCTCCCGGGTCTATGACCCAGAAGCCCCTGTGGCATTCTTCTGTGCATGGAAGGTGCTGGGAGGGATCCGATTGGATCCCTCTCTCAGAACTCTCCTGATAGAAACCCATAGGCTTCTATAGGGTAATGCCATCAGAAAGATGGCATTACCCACCGCATCCATGCCTCGGAGTGCATCGCATTCCTGGGCTTAGTGCATATGAGATTTGGGGTTGGACTGTATTTTTCCCTTTGCTGCATCCCGCCCTATGGGGTTTATGTATCAAGCAGTGGAGCAGTTGCCCATAGCAACCAATCAGCTCCTACCTATTATTTTATAAAATGCACTGGATAAATGCTACATCAAAGCTGATTGGTTGCAATGGGCAACTGCTCCACTGTTTTCACTGATTGATCCATAAACCCCAAGTGTATTGTGTGTCATAATTCCAGCATATACAGGACCAGCGATCACAGTAACCCCTTATATGTGTCATACATAGTGTATTGTGTGTCATAATTCCAGCATATACAGGACCAGCGATCACAGTAACCCGTTATATGTGTCATACATAGTTTATTGTGTGTCATAATTCCAGCATATACAGGACCAGCGATCACAGTAACCCATTATATGTGTCATACATAGTGTATTGTGTGTCATAATTCCAGCATATACAGGACCAGTGATCACAGTAATCCATTATATGTGTCATATATAGTGTATTGTGTGTCATAATTCCAGCATATACAGGACCAGTGATCACAGTAACCCATTATATGTGTCATATATAGTGTATTGTGTGTCATAATTCCAGCATATACAGGACCAGTGATCACAGTAAGCCATTATATGTGTCATATATAGTGTATTGTGTGTCATAATTCCAGCATATACAGGACCAGTGATCACAGTAAGCCATTATATGTGTCATATATAGTGTATTGTGTGTCAGAATTCCAGCATATACAGGACCAGTGATCACAGTAAGCCATTATATGTGTCATACATAGTGTATTGTGTGTCATAATTCCAGCATACACAGGACCAGTGATCACAGTAACCCATTATATGTGTCATACATAGTGTATTGTGTGTCATATATCCAGCATATACAGGACCAGAGATCACAGTAACCCATTATATGTGTCATACATAGTGTACTGTTTGTCATATATCCAGCATATACAGGACCAGAGATCACAGTAACCCATTATATGTGTCATACATAGTGTATTGTGTGTCATAATTCCATCATATACAGGACCAGTGATCACAGTAACCCATTATATGTGTCATACATAGTGTATTGTGTGTCATATATCCAGCATATACAGGACCAGAGATCACAGTAACCCATTATATGTGTCATACATAGTGTATTGTGTGTCATAATTCCATCATATACAGGACCAGTGATCACAGTAACCCATTATATGTGTCATACATAGTGTATTGTGTGTCATATATCCAGCATATACAGGACCAGAGATCACAGTAACCCATTATATGTGTCATACATAGTGTACTGTGTGTCATAATTCCTGCATACACAGGATCAGTGATCACAGTAACCCATTATATGTGTCATACATAGTATTGTGTGTCATATATCCAGCATATACAGGACCAGAGATCACAGTAACCCATTATATGTGTCATACATAGTGTATTGTGTGTCATAATTCCAGCATATACAGGACCAGTGATCACAGTAACCCATTATATGTGTCATATATAGTGTATTGTGTGTCATAATTCCAGCATATACAGGACCAGTGATCACAGTAAGCCATTATATGTGTCATATATAGTGTATTGTGTGTCATAATTCCAGCATATACAGGACCAGTGATCACAGTAACCCATTATATGTGTCATACATAGTGTATTGTGTGTCATATATCCAGCATATACAGGACCAGAGATCACAGTAACCCATTATATGTGTCATACATAGTGTATTGTGTGTCATAATTCCAGCATATACAGGACCAGAGATCACAGTAACCCATTATATGTGTCATACATAGTGTATTGTGTGTCATAATTCCAGCATATACAGGACCAGTGATCACAGTAACCCATTATATGTGTCATACATAGTGTACTGTGTGTCATAATTCCTGCATACACAGGATCAGTGATCACAGTAACCCATTATATGTGTCATACATAGTATTGTGTGTCATATATCCAGCATATACAGGACCAGAGATCACAGTAACCCATTATATGTGTCATACATAGTGTATTGTGTGTCATAATTCCAGCATATACAGGACCAGTGATCACAGTAACCCATTATATGTGTCATATATAGTGTATTGTGTGTCATAATTCCAGCATATACAGGATCAGCGATCACAGTAACCATTATATGTGTCATACATAGTGTATTGTGTGTCATAATTCCAGCATACACAGGACCAGTGATCACAGTAACCCATTATATGTGTCATACATAGTATTGTGTGTCATATATCCAGCATATAAAGGACCAGAGATCACAGTAACCCATGATATGTGTCATACATAGTGTATTGTGTGTCATAATTCCAGCATATACAGGACCAGCGATCACAGTAACCCATTATATGTGTCATACATAGTGTATTGTGTGTCATAATTCCAGCATATACAGGACCAGTGATCACAGTAAGCTATGATATGTGGCAGTAGGGCCACCCTGCCTGAGCTGATTGTTTTTATGTTAGATTTGAGCACCATTACAGAGAATTGGAGCAAGTCCAGGAGTCTGGGGAGCAGCAGAGGAACCCAGCACTGCCCTGGGCATATTATTATACAGTATTATAATATTTTAACGTTATTGATTGTGTGTAGCAGTGCACCCCTAGGGGGAGGGGGATTTCCAGGCAATCGAACCCCTCCCTGCTTTGGCCTATGGTTGAGAGGTGTGATGGAATTTGGTGGTGGTCATGATAACAAAAGGTCCTGAAATACATCATTGAGCTGGCAGAGAGGTGGAGCCTATGTTCCTCTTAAGCGGGCACAATCATGCACTGGCAATGTTTGGGCTATGGCCTGGCATGTAATTGCAACGCGCCAACATGAAATAGTAGCATGAGATAATGACATTGTCAGATGAATGGATTTGTACAAGCAACAAATAATGAACAAATATACAGGCACAAGAAAGCTCCAATTAAGAGATGGACTAAGGAGGTCTAAACTTTATGAAGTGCTGCTATTACCCTCCTAAAACAGCTTTATTATTGATCAACTTTCATTGCCAGGATAGCTCTTCTGCAAACTGGTGTCCCAGTCCGACGGAATCGCATCAGCCATCACGCCATCTGGTGAGTATGCACATGTGCTGGCAGCAGGCTCCGCATGTGGAAAGGGATAGGGCTGCGAGTGGCATAGAGAAAAGGTCCAACCCACCAAGGAAGGGTCAAGAGATCCCCCTCCTGCCAGCTCGCCCCATAGAGAATAGAGGGGTAATGCCATCTGCAGCGCCATCCATCTCTATAGAACACTATTGGGTTTCATGCATACTTACCTACTTTTGAAAAAGCATGTCAGGGAGATGGCAACAGCCGCACTGATGAGCGTGGCGGTAAAGTGGGCGTGTACTGCTACATCCGAGAGGCGTGTCCAAATACTGACTTACATCCAAATGTAAATGAGCCTCAAAGTAGTTAACAAGATCTATTTGTTGATGAGAACACATTGATACTTTTCAGGGCTTGCTCATGTATTGTGTATTACAAGGGGTTCCAAATAAGTGGCCAAGAGAAACCGTATTCAGTATGTAAATGCATGTAGCCATAGGGATCATTGTGTCTTATAAACAATGCAGGGAAATGGCAATGATTATACCATGTGAATTTTATATATCTCCGATTTGTTTTTCCAAGTATAAAACAGCTACATATTGGGGGGTGAGGTGCAATCAGGGAGGTTGCTAGACTCCTCGGAGAGTCATCTACTATTTCAGGGAGTCTCCCTAACAATCAGGGAGAGTTGGCAAGTATGTGTTATAAACAGAGCACAGATAGAACATAAATATCAAATCAGAGAGATACTTACCACCAGATTGCGTGTTCCCCCAGCCGGTAACCCAGCAGGACAGGCCCATGGGAAAGTTCACGTTGGCGGTCGGCAGACAGACTGGGAGGATGTAAGTCGTGTAGTCCACAGGGTTTGCCAGCTGTACCAGACTGATGTCACCCAGGGACCCCGTTGAAGAATACATAGAATTCTCAATAATTTTTTTCACCGGAAGAATGATATCACGAGAACTTGTGTTGGACAGCTGATATGCTCCGAGGTGGACGGTGAGCGTGGTGGTGGTCACCCCAGTGCTGTAAATAGAATGATACGAAGTAAATACATTTTTAAGTTAAACTGTTGCTGTGTGCATTAAGTGGAAGCATGGAGCCTATCAGTGGGACTAAACTATCTATGGTATCGCAAGACCCTATATCATACTGCCCGGATAGATTGGATGCAGGTCACTTGGCACAACAATCACATGGCACTTGCCCAGATTTCTCAGTTAGAGCACATATGCCCTCTGGCGTCTTCAGGCCCGCCAAGAGTTGTGGCGGGCCCTGGTAATAGGGGGCGTGGCCTAATAGCGGGAGGCGTGGCCACGCCCCCTTGACGCTGTGTGCTGGGCTGCTGTGAGGGGGGGGCGGCCCCGGACCCGGGCCCCCCAGAAAGCCCGGGCCCGGGCAATCTGTACCCGCTCCCCCCCCCCCTCTCAGCGCCCCTGGGCTTCTTTGACCTTTTAAAGAATTATACAAGACATGTTCCATAGACTGTAGAGCAAATCAATGCTGGTAAAACCTCCAGTCATTCCTGACTATAGACAGACAGTAATTAGTTAGACAATGTCTAGATAGACACCAGATGTTAGACAGTGAATAGTTAGACAGGGACAAAAAGGCGGACACACTAAAGTTCGACATGTAAAAATGTCGATATGTACAGAAGGTGGACATGGTCAAAAGTTCGACACAAAAATGGTCGGCACTTTAAAATATTTTTTTTTTTAGGGTTAGGCACCAAGGGGAGAGTTAAGGTGAAGTTTAGGGCTAAAATAATTTTGAAAAAAAATTGTCGACCATTTTAATGTCTAACTTTTGACCCTGTCGACCTTTTTACATGTCGAACTTTAGTGTGTCTGACTTTTGTCCCTGTCGAACTATTCACTGTCTAACATCTGGGGGTAAATTTACTAAGGGTCGATTTGACTTTCGTTTTGTAGTTCGATTTAGCTCACCTCAAACCGACTCAAATCGAAAGTTCAAATCTCTATTCAAAAATCCCTCATTTACTAACATTCGATTTGAGAAGCATTTCTCAAATCGAATTTGATTTGGTTCAGTTTGGAACAGTGATTTGCTGTTCATGTACAAATCGAACAGCAAATCCCACTTCAAAACGAACTGCAAATCCCCGACAGCCTAGAACTGCTTCATGCTTTCACTTTCAGCATGAGCAGTTAGTTTTCACACAGATACAGGCATACATCAGTGAGATGCCTGCATGTATCTGACTGTAACAAGCTTCTAAATAGATACATTTAGAAAAAAAATGACGAGAGGTCCCCCCCTAAAACAGAACCAGCCCCAGACTTTTCATAGCCAGTCCTGGTTGTCTAAGTACATGGAAAAAAATACGTAGGGTTCCACTGTACTTAGTACAACCAGCACTGGGCTCTCGGAACCAGTCCTGGTTCTGGAATTACAGGGGGAAAAAAATTGCGTAGGGTTCCCCTGTAAGCTCCAGAACCAGCACTGGACCCTTTCTAGTGGGGAACTGATGACACAGCCAAGGGAGCCCTTTCACTGGGCCCCCCAGCCGCAACATCAGCCCTGACCTCTAGTCAGCCCAGGCCAGGGATCCCTGGGGAGTTGGGGACCCCCCCAATAAAGGGGTCCCTCTCTCCAGGGCACCCCTAGCCTTGGTTGATAGCATAGGGCTATCCTCTTCACCCCTGGGCAGTGGGTGGCGGGTTGATAGTGTAAATGTAGTACTTTTTATATAGTTTGAAATATGGTCTTTTGCTGTGGAACTGCAGGTCCCAGCAAGCCACCCCCACATGCTATTACTTGGAGATCCACAAGTACCAGCTTGCGGGTCATTAAGGGCCCACTGGTATCTGTAATTCTACTGCAAAAGCAATATTAAAAAAAAAAAAACAGGACACAAAGCGTACACAGTATAATTTTAATAAACATACATGCACTCATACATGCACACACACACACACACACACACACACACACACATGTACTCATACTCACCTATGTATCCCTGTAGCATCAGTCTCCTTCTCCAGTAGAAATTCCATAGGGTACCTGTGGATAAAAAAAAAAAACAAAAAAAACATACTCACCGTCTCCTATGCGTGGTTCGGTCCTCTTCGGTCCAAAGTAGGCATCCATGGTTTTCTTAACACAAAAAAAAATGACAAACGCGAACCAAGTACTTAAGTAATAACCAGGATGGTTATTACTTCCCGACTGAAGCGCTCAGATGCGGCTTCTTCCTTCGATGGTCCGTGTCTGAATGTTCATTGGCTGAGAGAGGTCAGCCCCCGCCTCTCAGCCAATGAACGGCTCCCTCCATTGAACTCAATGGAGAGCCCCAGGTTAACTAAAGTTTATTCTGCGGTTCTCATCATTGAGTTCAATGGAGGGAGCCGTTCATTGGCTGAGAGGCGGGGGCTGACCTCTCTCAGTCAATGAACATTCAGACATGGACCTGCAAAGGAAGAAGCCGTTTCTGAGCGCTTCAGTTGGGAAGTAATAACTATCCTGGTTATTACTTATGTGCGTGGTTCGCGTTTGTGTTTTTTTTGTTTTAAGAAGACCATGGATGCCAACTGGACAAGGGGACCACTCCAGGTAATGTAGGTGAGGATGTGTGAGTATGTATGTATTAAGGCCCTGATTCAGAGCCGGATGCTCTGACCAGAGCGCTCGCTCTGAATCAGGGCCAACCTCCACTAATATGGAGCATCCTCCTGGACGCTCGTATAGCTGTGGGTCACCACCCACAGCATATACGAGCATGCAGGATGATGGTCGCGATGGTCTTGACCATTGCGACCATCGAAACTACGAGCAGAAGCCTGCGGTTGAGTTTCTCAACCGCAAGGCCAGGAGTGATTTAGCCTCTATCAGAGCCAAAATCACTCCCACTGACATCACTAGTGATGTCAGTGGGGCCGGCTTCAGACGGTAGGCGTTCCCTTGGGAACGCCTCTGTCTGGCAGGTACGCCCCCGTCACGCCCACCAAAGGGGGCGTGCTGTCAGCCCCCTTTGATGAGACACTACGAGCGAAGGAAAGTCCTTCGCTCATCGCGTCTCGCGCATGCGCACGATGGAGCTCCCTCCACCGTGCGCATGCGCAGTGCAGATCATCGACCCACTTGCGAGCGGACAGCCGCTCGCGAGTGGGTCTGAATGAGGGCCTAAGACTGTACTTTCACTGTGTGTGTCTTGTGTTTTTTTAAACATTTCTTTACAGGTGAACTACATATACCAGCAGGCCCTTAATTCCCTGCATGATGTGGTTCTCAAAGTACCAGCATGCGGGGGAGGCTTGCTGGGACCTGCAGTTCTACTGTAAAGACACTACATTTACACTATCAACCCACCACCCAGGGGTGGCGGGGTTAGCCTCAGGCTATCAACTTAGGCTAGTGGTGCCCTGGAAAGGGGGACCCCTTTATTGGCCTGGGCCTGGGATGACTGGCGGTCAGGGATGATGCTGCAGCTGGGGTGCCCAGTGATAGGCATCAGCCCCCCACTGGAAAGGGTCCGGGTGCTGGTTCTGGAACTTACAGGGCAACCTTACACAATTTTTTCCCTGTAAGTCCAGAACCAGGACTGGTTCCGAGAGCCCAGTGCTGGTTGCACTAAGTACAGTGGAACCCTAAGTATTTTTTTTCTCTGTACTTAGACAACAAGGACTGGCTATGAAAAGTCTGGGGCTGGTTCTGTTTTAGGGGGGGACCTCACGTAATTTTTTTTCTAAATTTAACTCTTTCTTTGCTGTTTACAGTAAAATACATGCATGCATCTCACTGATGTCTGCATGTATCTGTGTCAATTCAACCTGCTCATGCTCAAATCAAAAGCATGAAGCAGGTCTATTGTATTGGGGATTTGAAGTTCGATTTGTAGTTCGATTTCAAATCAAATGATAGTAAATAAGGGATTTGTGTGTTGGTCTATGTAAAAGTACCAATGTTTTTCCGATGTTCGATTTGAGTAAAATTCGATTTTACATTCGATTTGGCCTTTAGTAAATACCCAAATACAAAATCAAATACAAATCGAATGTAAAATCACTCAAAATGAAAAATTGAATGTTAGTAAATATACCCCCTGGTGTCTATCTGACATTGTCTAACTAATTACTGTCTCTCTCTTATACCACACACGTTATTTCCAGTGTCAGATACATTTACACATGCTAAAAGCATTAGTAAAATGATTGTAAAATGACAGTGGTTAAGAGTCCAAAGAAGCTGGCGCCACCTATAATACGTGGTCTATATTGGGACATCACCAGGACCAGGACTCCCGCCCCTAAGTGCCCAGATAATGCGTTTCCGTTACTCACCCTGCTGTGACACAATGAGCGGCAGACACAACCCAGGATCTACTGATGAGGGATCCGCCGCAGAAGTGCTTTGCATTACGGCGCAAGCTCACTTGCCATGGCCACTCGCCAGCCTGCGCGTTATGTCCCCCCATAATCCGATTGGCCACCAGAGGTTTTCCGCATTCTGTAGGGAAGAGAAATCCAATATGAAGGGAATAATCGATATACGATCTTTAGATGGCGTTAGGTCATTGATAATTGGATCTACTTTATCGCCACATATTTCAGAGAGGTTTACTTCAGCCTCTACTCTCACATGCACAATCCATTACACAGACCACGTAAGAACAGCGATAGCGCAAGCCAGGAGCATTCAATATGAGGCCCACCAGATGCTGTGGAACTACACCTCCCAGCATGCCCTGCCAGTGTTTTGATATTAGGGCATGCCAAATTTGTGGCAGGGAATGCTGGGATGTGTAGTTCCACAGCAGCTGGGAGGGCCTCATGTTGGGCGGGATGCACTAACATATGCGATCAGTACAGCAAAGGACAGCTCTATGGATAAGACCCCGGAGTCCATCTGCGCATGTATAAAGTGATGTGGCGGCCGTGGGGCATGCTGGGAGGGATCCGATCAAATCCCTCATGGTTGTTGCTAAATCCAAGTTGGAGAAAGGACCTCTGATGTCACAACCAGGTGACCGCTGCAGCAGGGCCGGACAGCTCCAGTGTTACCATCCACGTGGGCATATCAATCTGTGGCGAGCGTAATGAGCCACCATGCCCAAAGCATGGCGAGTGAAGGGAGCCCACAAGGGGCCCACTTTTGGCACCCTATTCTGTACCTAGCCCCTCTCATTTTGTTCGCGGGTCACGTGGTTGTGACATCAGAGGTCCTCTACAGCACCTCATTCTAGACCTAACCAGCGCAATGTGGTAGAAGCCCATAGGGTAATGCCAGCAAATGCTGGCGTTACCCTCCACATCGGAGCCACGGCGGCCACCCATTAGTACATATGAAAAAATGGGAAAACCCAGAAAACGGGGTTTTATAGCATTTTCCATTTAGTACATACTGGCCGTTGAGACAGATATGGCACGCCAACATTAGCAATAACCAATCACACTAACTCACGTATGCTCAAAAGAAAACAATACAACTCAGAAAGTAATTAAAAATTGTGTGTGGAATATACTAGCTCTAGTAGTTAAACAGCAAAAAAAAAAAAAAACCCTAAACCATGTGTAAATAGCAACAGCAGACATGAAGTGCACATGCCCCAGCACATGCCTATTCTCAGTGCCCAATCTGTATTTCCCTCCTCGGGGTGTTGGACCACTGATGACTGGCACTCTGTGCCCATGAAAAGCCCCAATCAACCTTTTTGTTGAGCAGTTCCCCAAAATCTCCCCAACCATGAAAACAGAGGCCCTGAATCAGGGCCGTCCTTCTTGTTTTTCAGGGCGGCCTCCTGGCTGCTCGCATAGCTGTGGGTGACCACCCACAGCTATAGCGAGCGACCAGGAAGATGGTCGTGATGGTCAAGACCATCGCGACCATCGGGTTTGCGATGAGACCCTTGTGGTAGGGTCTCATTGCCGCAAGCCCCAGAGTACTTCCGGCTTTAACAGAGCCGAAAGCACTCACACTGACATCACTTGTGATGTCAGTGGGGCCGGCCCCAGATGGTAGGCGTTCCCATGGGAACGTCTCCATCTGGGCAGCCATGCCCCTGGCCCGCCCACCAAAGGGGACGTGCTGTCACTCAACATCGACAGCACGTCCCCTTTGGTACGAGACCCGGAGCGACGGAATGCCCGTCACTATCCGGGTCTCGCGCATGCGCACGACGGAGCCGGCTCCGTCGTGCGCATGTGCACTGGGCCACCATCGACCCGCTTGCGAGTGCATAGCGCTCGCGAGCAGGTCTGAATCAGGCCCACAGTTCCATACCTGTGGGTCAGATACAGGGCGGGTCAGATACAGTGCAGGGTACAGTGTAGGTTGGATACAGCATGAGTCGAATGCAGCGGAGGTCAGATACAGTGCGTGATACCAGTGCCATATCTAGGGTGGTGAGAGCTGTGCCATGGCACAGGGCACCGCAGGGCAGGGGGCGCTGTTTGGGCCTGTCAGTTTTCTGCTTATTATCATTCTCACTTGTAGCTTCCTCTTCTTTTATCCCCAGCATCTCCTGGCCTCTTCTATCTCTACTCTGGCCCTTCCCCATGAGGCCATGGTCCTCTCTCAGGTGCACTATATTATGTCCCTATTTATCCCCAGCATCTCCTGGCCTCTCCTATCTCTTCCCTGGCCCTTCCCCATGAGGCCATGGCCCTCTCTCAGGTGCACTATATTATGTCCCTATTTATCCCCAGCATCTCCTGGCCTCCCCTATCTCTTCCCTGGCCCTTCCCCATGAGGCCATGGTCCTCTCTCAGGTGCACAATATTATGTCCCTATTTATCCCAAGCGACTCCTGGCCTCCCCTATCTCTTCCCTGGCCCTTCCCCATGAGGCCATGGCCCTCTCTAAGGTGCACTAGATTATGTCCCTATTTATCCCCAGCATCTCCTGGCCTCCCCTATCTCTTCCCTGGCCCTTCCCCATGAGGCCATGGCCCTCTCTTAGGTGCACTATATTATGTCCCTATTTATCCCCAGCATCTCCTGGCCTCCCCTATCTCTTCCCTGGGCCTTCCCCATGAGGCCATGGCCCTCTCTCATGTGCACTATATTATGTCCCTATTTATCCCCAGCATCTCCTGGCCTCCCCTATCTCTTCCCTGGCCCTTCCCCATGAGGCCATGGCCCTCTCTCAGGTGCACTATATTATGTCCCTATTTATCCCCAGCATCTCCTGGCCTCCCCTATCTCTTCCCAGGCCCATCCCATGAGTCCATGGCCCTTTTTCGGGTGCGTTTCTTATGTCCCTATTTGATAAATAATGGGGGGGGGTGCCAATGCTCTCTCTGGCAAAGGGCACCAAAAAGTATAGTTACGACTCTGCATGATACAGTGTGGGTCGTATACAGTGCAGGTTGGATAGAGTACAGGTTGGATAGAGCGAAGATCGGATGCAGTGCAGGTTGGATACAGCGCAGGTTGTATACATGTGGGTTGGATACAGTTTGGGTCAGATACTGCGCAGGTTGTATACAGTGTGGGTCAGATACAGCGCAGGTTGTATACGTGTGGGTTGGATACATTGTGGGTCAGATACAGCGCAGGTCGTATACATGTGGGTTGGATACAGTTTGGGTCAGATACAGCGCAGGTTGTATACGTGTGGGTTGTATACATTGTGGGTCAGATACAGTGCAGGTCGTATACGTGTGGGTTGGATACAGTGTGGGTCAGATACAGTGCAGGTTGGATACACTAATGGTGCACTTACTGAGGGTGTTGGTGGTTTCGACAGTGCTGGAGGGGCAGTCCGGGTGGGGGTGGCGGCGATGTCCTCAGTGTGGGAGTGGTGGCTGTGTCGGCAGTGCAGGAGTGTCAGTAGTGTTCTCAGTGCAAGGGTGCCGGCAGTGTCCTCAGTGTGGGAGTGTCGGTTGTGCGGGGGTGCTGTCAGTTTACTCAGTTTGGGGTAACTGGCGGTGTCGGCAGTACTGGGGTATCAGAGGTGTCGGCACTGTGGGTCTGCCAGCATTGTTGGCTGTGCTGGCGGCGGTGTCCTCAATGCGGTGGGGGCCACCATCTTGTGTCTATCTGCCCCATTGAAGTCTATGGGGAAGCGTTGATTGGCTGTGACAGATGGCTCTCACAGCCAATCAGCGGTCAGCTCATTGATTTCTGACACCTCCTCCTTCTGCATTTGCAATAAGATGGACAGACCAGGTTTGGGTAATTAGACTGCAGAACACATTGCCGGGGGTGTAGGAGTGGAATTCCTGGATGGATTTAAGCATGAACTGGGTGCTTCTCTTATAATGAAACAGAAATGGTCCTTATAGAACAAGATAGCTGAGGTGATGAATCCAGATAATTAGTCCGATCCCCCCAAGTCAGGCAGAATTGGCAGCTACCTCTTTGGGGGGTTATTTGTCTTCTTCTGGATCAACACATCCAGCATTAGAAAAATGTGTACACTCCCTGGAACTAAACCATGTCACTGTCATTGACGTCTGCATTTATTACACACTTTGGGTCGCTCAGTGTAAACACAAACATCTGAGAAGACCAGAGATGTCCCAATGTTATCTTTAGTGGTTAAGTAACCAATTATATAATTGCAGATAATTACAGTCCATTTCTCAATAGAGCACAGGGAGTGCTTGGCACATAACACGCAGAGAACAATTATTACTTCTTCATCTGGGGACATCTCAGAGAAAATGCTGAGGATCTACGAGGCTGCTCTACATAGGTTACATCATATACAGGGAACAGGAAAGTTTTATTGTGTACTTTGTCCCGGCCAAATGTATCTCTCAGAAAGGGGGACAGCTATGAAGAGGTGTCGACAACCCACCGGCCATGTAACAAGCACATGGGACATCGCTGAGATTCGCACGGATGCCGCAGGCCGCACACAGGATCCTGGGAGAAGATGTATTATTGTTGGAGACCGTCTGATAGAGAAACAGACAGCAGCTTATACAGGAGAGTGCTTTCACCTCAGGGACAAGGACATACAAATTACTCTGACAAATGGGTGTAATACGCACACACAATAGGATGTTTGATGAAAGTGGTGTTTCACATAGTACCCTGGGGTTTTTCCATTGCTGCTAATTTACGGATGTGTTCTCTTGCATCTTTGCCGATCGCGCTGCAAACGTGCGCACACATCGCGCCTTGTGATTAGTCGTGGCCGCCACGCTATGTCATGTGGCGCAATGTGTTCGCACCATGCAATCCCATGAAGTTGCGGGTGTGAGTGCGGCCCGCATACCCGTTCGCTGGTGCGTGACTCGCAACATGCATGGCGCTATTTCCTACACAAGTGGCAAAGATGCAAAGATGCAAGAGGACAAGCAGCGGCTCCTGCCCTCTTACCTGAGGGGGCTACCACTGCTTCTGGTCCCGGCGCTTGCACAATTAATGTCAGGCGCCGCACATGAGCATAAATCTAGACCAGCTTCTTGGGGCTGCATTGGTTGCGGCCCCGAGAAGCCCTCTAGGGCTGCCCGAAAGGTAGAGCAGCGGCTTCCACTGGAAGGCTGCCTGCCCTGTGCATGACTGGCAGGTGGTGCTTCCAATAAGAAGCCACCTCCAGCCACAGTGTAGCCATGGACTGCACTGGCTCACTGAAGTGGAGGATTTTACTGGGGGGCAGTGGCAGAACTCCCGGAGACAATGGAGTCATTTGCCGCCGCACTCCAGCCCTTAAGGGGGCACCTGGCTCCATTGTCCCCCACGCCGTTCCGGACACTGCTATGGAGATGGAGCGCCGCTGATTGGCGCTCCACCTCCAGCTGCGTCAATATGGGGGGTTCGGTCGCATCCCCTATTTGCCGGGCGCCCGCTGAGTGTGTTACCAGCGGGTGCCCGGCTCCTTCTTTCCTCCCGTCGGTAGCCGGAGGAACGGAGCTCACTCCTGTGCTTTGCTTCCGGGTTCCGAAATGCACTATGGGGAGTGACATCATGACGTCACTCCCATAGTTCCGAGGAGCGGGCGCCGGGGACGGAAGGCAACAGCACTGGAGCAGGGTTTCAGGTAAGTATTGTTTTTTTATATGTGTGTGCGCTCGCGGGGGGGGGGGCTTACTACAGAGGGCATTATTGGTGGCTCACTACAGGGGGCATTACTGGGGTTCTCACTTCAGGGGGCATTACTGGGGGGCTAACTACAGGGGGTATTATAGGGGGCATTATTGGTGGCTCACTACAGGGGGCATTACTGGGGTTCTCACTTCAGGGGGCATTACTGGGGGGCTTACAACAGGGGGGATTTATGGGGGCATAATTGGTGGCTCACTACAGGGGTCATTACTCTGGGCTCACTACAGGGGGCATACTACAGTGTGTATTATAGGGGGCATTATTGGGGGCTCACTACAGAGGGCATTATTGGTGGCTCACTACAGGGGGCATTACAGGGGGCATTACATGGGGCTTATTACAGGGGGTATTATAGGGGGCATTATTAGGGGCTCACTATAGGGGGCATTATTGGGGCTCACTATAGGGGACATTACAGGGGGCTTATTATTGGGGGCTTACTACAGGGGGCACTACGGGGGCTTACTACAGGGGGCATTACTGGGGGCTTACTACTGGGGCACTACAGGGAGTTTTCTACAGGGGGCTTACTGCAGGGGGCACTGCAAAGGGGGACCACTACTGGGGGGCACTACATAGGCGGCACTGCATAGGGGGACCTCTACAGAGGGCACTGCACAGGGGGACCACTACTGGGGGGCACTACATAGGCGGCACTGCATAGGGGGACCTCTACAGAGGGCACTGCACAGGGGGACCACTACTGGGGGAACTACATAGGGGGGCGGCAGCAGGGACTGGCATAGGTGCTTGGGGGGTGGTATATTTTAATTTGAGGGGGGGCACCAACATTTATCTTGCCTCCGGGAACCTGGGATGAAGTTACGCCACTGCTGGGGGGGGGGGGGGAAAGGGGGCTGCAGCCTCGCAGCCCCCAGGTAAAATCCGCCACTGAAGAGGACACATCTGTAGGCTATAACAGTCACTAGCTCAGATAAAACTGCGCTGACGGGGCCTGTTTCTGGGTCAGGTGCAGTCACGTCCGTCTGTGCGTCTCTTGGTGGTGTAGCCTGTAAATCTTTATGCAAATACCGCTACAAGCCCTTCCCTGGTACCGGTGTGCGTCCAAACATGTAAGGACTGAGACGCCCACTTTGTGCGCCTTTAGAGGCAACCAATGGTCGCACCACTGAAACTTTTGCCAGCCCCATGCTGGGCGCACATTGTCCTCCAATATGAGTGATTGTGCGCCTGATTACACCGTCAGTGCAGCGAAACATCTGTGACACTCTGCACGCCCTCATTGCCACTTCAAAGTCAACGCCCAGGAACGCCTAGCACATTCTGAAGACATTTCTGAGACTGTGCGCCTAAATCAGTACTTCAACCCTGTGCGTGCCGGGCTCTGGGTGCACGGGTAGCGCAACTTAGACGCATGCGCAGTAGAGAAAAAAATAAAAATCGCTCAACTGTCTCCAACATCGATGCTGTGCTAGAATCCGTCCCAACGCGTCTCAGAATACTCTTTAAACATTCTGATGATACATAGTAACTTCCCTAAAGTGCAAGAGGTGAACAAATGCTGGGAAATAAGCATATAAAAGGTAATGTTCCTCAGGCAAACAGCTTAAACAACGTTTGAGAGAACAGACATACTGTAAAATGATAAAGAATCTTTGTAAATGATGGATAAAATATACTGAAATGCGAGACAGTGCCATACATATAATGGGTGCAGGGTATTGTGGTGTACAGGGACCTACGGTCAATGCAGCCCCCCTGCACCCAGAACAGACTTCCACTGTGATGTCCACTATAAATACTTCTGGCTGCATCAGCATCTGGCATAGTTACATTTATATACACTAAAACCAATATCCGGATTAAACAAACATCAACAGTGTATAGATAGGCACTCAATAGGTTGACAGGGATGAATAGAGTTAAGCTGACCACACACTAGACCAGCTTACATCCAACCAGCCAACTAGTTGATTGGTTGGAATGAAAATCTGGTAACGTATGGGAGTAACTGATGATCAGCAATTTGCTCCTAAATGCCAGAAAACAGATGGAAATGGCGTCAGACAAGTTTGTTAAATGTTTGATCTACACTATTTGTTCAAACAACAGTTTTGGTTCATTTTCCAGGGTCTGGGAGCAAATTGCTGATTGTATTCCTTACCAGATTTTCATTCCAACCAATCAACTAGTTGGCTGGTTGGACAGATAATCTTTAGCTGTGTGGCCAGCTTTAGGCACTAGAGGGAGGTTTAGGCTACGGTTAGGTTTAGGCATTTGGAGGAGGGCTAAGCTTAGACACCAGAAGGAGGGTTACGGTTAGGGTAAAGATTAGGCTTAAATAAAAAAAAAAAAAAAAACATGTGTCAACCATTTTTATGTCGACCATTTATCCCTGTCTATCATTTGCACTATTGACCATATGTGTGTCGACCATTTGTACCTGTTGACCTATTGTCTGTCTGTCATATGTTGTCATTCTTCTATACCACACCCACTAAAACCAGCCTTGGATATTATCTTGCATTGCACATAGTCAGCCTACATGTGCCAACTTTTCATAGATTGCGAAACCAGTGAAACAAATAATTGATTTCATCAAAACAAATAAAGTGCGATTAAGAACTAAACTGGGGCAGAAGCCATCGTGTTTTGTGTACAGTCATTTGTTTAATGACAGACTCTTCAGGAAGATATATAGTTTTATACTAAATCGTGGACAAGTCCGAATGCGGAAGGTCTGCATTCTGCGCATGTGTTGTACAAAGCAGTTGCAAACTTGGCATGCGCTGTGCCAGGCATGCACACACAGACTGAGTTTGAAGACGCGGGCTGGTTGATCTGTCTGTTGACGTATTGAGCTTTCCGGATGGCAACTGGGATCATGGCAGTGTTCTAGGCGTGAAGTCCGACCTCCGTGACTGTTTGAGGCATGCAGGAAGAGATGGGCCACCTGATTCAGACAGATCTTTTGCACCCATCATGGGTTTGGGTGTAAGTCCTGATAATAATCACATTAGCTGAAGATAGTAAGCAGCCGGCCGCAGCTGTGCATAACAGCGGATGTCTCTTGCCTTGTGAATATATAAATGACGCTGTAATTAAGTTACAGATCTGCCCAGCTATTTTGTTGCTCATGGCGTGGCGTGCAGGCCTCTGAGTCTTGCCATGGACTTGTGGTGTACCGTGGTATTCTTCAACGAAGGATTCGCTACGGCATGTAATACAGCGCTTAACCACTGGGTGGCGAGTGCTCCACTGTTGTAATTTGTACTGAATGCCATACTGTTAAACTTAAATTGGATGGATATCACATTCACAGCATTTGCATGTTCGCACAACCAATATTTTTGATGTCACATACTGTACATACAGTAAGCCCTTATAACGGGATGCAAATCAGTACACATACAGTATTGTACATAACTGAACAGTAGTGAAGTTGCCCGAGTTGTTATCACGGTATAACCGATACTGTAAATTAATGAGATGCATGCACAGCTTTCACTGAGATGGGATTAATTATGACAATTTTTTTTATAATTAAAAACAGCAGCAGAAGGAGTGCACAAGGATGAGGTCGCTCTGTGCAGTTCTTAATATACTGTAGCTGGCATGTGGGCTAGTGGTTAGGTGATCGCTTTGTAAGAATTATGGTCCCGGGTTCGATCCCTGGAAAATAATATATATTTTTTTGGCACTGTCGGCTCTAGACACTATAGTGAAACTACTGTAGTAGTGTTGTACTGTAATACTGTAGTGTTGTTGTTTAAAAGGCTGCTTAAAAGTAAGACATTACAAACTGATTGTGCGTTTAAAAAGTGCAAAACTTTTGTCAATGTCTGCGCTGTGGTGGCTGTCAGCTCTGAGGGGTTGCAATGGGATTTCTTGTGCATGCCCAGTGGAGGGGTTACAATGGGATCTGTGGCACCAAGCCATACTGTACGCCATGGCGTATGGAAGATCATCACTGCGCAGTTGTCTGTATTACTACAGTACTGTACAGTATGCTGTTGAATTTTTACCCTTGCGCCACTCTGCACTGTCCAAGACTTGTACACAATAGTCATTTCATGACTTCAGAAACTGCTACAATAGTGGGCTCTGTTTGAGAGGGAAGCCTCTAAATTACAAACTGACTGTACATTTAAAATATGAATTTTGCACCACTCTCTATGCTGACCCAGACTTGGACACAATAGTGGTTTCTGTATTACAAACTGACTGTGCGGTTAAAGCGCAAAAGAGCATTACACCGCAAATTTGTGACAATGTAGATGCTGTTTCAGCCTTGCACACTATAGCGACGTCTCTTGAACTGTATCTGAGAGTGGCCTCTGTCTGTGAGATAGCTCTCTGTATTCCAAACTGATTGTGCATTTAAAAGTACAAAATAGCGTTACACCGCAAACTTGCGACAATGTCGATGCTGTTCAAACCTTGGACACTATAGTGATTTCTCATGTCCAGTAAGGGGTAGTGGGATCTGTATGAGAGAGAGCTCTCTGTTTTACACGGTCGGCACTATGGTGGCTGTCATCCATCTCCAATGGGTTAGAAATGGCATCTCTGGTGGGCGCATACCCAGTAGGAGGGTTGCAATGGGATTTCTGGTGCATGCCCAGTGGGTCAAGAGTCATACACAGTGCATCAGGTCCCTTCCCCCAAAGAAAGCAAGAGCCTCTCATTACCATAATAAAGGATGCTTTGTTAATCCATTTACTGTAAGCAGTCAGCTCTGCCCTTGTGTCCTGAAAAAGGCTACGAATAGTGACCATTGCCAAGGACACCATCCCCCGTCTGCTAGGACAACTAGTGTGCCGCTATGAATGTGTCTGTACTGTATATTAAAAACTGATGGTGCGGTTGAATTTTGCACTACTCTCTACGCTGTCCCAGACTTGGACACAATAGTGATTTCATAACTTCAGAAACTGGTAGTGAATGGGCTCTGTACAGTATGAGAGAAAGGTCTCTGTATTACAAACTGACTGTGCGTTTAAAGCACAAAATAGCGTTACACCGCAAATTTGCGACAATGTAGATGCCGTTTCAGCCTTGCTCATTATAGCAACTTCTCTTGAGCAGTGAGTAAGAGTGGGCTCTGTCTGTGAGAGAGCTCTCTGTATTCCAAACTGATTGTGTTTTTAAAGCGCAAAATAGCGTTACACCGCAAACTTGTAACAATGTCAATGCTGTTCCAACCTTGAACACTATAGTGATTTCTCATGTCCAGTAAGTGGCATCTCTGGTGGGCATATGCCCAGTAGGAGGGTTGCAATGGAATTAGCGTTGTGCGTCGTGCTGTATGTGTGTAGGTAAAATGGCGGCCAGAAGAGAGAGGAAGTTTTCTCCAGGCGAGCTCTTTCTCTTGGTCAAGTGTAGAGACCAGCCATTCTCTATCAACCAAGAGAAAGAGCTCGCTTACAGGAGAGCCAGGAGGGAGATATATGCTAAATATGGGCGCCGCCGGACCATCCGGGCCCTGCAATGGTCTGACCTGATGCGCAGGGATGTGCCTCGACTATGCTGAATAAGGAGACATCTCCATCATAGTAAGTACAATATTGCGGTACAATTACATAAATTACAGTATACAGTACAATAACAAATACAATCCATGACTCTGACATACTGTACAGTACACTGCACTATAAGGTGTTGGATACTACGTATCTGATGATGACTGACAGGAGTTACCATAAACTCACATGACTGGCAGAGATTTGATTGACAGGGTCATTAAATCTACATGGACTAAAGGGCGACACACTATTGGTCGACAAGGCTTGTTTGTATAATAAACCTACAGTAACAAAAGGCAAGTTGATCCACCATACTAATGCCTGATGGTGAGGTTGGATTTGCACTCTTGCATTCAGTAACTGGTAGTGACAGAATTCTCACACCACCAAGTGATTTCTGTGACAAATTGTAGCCTTCCAGGCTTCGATCCCGTGATGCCCACACTGCTTTGCCACAGACGCCAGCCGTAACGAGTGATGCACCTGTGTGTAATGAATTAATGTCATGCATCACTGGCTAGTGAAAATGGCGACGAGATCCAGATCTCCTGTGTCTGCCTCTCTCTCTCTCTCTCCTGTAAACTGCATAAAATTAAAAAAAAAAAAAAAAAACAAACACTGACAGTAAGAACACCCCAAAAATTCACTTTCATTTTGGGGGCGGAAGAAAAAAAATTTGGGGGACAAAGTTAAACATGTAGGGGTAAATTTACTAAGATGGGAGTTCTATTTAAGAAGTTACTGTACTGTATGTTACCCATAGCAACCAAACAGATTCTACTTCTCATTTATCTACAGTAGCACCTTCTAGAAGATAATACCTGGAATCTGATTGGTTGCTATGGGCAACATCACTTCTTAATAGAACTCCCATCTTAGTATATTTACCCCCTAATATATAAAATGTACTGAGTTTAGTAAGGGTTGGATAACAATACTGAACAAAAGTAGCGAAGAATTAAAAAAAAAATGTATTAAGGTCTAGAACAGGCGGGACAGGCAGGTTGAGAGATGGAAAATGTAACCGCTCGTCCACAAGCCTGTCGTAGTAAGACATCCCACTATAGCTGCATTTGACTCGCAAACCACTGGGCATGCACACTGCTGTGATCTTCCATACGCCATGGCATAGCGCTACATGGGTATAGATCTGGGCATGCGTCTGAGATACAATGACGTACCATATTGTAGGACACACTCAAGCCAGGTGCAACCTTGGTTTTGCAGGCGGCTGTAGTGTAATGGTAAATAATCAAACCAATACATTACAAGCGCTTGTACAACCCTTTTGTGGGTTCGAAACTTGGAAGGTTACACTTTTTATTTTTTATTATTATTATTATTACACAGTCAAGGCTACAATTTTTGGTCATAAAGTACTGTGGCATAGAATTGCAATAATTTGTGGATAATGTATTAGTGAAGATTTAAAACAAAATAAAATTATACAGTATATTTTTTTGAAGGTCTCGAACCAGCGGGACAAGAAAATGGTAGATGCAGTAGGGCTAGGCATTAGCCCCCTAGCCTACTGCCTCTACTGTAGTTCCTAGAGTCATGGAATCACTACAATGTCTAAGTCCGGGACAGTGCCGACAGTATTGTACATACTGTACAATAATACAGACAACTGGGCATGCATAGTGCTATGAGACTCAATACGCCACAGTATAGCGCGCGACTAGCAATGCGCTATATGGCATATGGAGCAACAAACTACAGTACTGTAGCTGGGCACATCTACAGTACATACAGTATAATGTATTGAGTTTTGTAAGGGTTGGATAACAATACTGAACTACAGTACTATAGTGAACATTTAAAAAAATAAATAAATAAATTATCAAGGTCTCGAACAGAAGGAGAGAAGTGTAAGCAAGGCGGATCACCTAACCCCTTGCCCACAAGTCTCTTCTAGTAAGAATTGCATCTGTCCTGTACAGTACTTTATGTGACATCTACAGTACGATGAAGTAATCATGCGGCTGTAGTGTAGAGGTAAGAAATCGAACTTCTACATTTGCAGACATCTGTACAAACCGGTTCCGTGTTCGAAACCAGGAAGATTACACTTTTTTTTTTTATTATTATTATTATTATACAGTCAGTGTGTAATATGGAGATCCCACATTCACTGTGTGTGAATCATGACCCGCTACTGTATGATCTTCCATACTGTACGCCATGGCATAGCGCTACAAGGGTATGGCTATGGCACGGCGCCTCTGGCAATGCATTGCAACCCCTCCACTGGGCATGCACCAGAGATCCCATTTGTACCGTAACCCTTCGGAGCTGGCTAACAGCTACCACAGTGCCAACTGTGCTGATATTGACGCAATTTTGCAGTTTAAATGCACAGTCAGCTTGTAATGTAGAGACCTCTCTCTCAAACAGAGCCCACTACCAGTTACTGAACTCATAAAATCACTAAAGTGTCCAAGTCTGGGACAGCATCGACACTGACGCAAGTTTGCGCTCTAATGCACAGTCAGTTTGTAATACAGAGACTTCCCTCCCAAACAGAGCCAACTACTGTAGCACTTTCTGAAGTCATTAAATGACTATTGTGTACAAGTACTATAAGTCTGGGACAGCGCAGAATGGCACAAGTGTGCAAATTCAACAGCATACTGCACTGTAGGAATGCAGACAACTGGGCATGCGCAGTGATGATCTTCCATACGTCATGCCTTACTGTAGTGCTACTTGGTTTATGGCTTGGCTCCACTGGGCAAGCGGCACACATTCCATTGTCATTGTAACCCCTCCACTGGGCATGCGCCAACAGTGCTGACATTGACGCAATTTTGCGGTTTAAACACAAAGTCAGTTTGTAATGCAGAGCCCTCTCTCTCAAACAGAGCCCACTACCAGTTGCTGGTCGTAAAAAAATCACTATAGTGTCCAAGTCTGGGACAGCACTGGCATTGATGCAAGTTTGCATTCTAAGGTACAGAATGTAACAAAATAATCCAACTTTCACTATTTGACTCCCAAAGCACTGGCATGCGCTCCACATATACTGTATTGAATACTGAATATTTTAAGTGAAGATTTAAAAAATAATAATATATATATTTTTTCAAGGTCTTGAACCCACGGGACAAGAAGAAGGGAGAAGTGGTGAGACTAGGCATTAGACCGCTAGGCTACACGCTTCACCCATTACTACAGCTCTGTAGTTTGTAAAGTAATGAAATCACTACAATGTCTACATCTGGGACACTGCCAACATTATTTACATTGGCGCAAGTGTGATTTCAACCGCACAGTCAGTGTGTAATACAGAGCTTTATTATACATTCCTGATTCCATGTGGAAAACGTTGTAATACTGTATAGTGTACCGAATCACCGCTTCTGTCAGCCAATCATCTGGTGGTGATACAGAACATACATTGGAAATCAGACGCATGCTCTATGTAGTTTAGGAAAAGTGACACCTGGTGGGCCAAAAGTTGTATTACACGTTATAACTTTTTTCCAGCATTACGCTATGCTACATTACTAAACTTTCTGTGTGGCGCGACTCATGGCGTGGTGTGTGGTGCGCCATGCATGGCGTGAGAGATAAGCCTATGGCACAACAAAATAGCTGGCCACTTCTGTATAGGCAAATTCTGTTTGTATTCATAATTGCGCACTAACCATAGGTACAGAGGCCCTGATTCAGAGACGGACGCTCTGACAGAGCGCTCGCTCTGAATCAGGGCCGGCCTTCTTGTTTTTTAGAGCGGCCTCCTGGCCGCTCGCATAGCTGTGGGTGACCACCCACACCTATAGCGAGCAGCCAGGAAGATGTTCGCGATGGTCAAGATGATCGCAACCATCGGGCTTGCGACGAGACCCTTGTGGTAGGGTCTCGTTGCCACAAGCCCCTGAGAGATTTCAGCTCTCACAGAGCCGAAATCTCTCCCACTGACATCACTCGTGATGTCAGTGGGGCCGCCTCCAAACGGAGGCGTTCACATGGGAACGCCTCCGTTTGGGCAGCCACTCCCCCGACCCGCCCACCAAAGGGGGTGTGCTGTCACTCAACATCAACAGCACGCCCCCTTTGATACGCAACATGGAGCTACGGTTTGCCCGTCGCTATCCGGGTCTCGCGCATGCGCATGACGGAGCCGGCTCCGCCGTGTGCATGCACACTGGGTCACCATCGACCCGCTTGCGAGCGCATAGCACTCGCGAGCGGGTCTGAATCAGGCCCAGAGTTCAAATATCTGGTCTCAGAATTGCCCTTTTGTTTTGCACCAGTTATTTATAGCCTAACAGCAAATATCAATTTAAGAATAGTTTAACTAAGGGACGATTTTTGCGAGCCACCAATACTCAATAGTTTTGACACAAAAATTTCAAACTGCAATTAGATTAAATGTAACACACGCCGACTTCTGCTGTAAATCAGTTTTCTTTTCCCCTCTTTAATTTGAGGGTCAAAACTGTTGCAAAAGCTACCACAGTAAATCTAATCCATTGACTGTAAAGGCTGACCTAACATTTAAGATTATTCTTCACATATGCATTTTACTAAGAGGACATACACTCGTTCATTCACATGTGCTGATTCCACACAATTATTTCCTTATATATCTGTTCAGTTCTACAACATGGTCTATTCATATTTGATGTTTTAGTTCCATGTCTTTAATGTGCTGTAAAATAATCCCTTCCAAGCCCAGATTCATTAGGGATATACTGTATACATGCTGTATATTTATAGTGGGTTATAGTCTGTTTATGTTCCATAGTAACACTTCTTACATCTCATTCTGGTGTGGGGTTGGCACATTTGATACATAAAGATCAAACACCAAAGTGTCACTTTGTATCACTTGTTATACTTCTCCAATTATGTAATTATACAGAGGTCTCCATATAATAACAGATTCCCTCTGTATTATATATGTACCAACCTTGCTAAGGTAAGAGGGTAGCAGAAATCAGACTGACAAGGCTCATATATATTGTGGTGGTTTAGCTTCACTCACAGTACTAATATGTATAATATGTTATATCACTGGAGCTGATCTTAACGGGTTGGGAATAATAGATCGCCACTAAAAAAAGTCGACACTGTATAGTTCGACAGGGACAAAATGTCGACACCTAAAAGGTCAATGTGTATGTAGGTCAACAGGTACAAAAGGTCAACATGTGAATGGTCGACACAAAATGATCCTTACAGTATGTGGATGGAGTCTACTGTCTGAAACAAAATCACCAGGTCTGTGGCTCCCGGTATCCACAGGCAGCGCGGACATGAGCCAATGATGCTGCACACCTGGGAGGAGGTAGTGGGAACAAAAATTAAAAGGGGGGTGAGGTGGGAATATATTACTGGTGTGGCTGGGATCAGAGAGCAGGTGGGCACCTTTCAATGATGGAGGCAGAGACACAAACACACATAACTTTCACTCCTGCCAGACACCCGAAATGCTACATGCCCCTCCCCTGCTACCCGAAATGCTACATGCCCCTCCCCCACTGCCAGATACATGACATGCTACATGCCCCTCCCCTGCTGCCAGACACCCGAAATGCTACATGCCCCTCCCCTGCTACCTGAAATGCTACATGCCCCTCCCCCACTGCCAGATACATGACATGCTACATGCCCCTCCCCCACTGCCAGATACATGACATACTATAAGCCCCTCCCCCATTGCCAGATACATGATATGCTACATGCCCCTCCCCTGCTGCCAGATACATGACATGCTACATGCCCCTCCCCTGCTGCCAGACACCCAAAATGCTACATGCCCCTCCCCTGCTGCCAGACACCCGATATGCTACATGCCCCTCCCCTACTGCCAGACACCCGAAATGCTACATGCCCCTCCCCTGCTGCCAGACACCCGAAATGCTTCATGCCCCTCCCCCGCTGCCAGACACCCGAAATGCTACATGCCCCTCCCCTGCTACCAGACACCCAAAATGCTACATGCCCCTACCCCGCTGCCAGACACCTGACATGCTACATGCCCCTCCCCTGCTGCCACACGTCCTCCTTGATTCTGGCATTGGAATTAAGATAGCTGTCGGTATTTCAATGCCTATCTTAAGTCCCTTCTCAGGATTCCAGCATCGTGATTGACACCGGCGGCCTCATAGCTACTTCCCACTAAGAGTATAGTGCAGCTAGTAGCATCTAATCACAGGAGCTGCCATACAGTAAGGAGGAGGGATTCCTCTGAGAAATATAGGGGGAGGGGAGATGTATCAAGCCTTGGAGAGAGATAAAGTGAAGAAGTTATCCAAAGCCACCAATCAGCTTGTGTCATGTCACAGACTGTGCTAGATAAATGACATATAGGAGCTGATTGGTTGCTATGGTAACTCCTCCCCTTTCTCTCCAAGGCTTGATACACCTCCAGTTAGTGAGGACAGAGGAGGATGGGACGGATTCTTATCATGAGGTGGATGGATTTTCAGCAGGTGGGAAGATAGCCCAATGGCCTCTGCAAGTATACAGCAAGGACCTTAAGCTGGGTACACACAAAGATCTACACCTGGTGTGTACATTGGATAGGCCTGTGAATGACGTCGTTCATAGACTCCAATGTATCCCCCCGCCAGGGGCGTCTTAAGAGGGGAGGGAGCCCGAGTGTATTCCTCATCCGGGGCCCCCTCCTCTTTCCCCCGGCGGCCATCAGCAAACTGAGCAGCAGTACAATTTTCCCTGGGGGATTTCCCTACTACGCATGCGCTAAAAACGCCAGCGGCGGCCATTTTCCAGGCGTTTTGTGTAGCGCTACTCCAGCCAACGTGGAACTTCAGAGAGTAAAGTATAAAATATTATGGGTGCAGGGTGTGCGGCGTGAGGCCACCTGGACCCAGGGGCCCATGTGCAAAACACACCCATTATAAATACGCACCTGCCCCCGGCGCTGATCAGGAAGTTAGGGTTGGCCAGGGAAGCGGAGCTGAGAAATGAGAGGACTGGCTTTCTATATAGAGATGGCATTAGGTACTGTATATAATACTGCTCCTGCCCAGGACCTGATTATAGCCAATGGCAGCTGCAGGAATGTGTAAAGAGAAATTAAATCAGTGATGTCACCTCACTTTTCATGTAACTAAATAGAGAGAAAACAAAAGTTTGGCTCCCTCCAGCTAAAGTGCCGGAGAAAAGCCATATTACAGATTATTAAATAGTCCCCTACATAGGCAAACGCAGGGGGGTTTCCATCTGCCTGGAAACCCCCCTCCCCAGCCCACACCATTACCACAATAGAAATAGTAATATAATAGAATTTTACTAGTGCTGCATGTTTTTGGAATGGTGTCCACATCTAAAATAAAAACATTCAGCTCAGACAGGATGGACCTAGAGCCGCACCTAATGGCTTACTGTGATCGCTGGTCCTGTATATGCTGGAATTATGACACACAATACACTTTGTATGTTGCATATTAAAGCTGGATAAGTGCTATTTATGCCCTTTTCATGGACTGGCAACACTCACTCTAAAATCGAGCATTTGGAAACCCCCCTCTAGAAATCCTGCGTTTGCCACTGCCCTATGTACAGTATTATCTGGGAAGTGCTACAACTAGAATGGTTTATCAGCACAATACTGCCCTCTACTGCCCACACATGGATCTATCACAGGTCAGTAGTTTGATATCACAGTTATTAATAAAATAAAAAATCTATCTAAAATATATATATATATATATATATATATTTACACAGAGGAATCCAATGTTATACTACTGATTTAAAGTAATGATGTATCAATCTTAGAGACATATAAAGGGGGGGAAAGTTGCCCAAAGCAACCAATCAGCTTCTGGCATGTCAGACTGTTTGATATATGACAGCTAGGAGCTGATTGGTTGCTTTGGGCAACTCCTCCCCTTTATCCCTTTCAAGGCTTGCTACATCTCACCCTTTGTCAGCAAATATAAAAGAACAGCAATGATTCAAAGAACAGGACTATGGGCCTGATTCAGCAAAGAACGCAAGTGTGCGCATGCACGCACTCAGCCGATGCGAATATATGCTAATCAATGCATACGCACGGCGACCGCAGCATAAGATGCAGACTCACAGGACTACACAATGCCGCCCACTTCCCTTTACTCAAAGCCAGAGTAGGCCACAAGACAGCGGAAACATCGTAACATCGAGAACCATCGGAACCATACGCACAATAGAGGTTGACCTGATCTCCTGCAGGATTTTGGCCACTTCGAGTCGCCTGGCTGCGGATGCTGCCGCACTGCCTTAATTATACACGCCCCTATAACGGCGTCTCAATGGACTGGCACACCTGCGTTCAGCCGACCACACCCCGTCACCACCCACAAACACCACGCCCTGTCAATCAATATCAGAAGGGTCTGCGTACACACTTCGTGTAGCCTGAGTACCCCTACCCGCTCACACTGGCTAGTTCACGCAGGCGCAGTGCGAAAACATTGGCCGGGTGCATGCGAATTCTCATCTGCGTTCCTTGCTGAATCAGCCCCTGTGTGATTTGACCCCGATAATGATAGACAGACAGGCAATAAGGAATCTTCATTCGCCCGGCTGTACGCCAGTTGGAGCCTGTCCTGGCTATCAGTAATAGCCGGTACAGTGATTGCATTAAAGTCACACTACTTCTTTCTTTGCCTCCTCAGCTATGCTACAGGACACACACCAACGTCCATTGGTACATGTGCACGCCGGACACACTGGGACCCTCTCCCCCAAATAAATGGCAACTGTTAGCCACTAACTATCATCTTCACATTCCGGAGCGGGGCAAATCCGGCAGCACTGCAGCCTTGTATGGGGGCTGTTGCTGTCAGAATGGAGGGACCCCAGAAGATATTGGAGATAAGTGCCGCGGTCCCAGTTCTTACTTCCTGGGTATCCAACATTTGCTGGTACCCCGTAAAAAAGCGTTTTATGGGGATATGCTGCAAATATACCCCTAAGTTTAAGGGTGTTAGGGTTCTTCAGTGCAGATTAGACGTCCCAGTAATCCATGGATTACATACTGTAATTAATGTCCCATCAGAAAAAAAAAAAAGTCTTTGGTTTGGGACATATTTACGAAGTCGCCTCTTCTCAGCCGGTTTGACCTCAATATTGAGAGCGACACCAATATAAGCTCAAAACGCTCCAGGATTTGCATTTAATATTAGAGACACTTTAAACATTGAGGTCAAACCCCTCCAAAGAGCATCGGCTTGCAAAATCCACTGCTCCATAATTATACCCCTAGGTATAGGCCAGCTTATGCCGACGCATTTTCTGTGCTACTGTAGTTTTATCAGAGGCCTCGGCCGCCTGTCACCTCAGGACAGAATTGGTACAGTACTGCTCTCACGTTCCTCTCCGCCACAGAATGCAGCCATACATCCAGCCCGACTACACCTGAAGATTTGCGGACGCCAAGGGGAATTATGCAAGGAAAATATAGCGTCAAATTCCACCAGGAAAATGTGCAAAATTCTGCAGCAAAATGTGGGATGAGACCAATACTGTCCTAGAGACAGTTTTTAAAGTTGATCCCTACATTATAGCCTTCCGTAGTCACCTGTAATAAGGAGCCTGCGGTGCATAATGTTCCTCTGAGTCAGTGCAGGATATCGTGTTTAAATGCATTGATTTCACAACAGTGTCCCCGCAAGCGACAATATCACAGGTATGTATTACACACAAACATCTCACACACACACACACACACATGAAGCAGACTCTCTGCTACTGTATACCAGTGATGTGCGGTGAGGTGAGGCAGAGCCTCTCCTGTCATACTTCGGTATACTCCACAGTTTTGACTATAATTTATAAGAAAATTTTAAAGAAAATATTATAAACATCTTCTTCGTATTTTTCTAATCATTTTTATAGTCAAAACTCTGGAGTAAATAGTATATGGCAGGTGAGGCACTGCCTCAGCTGTCTATCTTTTCTGCACATCCCTGATCAAAACACACCAAATTTCCAGCACTATATAGTACAGCTGCACCTTTGTATAATGCTCACATGAACCCTAGGGTTTATAATATATTTATGTGTAAATCTGGCTCTGATACTAATCAGTGCCTCCTCAGCCATTTACCTCACCGCACGTCCCTGCTGTATACTGGTAATTGTAACGAAATATATTTACCACTTTCTGACCTTTCCCCACTCTCACATCACGCCATTCTTGTAAATGTCTCTTATCAACAAAGCCTACGGGGACAGGTGATGCCATCGTCATCTGATTTATATTGTGTGAACAGCCTATGATCCTCAATTCTGATTAACAGCAATCAGAAGCCCAGTATCACATGGTATAGAGTTACCTAGCTATACTGCATGGGCTGGTGTTCTATGGGATTTCCAATAAATAAAAAAAATTCTAAACGAAAGACTAGGTGAGATGTTACCATAAATGTGTTGGACACAGAACAGGTCTAACCAGTGGCGTATCTATATTGGGTGCAGTGTGTGCGGGACACACGGGCCCCCGGGTCCAGGGAGGCCCCGTACCGCACACATTGCACCCATATTATTTAAAACTTACCTGTCCATGGTCCCACGGTGGTGTCTGGGCTGCTCAGAATACCGGAAAATGGCCATCGCGGCCATTTTCTGGCGTTCTGCGCATGTGCAGTAGACTCTGGGCACACACTAGTGCCCGGAGTCTACTAAGGCTCTGGTGGCTGGCTAGCCGCATCAGTCGGCTGCTGGCCACCGGGCAGAGAGGAGGGGGCCCCGCACAAGGAGTGCCCACGGGCCCACTCCCCTCTTGAGACGCCCCTGGGTCTAACACTTCCATCACAGCAAACTCCAGTCAGGAGCAATAGTCAAATTGCTCTCTACGCCCAATTATTGTGATATTTCCATCTTACTTTGTAGGTCATTACAACATAACCTTTATGTTGGGCTGGTTTTTCCAGGACAGTTCCTGATTTTTTATGTTTTTTCACACCCAAAACCTATTAAATTACAAAAACATTAATTTTTTTGAAAGCGGAGTGCGCTACAGCGCAGACTCCATGATCTTCCAGGGAGACTTCATTTCCTGTTCCAAGATGGCCACTGACCTAAGTGCTGCACATGTGGGGCGCCATTTTGTCACTGTGTTAGATCAGTAGTCTTCCACTTAGCTGCGGTGACACCGGATGTTACCTGCATCCCGAATCGTTTCTACCATCCTGCACCACTACCCGCAGACTGCGCATGCTCACCAGCTGCTGAGCTGTGTGTATAACAGTGAGTACAGCTGTACCCTGTGTAACACCAATAAACCACTCCACTGGTTAAGTAACTGGGCTGTTTGTAGTTGTAAGACATCCACTGGAGTATACAGAAACTCTGCTGTATCCTCAAGCCTGTACACACATATTTCCAACAAATATAAGGTTTTAGTGCAGTGGTTCCCAAAGTGGGTGCCTCGGGACACATGCAGGGGTGCCTCAGGTTGATGGTCCAGCATCAAATCAAATTCATGGTCAATGTATGAGGCAAAAACCTAAAATAGGTGGTCAAACAGAAGCACATCTCTTTCCACCATCACACAACTGAATCTTAGGATGACAGGTTTTTTTCTGAATGTCCCAAAAACAAACTTTTGGCTTAGGAATGCCATGAAAAAAATACCGATGCTATAAGGCACAGTGATTGAAGAATGTTTGGGAACCACTGTCTTAGTGAATTAAAACATAATTGGGAATAGTCTGCTTTAGAGTTACGGTGGAACCAGTCGTTACCCAGAAGCAGCAAGTGACACTTTCCGATGATGTTACGGTTCCCCTGAACGCCACGCTGCTCTGTATGGGGGACTTCTAGACTATAAATAGTGCAGGAACGATGAGCTAATATTCATTACGCCATGTGGTGTGGTCGGATTATAATAAGAGAAAACAACATGGCAAACCTTTCGCTCATCTCTAGACTCATCGTGGGTGATTCAAATGTTTTTTTGGTCGGGCTAATAATGAGCGCCCAGTTTGATCTTCAATTGTTCTGGGCGCTCATTAATTATTGCCCTCTTCGCCGCCTAAAAGATGAGGTTTAGCCGTCTAAACCCGTCTTAATTTCTGGTTAGGGTGTGCTATCTGTGGTTAGCACGCCCTAACCAGGGGGTTTCAGACACATTTCTGCTTGCGTACTCCTGAGTGCGTGCAGAAATGCCGGCACCGGTGGCTATCACGTCCTGACAGAGCAACAATTAAATTGCTCTGTTGGGCTTCTAAAAAAAAAAAAAAAAGCCGCTGGCAGAACATTTGAATCTTCCCCAGAATTTGATATCTTCAATAAATTAAGTATGAGCTGGATGTTCTGATTGTAACACACCGCAGGACACATACTACAGGTGTTTCCCTCTTCCTACAGGGGCAAATGCAGGATTTCTAGAGGGGGGTTTCCAAATGCTTAATTTTAGAGTGAGTGTGGCCAGTCCATGAAGAGGGCAGAATGATCACTTAACCAGCTTTTATATATTACATGCAAAATATATTGTGTGTCATAATTCCAGCATATACAGGACCAGTATATCACAGTAAACCATTATATGCGGCAGTAGGGCCATCCTGTCTGAGCACAATGTTTATTTTCAGATATAGGCACCATTCCTGAGCATTGGAGCAAGTCCGGGAGTCTGGGGGAGCAGCAGAAGAACTTAGCACTGCCCTGGACATATACAGTATGTACATATTGGTCTCCTTATAGTGTATTATTATACAGTATTAATAATTAACACTATTGATGGTCTATAGCAGTGTACCCCTAACAGTGCATGTTTTCCACATCTCCTAGTTGGTGCACAGGTGTATTTATTACTGGCTGACACATTTTAAAAGATCAACAGGTGGTGCTAATCATTTCATTTGTGACACTGAGAACATGCAACACTAGTAACATTCTATTATATTACTATTGTGGTCATGGTGTGTGCTGGGGAGGGCGGTTTCCAGGCAGATGGAAACCCCCCCTGCGTTTGCCTATGCCCTGCATCCAGATTAGCCAGATTACCCTGTATACAAAGCTCAATTTTTAGGCTGCCCAGCTCACATGGGCATCTCTCACATCCCAGTATAAGGGGCTCCATGTTCCAGGTCACAAGAGTTTTCCCACAATCCGTGTATAATATATCACTGGGGTCCTGTGTTTTGTTCTCACGTGGACACAGCAAAGAATCAGTGATAACCGTTTAATAATTTGCCTCCAATATTTATGGACTTCAGACACGTGTCCACGTATGGGCAATGATAATAATAAATGTACCTTACTCTAAGTTAGAGAACGTTGGGGCCACTTTAGAAGAACACAGATATTATTTTATATATTGTAGATACCATCACTCAGAACCCTGGTCATCACACTCACCTTGTGCAGACTGACTGCTCCCAAACGCTCCTGTACATAACAAAAAAAAAGGAATTGTTAATATTCTATATAAATTCAAAATATTGATAATGTTCTTTAAATACTTCACTGCTGGAGTCCTATGGTTCAGCTAACCCCCAGATGGATCATTATAATGACTGTGGCTACTTACAGTACTGTATCCCCCCCTTGTACTGACCCAGGTGCCGCCCTGTAATGCAGTAGCTGGTGGCTCAGAGTCACTTACCGAGGAGGAGCAGGGTCCAGGCTACACCCGATAAGTCCATTGGTGCCTCACTCACAGTACTGTCACCTCTACCCTGCTGTCAGCTGCAGCTAAACTTTTATGAACCAAGAGAATGTCGGCTGACCAGTTCCCAACACCAAGGAACATGTCATGCTAAATATAGATGAGACCGCAGATCTTTGCAAAAAAATGTTTATTGTCTTATCCGCCAATCACACAGAGCAGTGTTTCTCAATCCAGGTCCTCAGGGAGAACTGCCAGCACGTGTTTTCCAGGGCAACTCACAGATTAATTAGCAGCGGCTCTTTTCATATATGTCAGTCAGTAATGAATACTCCCATGCTCCAGCTGGGGGAGATGGAAAACATGCCATGTTTAGATCATTCTAAATCAGTGGTTCTCAAACTTGGTCCTCAGGACCCCACACAGTTCAATTTTTCCAGGTCACCCAGCAAGTGCACAGGTGCATTCATTACTCACTGACACGTTTTGAAAGATTCACATGTGCAGCTAAATATTTCACTAGTAATTATGTGAGGAGACCTGCAAAACATGCACTGTTTGGGGTCCTGAGGACCGAGTTTGAGAACCTGTGTTCTAAATGAAAGACTCATGTGTTCATCTATCAACAAGTAAACCAGCAGAGCTGACAATCAGATTTGGCCCACGCTAGCAGTGTCCGATGTCCAGTCCGGCCCTGCTGGTACACCATAAATAACTAAAGCAGGGGTTCCCACCCATGGTCCTCAAGGCACACAAACAGTTCAGATTTTACGGATAGCCGTACGTGAGCATAGGTGTCTTAATTATTATCTCAGTTATTTTGATTTCACCAACTGTGCTCAAGCCTGGGTATCATTAAAATCTGACTGTTAGTGTGCCTTTAGGACTGAGGTTGGGAAACACTAGAGTCCTATATAGTCAGCCAGGCCATGTTTTCGGTCATAACTTGTATAGCAGCAGTAAAGAAAACTTGGCTGACCTTGTGGGACAACCACAAAGGGTGGAAATCCAGGTTATTACTAGAATAACAAACGACACCTGTGATTAGTAATAACAGAGACACTGTACACACAGCACGCCTCTCCGGCAGATAGGAACGTTAGGTACAACTTGTAAAGCGATAAACACCATATAACAGTAAGTGCCACAATAACATAGTAAGTGCTTATAATTATACTGAAGTTGAAGCCAGATAAAGTAATTTAGGAATCTGTACAGATTTATATTGGGTGACTTGAAAAAAGGAGAGAAGAAAAAGTGAACAGGGGAATATGACAGAAAGTATTACTGACACCTAGGGGGTATATTAACTAAAGTGCGGGTCTTTAGAAGTGGATATGTTGTCCATAGCAACCAGATTCTACTTAACATTTATCTTACACCTACTAGAAGATCAACAATAAAAAGTATGGCTCACATCAGCTTAATGACATTGCACAGGTGCTTGTAAAGGGCGGGGTTTACACTGAACCACAGAAAAAAAGGGATTTGCCCTCCAGCACATTGGAGCAATATCAACAAAAATACTTGAACCCTACATGATAATAGAAATTCAGAGGTATTGGTTACATACATTTGCAGGTATATGAATAAGCGCCGGGCCAGCATCAAGGCTCCTCTATACTGGCGTCCCTAACTTTAAGGGGATCACGTCTGAGGTGCAGGGAACCCCAAAATAATCCAGCCAAGGACATCCCCAGGGCATCATATGAAAAAAAGGCAAGAAGGTGATAGTGAAGTGTAAAGTGTAGATGTGTAAAGATTATCAATAAGTGTTCATTTAAGAAAAAATTAAAATTACATGAATAATAAACAAACAAATAAAAAGGTGATGAAAAAGTATCTATGTGAGTTACTACTTGAAGATAATAGCTAGAATCTGATTGGTTGCTATAGGCAACATCTCCACTTCTAAAAAAACTACACTTTAGTATATATACTCCTAAGGATAATCCTGAAAACCTTGCCTGTCCCAGTTCCACTTATTGTGTACAACCTGTAATACAAAGACAATGAAGAGCAGAAAACTGTGGTGTCAGAGACTCCCAACATCCAAACTAACCACACAGGTGCATCTACTAATGCAGGTGGCTCCTACCCGCCCATCAATCTGTCTGTCTGAGAGGCATTTTGAGCCCGGCCACTGATAACCATCCCTTCTTACTGACAGGTCAGTAAATAGAAGTCATGTCTCAAGCAAATAATTATTTTCCTGTAATGACTACTGTACCAAACACAACAGTGCAGGATAACGTCTTTATAGGGCCAAATGTGATATTAGGTGAGTTGTGTCAGGCACAGAGATTTCAGTGGTATGGCTGCCTGGATAAATTGTTTCAAACAATGATTGGATAGTGCTGGCTCTTTCTATTGTATGTGTATGTAATATATATTTGTAATACAACTGTCAGCCCCTTTAGATGCCCATTATAGTATAACCATAGTACATGCTGGGGAATAGATTATATAACAGGATGTACTGTATGTTGATTTTTAGCTAATAATTATGTTTACGTATTCTATTAGCCATATGTGTCTCCCATGTATTCTTGAATTCTTTGCCAGTACCTGTCCCTACTACAACTGCTGGGAGACTGTTCCATGGACATATCATACATCGTGTAAGGAAATGACTTCCTAACTTTACATCTTAACTTTCCCTCCTTCAACTGATCCTTAGTTTAGATTCCATACTTGCCTACTCTCCTGAAAGTTTCAGGAGGCTCCTGATTGTTTGGGTAATCCACGCACCCCTGGAAGAGTATGCATACCAGGGGGGGGGGGCAAGACCCAAGATGCTACTTGGAGAAGAGGACCAACTGGTGCTAAGGAGTAAAGGTAAGTATTTACTGTGTACAGTTTGTGCGTGAGTATGGAATAAAACATTAAAACAGTTAGGGGTCTATTTACTAAGCAGTGTTAGGAGACAGAGTGAAAAGTGATAAGGTACCAGCCAATCAGTTCCTAACTGTCATTTTTCAAACACAGCCTGTGACATGGCTCCTAAGTTTTTGGGGTGTCCCGATTTTTTTTTTTTTTTTTTTTAAAAACATTTTTGACACAGATTATTTTTAAAGGTCCACTATTTTTTTTAAGCCTGCACCCCTAAACCCCAATTCCACACTTTTTTTTTTTCCCCTGCTAAAGGCAAGGGAAAACTTATCCCCATTTTTTTTTACACTGACTTTTCGCACCGGCGAAAAGTCAATGAAATTTGAATACAGGGATATTGGTGATAAATTATCGCCGCTAACGGACTTTTTTGCCCCATATTGAATATGGCCCTAAATGTATTAAAGTGCTGGAGAGAAACATTCTTCAGATGAAGAGAAGTTCTAGAACACGAGGACATGCACTGACATGAGGGGGGAGGGGTGGAGGGTCAGAGGAAGTCTGAGGAGTATATGACTTCACAGAAAGGGTAGTGGATAAGTGCAATAGCCTCCCATCACAGGTTGTAGAGGCTACAAAACTAAGGATCAAATACTTTAAGGTTGGGGGTACCATAAAGTTAAAAAAGGGTCAGACTAGATGGGCTAAGTGGTTCTTATCTGTCATCACATTCTATGTACATATGGCGTTGGTATTAAGACTCGATATTATTAATTGGTGCCCAAAGTCTTGTGAAATCCATTGTTTCTGTGATTACTACAGCTATGGCCAAAACTTTTGAGAATGACGTAAGTATTGGTTTTCACAAAGTTTGCTGCTTCAGTGTTTTTAGACTTTTTTTTGTCAGATGTTACTATGGTATACTGAGGTAACATTACAGCATTGCATAAGTGTCAGATGTTACTATGGTATACTGAGGTAACATTACAGCATGACATAAGTGTCAGATGTTACTATGGTATACTGAGGTAACATTACAGCATTACATAAGTGTCAGATGTTACTATGGTATACTGAGGTAACATTACAGCATTACATAAGTGTCAGTTGTTACTATGGTATACTGAGGTAACATTACAGCATGACACAAGTGTCAGATGTTACTATGGTATACTGAGGTAACATTACAGCATGACATAAGTGTCAGATGTTACTATGGTATACTGAGGTGACATTACAGCATGACACAAGTGTCAGATGTTACTATGGTATACTGAGGTAACATTACAGCATGACATAAGTGTCAGATGTTACTATGGTATACTGAGGTAACATTACAGCATGACATAAGTGTCAGATGTTACTATGGTATACTGAGGTAACATTACAGCATGACATAAGTGTCAGATGTTACTATGGTATACTGAGGTAACATTACAGCATTGCATAAGTGTCAGATGTTACTATGGTATACTGAGGTAACATTACAGCATGACATAAGTGTCAGATGTTACTATGGTATACTGAGGTAACATTACAGCATTACATAAGTGTCAGATGTTACTATGGTATACTGAGGTAACATTACAGCATTACATAAGTGTCAGATGTTACTATGGTATACTGAGGTAACATTACAGCATGACACAAGTGTCAGATGTTACTATGGTATACTGAGGTAACATTACAGCATGACATAAGTGTCAGATGTTACTATGGTATACTGAGGTGACATTACAGCATGACACAAGTGTCAGATGTTACTATGGTATACTGAGGTAACATTACAGCATGACATAAGTGTCAGATGTTACTATGGTATACTGAGGTAACATTACAGCATGACATAAGTGTCAGATGTTACTATGGTATACTGAGGTGACATTACAGCATGACACAAGTGTCAGATGTTACTATGGTATACTGAGGTAACATTACAGCATGACATAAGTGTCAGATGTTACTATGGTATACTGAGGTGACATTACAGCATGACATATGTGTCAGATATTACTATGGTATACATAAGTAATAATACAGCATTACATAAGTGTCAAAGGCTTTTATTGACAATTACATTAAGTTTATGATAAGAGTCCAATATTTGCAGTGTTGACCATTTTTTTTTGAAGACATCTGCAATTCGCCCTGGCATGCTGTCAATCAACTTCTGGGCCACATAGACTGATGGCCGCCCATTCTTGCCGAATCAATGCTTGGAGATTGTCAGACTTTGTGGGTTTTTGTTTGTCCACCCGCCTCTTGAGGATTGACCACAAGTTGTCAATGAGATTAAGGTCTGGGGAGTTTCCTGGCCATGGACCCAAAATGTTGATGTTTTGTTCCCTGAGCCACTTAGTTATCAATTTTGCCTTATGGCAAGGTGCTCCATCATGCTGGAAAAGGCATTTTTCTTCACCAAACTGTTCTTGGATGGTTGGAAGAAGTTGCTCTTGGAGGATGTTTTGGTAGCATTCTTTATTCATGGCTGTGTTAGGCAAAATTATGAGTGAGCCCACTCCCTTGGCTGAGAAGAAAACCCACACATGAATGGTCTCAGGATGCTTTACTGTTGGCATGACACAGGACTGATGGTAATGCTCAACTTTCCCTCTCCGGACAAGAGTTTTTCCAGATGACCCAAAAAATCTGAAAGGGGATTCATCAGAGTAAATAACTTTATCCCAGTCCTTAGCAGTCCAATCCCTGTACCTTTTGCAGTATATCAGTCTGTCCCTGATGTTTTCCCTTGAGAGAAGTGGCTTCTTTGCTGCCCTTCTTGACACCAGGCCATCCTCCAAAAGTCTTCGCCTCACTGTGTGTGAAGATGCACTCACACCTGCCTGCTGCCATTCCTGAGCAAGCTCTGCACTGGTGGTGCCCCTGATCTCACAGCTGAATCAACTAAGGAGACAGCCCTGGCACTTGATGGATATTCTTGGGTGCCCTGAAGCCTTCTTCACAACTATTGAACCTCTCTCCTTAAAGTTCTTGATAATTCTGTTAAGATACGGGTGTTTTTCTTTGTAGGTATAGTCCTGCAACAGCCTTGAGGGCTGGATCGCTTGACTAGCTGCGGCCGTGAAGCAGCCTTGAGGGCTGGTAAGTCTTTGACGAGTCAGGACCCGAGGATAGTGAGAGAGTATGCAGCCTTTGGGCCATGCAGCAGCCTTGAGGGCTGTCAAGCCTTGGCTTGTTGTGGCCTGTGGGCCATAGAACAAGATGCGGCCTTTGGGCCATGTAACAGCCTTGGCAGGCTGTGGTGGTCTGAAGAAGGACCTGTGCCACCGGGTTGACACAGGTGGTTGTTCGCAAGACTGCGTACTAAAGACACCGGATTGCAGCCTGTGCCGCCGAGTTGACACAAGCAGTGGTATGCTGGATTGCAGCCTTTGCCGCCGGGTTCACACAAGCAGCTGGACACTGAACTGCACACTCTGGACACTCTGTGCAGTCTATGCCACCTAGATGACACAAACAACAGGTAACGATAGCAGACAGGAGGACAGGGTACTCGACTGGATAACAGGAGAAAACACCAAAGCCAAAAAGCCACAGGAACCAATCCAGAACAGAGCAGGGATGACGGACAGTTGATAGGAGGAGTTCAGCAACTGGTCCTCCAGCGTTCGCATGAGCGGCTTGTGACAGATTCGATAAATGGTTGATTTGGGTGCAATCTTACTAGCAGCAATATCCTAATAGAGGAAGAACAATGATTTCAAGCTCCACCCTCCTTTTAAACCTTCCAGTCTGTTATTCTAACTCAATTAGCATGACAGAGTGATCTCCAGGCTTGTCTTTGTAAACACAGGATGTCAGCTGGTCCTTTTGTGGCAGGGCTGAAATGCAGTGGGAATGTTGTTTTGGGGATTAAGGGCCTGATTCAGACCCGCTCACAAGTGCACAGCACTCGCAAGTGGGTTGATGTTTCCCCCTGCACATGCACCGTTTCCGGTGTGTGCATGCGCGAGCCCCAGTGAGCAACTTAAGTTCAGTCGCTCCAGGACTCGCTACAAGATGGGGTGGCTGTCGATGTTGATTGACAGCTCACCCTGTTTTGTAGATGGGTAGGGGGGTTGTTGAGCAAATGCAGGCGTTCCCAAAGGAACACCTGGTGTTTGTGGGCGGCCCTATTGACATCACTAGTGATGTCACAAGTGCACATGCCTATTCTCAGTGCCCAATCTGTATTTCCCTCCTGGGGGTGCTGGGCAGACATTCCCGGCACCCACACACTGAAGACACCGTGCACTGAGGACAGTAACAATGTACACAATGTATCTGTGGGGGCAATGTTGTGTATACTGCTGTGCTAATATTGTGTATATTGTATCTGTGGGAGCAATGCTGTATAAACTGCTCTGCTAATACTGTGTAAATTGTATCTGTGGGGACAATGCTGAATATAATGCTGTGCTAATACTGTGTACATTGTATCTGTGAGGGAAATGCTGTACATACTGCTATGCTAATATAGTGTACATTGTATCTGTGGGAGCAATGCTGTATATACTGCTGTGCTAACATTGTGTACATTGTATCTGTGGGGGCAATGCTATATATACTGCTATGCTAATATAGTGTACATTGTATCTGTGGGGGCAATGCTGTATATACTGCTGTGCTAACATTGTGTATATTGTATCTGTGGGAGCAATGCTGTATATACTGCTGTGCTAATATTGTTTACATTATATCTGTGGGAGCAATGCTGTATATACTGCTGTGCGAATATTATGTACATTATATCTGTGGGAGCAATGCTGTATATACTGCTGTGCTAATATTGTGTATATCGTATCTGTGGGGGCAATGCTGTATATACTTCTGTGCTAATATTGTGTACATTGTATCTGTGGGGGCAATGCTGTATATACTGCTGTGCTAATACTGTGTACATTGTATCTGTGAGGGCAATGCTGTATGAACTGCTGTGCTAATAATGTGTACATTGTATATCTGGGCGCAATGCTGAATATACTGCTGTGCTAATATTGTGTACATTGTATCTGTGGGGGCAATGCTGTATATACTTCTGTGCTAATATTGTGTACATTGTATCTGTGGGGGCAATGCTGTTATTGTGTACATTGTATCTGTGGGGGCAATGCTGTATATACTTCTGTGCTAATATTGTGTACATTGTATCTGTGGGGGCAATGCTGTATATACTTCTGTGCTAATATTGTGTACATTGTATTTGTGGGGGCAATGCTGTATATAGTGCTGTGCTAATATTGTGTACATTGTATATGTGGGGACAATGCTGTATATACTTCAGTGCTAATATTGTGTACATTGTATCTGTGGGGGCAATGCTGTATATACTTCTGTGCAAATATTGTGTACATTGTATCTGTGGGGGCAATGCTGTATATAGTGCTGTGCTAATATTGTGTACATTGTATCTGTGGGGGCAATGCTGTATATAGTGCTGTGCTAATATTGTGTACATTGTATCTGTGAGGGCAATGCTGTATATACTGCTGTGCTAATATTATGTACATTGTATATGTGGGGCAATGCTGCATATACTGCTGTGCTAATATTGTGTACATTGTATCTGTGGGGGCAATGCTGTATATAGTGCTGTGCTAATATTGTGTACATTGTATCTGTGAGGGCAATGCTGTATATACTTCTTTGCTAATATTGTGTACATTGTATCTGTGGGGGCAATGCTGTTATTGTGTACATTGTATCTGTGGGGGCAATGCTGTATATACTTCTGTGCTAATATTGTGCACATTGTATCTGTGGGGGCAATGCTGTTATTGTGTACATTGTATCTGTGGGGGCAATGCTATATATACTGCTATGCTAATATAGTGTACATTGTATCTGTGGGGGCAATGCTGTATATACTTCTGTGCTAATATTGTGTACATTGCATCTGTGGGGGCAATGCTATATATACTGCTGTGCTAACATTGTGTACATTGTATCTGTTGGGGCAATGCTGTATATAGTGCTGTGCTAATATTGTGTACATTGTATCTGTGGGGGCAATGCTGTTATTGTGTACATTGTATCTGTGGGGGCAATGCTGTATATACTTCTGTGCTAATATTGTGTACATTGCATCTGTGGGGGCAATGCTGTATATACTGCTGTGCTAACATTGTGTACATTGTATCTGTTGGGGCAATGCTGTATATAGTGCTGTGCTAATATTGTGCACATTGTATCTGTGGGGGCAATGCTGTTATTGTGTACATTGTATCTGTTGGGGCAATGCTGTGTATACTGCTGAGCTAATATTGTGTACATTGTATCTGTGGGGGCAATGCTGTATATAGTGCTGTGCTAATATTGTGTATATTGTGTCTGTGGGGGCAATGATGTATATAGTGCTGTGCTAATATTGTGTACATTGTATCTGTGGGGGCTATGCTGTATATAGTACTATGCTAATATTGTGTACATTGTATCTGTGTGGTCAATGTACACAATATTAGCACAGCACTATATACAGCATAGCCCCCACAGATACAATGTACACAATATTAGCACAGCACTATATACAGCATTGCCCCCACAGACACAATATACACAATATTAGCACAGCACTATATACAGCATTGCCCCCACAGATACAATGTACACAATATTAGCACAGCAGTATATACAGCATTGCCCCCCAGATACAATGTACACAATATTAACACAGAAGTATATACAGCATTGCCCCCACAGATACAATGTACACAATATTAGCACAGAAGTATATAGAGCATTGGCCCCACAGATGCAATGTACACAATATTAGCACAGCAGTATATACAGCATTGCCCCCACAGATACAATGTACACAATATTAGCACAGCAGTATATACAGCATTGCCCCCACAGATGCAATGTACACAATATTAGCATAGCACTATGTACAGCATTGCCCCCACAGATACAATGTACAAAATATTAGCACGGCACTATATACAGCATTGCCCCCACAGATACAATGTACACAATATTAGCACAGCACTATATACAGCATTGCCCCCACAGATACAATGTACACAATGTTAGCACAGCAGTATATACAGCATTGCCCCCACAGATGCAATGTACACAATATTAGCACAGAAGTATATACAGCATTGCCCCCACAGATACAATGTACACAATGTTAGCACAGCAGTATATACAGCATTGCCCCCAGATATACAATGTACACAATATTAGCACAGCAGTACATACAGCATTGCCCTCACAGATTCAATGTACACAATATTAGCACAGCAGTATACACAACATTGCCCCCACAGATACAATGTACACAATATTAGCACAGAAGTATATACAGCATTGCCCCCACAGATACAATGTACAAAATAACAGCATTGCCCCCACAGATACAATGTACACAATATTAGCACAGAAGTATATACAGCATTGCCCCCACAGATACAATGTACACAATATTAGCACAGCAGTATATGCAGCATTGCCCCACATATACAATGTACATAATATTAGCACAGCAGTATATACAGCATTGCCCTCACAGATACAATGTATACAATATTAGCACAGCAGTATATACCGCACTGCCCCACTGATACAATGTACACAATATTAGCCCAGCAGTGTATACAGCATTGCCCCCACAGATACAATGTACACAATATTAGCACAGCAGTATATTCAGCATTGCGCCCAGATATTCAATGTACACAATATTAGCACAGCAGTTCATACAGCATAGCCCTCCCAGATACAATGTACACAGTATTAGCACAGCAGTATATACAGCATTACCCCCACAGATACAATGTACACAATATTAGCACAGCAGTGTATACGGCATTGCTCCCACAGATACAATGTACACAATAACAGCATTGCCCCCACAGATACAATGTACACAATAACAGCATTGCCCCCACAGATACAATGTACATAATATTAGCACAGCAGTATATACAGCATTGCCCTCACAGATACAATGTATATAATATTAGCACAGCAGTATATACAGCACTGCCCCACTGATACAATGTACACAATATTAGCACAGCAGTATATACAGCATTGCCCCCACAGATACAATGTACACAATAACAGCATTGCCCCCACAGATACAATGTATATAATATTAGCACAGCAGTATATACAGCACTGCCCCACTGATGCAATGTACACAATATTAGCACAGCAGTATATACAGCATTGCCCCCACAGATACAATGTACATAATATTAGCACAGCGGTATATACAGCATTGCTCCCACAGATATAATGTAAACAATATTTACACAGCAGTATATACAGCATTGCTCCCACAGATACAATATACACAATGTTAGCACAGCAGTATATACAGCATTGCTCCCACAGATATAATGTAAATAATATTAGCACAGCAGTATATACAGCATTGCTCCCACAGATACAATATACACAATGTTAGCACAGCAGTATATACAGCATTGCCCCCACAGATACAATGTACACTATATTAGCATAGCAGTATATATAGCATTGCCCCCTCAGATACAATGTACATAATATTAGCACAGCAGTATATACAGCATTGCCCCCAGATATACAATGTACACAATATTAGCACAGCAGTACATACAGCATTGCCCTCACAGATACAATGTACACAATATTAGCACAGAAGTATATACAGCATTGCCCCACAGATACAATGTACACAATAACAACATTGCCCCCACAGATACAATGTATACAATATTAGCACAGCAGTATATACAGCATTGCCCCCACAGATACAATGTACACAATATTAGCACAGCAGTATATGCAGCATTGCCCCACATATACAATGTACATAATATTAGCACAGCAGTATATACAGCATTGCCCTCACAGATACAATGTATATAATATTAGCACAGCAGTATATACAGCACTGCCCCACTGATACAATGTACACAATAACAGCATTGCCCCCACAGATACAATGTATATAATATTAGCACAGCAGTATATACAGCACTGCCCCACTGATGCAATGTACACAATATTAGCACAGCACTATATACAGCATTGCCCCCATAGATACAATGTACACAATATTAGCACAGAAGTATATACAGCATTGCCCCCACAGACACAATGTATACAATATTAGCACAGCAGTATATACAGCATTGCGCCCAGATATACAATGTACACAATATTAGCACAGCAGTTCATACAGCAGAGCCCTCCCAGATACAATGTACACAGTATTAGCACAGCAGTATATACAGCATTACCCCCACAGATACAATGTACACAATATTAGCACAGCAGTGTATACAGCATTGCTCCCACAGATACAATATACACAATGTTAGCACAGCAGTATATACAGCATTGCTCCCACAGATATAATGTAAATAATATTAGCACAGCAGTATATACAGCATTGCTCCCACAGATACAATATACACAATGTTAGCACAGTAGTATATACAGCATTGCCCCCACAGATACAATGTACACTATATTAGCATAGCAGTATATATAGCATTGCCCCCTCAGATACAATGTACATAATATTAGCACAGCATTATATACAGCATTGCCCCCAGATATACAATGTACACAATATTAGCACAGCAGTATATACAGCATTGCCCCACAGATACAATGTACACAATAACAACATTGCCCCCACAGATACAATGTACACAATATTAGCACAGATGTATATACAGCATTGCCCCCACAGATACAATGTACACAATATTAGCACAGAAGTATATACAGCATTGCCCCCACAGATACAATGTACACAATATTAGCACAGCAGTATATGCAGCATTGCCCCACTGATACAATGTACACAATATTAGCACAGCAGTATATACAGCATTGCCCCCACAGATACAATGTACACAATAACAGCATTGCCCCCACAGATACAATGTATATAATATTAGCACAGCAGTATATACAGCACTGCCCCACTGATGCAATGTACACAATATTAGCACAGCACTATATACAGCATTGCCCCCACAGATACAATGTACACAATATTAGCACAGAAGTATATACAGCATTGCCCCCACAGATACAATGTACACAATAACAGCATTGCCCCCACAGATACAATGTACACAATATTAGCACAGCAGTATATTCAGCATTGCACCCAGATATACAATGTACACAATATTAGCACAGCAGTTCATACAGCATTGCCCTCACAGATACAATGTACACAGTATTAGCACAGCAGTATATACAGCATTGCCCCCACAGATACAATGTACACAATATTATCACAGCAGTATATACAGCATTGCTCCCACAGATACAATGTACACAATAACAGCATTGCCCCCACACATACAATGTACACAATAACAGCA